>CM060909.1:493807712-495007712 GCA_030737875.1 Allium sativum
AAAACCAGCACAAAAATACTGAATCCTCTACTGCACACAAGAAAACCAACATCTCCATGCATGAAAAACAACTAGACTCCCGCTGCTTTCCCTAGCCTCTCCCTCAGTATCTTCATCCCCATATACCTGTCATACAGAAAAATAAGCTACCTTACCATCTAACAATATAATCATGTGATACAAAATTATATATTTAAATTGACATTAAATTACCTTCCCATCATCATAACAGTCGCTTGTGGATTGGTCCCAGGAGAATCCACAAAAGTAGAACTATCAATAACCCTCAAAGCATCAACTCCCATAACCTTATACTCTCTGTCCACAACTTTGCCCACATGACAACCACCATGATAATGCCATATAGTAATCACAGTATCCTTGCAAAACTGCTCAAGAGACCTGGTGTCATTGGTGTGCTTAGGTATCAGATTCACGTTCGCCTTCACGCTCATGTTAAGCAACCTATCCCAAGTGTAGCTTGAATCATCCGTTAAATCTGTAATTTTCTTCGCTTTCACAATTTTCTCAATCGTTCTGATGCCATAGACGCAACGTTCCAGATCGTATGGGTGTTTGAAGTAATTGAAGGTAACATTTGGTGTTGTTTCTACATTTGAATTGGTCAGTCTGAGGTATCCTTTGGACAGAGGACCCGATATCTTTTCTAGTATGAATCCTCCTCTGAATAGTTCAACTGGTACTTCGTGCTTGGACTCTGCAAATTTCTTTGCTGTCTCCAGAGTCCTTTGTTTTGGTGGCAGAGTAGAGATTTGTCCAATCTGCAAACCAATCACACATAGTGTAAGGTTTACTTGGGTATTCAAAACAAAAATAGAGTGATATAAGATACAATAGCCAATAAACTCAATACCTCAGCAGACATGATTCCATGATGGCACTGAATGCTATCAGATGACTGGCCGAACCCGCTACTGGCTTCGATGTAGGTTCCCATTTTGGTGATCCCAACAGTTTGAATGAGAGATTGTTCGAGGTAATCCTTGGTGGGAATGAAAATAGAATTCATTGGATTATCTGATAGTCCTTTGCCAACGTATCTGTTATGTAGAATTAAAGGGATGTTCAGCTTCTTTAGTTCATTCCTCGGTCCAATTCCACTTAATATTAACATCTGAGGACTTCCAAGCGTTCCGGACGACACTACCACTTCGCTTCTCCTTCCTCCTTTTAGAAATACCTGGTGTGTTTGCCCATTCTCGTCTTTGAACAATACTCCAGTTGCCTTCGGTTTTTTCCCTATTAATATAAAGACAGTTTTAGAAACGATTATTGAATGTTATATATGAATAACTTAAGTAAAACATGTATGATGTACACCTTTCGCGTTGAAGATGATCTTTTGAACAGTTGCATGGAGAAGTATATCAAGATTGTCCTGATTAGCAGAGGCAAGAAGATCGGCTGCAGTGCTTCGGAATCCATTTTCATTGAAAATGGTACCTCCGACCTTTGTTCCGTAAATGTGATCATATGTGTATCCGTTGAATGGTGATATTCCTGCTTCTAGAAGTCCGTCTTTCAATGCTTCTTGCCATGGTGCAAGTTTTGGTTTGTGGACGATTCTGTCCTCGATCCAGGGATATGATTTGTTCACTAACTCATCATTCCACCCAGCACTCTTTACATAACTGTTTAGTGCACAGGTACATTAAGTGAAGTCAATTTAGGATATAAACTGGCACCAAATGTGGGTGCACTCATGTTGGTTCAAAAATGTCTGTAGAATTTACATGTCCCTATCTATGTGAACATTTGAACTTAGAAACCTTTACAGCTGGCAAGAAATACGTACTATACAATAACACAAGAAAGTCAACCAATTCATATGAAATAATGTGTACCTAGTGCTAGCCCTTGTGTAGAATCCGGCATTAATGCAAGTTCCACCACCCAAGACTCGGGCTCTTGCATTCAAAACCCCATCCGTAGAGATGAAAAATTGGGAAGCAGAGGAAGGGGAAGTATCGGCTAAAGAAATGTGAAAATTTTGCATATATGAAACATTTGGGTTGCCATAAGGAGACCCTCCCCTCTCTAATAGTAAAACACTGAAGTTCTGAGATAGAGTTGCGGCTAAAGGGCAACCAGCAGTGCCACCTCCTACTATTATGTAGTCGTAATGCTCTTTTGCTTGTTCTTCTGAGAAGCTACTTGCTTTCTTTAAAAGCGGTTGCTTGTAGTCCATGCCTGTAAATCAGCCTTAGATTCAGTCATTCCTTAATAAAAAATGTATGGAGATGTTGCTGAAATGAGAATTTAAGAATATATATAAAGAGACAGAGCTTGAAAATTTTGAAAAAAAGGAGTTCAAAATATGAATTGGTTTACTAATTGGAAACATTTCGTTAGCATGGCGAGAAGTAAATCAAAGTTTAACCAAGTGCTGAAAAATTAAGCTACGAAAATGAAGAAAGTGATAGAATAAACCAGAATCTAGCTTCTTTTGTCACAAAATAAAAAAAAGAATCCAGTTTAGTGAGGACCTTGAGACAATCCAAATATGCTGAAAAACAGGATGCTTATGAATATACGATATTTTCTTGAATCCATGGCAGAATCCTTTTTGACACAAGATTTGGTTCAAAACTTCTACTTCTCCCACTTTTTCTTATTTATTTTTTGACCTATTAGGTTGCTGTGTCTGTCTCTATATGTTTCCAACTCCAAGTCTATTTATAGCGCTCAGAGCAGACTTTATTAACACTAACAATTCAATTGATTCTAAAGTGATGACACCAACTCACTGTACTATAACATTAATGGCAGAAACGTTGCAATCAATCTCGCAAAACAGGCTATAGATTTTTCCCCCCTTCCTTGAACTGTATCAAGAGTTTCTAGCCAAGTTGCGGGCTTGTATACATCAGTCGGGTTTTTCCCGGTTACAGTTTACCAAAATTTTAGGTTACCCATACACTTACAACATATGTTACTGGTTACTTCACATAACATTTATGCAAATTTTATGAAGTATACTGAGTCCTGAAAGCATAACACCAAATCCAAATCCCTATGTTTCATTATATTTTTCCTTTAGACAATGGGAGGATTATGATTGTTCATCTTTAATACTCCTATTCTACTACAGTTCAGGAATTTAGCAATCATGAATCATCCACTTGCATGCTCTGACACATCCTTCAATTACTTCGTAATCAGTGAACATCTTTGGATTTCATCAACATTTAGGTATGATTAGCCTCAAATAATACACCATGCATGCTAAGCAATTCACCTACCAACATTCATTTCAAGGGGACGATACTGTCAGAAAAGAACTGATAATGTCGATGTGTTTGTAGAAGAAGATCAACCCCCTGTACTAAATTAAGTAGATCTAACTGGCTCTGTAAGAACTTTTTCTACATGGTACTTTAATTTATTGTTTTACAGTGCATTAGCCGTTAGTACGTAGTAAAGTGTAGATCCAATATATACTTCTTCTTTTTTTTTCAGAAAGAAGTGCATCTGCTGCAGGCTTGGTTTGATCAGAACTTGTCAAGGGATTTTTCTCTAATTTAACTTTGAGACAGAGATTTCTACCATGTCCTATAAAGATCTAAGGTTAGTTGAATATTTATCACCCTCTATTATTTTTCGGACAAGACATTATGACAATGGTGAACAAGTTTAATTTCGAAACAACAGAACACATGGGTAATATAATTGAGACCTGCCACATTAAAAGAAAATGTACATATTTTTGTTACTATTTTATCCAGCTTGTAATAATACTTCCTTGAACCTGTGAAAAAGAGAGTATATTACCATGGAATATTGCTACCAAGAAGCCATTACGACCACAAAGATTACTTTTTATTATAAAAACAAAAACATTTTTCCTGTTGTAGAAAACAACTAGTTTTGGACATATTTTGATATGAAATAGAGGTCCAGATCTTACATCTCGTCAGCATATATTTCATTTGATCTCCAGTCTGTACCAAATTAACAATAACTTAAAAAGTTCATAATTATGGCTGTATATCTACTTTAAATAAATATGAAAAACTTTGACTACCTTTTGGTGATATTTCTTGCCTCGTAAACATAGGAAGGATTGTTTCATGATGTTCTTCAATAACCATACCTAACTTATCAACCAACAAAAGGAACTATCCACAAGGTGAATGAGGTAAATCGGTCCATGCTCAGCAACAGAGTCTGAGATGTCTCACTGATACAACGTAAGAGCATTTCTGACTTCTGCAAATTATTTTAGTTCATAAGTCTGAACTTTTCTGCACTTTCGGATTCCTCTTGTCTAATGATAACATTGTCAGAAAAAACGAGATTATCGCTGGTTCTGAAATTCTCAAGGCAGTAACTCAATGGTAGCATAATACTGAAGCACAAACCTGAAGAAATCAGTGAATGCTGGACCATGAATAGGAGAAGTTAGCTGGCAGATTTCATTACCATTGATTTTCAACCAAAAAACAATAATACAGAAATGACCATACATTGTCTAAATAATGGGACGGGTAATAGATTTGAATTGCAATAAAGAGTTACCATATTAATTTACCATATATACCTCATCATAAAAATAGAAGAAAACAGAAAATAGAAGTTTCAAACGTAGAACACTAAAATGATACTGCAAACAAGTGAAAAAACACCCAAAAACAAAAAGGTTTAATTACGTAGCTACTACTTACTAAAAGTAGAGCTGGCTGGATCAAACTCAACAGTGCATTTTCAATATTTACCTTGCTCAGTTGTAATTTATAATATGTTTCCAGAAATTGCAGTGCTCCTATTACAGATTTATCTCTTTTAGACAATGCAAATCTATGAAAAGCTGAAAGTGAGATTTGCTTGAAATTATCGTGTGGCAGTAAAATAAAACCTATAAAAATTTAATACAATGACCCAGTTATAGGACAAGTTAGCTGCATCGACCTTCTTCCATTACTTTTCACAATCACAATAAATCATAGTAATTGCACTGCACATGATTTGTGAATCAAAATAACTGTGTCCAGGTAATAAATTTCAATATGAATGTGCGTAGCAAAACACGGATTTTGCATTTGTAGGTTGTAGTGTGCATTATGTTGTTCATATGTCTACATCATATTTGTTAGGTTTTAGCTCAAACTATATGATTTGGACATGGCTTTGCAACAATAGCAATTTGTGAAACTTAACACTAAGTTGTTACAGATTGGGACACAAATTGATAGACAAGGACAAGAAAATGGTCCAGCCGTAAGCTTATATGCAGCTGGCCAGGCTAATGTAATAAAAATCAGTTACTAAAGAAATCAGTAAATGCGTTACGGGAGAATATGATATCTGGCTATGTAATGAGGTGGCTATTAATGATCTTCACATGTCCATTTAAAATCAGTAACTATAAATGACTTAAAAGTAGGTGGGAATTGCATGTAATTTCTGGAGTGTAGGATATGTGTGTGTATGTGTGTGTTTTGCAGATGAGAATCCTTAAGTCGATCAACACAAATTACTGGATGTTGAATACTGGCTGCCAAATTAGAGGGTGCACAATGCACATATAATATATACACACACAAGCGAAGTTATATGCATGTACTGATAAAAAGCAACTGTATCACCTTAAATTATTGGCTACCTGATATTATTATCATACACATGCGTTGTTATATGCATGCACAGATAATACATGCTGCAGTAGAAAATACAGAAGCAGAAAATTATAAATGATATGATTATGGATAGGATATCCCTCATTCATTAGGCTCATTGAAATCCATTTAGACTTGCAACTTTTATCAAAACATTGAAGAACAAACCTTTTCATCCATATAATTAGATGAATTCATTGCATCTTTTGTTCCCTAACACAAATCCGATGAGGGGACAAATAATTAACCATGATGAGGGGACGAATCATCACTGAGCTTTTATTAGGATGGCATGGTCTAAATTGATAATGACGTTTTATTTCTTAGCTGTTATATGTACACACATCTGATAACGACATGCTTATAGAGATGGTCATCAAGGGTTGACCATTATCAAAATCTTTCAGTGATAATCAGTCTTGTTATACATCTGACAACGACATGCTTGTAGTCTATATTTGATAATGACAAGTTGTAGATATGGTCATCAAGGGTCCAACAATCTTTGAACGTCATCAAGGGTCCAATAATCAGTTAATTGTTTCTTAAATTAATATGCGGATATTTATTAATGTATATGCTTATTTGCTAAGCATTAAATACTTACTGTAAAAATGTTAAGGTTTGATCAAATAAGAAAAGAGCTTCTATTCCAACCAGCTGTGTCCCATTATCCCGAAACAATACTAAATATATTAATTATTTCCCTCAGTTGACAAATAAAACGTAGACAAGGATAAATGGACACAATTTTGGAGACAGGGGATTACATTTGTCACAATTTATTCATTATATTTTAGGACAATTAACATGTTTAGATCAGTTTACAGAAAGTATAACACGTTTAGCCTTATTTTGGAAATATTTACAAATATAGACTTATTTTGTTTTGGAATAAAATCAGGCGAATTTTGAAAGTATGCCTTTGTGTGAATTTTGAAAGTTCGCCAGTGTATTTGTAAACTTTATATATGCCCACCTACTTTTGATCCATACTCAACTATATCTTCTCAACTCTTTCTCTCTTAATAATGTCTTTATGGCCATCATCTATGGACTCCGATTTCGATAACATCGCCTTCTCCCTTTCAACATCTAGTAATCACACTGATATAGATTGTAATATAAACTATCAAGAACAACATTATGAGGAGCTTGCTCTTGAATACCCGGATCTTGACCTACTCACACTTCAATCGGGACCGAATGAACTTGCGTCTGTCCCACGAGTGGATGAACTTCTTGTTTATCAACCCCATCTAGAACGAGAGGTTGAGCAGGTACCAATAAATCAACCTTCATCTGAAGAAGAGGTTAACTCTTACCCAGTTTGTTGTCACTGTGGATACATGGCTGAAGTTATTGTAACAGCTGATGGCGAAAACATTGGTTGTTGAATATCTCTTTGTTCATGTTTTCCTGTTGGGAAACAATGGCTGAGTCGCGGACTAGGTCGCTCTCTTGAAGACGATTCGGCGATCTGGTCGGTGGTGCAAAACCAGTTCGTACTTCCGCCGCCGCCTCTAGGATAAAACAGTCTCTCTAAAATTAATAACTGATTTGCTTTGCACAACAAATCAGTGCAGATTTGCACTTTCGAAATTAATAACTGCTCGAAAAATTCTATAAGAATATTTTAATGGCGGAGGAGAGAGTAATATTTTTTTTCTGTGTTAATCTCGTTACAACTGAAGATAATCATATAGACGGAGATAAAGATTAATCGAAAATACTGGGCAGAGGAAGAAAAATAGGATCTGTTGAAAATACTGGGTCAAGAGTTTACCGCTTCATAAATAAAAGTCGACTCAGAAATATTTTCTGTATTTAAAAAATAGTTCGAAAATCGCAGTGTTTTCTGGACCAAAAATATAAGTGTCTACACCACATAGCCAAGGCCCAAGCCCAATGCCGAACCAAGCCGGGTCGAGTCGAGTCGAGTCGAGTCGGTCGGTCGCGCGCGCGTGTGTGGTGGTCATGATGCATGGTCTCCCTCCTCACAACAAAGCATGCATTGGGAGCCCAAGGTCCCCAACATGATTTCTTAGAAACAAGTATAAATACTTGCATCTTTCTTATAATCCCATGATGTGGGACTATTTACAAATAGGAGTCATCATAAACTTATTTCATATTTTAAATAATTCATAAAATTTCCAACAATCCCCCACTTGAATTTTTTAAAATATTATCGAGCAGTTTCTAAAAACATAAGACTGTGCATAAACAAAGGTGTCATCCGACTTGAACCTTTGCGTAGTGAATAAGATTCAGTTTTTACTAGAGTGACACGTAGTCTTGAACTCTATTCCTGACATCAAACCACACACAATCTTTTCTATAGTGCAATCAAATAAGCCCGTGCGTTTATGGTCATGCACGTCTATCCCAGTTTAGCGAACGCTCTAGAAGTTTTGCCCAAAACTTCATAGGAAACAGCCACATTTCCACATTCACAAAGGTAAGTCTATCAAGAGCACTCCTGGAAGTAGGTACTCCACTCCAAATAGAGTATAGATCTCATTAAGAGTTTTTATTAACTCATCCTCGAATCACTTTAGGAATACATGCTTCTTAATCTAAAATTTAGCATGTTCATCTACTATCACTACACAACTTGTTTTTACCCATTGAACCTAGTGCTTGGGATCTCCAGTCATTTAGGTCAGGTTACCATTGTGCGTGATTCCACAATCACAGGGCAATAGTCCTATTCTTTTAGAATTATTAAGGATTTTCTTTCTGGACAGTTCTTTCGTCAAAGGTTCTGCCAAATTATCCTCATCTTATATGTGATGTTCTCTAACAATACTGTGCATACGACTGTCATTTCTTACCGTTATAATATCGGTTCTGTTTTTCTTTCAATAGTCGTCAAATTTTTCATCACCATATATGTGATGTTCTTTTACAATATTGTGCTTACGACGTCGTTTTCTGCCGTTGTTATAACGGTTCTATACTTTTTGCAATAGCCGCGGAACTATCACAATCGATTACACCACTAGTGTCTATTTTTCCCATATAGGGATCTCAACTAGTAGATTTCTTTAGTTCTCTGCTTCTTCACTAGCTATTGCTAGTGCTATTATCTCAGTCTCTATAGTAAACTAAGTCAAAATAGTCTGTTTCTTGGATTTTCAAGAGACAGCTTCTGCAACGATGCTAAATATATAGCCGCTGGTCGCTTTTGAATCAACAGATAAAGTATTCCAGTCTATATCAGAATATCCTTCAAGTACAGCTGGAAACTTTTCATAATGTAATCCAAGGTTCATGGCTCGTTTAAGGTATCTTATGACCCTTTCAATAACATGTCAATGTTTTATACTAGGTCTACTAGTAAACATGCATAATAATCCCACGACATAGGTAATGTCGGGTCTAATACAATCAGTGGCATCCGAAGGCAGCCAATGATGATCGCTTACTTTGACTGTCTTACACCTTCACAAGTGTTCTTAAATATCTTTACACTGGGATCGTATGATATGCATGCAGATTTACAGTCAAAGTAATTGTCTTTCTTTAGAGACTTCTCAATATAATGAGATTGATCCAAAGAAAGTCCCTTTTTCGGACCTAGTAATTCTAATATCAAGGATTACACTCGCCTCACCTAGATCTTTCATATCAAAACTGGCACTTAATAAGGATTTGACTGAGTTTATGGCATGAATGTTTGACCCAAAAATGAGTAGGTCATCTACATAAAGGCATATAATAGTGCAAATGTCATTCTTAGATTTGTAGTACATGATCAAGAACATAAAGTATGTAAATTAAATAAATCATTATATGGTTTAAAACAAGATCTAGTCGGTGGTGCAAAACCAGTTCGTACTTCCGCCGCCGCCTCTAGGATAAAACATCCTCTCTAAAATTAACAATTGATTTGCTTTGCATAACAAATCAGTGCAGATTTGCACTTTCGAAATTAATAACTGCTCGAAAAATTCTGTAAGAATATTTTAATGGCGGAGGAGAGAGTAATATTTTTTTTCAGTGTTAATCTCGTTACAACTGAAGATAATCATATAGACGGAGATTAAGGTTAATAGAAAATACTAGACAGAGGAAGAAAAATAGGATCTGCTGAAAATACCGGGTCAAGAGTTTACCGCTTCATAAATAAAAGTCGGCTCAGAAATATTTTATGTATTTAAAAAATAGTTCGAAAATCGCAGTGTTTTCTAGACCAAAAATATAAGTGTCTACACCACATAGCCAAGCGCTAAGCCCAATCCCGAACCAAACCGAGCCGAGCCGGGCCGGATCGAGTCGGTCGGTCGAGCGCGCGTGTGTGGTGGTCATGATGCATGGTCTCCCTCATCACAACAAAGCATGCATTGGGAGCCCAAGGCCCCCAATATGATTTCTTAGAAACAAGCATAAATACTTGCATCTTTCTTATAATCCCATGATGTGGGACTATTCACAAATAGGAGTCATCATAAACTTATTACAAATTTTAAGTAATTCATAAAATTTCCAACATTTCCTGATAGTTGCAATTTTCAGAATGGATTGACGAACCATTGTGCCCAAGAGGCATAGCATATGCGAATGAGTTAAAACAAAAAAATAGACGTCTCAAACAACTCCTAGAAGACTTACAATTTAACCGTAACCAAGGTTATTACGACGCCAAGTCGAGCCAAGTCGAGCCACTACCGTTTAGAAGACTAGTCGACAAGTCGTCCGACTAGTCGACAAGTCTTTTATATGCATATATTTATTAGACTTAAATATATAATATAATTAGATATAAAGATAACATAATAATAGGTTCAAATTCAACAAAGATAATATAATAATAGGTTCAAATTCAACAAACATAACATGATAGATCCTAGTCACAACAAAATAAAACCCATAATAGATCATAAAATGAGTATGAACTCAAGCAAAATCATCCATCTTAATATCATCTCCATCTCCTTCAACGTTGACATTGCTTGGATCGGGTAATGGTACACCATAATCATCCTCCACTTCATCATCAAGAGGAATGGCTTCTTCATCAGATTCTTCATCAACTAATCCAAATGTTGAACTAGCGTTACGACGAGTGTAGACCAACATATCACTACTAGAACCAACATGAGATCTCCTTGGAAGATTGCGTCCCTCAAGCGCATGTGATGCACCTTGAGCTTCATCCACAGCACTCCAAAAAGTATCCTCTTCATTGCTAATCCACTCATTATTCCATTCGAAGTCATCAAGTACAAGTGGATCAAAATTCCTTCCAAGTTCACGCCTTATTTTGAATCTTGAATCTATTTTTCGGTTGTATTGGACATAAACCAAGTCATTTAAATGTTGATGTTCCAATCTATTCCTCTTTTTTGTATGAATCTAAAAATATAAAATGCAATTAGACCTAAAGTATAAATAGTGTAAATTTGAAAACAAATATCTTAAAATATATGGGAACTTACAAACTCAAATGTACTCCAATTGCATTCACAACCGGAACATGAACAACAAAGACTAATAATACGCTTCGCAAATGATTGAAGCTCAAGTGCACGACCTCCATAAGCATCCCACCAATCAACTAACATAAATTAATAAATATAATTGTGTTTTAGTACTACTTGCGAGGATATAATTGTGCCATTAATACTATGCATCAAACTTAAAAATATACGAAACTTACGAGGATTTTTTTGCTTTCTTTGGTCAAGTGCCATCTCTCTTGCAAATGCTTCCCTTGAATTTTTATAGTCATCGGCATAATTATCTTGTTCCGCGTACCCCGATCAATGGTCATCTTCTCAAGCACATCATTAAAGTCGTCTCTTAACCGAGAGGCATAAGCATGATCATTTTCTAGAACATCAAAGTATTTACCCGGATTAAGAAATAAAGCAGCCCCATATATTGGTTTTCTCATTTGGTTCTTCCAACGATCATCAATGATTTTAACCAATTTGCTCAACAATGCTCGTTTCTTCTCGAATGACACTTTGATCTTATTTTTTGCAAAGTCCATAGCATATGCAATCTCTGCCAAAGCGGGGTCTCTCATCCCCATCAACAATCTGTAACACCACAAGAAGAGGTTGTGATGCTTGAATGCACTCTTCAACACTATTCCAAAAAGCGATGAAAACACTGTGTCACAAACTTTCTTGCCGTTTTCTGTTTTTGCTAACTTAGACCTATTCCAATCCTCGGCACAAAACAAAAAACGCAACGACTCCCGATTCTTGTACAAACTTTGCAATGTGAGAAAAGCAGTGGCAAACCTCGTAGCTCCAGCCCTCACTGAATCCCTCCCATTAGTCTTCTCCCTCAATGCATCATCAAGTATACGCCCATGCCTATAAATAAATGTAGTACATCTTCTTGCTTGATTAATTGTTTTTTTAAAGCCCGGCAACTTGCCTATGTCCTCCAACATCAAATCAAGACAATGGGCAGCACATGGAGTCCAAAATAAAGTAGGAAATCTAGCCTTTAAGAGCTCACCTGCTGCCTTATAATTTGCACCATTATCTGTCACAACTTGTACAACATTTTTCTCACCTATTTCCTTGATCTTGCTACCAAGTAAGTCAGCCAACACTGATGCATCGTGTGATTCACTAGAAGCATTAACCGAACCCAAGAAGAAAGTACCTTCGGGACTATTGACAAGAAAGTTTATAAGGTGCCTTCCTCGTCTATCCGTCCACTCATCCGACATAAGCGTGCATCCGTATATTTTCCAAGATTTTTCATGTTTCTCCTTCTGCTTTTCTGTCTCTTCTTTTGCTTTTTTAAGTAGAGGAACCCTTAATTCATGAAATGTGGGGGGCTTCAAACCTGGTCCATATTGGCTTTTGGACTCAACCATGACTTCATAACTCCTAGAGTTGGCAGCATTAAAAGGTATTCCACACTCGTAGAAAAAGTTGGCAATGTGCATATGAACTCTTTCTTTCTCTTCTTGCGTTCTGAGGCGACTTTCCAAGGTTGTTTGACTCGTACCTTTGGAATGTCTATCTTCAATAATTTGTTCCGGTGTCCTCATAAGCATCGAGCCAACTGATTTAGAAGGTTTAGGTTGGACTTTCTGAAATTCAAATGTCTTCTTTTTCTTTTTTGGAATAGTATTGGAGGCTGCAGTGGATTCGATTTCTTGAACCTCATCATCATCGTCATCATCAAGTTGCACCCGTTTATTCTTCTTTTTATTTTCCATAAAATCACTCATTTCTCTAGCAATCTCTCTAGTTATCTTTGGACATTTATGAATATCCGGAAAACCGCTAATCAAATGTTGCTTGAATCTGTTAATGCCGGCATGATTTTCATTCCCGCAAAGAATGCATTTAACCACATCTTTATTGCTCAAGTTTGGCCAAAATGCATACTTCCAACCGAGATCATTTGATTTAGCTTTCCTCTTAGGATCTTTAGCCATCTCATGCCGAGTATTTTCCATGTTATTCTCCATTTTAACGGCTGCGAATATAATTAAAAGTTAATAACAAATCAGTAAAAAAATAGTTCAGTAAAAAAAAAACTGATGTTGAAATAATTCAGTTATTAAAAACAATCAAGTAAAAAAACAGTTCAGTATTAAAAACAGTTAGTAAAAAACAGCTCTTTAAAAACAGTTAAAAAAAAACAAGTTGCTGCTGCTCAGAGTTTTCTTCGATAGAAAAAAAAATCGAGTAAGCTACCTGTGCTGGCGGCGGACAAAGGAAGGAGCAGCGTTGAAAATCGAAGACGGAAGGAAAGTCGAAGTCGACTTCAGCTAGGGTTTTTTTTTCAATCGACGCTCGTTTCAAGTTTCAATTGATGAAAATCGAAGTCGACTTTAGGTAAATTAGGGTTTTTGGGCTCGAATTATGTTCTGGGCTCGATTTTGGCCCACCACCGTGGAATTCAACAAGTCGACAGCCGTGGAATATTTCCAGGTGACTGCTCGACTAGTCGAGGACTAGTCGACGACTAGTCGTCGACGTGATAACCTTGACCGTAACCACTAGTGTTCCTATTATATGTTATCGTAGTAGTATTTCGAATATTAGTTTGAATTATTGTTCGTGCGGCTGTATGATTGTAGAACTTGGAAGATTAATATGAAGTATTGTATGGTTGTTTTTTTCTAAGAAAATGGATTTGTTTATTACTTTTATATGTTATTACTCATTAAAATCAATGTCTACAACCCAAAAAAAATTTGTTTGCTGAAATGACAACTCACTGATTAAAGTGTCTTCAAATAGCGTCATTCATAGTACACTGAACATTGATTAGAGATGATTCGTATAGTACACCTTGTCACAAAGATGAAATGGCAACTTACTGCCATTAAGTAAAGCTGTTCAAAATTTGAAACGGATATTCACTTATTATTCAAACTGTTTGAAATCAGCACATTAAGTAAAGTTGTGCCAAAGCTGTTCTAAATAGTATGAATTGATCTGTCAATATTGTTCAATTTGATAAAGTTGGCCAAATGAGTCATTATTTTGAAATGGATGAGTTAACAACACTCTGTCAAAACTGACCCAAAGTTTGTCCATTATGATAAAGTTGGACAAAGGACAAGACATTGTTTATTTCGAAACAATGACAGAGATAATGACTGCCAAAGATGGATAAAATTGGACAAAGGACAATGACATTGCTGAGATGACTAAAATTGACTAGACAATGACATTTCTGAAATGATTACAGGTGACTTGACAATGACATTGTTAAGATATTTTGCCTATTTCGTATCTCTTCGACACATTAATTCTCATTTCAGAAACGCTTCTATAAAGGTGGATACTCAGTGCCAAAGGCTTCCGTACTCAAGCACGAGAGGACTTCCCTAGTCAGTCTCCTGCCCCGGTACTATTCTCACGGCTTTCCGGGCTCTGGGGGTGGTCGATCAGAAATGCTTCTATACCTACTTCAAATACCTTCAAAATTGATTTACTCACTCAACAATGGCTAGAAATTTTATTCCTACACTTTGCTAATACGGCGCTGGACTGGTAGTGTGAGCATCAAAATGGAAAGTACATTGGAGGATTTTGCAAACCAAGGAGAGTTCGCAAGGGTTGCACACTTGATGCGTTGAAAGAATCAGTCTTCAAAGGAACAAAAATTAACCCTTTCGAACATTATATTGAGTTGTCGATTAACTGACCTACTGATTCGGGGTGGAGAGCAGTATCACTCTCAGACGATGAAGATGTAGAAGTAATGTTTTCTGCAGTTACCAAATCGATTGAGCTTTTTGTTGGAAAAACGACAAAAGAAGTCGTGGAAGAAATTGCGCATGAAATCATCCTGCTTCCCATCGTGAGTTCAGGATTAGGGTATTTCACAGAAATATTGCAAACTCATGATCATTCATTCATATTTAGTTCTCATATGTATATGAATCCCTATTTTCATCAACAACAACAAACTTTTCAGCTGAATGTTCATGAACAACAACAAACTTTTATGTCTATGAGAAACATGTCGTCTTTCCTTTTCAGTCAGAATTGCACAATATGAGCCAAAGGTATGTATTGCACATTAATTTAGTTTGCTAACTACTCAATGAATTGTAACATGTAACTGAAATACATTTATTAACAGATTGACCGAAGAATCCGAATTAGACTGGGGTGCGGGACCTTCAGAGTAGACAAATGATCCAAATGCAAACATAGATGTCGAATTAAATTTATTGATAGCATGGTGGTTGCCACGAGAAATGTTGATGATACAAGTTGGATGCAACGAATGGAGGTCAACAATGAACCGCTAAACTTTGACTTCCCAAACACGGAAGATCATGAAGACGGTGGTGTTGAGAATCACAAAGATGATGGTGTTGAGGATCACAAAGATGATTGTGTTGAGGTTCAAATGGAAGTACCATTGGATGATGATCTTGTATGACACAAATGATGGCCAGATCGATAGTTGCCAATCTAGAGTTTTCAGGTGAAAAATTCTCGATTGCTTGCATACAAAATGGTTTTGCTGTTGAGATGATATTCCAAAGTATAGAAAAGTTTTTGCACCAACTTACAGAGTGGTCAATTCTACACGGTGTTCGTACAAGCCAATCAAGTTGAATAAATTAATATATATTGTTGTATGTAATGTCGATGCTACCCGTCCATGGCGAATACATGTTGTAATATCGAAGAAATCTCAAACCGACTGGTGAAAAATCATAAAGCTGCCTCATGAACATAACTGTGTCAACCCTACGATTAATTCCAACCAAAAGCAAGCCACTTCTGTATTTTTTGTGTCCAAAATCATGTCTTTTGTGAAGGCCAATTTGGCTATCTCAGCTGGTACGGTTCAGGTGTTTGTCGACGACCAACTCTTCATCAAACTAGTTACATGAAAGCTTGACAAACGTTGAATAAAGCGCTGGAAAAAAATTATATGACTGGGCCAAATCGTATACGCGTTTGCCTCAATATTTTGAGAAAATAAAGATAAGCAACCCAGGTACAATTGGGCATATAATATATGATGATGTTGGGTATTTGATCGTGCTTTTTGAGCATTTAGTCCTTTCATTGCAGGTTTTGTACATTGCCGTCCTTTGTCATGTATTGACGATACACATTTGTATGGTAAATACAAGGGAACACTGTTTGTTGCTACTGTTGTAGATGTCGACGACTGCCTCTTTCCATTAGCTTATGCAGTTGTCGAATCTGAGTCATATGATAGTTGGGCCTGGTTCTTTTCATGCATGCGTGAGTTCATTCATAGTATACAGAATCGTCACATTACTTTTATATCTGACATAATGAAAAGGGATACTAATAGCTTTGCATGAAAGATGGCAAGAATCACACAAATATAGTTCTATGCAAGACATCTAAAAGTCAATTTTCAAGCTGCGGATTATAGAGAGAAGTGACTAACAGGCTTGTTTTACGTTGTTGCATGTGCATCAAACGTAGCTGAGTACACAAAAAATCAGAGAAGAAATCAAGGCAACTAATCCGCGGGAGCATGACTGGATTGAACGAAGCCTAGGAAATTCTAAAGAAAATTGGGCACTTTGCAGAGATGACGGCGGATGCTTTCATGTTATGACAACCAACGCATCTGACAGTTAGATCGTTGCCTATAAATACGTTGGTTGGAAGGACGTTCTTTCGGTCAATTGAATATTTCTATAAGAAGAGAGAACAAGGAGAGGCTCTAAAAACAAAACTTACTTCAAAATGGGAAGCTAAAATTGAAGCTCGTGCTATTGAAGCATGTCATTGTAGACTTGTTCGATTTGGTCGGTTGGGATGACAAGTGATTCATTATTACGTAGATGAATACAAAGTTAAGATCACAGGTTCTCATTGCTCTTGTACATGTAACATTTCACTTCTTCAGAAGATACCGTGTGCTCATGCGATGGCGGCTTGTTCAGCATAGGATTTTGGTGTAAATTGAGCACATCATGATTTTTGCTTCTGAGTGGTACTCCGTCCAAGTTATAAATTTTCATATATGCCGGAGTTTCATCCCGTATGTGATAAGAAATACTTGGCACTACACAACGACTCACGTATATTGCCTCCGCCTACAAGAAGACAACCCGGACGACCTAAATCTACGATAATAAAAAATGTCATGCACGAGCATCAAACGCCAAAAACAAATAGCTGCAGCAATTGTGGATGAGATTCATTATGTTGAATTTAGTGTATTTGTATTCTTTATGTTTTGAACTTATCTGTCATGTATCGGACTTTGTATCCCTCTAATTTACGGATATTTGAATTTGTCATTTGGTTTATGTTGTTTGGTTAGACTATGGATGCTATTTGGATGTATAATTTAAACATAATTAAAAACAAACTCGTAATGTCGTGATAGTTCGTAGTTTTATGTTTTGAACTTCAACTGAAAATATAGGATTCGTTATAAGCCGGATTTCATTGAAACAAGAAATATTCGAATCTATTGAACTATATTTTTATTATAAAACAAAAAAATGGAGATGTCATTTTATAGAATTTGAGTTATGTCCAAATAAAATTTTCAGAAAGTCGCTATGGAAATTAATAAGAAAATGCATTGACGAATTTTGAAACAGCACCAATTGGCGAATTTCCAGAGTTCGCCTTCGTAACACCAAAACAGGTCTATTCTTGTAATTATTTCCAAAACAAGTCTAAACTTGATATTAAACTTCACAACAAGGATAAAGTTGTTAATCTTCCTATATTTTATGATTTAAGATGAGCTAACTCCTTTCTTTTTCGTCAAAATTATCTTAGATACTTAAAGTTGATGTAAGAGAGACCTAAGGATCCACCTGCGAATTTCGTAAAATTGATCATGGGAGGTTTGAAAATACCGAATTTGACTGTCAATCATAGGGTGGCTTTGATTGACTTACTTGAAATGTTGTTATAGCATATCAATACATGCTTAAGAGTTTAATGCCAATTTTAAGAGATTTTCACTAAATTGACATTACATAGATAATCTTATATTTATCCTCTAGTTTTGTTAAAGATTAATTATTTAATATAATTAACAAGAGTATAATTGGAAAGAAAAGTTATAGTCTCTCAAACCCAATCTAATGAGTTGAGATTTATCATTAGAATTGTACTACATTGCACGATTTTATAACCAATGATAACCGACATAAAAAATATTATATAACAGCCTTACAAACAAAGTTTACGCCAGCATCTAAATACAAAGACGTCCAAAACCAGTTAAAACCAATGAGAAAAAAACTACCTTGCAGAGCCTAGAGCTTAGGTAAATAAAAAAATTATCTACGAAAAATAGTTTGACAGGAGTTCTAATCCCGACGACGCAATACCCTTTGAATCAACTAAAGTGTGTGTAAAGTGTGTGTCTTGGATCGAGACACACACACGCACGCACGAGAGCACGAGCGCGTGCACACACACACACACACACATATATATATATATATACATATACATATGTGTGTGTATATATGTACATATATATATATATATATATGTGTATATATATATATACACACACACGCACCAAGGCTCTATGACACTCCTATTTTGCAGCACCACAACCAATCAAATTTTTTTACTTAGATAATGAATTGATGTGGGGAGAAAATGAGCGAGTGGAAAAAAACAAGAACTTGTGGTTGAGATCACGGGATAGTTAGAGGTGTTGCACTGTTGAGGATGCAATGGAATGCTCCATCTATGTACACACACAAATATATACATATACACACACACTTACACACATATTTGTGTGTTAGCATGTACCCTAAGGGCACATGTTAAGGTTGTTAACTTACGTAAATAACCCCACTGAATTCCCCCTTTCAATTGTGTAAGTTCAATTAAGGTATTTGAAACAAATTTTCCTTTTTTTTTAGCAATTATTATCCTTAAATTATGTCCTTACAGTACGCATTAAACAAAACATGTATGTGTGTGTGCGCCATGCGCGCATGTGTGTGTATAGAAGCGCTCTATAGCACTCCAATTTACAACCATCCCCTCCAACCCTCCAATTAGAACGACAAGTTAGAGTGTGGATGGAGAGACTTTGTGGAAGGAGAGAGAAAAGTGAATAAATTGTATAAATCATGGAAAATTTAAGGATGCTGCACTGTTTGGAATGCAAGAAATGTTCCATACATATATACGTAACACACACACACATATATAGTTAAATTTCAATATATATATATATATATATACATATAAATAGTTATAGTTATAGAGGCATATGTATGTGCATAGTAGAGCATCGCTCAATAGCACCTCCATTTTACAGCATTTGTCTTAGCCTTTTGTGTTTCACTTTCATCGCATATCCTGATTTGAATAATAGCACTCTCTTTCTTTTCACTAACGATATTAGTTAAATCAACATGTGTGATTAAAATCAGAGGTCATGAAGGGTTGTTGTTGAGCGTTGCTCATATGTGTGTGTGTGTGTGTGTGTGTATATATATATATATATATGCATATGCATGTGTGTGTACATGTGTGTGTATATATGTATGTATGTATGCATGTATGTATGCATGTATGTATGTATGTATGTGTGTGTATGTGTATATGTATGTATGCATTTATGTGTGTGTGTGTGCACGTGTATGTATGTATATATGTATATATAGGAGCGTTCAATAACACCCCATCCAAATAGCCCTTCTATTTCTGTAACGTCCCATATTTTTGAACGATGATTTGGAATATTTAAATCAGTTTAAATATTGATTTGGTGATATTAGCAGATTTTATATCGTATTTATTTTATAAAATTGATTTCAAATAGATATATTTATAATATAATTAAAACGAGCTCGAAAACGACGTAGCAGTTCGTAATTTTCGATCTGAACTTTAATTGAATATACAGAATCCATTTTAAGTCAGATTTTTGTGAAACGAGAAACGTTTGAATCGATCTGATTATATTTTTTCTACTAAAAGGGAAAAATCGCGATTTTATCGTGTAGATGGTAAGATATGCCCAGATTAAAATTTCAAATAGTCGCTATAGAATCGTTCATCGATTGTAACAGTTTATTTGATATAACTGCATACTGGTTTCGAATTTAGACAAGATTCTTTTGAGACATAGTGTTAATTTAATTTTTAGAATTTTACTGTAGTTTTTAATAAATTAAATATGCAGCTTTTTATTTGAAGTATTTTGCACCCTATATCAGTATTTCGGGGTTTCACAATATAAGTTAACCTACCGATATTATTATATTTTCGGGATCGTGTAACCTCGCTAGGCACAACTGTATCTTTACTTCTGTCCGTAGCGGCCTATAAATAAATAGAATTATACAGTTCCGTATCAACCTCGGTAAATAAATATAAACTTCTAATCTTCTATATGCCTAGGTACTACCTATCCTTTACAGTGAACTATAAATATATCACGTTGCAATGAAACAAGGAGTGTATACAGCACAGTCCACCTACCTTCGGAATACATAAAGGAAAAAATATAAAATCTACGCCACTGTGCATTTCGTGCTCCCCAAACAAACGTGCCTTGCACACCACACTTCTCTTTCCTTGTCTGCAAATTCTCAATCCGTGGCGACAAAGTTTCTACAGACCTATAACTTCTGAAAACCTATACTACCCTAAATAGCGTGGACACCACGTATTTGCCACTATATATTCGAGGCTATAATCCATTTTTCTCCATCCCAGAGTATTGAAAACCCGACGCCGAACTCTTCAAAAAAAAAATGAATAAAAAAATAAAAAAATTGAGGAAGCAGCAGTTTCGAACTGCTTAAAACCTCACAACGCAGGAAGACTCGAGCTCAGTAGCATATGTCCATTTTGTTTGGCATTGGGAGAAGCTGTTTGAAGGTTGCGGTGCGATGGTCCATGGCGTGAAACAGTAGAGGAGGGGAATAAGGCAGGCGGAGGTGCTGAGAACATGGCGTTGGTGTAGCGAGCGAATAGAAGCGAAATGGAAAATGTTTCCAACAAGGGTTCGAACAGAAAGTGATGGAGAAATTTGTGAGGAGAAGTATATGAGTGGGGAGAAGTAGAGGGTGCCATATGGGAAGTGTTCACGCAGGATTGCATGGTGAGTCCATGAAGATTGCAGGCGGTTTAAACTTTAAAGACACCGTGGGAGAAGCAGGTATCATTCAGGTAGAAAATATAAACAATGCCATTTTAACATGCCCCATCCTAATTATTATTTGCCTACTTATTGTTAACATGTCCCGTGCCTTCTATATATAAACATTTAACATGGCCGTATTTTTATATAATCTAATATATATAACAATTACAGTATGCTAAAACAAGATATAACGTGCCAGGCGCGTTTCCTTTTCTTGCCGAATCCAATTTGAGTTGCCTAACCGATATCTATCATTTGCTTAATATATATGATACGTGCGTAGTGAATTAATATGCCTGACCCCGGTTAAATGTACGTTAGTTTTAATATGCGCCTAACCCAGTTTTATAACTTGCCAAACTTTAATTATATATACGTTAATCAGAAATTAAGATTTAGAATATTATTTAAGTTTTAATTAAATAGTTAATAGCATCTAAAATTTCTAACGTTGCCAGGCAGTAACGAAATTGGATGAAACCAGAGATGTTGGAACTGTATCCACAAGCGAAATATTATGGAGTTAGCTTGCACAGAGTTGGCAACTGCAAGTTATTAAAATGAACCGTCAACGTCAAATGGAACCAAAGTGAGTCAAACTCACTCAGTTCTCCCTTCTTATATTTTATATAAGTCGGGTTTTTATAATTGTGTGATATGCTTGTTTATGGTTGTTGTTTGTTCGTTCGTTGTATGTGCTGAAACAGTTAAATTAAACGACGGTTTAATTAAATTGAAAACTAATCGTTATTTCTAACGATTAAATCCAAGTGAGGTAACTTACCTCAGTGGTTACGTTTATAACACTATAAACGTTATAATCAAATAGTTGAATGCTTGAACTGTTGTTATTATCCCGGTATTGACTGTTACTGTTATTATTGACCGTTATTATTAAACTGTTCATGTCATCTATTTAGATGGAAACCGAATATTGATTAGCCATTTTGAACTGAATAACGTTATCAATATGGTTATATTGATTGTTATTGAATGTGAAATTAGTTCATATTTCACGGTTTGGTACTACAGTAGTCATTTGCCTCTTTAGTACCGTCAATCAAAAGAAATGATTTGTCGAAATCAATGTTAAATGGGTTTTGAATGGTTTCAAAGATATGAATACATTTTTATATGAATTCAAACTACAATTTTTATGGTAAATTCGCCAATTTTATAATTGTATAATATAGAACAAAGGGAGATGCAAGATATTATTGAATACATGGTTAAACGATATAATTTATCGTGTTGGTTATTTAAACATTGAAACGATTTTATAAGGGTCTTACGGTCGTAAAAGAAGTTTGAATGGATTTCAAAACATCGGAATGGAATAATTAAATTATGGATATACGAGAATTTATAAAAGAGTTAAAGAGTAATATTTTTGTAATAAATGATCGTTTTAACAAACGGTGTTTTTAAACTATACGAAATGTGATTAAATAACATTTCGTGAATAAGATTTACAAATCGGCGGATTTGGGAATAAGTAGTGATTTAAACGAGATCTGTATTTATAAATGAGATTTGGGTTTATAAATGAGATTTGAATATATAAAGGGGGGATATGAGTTTTTAAATAGAATCGAGGCTGGGAACATAAGCTAAGTTAAAGATCTGAAAAACGACAACGAGAACTAATTGTCGATAAAGAATTGAAAATGAGATTTTCAAAATGAAGTTAAAGAGGTGCAAATGAAAATGATTGATAAGTTGTCGTAATTAATTTACAAAAGATTTTGTAAATGGATATTTAAAGTTGGAAATGAAATCGAGTTAGTAAATGAAGTTAGTGGTTTGTAAATGTAACATTTATTGCAAATAAGATGAACTATTTTTAGATAAAAGTTTTTTTTTAAAGGATTATTGTATGTTTTAGGCAACGAATAAATGGTCGAGTATGAGTAAAGAGAACTAGATAAGTAAAAATGGTTTTTGAAATGAAATCTGTAGCATTAATGGTTACAGATAATAAGTTGGATTGTTTGATAAATATCAACATGCGAATTTGGAAAGATAACGATATGATAACGATATGAGACATTAATATAAGATTTATAAAGGGTTTGTTTTAAACAAATGAATTTGAATTGTTGAAATAATTTGTAATATCATAATAAAGAGATATTAAGGAATTTTCATAAGGATTCTATTTCTAATAGAATCGAAGCTTTGTCGAGATTTAAATCGGATTTTTCAAGAAGAAACGTGTGGTTAATAAACTTCTATTTATTCTGAAGATATGAATGTTGTTGGTCAAGGTCTGAGAGGTAAATGAAATACCCCAACTTGAACGACTCCATGATTATCCCAGAATGATATTAGTTTATAAACGAGAGTGGTTGAGGGAAACATAAGCTATGATTTCCGCAAATGATATTATAAACTTTTTTTGAAAGTTTATAAGTTGAATGAAATAAATTTGGAGAATATTCTTATTTTACTAAGAAGAAAAGGCGATGTTCCAAATATTGGAAAAGTTAAAGAATATAATTAACGGACGGTTCGTTAAAGAGGCTAAATGATACTGAGTATTGAATCAGTGAATCCATTTTCTTTATGGGTGAATGGTTGTTTTATTTGATAGTTAAATAACCAACTATCAAAAATTGCCCATACGATTGTTGGTACGGAAAGACCGGGATCGAATATATATTCGAAAATCATTCCGTCCAGCAAATACGAATACGTTGAAGATGATGATTCAAGGTGGAGCTATTGAAGACCGTGGATCTTCCTAAGCGGAAGGATTACTTAAAATCTCTGATTTGCAATAAGAGATAAACTGTGATTCGGTCGTGGTTGGAATCTACGGATTGCAAGGACTTCTCGCTACTGATTCTCAGGGTGATTCCTAGAATGCAGTGGGAGAGTGCCTTCGGTTCATCCTGTTCCTGGATAACTTGTATGGATGAATGTCTGACAGAGTATTTCCAGAAAGGTCACGTACATTGATTTCTTCAACCGTACCAAGAGTGGAAGCGGAGAAGGAAACTTCTTTTAGCTAACACATAATGTATTGTTGTGGACGTCAGTTAGTGATTTTGATGGGTCTGACGATGTGGCATTCGAAGTGAATGTGATGTGCTGATAAAACACAGCCTCAAGCCTCATCAGCCGGGGAAATGACAAAAATCGGGCAGGCAGCATGGCTATGTGGGTCGCTCCCATTAGGGTGTATAATCACCTATCTAGAGAAATTCCTTTTGTTTCTTAAATCTATCGATGCTGTCCCTTTTCGGGCAGGCGGTTGCTGATCCCAACCGCCGGTGATATACATTCGATACACTCAAGTGAAATGAGTGGTCGGTCATGTGTGGGCCGGGTTGCAAGACGTTCTTGTTGAACCCAGTGTATTTGCCTCTAGAGATACACAAGCGGAAGGTGGTCCCATACCTTGTCATAGTCGGAATCCAATCTCCAATAAGCACCTGCGGTTTTGATTGTATACTATATACATAGAGCGTGAGATGTAAGCGTTCCACTAAATTGTTATTTACTTGTATTTAGACACTATTATAATATCAGAATAATATATGATTTAAAAACAGTTTTGGGTTATAGTAAGGTGAAAACCGTCCGTGTTTATGTGTGGACTGGTCTTACTATTATCTTTTTCTTTCGAAAGGAATTTGAACTTAAAAATCAAGTTGGATGATTCCCCTTAAACTGTGCGAGTTATTCTCACTCTGGTTCACCAGACTGACCCGGTATTTGTAATGCTCGGGTTAGCCCGGGTTGCAGGTTATCGGATGCTCTGAAGTTCAGAGACGAGTTGGAGGTGCCCAGACGTATGATATACACATAATATTATTCCGCTATGTGATGTATATGAGGAAAGGTTGTTATAACTGTCCAAGTGTATTGATGTACTCTGATGTTGTAAGTATATTTTCAAGTTCTCAATAAAGAATATTTCTGTATTATATTTTGTTCCGCTGCGATGTGAGACTCTGATTGTGCTGTGTTTTTTCTTCTTCCTATTTGTTCTATTCTAAAACTTCTTTCTTTCTTATCTCACCCTCTAAATTCTTTCTATTGGCATCTGGATTTCTAGTATCATTTGGGTTGGATTAGTGTTGTTTGGTCAGCTCAAAAGGTACCAGAAATTCGGGTCGTCACAGTTGGTATCAGAGCTGAAGGTTGAGAAGTAACCTTGGCTCTGTGGCGTAACTCAATAGAGATGGGGTTAGTGATACCCTAGATTGAGTTTGAATGTATGTATATGAGCGCGTATTTGTAGATTTGATATAAAATTGGTTTATATTGTGTTGGCTGGTTTGATGAGTGGTTTATGAATTCTGGTCGATACAGAATGTACAACTGTATCGATAAGTGTTTCTAAACTCTCGATAAAGCAATTCAATACAATATTGTTTTATAAAGCAGCTAAATGAAATAATTTTACCAAATTTCATTTTTATAGAAAATGGAAATTATTTTCTAGTAATATTAATTATTTTGTTGTTTTGTTTGATTTGATCAGAATTCAAATTGAATCATTAAATAAAAATTGGAGAAATATTTAGAAAATAAATTAGTCAATTGAATTGTATATGAGAATGCAACTTAATATGGTTAAGTGAATTAATTCAAGATGGAATTCAAATGGAAATTAAATAAAATTAAACTTGGAAATCGAATAGATAAAATGGAAATCAATTGGACATTGATCGATTTATATTAATGTATGTTAAACCAAAATGAAGATTAAATCGAATGATTTGGCTGTTTGGATATTGCACCGGAAGAATGAAATTCATCGAACGAGTCAAATGAATATGTTGAATGATTTAACCATGTGTTGGTTACTTGCATTGTAAGTTGAGTTTAGTGCAGATTTCGGAAAGCTATGGAATGGATTACATAGGTTGGAAGTACAGACGAAGAGCAGATAAATGATTTGTTTGGAAATGGGAAATTGAGTTGCCCTACAAAAAGGTAAACCTTAAAAATATTGATTGGAGTTATTGATTTATACCCCTGAGTTGGGTGGCCATTTGGCTTTTGGTTTTCTTTTGGGGAAGTTGAGCCCGGAGTGGCATTTGTAGTTGCTGTGATCGAGCTATGTAGACAAAGTGCTGGCAAAATTTTCGAAAATCTTTAAGAGTTTGAAATTAATTTGGTAATAATTCAAAAATAGTTATTTTAAAACAATTGGGTTCAGAGCAACATTCTTCTTACTTTGCAATTTCGGGGACGAAATTATTTTAAGGGGGGAAGAATGTAACGTCCCATATTTTTGAACGATGATTTGGAATATTTAAATCAGTTTAAATATTGATTTGGCGATATTAGCAGATTTTATATCGTATTTATTTTATAAAATTGATTTCAAATAGATATATTTATAATATAATTAAAACGGGCTCGAAAACGACGTAGCAGTTCGTAATTTTCGATCTGAACTTTAATTGAATATACAGAATCCATTTTAAGTCAGATTTTTGTGAAACGAGAAACGTTTGAATCGATCTGATTATATTTTTTCTACTAAAAGGGAAAAATCGCGATTTTATCGTGTAGATGGTAAGATATGCCCAGATTAAAATTTCAAATAGTCGCTATAGAATCGTTCATCGATTGTAACAGTTTATTTGATATAACTGCATACTGGTTTCGAATTTAGACAAGATTCTTTTGAGACATAGTGTTAATTTAATTTTTAGAATTTTACTGTAGTTTTTAATAAATTAAATATGCAGCTTTTTATTTGAAGTATTTTGCACCCTATATCAGTATTTCGGGGTTTCACAATATAAGTTAACCTACCGATATTATTATATTTTCGGGATCGTGTAACCTCGCTAGGCACAACTGTATCTTTACTTCTGTCCGTAGCGGCCTATAAATAAATAGAATTATACAGTTCCGTATCAACCTCGGTAAATAAATATAAACTTCTAATCTTCTATATGCCTAGGTACTACCTATCCTTTACAGTGAACTATAAATATATCACGTTGCAATGAAACAAGGAGTGTATACAGCACAGTCCACCTACCTTCGGAATACATAAAGGAAAAATATAAAATCTACGCCACTGTGCATTTCGTGCTCCCCAAACAAACGTGCCTTGCACACCACACTTCTCTTTCCTTGTCTGCAAATTCTCAATCCGTGGCGACAAAGTTTCTACAGACCTATAACTTCTGAAAACCTATACTACCCTAAATAGTGTGGACACCACGTATTTGCCACTATATATTCGAGGCTATAATCCATTTTTCTCCATCCCAGAGTATTGAAAACCCGACGCCGAACTCTTCAAAAAAAAAAATGAATAAAAAAATAAAAAAATTGAGGAAGCAGCAGTTTCGAACTGCTTAAAACCTCACAACGTAGGAAGACTCGAGCTTAGTAGCATATGTCCATTTTGTTTGGCATTGGGAGAAGCTGTTTGAAGGTTGCGGTGCGATGGTCCATGGCGTGAAACAGTGGAGGAGGGGAATAAGGCAGGCGGAGGTGCTGAGAACATGGCGTTGGTGTAGCGAGCGAATAGAAGCGAAATGGAAAATGTTTCCAACAAGGGTTCGAACAGAAAGTGATGGAGAAATTTGTGAGGAGAAGTATATGAGTGGGGAGAAGTAGAGGGTGCCATATGGGAAGTGTTCACGCAGGATTGCATGGTGAGTCCATGAAGATTGCAGGCGGTTTAAACTTTAAAGACACCGTGGGAGAAGCAGGTATCATTCAGGTAGAAAAAATAAACAATGCCATTTTAACATGCCCCATCCTAATTATTATTTGCCTACTTATTGTTAACATGTCCCGTGCCTTCTATATATAAACATTTAACATGGCCGTATTTTTATATAATCTAATATATATAACAATTACAGTATGCTAAAACAAGATATAACGTGCCAGGCGCGTTTCCTTTTCTTGCCGAATCCAATTTGAGTTGCCTAACCGATATCTATCATTTGCTTAATATACATGATACGTGCGTAGTGAATTAATATGCCTGACCCCGGTTAAATGTACGTTAGTTTTAATATGCGCCTAACCCAGTTTTATAACTTGCCAAACTTTAATTATATATACGTTAATCAGAAATTAAGATTTAGAATATTATTTAAGTTTTAATTAAATAGTTAATAGCATCTAAAATTTCTAACGTTGCCAGGCAGTAACGAAATTGGATGAAACCAGAGATGTTGGAACTGTATCCACAAGCGAAATATTATGGAGTTAGCTTGCACAGAGTTGGCAACTGCAAGTTATTAAAATGAACCGTCAACGTCAAATGGAACCAAAGTGAGTCAAACTCACTCAGTTCTCCCTTCTTATATTTTATATAAGTCGGGTTTTTATAATTGTGTGATATGCTTGTTTATGGTTGTTGTTTGTTCGTTCGTTGTATGGGCTGAAACAGTTAAATTAAACGACGGTTTAATTAAATTGAAAACTAATCGTTATTTCTAACGATTAAATCCAAGTGAGGTAACTTACCTCAGTGGTTACGTTTATAACACTATAAACGTTATAATCAAATAGTTGAATGCTTGAACTGTTGTTATTATCCCGGTATTGACTGTTACTGTTATTATTGACCGTTATTATTAAACTGTTCATGTCATCTATTTAGATGGAAACCGAATATTGATTAGCCATTTTGAACTGAATAACGTTATCAATATGGTTATATTGTTTGTTATTGAATGTGAAATTAGTTCATATTTCACGGTTTGGTACTACAGTAGTCATTTGCCTCTTTAGTACCGTCAATCAAAAGAAATGATTTGTCGAAATCAATGTTAAATGGGTTTCGAATGGTTTCAAAGATATGAATACATTTTTATATGAATTCAAACTACAATTTTTATGGTAAATTCGCCAATTTTATAATTGTATAATATAGAACAAAGGGAGATGCAAGATATTATTGAATACATGGTTAAACGATATAATTTATCGTGTTGGTTATTTAAACATTGAAACGGTTTTATAAGGGTCTTACGGTCGTAAAAGAAGTTTGAATGGATTTCAAAACATCGGAATGGAATAATTAAATTATGGATATACGAGAATTTATAAAAGAGTTAAAGAGTAATAATTTTGTAATAAATGATCGTTTTAACAAACGGTGTTTTTAAACTATACGAAATGTGATTAAATAACATTTCGTGAATAAGATTTACAAATCGGCGGATTTGGGAATAAGTAGTGATTTAAACGAGATCTGTATTTATAAATGAGATTTGGGTTTATAAATGAGATTTGAATATATAAAGGGGGGATATGAGTTTTTAAATAGAATCGAGGCTGGGAACATAAGCTAAGTTAAAGATCTGAAAAACGACAACGAGAACTAATTGTCGATAAAGAATTGAAAATGAGATTTTCAAAATGAAGTTAAAGAGGTGCAAATGAAAATGATTGATAAGTTGTCGTAATTAATTTACAAAAGATTTTGTAAATGGATATTTAAAGTTGGAAATGAAATCGAGTTAGTAAATGAAGTTAGTGGTCTGTAAATGTAACATTTATTGCAAATAAGATGAACTATTTTTAGATAAAAGTTTTTTTTAAAGGATTATTGTATGTTTTAGGCAACGAATAAATGGTCGAGTATGAGTAAAGAGAACTAGATAAGTAAAAATGGTTTTTGAAATGAAATCTGTAGCATTAATGGTTACAGATAATAAGTTGGATTGTTTGATAAATATCAACATGCGAATTTGGAAAGATAACGATATGATAACGATATGAGACATTAATATAAGATTTATAAAGGGTTTGTTTTAAACAAATGAATTTGAATTGTTGAAATAATTTGTAATATCATAATAAAGAGATATTAAGGAATTTTCATAAGGATTCTATTTCTAATAGAATCGAAGCTTTGTCGAGATTTAAATCGGATTTTTCAAGAAGAAACGTGTGGTTAATAAACTTCTATTTATTCTGAAGATATGAATGTTGTTGGTCAAGGTCTGAGAGGTAAATGAAATACCCCAACTTGAACGACTCCATGATTATCCCAGAATGATATTAGTTTATAAACGAGAGTGGTTGAGGGAAACATAAGCTATGATTTCCGCAAATGATATTATAAACTTTTTTTGAAAGTTTATAAGTTGAATGAAATAAATTTGGAGAATATTCTTATTTTACTAAGAAGAAAAGGCGATGTTCCAAATATTGGAAAAGTTAAAGAATATAATTAACGGACGGTTCGTTAAAGAGGCTAAATGATACTGAGTATTGAATCAGTGAATCCATTTTCTTTATGGATGAATGGTTGTTTTATTTGATAGTTAAATAACCAACTATCAAAAATTGCCCATACGATTGTTGGTACGGAAAGACCGGGATCGAATATATATTCGAAAATCATTCCGTCCAGCAAATACGAATACGTTGAAGATGATGATTCAAGGTGGAGCTATTGAAGACCGTGGATCTTCCTAAGCGGAAGGATTACTTAAAATCTCTGATTTGCAATAAGAGATAAACTGTGATTCGGTCGTGGTTGGAATCTACGGATTGCAAGGACTTCTCGCTACTGATTCTCAGGGTGATTCCTAGAATGCAGTGGGAGAGTGCCTTCGGTTCATCCTGTTCCTGGATAACTTGTATGGATGAATGTCTGACAGAGTATTTCCAGAAAGGTCACGTACATTGATTTCTTCAACCGTACCAAGAGTGGAAGCGGAGAAGGAAACTTCTTTTAGCTAACACATAATGTATTGTTGTGGACGTCAGTTAGTGATTTTGATGGGTCTGACGATGTGGCATTCGAAGTGAATGTGATGTGCTGATAAAACACAGCCTCAAGCCTCATCAGCCGGGGAAATGACAAAAATCGGGCAGGCAGCATGGCTATGTGGGTCGCTCCCATTAGGGTGTATAATCACCTATCTAGAGAAATTCCTTTTGTTTCTTAAATCTATCGATGCTGTCCCTTTTCGGGCAGGCGGTTGCTGATCCCAACCGCCGGTGATATACATTCGATACACTCAAGCGAAATGAGTGGTCGGTCATGTGTGGGCCGGGTTGCAAGACGTTCTTGTTGAACCCAGTGTATTTGCCTCTAGAGATACACAAGCGGAAGGTGGTCCCATACCTTGTCATAGTCGGAATCCAATCTCCAATAAGCACCTGCGGTTTTGATTGTATACTATATACATAGAGCGTGAGATGCAAGCGTTCCACTAAATTGTTATTTACTTGTATTTAGACACTATTATAATATCAGAATAATATATGATTTAAAAACAGTTTTGGGTTATAGTAAGGTGAAAACCGTCCGTGTTTATGTGTGGACTGGTCTTACTATTATCTTTTTCTTTCGAAAGGAATTTGAACTTAAAAATCAAGTTGGATGATTCCCCTTAAACTGTGCGAGTTATTCTCACTCTGGTTCACCAGACTGACCCGGTATTTGTAATGCTCGGGTTAGCCCGGGTTGCAGGTTATCGGATGCTCTGAAGTTCAGAGACGAGTTGGAGGTGCCCAGACGTATGATATACACATAATATTATTCCGCTGTGTGATGTATATGAGGAAAGGTTGTTATAACTGTCCAAGTGTATTGATGTACTCTGATGTTGTAAGTATATTTTCAAGTTCTCAATAAAGAATATTTCTGTATTATATTTTGTTCCGCTGCGATGTGAGACTCTGATTGTGTTGTGTTTTTTCTTCTTCCTATTTGTTATATTCTAAAACTTCTTTCTTTCTTATCTCACCCTCTAAATTCTTTCTATTGGCATCTGGATTTCTAGTATCATTTGGGTTGGATTAGTGTTGTTTGGTCAGCTCAAAAGGTACCAGAAATTCGGGTCGTCACAATTTCCACCACTTATTTATAGTAAAACAAATTAGTGGGGGAAGAGATAATTAGTGGGAGGAGACAGAAACCAGGATGTGTGGTGGAAACCAGAGAGGCTAAAAGGATGTTGCACTGTTTGAGGTATTCTTGATCTTATCCCCCCCCCCCCCACACACACACAGACACAAAAACACGTGCGAGAGATTTTTAATTAGAAGATGGGTTGTCAATCCGGATACTTATAGGTTTGAGCTCTCATATTATTTGTTACCAATTAATATATTTGTGTGTGTATATATGTATGTATGTGTGTGGGCATATATACATACATACATACATATATATATATATATATACATACATATATATATATATGTATATGAGACACAGACACTTATTTCCAAACACTTCAAATGCTACTCAACTTGGGCCGCTCATTTATATTTAAATAAGTTAGTGGAGGAAGAGAGAGTTAGTGGAAAGAGAAACATGAATGTGTGGTGGAAATCAGGTGCTTTTGATCCTTTATACACACACATAGAGAGAGACATAAGAGAGATTTTTAATTTTAAAATGGGTTGATGATTTGTATACCTATATTTATGTGTTTGAACTTTCATCTTTTTGGTTATCATTGATATATTTATACGTGTATGTACATTTATGTACGTGTGCGCGCGTGTGTGTGTGTGTGTGTGAGAGAGAGAGATAGAGATATTTTTAATTATAAAATGGTTGTCAATCCGTATGCTTATATTTATGGGTTTGAGCTTTCATTTTTTTGGTTACCAAATGATAAATTAGAGAGAGAAAATAAATAAACAAACAAGATTCAATGAAAATTTAATTCAACATCAATTTTAAAAAATTACAAAAGCAATCATAATAAAATATTTATCAACAGATTTGTGCTTAGATTATAATAATGAAATATTATTATTCTCAAACACTAGCTTTACTAGAGTGAGTCTGTAAGTTTGTTGCAAGAATTAGCTACATCTTAATTTTGCTACACCTCTAATTCCCTTTAATTTCCTTTAATTTCATCCCTAAATTTTGATTTAAATCTAGTAATCTCTTTCTTGCATAAGTATATAATATAGCGTAGTTGAAAGAGAAAGTACGTACTATTACTTAAATCAGAACTTGTGGCCGATATCACGAGATCTGAGGTTTAGCCGATCTTTGTATGTGTGCGCGCGAAGGGGAAAGTGGTATTTAGATACAAAATAAAACACAAACACTATTAGCAAAAATTTGGACCGTCCAATTTTTTGTCTATTAGAAGGTGAATTCAAAGGAGTAGTTTAATGGCGGAGATATATTATGTCAACAAATTTTGTCCAAATTGAATTTCCATGTATGGGGCAACTATTTGAACTTATTTGGTGACACAAAAGATCTCAACCATTGGATTTTTTTTTTTTTTTATATCGAAGACATAATTCAATGGGCGATCCTATGATAGAGATTCATCGTGTCACCTACCGCGTCACCAAATTGTGTTTAAATAGTCTTTCATTACATACGCGCGCGCGTGTGTGTGTGTGTGTATATATATATATATATATATATATATATATATATATATATATATATATGGGAATGTCTATTTAGACACGCGAATGGTGACACAACTGATTTGCACCGTTGGATCACCCCATAAATTTCACCTTTCCACATAAAGACAAAAAGATCTAACAGTTGAGGTATATATCCTTATCCGCTTCTTGATTATCACAATTTATGAATGTGAATATTGATGCATTCTCAATTTCACTAGTATTCATTGTAAACAAAATTGTAAAACAATGCCAAAATGTTGTTAAAAGCAGCGTATACAACATTTTCGACGACTTTGTTTGGACTTTCTACAACAATTCTATAACATTTTTGAAGTTCTTAGTACCATTCTTTTCAAACGTTGTATTAGCTATTTCAACCATATTTAAGTAACGATGCAGATACAACTTTTAACAACATTTTATAATTGTTGAAAAAGAAAATATTTACAACGTTGCATATAAGTAATCCAGGAGACTAGGAAACATGTTTTATTTAAAATTCACAAACATCATCTTCAACATCAATGTTATATTTACAATGCATACACAAAAGTACACCTCTTATATTTACAATGCAAACATGCTTCTTTTATTATGCACATATAAAGTACAGTAAATTGCATACACAAAAATACACCTCTTATACGTTCACAACCACTCAATCTTCATGAGGCATGCCATTACTACCCCATAAACTTAAATAATAAAATATTCTTAAAACTAACACATTCCCATATAAGGCAGCAATACCAGTTCACCTTAGTGACCTTCTCAGCCACAAACATATTTGAGAAACTATTTGCTCTCTGCTGTGAAATGCACACATTTACTCAATTTCTATCCATACCACCAAAAACTTCATATCCAACGCATCGTATCAATCTGTTTTCAAAGCATGTCCCTCAGTTGATAAGCATATATCCGTATATTGCTTCCATAGGTTTATTCGTACTAGCAACAACGACTAACACCTGTTTATGCACACTAGCAACAACGACTGCGCACCCGAGTCAACCCCCCAAATCAACAATGAAGCTGAGAAGGCCTCAAAATATGAATGCATAAACAAGGTAGCATGATGCATATGGGTAGAGACAAACTTATACTTGTGTATCACTTGCTAATGTATAAGAAACCTAGTAAGATTAGTCCTAGATGCGAAGAGCAGGACGAATTAAATATCAACCTAACGGAATCATTCTGAATACATAATGGAATAGTTTATAGGTTGACATTACAAAAGCAAGGATGATTTTAAAAAAAAAAAAACCAAACCTTTAATTTTGAAACCAATGCTCTTAGCCTGACATCAGATCCTCCTCCTTGTGTTTCATGGTATTTCCTATACCATGATTTATCTTTTTGCTCCTTCAAGCTCCTCTTCTTTCTTCTCAAGACTTCTTTCAGTCTCCCTTATTATCACCTCTCACCCATTAATATGCATCTGCCCATTAAGAAGCATGCTCTGACCATCTTAAAGTTTTTTTTCCCACTTCTGCATATGTTTTTTTTTTTTTTTTTTTTTTTTTAGTGCCTTTTTACTGTGATTTTTTTTTTAAATCATAATCATGACTACAAAAAATAAATTTGAAGCAAATATCTAACAACTCAAAACCAAAATCATCATACTTGGAGTCGATATAGTTTTTCTCTCTGAACTTTGTGTCCGTAGTCTCCCACATCTTCTAATTTCCTATTTATTTCAAAACTCTTTCTGCTAGCTTCAGCGAGCTTTGCGTCTACAGAAAGAAAATTTCTTTTGTTATCTAGCCTTTTCTCCTCAATACTTGCTTCCAATGCAAGAGATTCTGTCATCTTCTTCTCAGTGGTATTACTTAACATTAGGGATTTCAGACCGCATCGCCCCTTATTGCCTTTTCAAGCTGTATTATAAATAAATGCAGTTATATTTTTATTTTTTCCATCCTACAGCGAGAGAGATTTGGGAAATAGGGTTATGTAGGTTTAAAACTGAATGGAAAGTGCAGATGCCTTCAGCTTCGCACCATCTGAATTTGAGTCTTAACCACAAGTTATATTGGAAATCTCTTAAGGCAGGAATATATCATCATTTCTATCCAAAAGAAAATATGTGTGTGTGTGTGTGTGTGTGTACTTATGTACATGCTAAGTATACATTTGGAAAAAGCTATAGTTCATTGGAACAATTTTTTGGAAAAATAACAATTCAAGCCATCTATAGAACCTGAGGCAAACTTTATAAACAAGATGATGTCATGATCCTACATGACTTCTTTTGCCAAAGAGATTAGTGAATGGAAACAATAATCTCCAAGTAACGTAAGAATAAATGGGAAAGGCAAGCCCAAGGCGACCTCTTCATGAGGCGAGCTGGTAATCATATGTAACATTTCAACTCAACCAATATCAAGTGAGCTTTATAATGAAGCAAAAGCAAAAATAAATAGCAGGAAGACATACATGTTTCCTCCTTCATAAAGATTTTTCACAGCATTGGCTCACAATCCCAAGAGATAACCAGCGATGGGTAATCAACCTATGATCAGTTCAGTGAATAAACGCACTAATTAACTTATTAACACCCGATCCTCGCCATCAGCAGAATAATAAATATAGTTAGTAAGAAGAGGATTCAAGTCACAGACTAGAATCATCTAAAATAGGTTTAAGACTGCATTTAACAAATATCCAACTCCTTATATTATTGAACATTAGAAAGCATACATACAACAAACTAGGATACTGGAAGTTATTAGTTTATACATCTCTATCTAACTGCACATGCAACTAAATTGACATACACCTGATTCATCGTGTTTTTGTAGCTGACATCAGATAGATTAATTTATCTGACTGTTTAGAATTAACATAATGATTTTTTAAAATTAAATAAGATAAATTTGATAAATTTGTTGGACATAGATTTATTGAGAATTTTTTTTTATCCTATATGAAGTCTGATGTATCACAGTCGAATACAGCTACATTGATATCTTCTTAATTGTATATAACTTAAACCGAGAATTACTTGGTTAGAACATAAATTGAGAATTCACTATCTGTGCTTTTATCATCTTTGCCCATCAAAAAAATAAAATTTGGAGAGCCTATTTACCCACAGATTTCATATGTTCAACCAACCAAACATTACTTCTTCAATATCACTTTGACCTTGTTACCAACTGGAGTTATCTTGCAGACGAACACATGGAAATGACAAAAGAAATAAATACACAAATAGAATCCACAAATTATCACTAGGGCTGTTTCTTCATTTCGATGGAAAACAATTGTCAAACCCCAGGGGCTTGCTTTATTTAGGTTACAAACCTACAGTACCTATAATAATACCTGTATACAAAGCTGAATTAGGATCCTAATTAGTGCATGGTTTTCTAATAGTTAAAATAACCCTAACAATGCTGACGGCTGGCTCTTCAAGGACACAATAGACCAACAGTTCGCATTTTGTCATGTAGGTATGGTGTACAGCTTAGGTTCGCAAAGGTTGATAGCAGATCGATATTTATCAACTCCTTGCTTGTCTTTAATTAATACCTTTCATTCATTAACTAAAAAACAGTAGCAACTGTCACATTGTCACTATTATGTATTACTTGGATATGCATTTAACTAATACCTATCATGACCCATGTGAGTTAACCAAATTTACAGCATAAAGATTTACTTACTATAATATTCATAGTTAATAGGTTGGAACGAAACTAAATTTGCAGAATCCAGGTCAATGCTTACTCATATCATTCTAACTTATTTTCCTATAAGACGTAAGGTACTAAGGTGCACAATTATATATTATAACTTCAAAAGCCAGCTACCTGACGCATCTTTTTCTTTACAGTTAATCTATTTAGCAACACACTCTACTTATTTATATATCTATTATTCGAAGTTCTACACAAAAATGATTCAACTTCAACTCCAACGCCACGGACCAACCTAAAGTAATAATTCCCCAACTTAAAACTCATTCCAGCTTTAACCTAATATATTTTCCCACCACCCAATCAGTGAACAAATCGGTTCGTAAGTTAGCAAGTATGTGTTTAGTTTCTACCGTGTGGCATACTTGGGGAGAACGTAATTATCGTATATTCAATAACAAGGCAATGCCCGCGCACGTCAGGCATGACATAATTAAGCAAGATATTGAAATTTTAATCTATAGAAATTACCTTCACCGAAAACGTGGTGCTGGTAAGAGAGTTTGATTCTAGATCTAAGCTGTGTGATGCCTTATCTCCTAATCAATCGGTGATTATGAATGGCCAGATCTACATGGTTGTTCGACCAACTATTGTCCATTTTCTCGATATTATTGACGATGGGTTTCTTTGTTGATGGGAGGCTGCTTCCATTTTGCTTCTTGAATCTTGCCAGATTTCGCAATTCCTTTTTCTCTGCAGGTGTTGAGTTCCGGTGGAAAAGAATGACTTGATTTTGTGAAAGTGGACAAGTAAAAGAATTTCGAATGTGAACGCGGATACTAGTGTACCCGTATCCGAAAAATAACGGTTTGATTTGAAAGTGAGTATGTGTATAAAAATTATTATTTTAAGTATACAATCATATTAAATCATAACTAATCTTTAGCACTTATTCAATATTGTAGTGAAAATTTATATGGGTTGTTGATTCGTCTAATTCACAATCGCACTTAGAGAACATAGAACAAACCCTAACCTACCACACACATCAATTCTTCCATTCCTTTTTTTTTTTTTCAACCACTTTCGCTTTCAGAAAAATTTCAAGAACCTACAACATTAACTGTGTTTTATCTCGCTTCGGTCGATGTCTACGTATCATTTTGCTCTCAAGTATCTATTGCATGTTGCTCTGCCCATTCTACATCATCGTCAATAATCTCCAGTGATCGACGTCTTGGCCACTATGATCTGAAAAGAGATGAATTTATATTGATTGTAAATTCTTTATAATTAAGTTAAGAATTGCAATCATATTACTATAAACTAGTCGTAAGTTAATTTAGAATTTACAGTTGTTATGATGTAAATGAGTTAATTTCTTTAGAAAAGGATTGTTATATGACTGTTGTTTAGAAAATGAGTCAGACTAGTAAATGAGTAAAAATTCTTGTTGTATAATTGTTGTTCATAACATGAGTTAAATTTGTAAATGAGTAAAAAGATTTGTTCAGAATATGATTGATGTATTAGCATATAATGTGTACTTTTACTTTTTTATTTGGAAAACATATGAGGTATGATAGTTTATATGTGAACTTTATTTGAGAAAAGAAATGTTTAAACGTGACGTTTTAATCCATAGATTTTAATATAGTCGAAAATTTGTTCAACTTCAGATGCATATATTTCGAATATTTTCGGATTATTAACGCGAAAATATTCGCACCTATTTTCGGATGTGGATATTTTCAGATATCCAAAAAAAAATCCGCAGATGCGGATATAGATATTAACTGTTTGATATCAGCAGATATCAGATGCAGATTTTAATTTTTGGATGCAGATGCGAATTCAGTCATATCCACATTTGTTTGCATCCGTTGAAAGCCCTAAGTGGAGTGTTTTATAACATTGTTTACTTTGCATTTTAAGTTAGTCTACTGGATTTAGTTTCAGTTGCTCGGTTCCTTCAGTACGTGTGATTTTTGTGCTGAGTTAGTTTTGTCACTTGTTTTTGAAGCTGTTGCAAGTGATGTTGTGCTATTTGTCTATTTTGTTGTATATAAAATGTATCTATTCCAAAAAAGAAAAGCAAAAGAGTTTATTTAGTCTCCTTTACCACCTTTTCATAGAAACCCAAGCATGTTAAACATAGACAGCGACTCACCCAAAGACCCGATAAACAAAAATAATAACATGCCCCTATATCTCTCCTATCGCCTTATGTCACGAAGATATCCTTGTTGGCTCTCGAATGACATAATCTTATGTAGCAAAAGCGACGGTGACCTTGAATTGCTAAAAGGGAATTAGAGCTGTAGTCATGCTATGTACAATTTGGCCAACATAATGTTCTGACATGGATCATGTAAACTACCAGCAGATGAAAAACATCCCGAACTCTGCTTAACTCAATTATGTATCCATAATATTGCTTGTTACTTTTACTAAACATGGTGACTTATTGGAAAATATAATTTTATTAAACTTACATAATTTTTAATAATATTTTGCTTCTACAATATAATTAATGGGGGAAAAAAAATCCTTTTCCTGTGTTCTTGTGACTTTAATTTTTTATATAAACATTAGAAGAGCTAACATAAGCTAAAAATAAATCGACTAGTGAATCAAATATTGAACATTTTGGTCTAGCGTATTAAATATAGTATATATTTAGTCGTACAAATTTCATAAAACTCTAACTTCTTATGATCACATTTTAGTGCACTAAAGAAAAGAATGGATAAATATGTGGTAAAAGATTAATCAAACTCATGCCTACCCATCAATTCTAGCACGCATATCACCTATCCTTATTTTATCTATGGCCAAGACATTTAACATCTATTACTGCATAATGAAGAAAAAATACAAACTTTTTTTGAGCATACAATATGATCAAATTAGTCACATGAAGTAAAATCCATATGACAAATTTACACATGAGATCAGAAATTAATATCGTAGTATATCGTTTCAGTAGAAAAATCAAGTCATTTTTACTTGTACTTAATATTTCTTTTTCGATGAGTAACCTTCATCGTAACTTCATCATTAGTGATGAGTTTCTTTGTTTTGTGGATAACGAATGAACAAAAAAAATAGGGAAATGGTGAAATATGGAAGCGTTAAGAAATTATTTCTTATTGTATGCATGTGTTCAATTGTCGTACATTTAGTCACAGTAAACTAAGGTCATATATAATACTTAAAAATACACTGATCATTATCAATAGATACTTAAAGTATATTAATGTTTCTTAGACTTACTCCCAATGCAAATTGAAAAAATTGAGCTGACTCTATGAAAATTTGAAAAACTGAGCTGACTGCACTGAAAATAGTGAATAAAAAACATATTGATCATACTAATTAACTCAAACAATGAATTGAGGAGATAATGGAACACTGATCAAGAATCATAGCTAATAAATGACAAAAACGAACCTGAAATCAAGTAAAAATGAGTCGAAGCCAAAAATGCTGGCCAAGATCAGCCCTGCCTGAGTAATGGTTCATCTGAGGCAGATTGAATCTTCTAAGGAATTCAACTTCCAGAATGTCGTCGGTGAATGGAGTGTGACTACGATCCAATCCCCAATCTTCAATGGTATGCCACTTGCTTTCGTTCATGATCGATCGCACCATGGCGGTCAAATTGGGAGTATTGAAGATGACAGGTTCTGAAATCTCAGCTCGCTCGGCCCTCCTTGCCCCTGCATCAGGCAATATTGTAGCCTAGGCGCTGTTTGGAAGGTACCTCCATGACATATGTTGTCACGGTCGATCACAGGACGTGAAGGAGTAAGCACAGGTGTGTGAGTAGTTATGGAAGCTTCACGGTTTCTTGAAGGAGGAGGATTCTGGGTCGGTGAAGAGTTCGGCTCGATGTGCCCCAGGTCAACATCATTCAGATCGATATTGTTAATATGGGTTGGCTGTTCTTTTCGAGCCGGCATCCTACCAAATCGGAGTTCCTGCAGATTTTGAGCTCTCTGATATTGATGTTGTTGCTGCTCTGCCTCCCCACTCCTTTCAGATAACGAAGAGTCTTCTGTTGCTTGGTGATTTGATGGGGAAGGAGCACTCTGACTCCTGAACTCTTCTCATTGCCTCGTCATCTTACCCATGTCCTGTCTTATCGTGGTGTTCTCGTGCCTTTGAGCGTTCAACGTCGTGGTCACATCATTCAACTTGTTCATCAGCTGCATGAAGTCATCTCGAGTGGCAAAGGCTATGGCCAGGGATTGATCGATTGGACCGGTGGAGGTGGTAGCAACGCTGGAGGCAATGACATCTTTGGTTCGGCTAGGTATCGAAGCGGAGCCTGGAGGTAGTGCAGCCATGTTTGTTGCCTGATTGGCTTCACCTTGAGAACGACTAGTGGAGAGCCTGGAGGAATTAGTTGCACATTTCGACACATTTTTTGTAGAATTTGAAGGAGACAAAGGAAAAATTGAATTCGTGGGGATTTCTCGTGAATTTGTCGATAAAAATAAATAAATAAAAATACCCAAAATACTGAGAAATCAAGTTTTCTCGGTGAAAGCGCCAAAAATATTGATGCCAAAAGGTGGCATAGACACCCAAAGGTTATAATGAAGAGGAACAAATGAAGAATAATAAATGAAAAATGAGAGAACAACAAGCACACACAAATTTAAATTGGGTCGGTGTTGATTCGGACTGTGTCTACTTTATAATGTCTTTAATAACTTAAGAAAATTTGTCGTATAATGGTGGAAATGATAGAAAAATCATGTGCAATGTTGTTTACAGAGAATATAATGTCGTATAGATGATTCAAGTGAAAAAAGTCCTTATTTTGTAGCTTTAGGGGGTTATTTATAGGCCAGAGCAGTACTCGGTTTAATAGGGCCGTGTGGAGGTCGATACGGTAGATGTGGAGATCTTGGACACTGTCAAAGTGAAGTTGGAGCGCTTCTATAGGGAAAGCATTTGGTCAGTTCACATTGTGTGGTTCGATGTTGGAAATGCGGCAGCTGATCCGAAGCTTGAGAAGATAGCGGATGCAGTCTTCTCGCTGCTGGAGCGCCTCTTCATGGAGAATATGTGGCTGGCTCGACCAAACCCGGTTCGACATAGTTAAACTGGACATTTGTTGATCCGAGTTCCCCTGATCATCGAGTCGGAGATTTGCACTTGCTATACCTTGTCGACCTGAAGTGTCTCGACCCGGAGTTACTATCTTCATCGATCTGAAGCTTATTCGTCATTCTCTTAGCCGAGCCGAAGCATCATCGAACCAGAGGCAATGTCATGTTGCTTGTCGTGCTTGACTTTGTGATCATCCAAACGTGCTCCACTTAAGTCAAAGCATCATGATTGTAAACATTTGTGATCTTGACGGCTTTGCGACAAGGCAGGTCAACACATAGCTAAATATTTATGCAAGTATTTTCACCTAAATGTATTGACCATATACAATTGCAAAAAAATAATTTAATTGCTACGTGTGAAGCGCATGCTTGATGATTTTGTAAGAAATAAAAATATTTTTATCAATAGTTGTAATACATTTAATGTTATGCTTTTTTTTTTTTTTTTAATGTAAACTACTGAAAATGTCTGGATATAGATAGAGATTTTTAGGTACAAGGACAAAATTAAAGAAAAATATAATCACTTAAAATTAGGATCTTAATATTAAATTTCATTTACTAAATCAAAATTCTTGTCTAAAAAATTACTAAATTTTTTTTATCACTTATAAATAGGATGTAACAAATAAATTTCATTTAACAATTCATTAAAATTTAAACTAGCATCCTTTTCTCAACCAGTAAGAGCACATGAGCAAGATGCAGAAGGTCATAAGTTCAACTCCGTCGGACCCCTTTGTCATGATAGTGTGGTTCATACTATCCAATTTGTATGTAAGTGCCCAATTTCCCAAAAAAAAAAAAAAAAAAAAAAAAAACTAACAAAAAGTAAATTATAATAAGAACTAATTACACATGATTCCATTGCAAAAATATACATCAATACCAGTGTAAATTATTTTCTCTTAAATGGTTAAACGTATGAAATATTCACCGTAAAAGCGCATGTCGTAACACTCATATTTTATATAAAAAATCAACTTAATAGCGAAGCATGTGTGAAACACATGTGGTAACCCTCGTTGGAATAAATATTAATTTGGTATTATCCAAAATTGTGGTATTACGAAGAGGGGCTCCTAGCATATTATTATTTTTGGCTAATTCTATTTCCACCCCGTTTTCCTTCTTTCACACCACACTATTTATCAATTTTTGGATTTTTCAAAATTAACCCTATCTCTAGCACAACATATTATATTTAAAGAAAACAATTACATATGTAACCCTCTAATAAAGCGATATTATTATAAAACCTCGTTAATCTTGTTCGAACCGAGTGAGGTTCATCCAACAATCTAGTTCGGGTCAAGCGAGGTTTGTATGATAACCTAATTCGGTCCGACTGTGGTTCGTGAACAAACCACATTACAGTTGAACGTGGTTTAAAAAATATAAGGGTATTTTCAAAAAAAAGAGGGTTGAAGACATTTCTAAAAGTGTGTTGTTAAGGGCGCCTCATTTTCTTCTTTCTAATACCATCACCAAATAATCCCATAAAATTTTATACTACACTCTTCCTAATACCAAACTTTTTTGGAGGCTACTAAATAAATTATTTTCATTTCTTTTCACACAGTGAACAACTACCGACCAATACCATTTTTCATGGCGATCAACCACCAAATAATAGAAGTTCCATGGTTGATAACTGTGGAAAATGGTGTTGGTCGGCAATTGTTCACTGTGTAAAATGATTTTGTACAATGGTTGTATGTCGTGTGAAATATGTTTGATACTGGTAAGTATATAAATTTAAAAGCTAATTCTATTTGGATCCAGAAATTTGTTGAGTTCACCCAGCAAATTTTATGAAAATTTAAGAGATTAAAATATCCTTTATTTTTTGTACGTAACTTCTTCTTTTCTCTTGTCTTTTATACGTAACTTTATTTTTTCCTTGTCTGCCCCTTCAATCAGTAAACCCTAAATCATAAAAAAGTACAAAATCTCATCCTTTTACAATTAAACAATGGATCATTAAGATGATGTTACAGATCTAAATGAGATTTATGCAGTACTTTTAATATTTTTTCAGTTTTTTACAGTAAAATTTCAATGTTAATAACCCCACGTTCGAAGAGGCTTATTTGTGAGATCGTAACATCAATCACGTATAAGAACTGCGTTGCTTTGCACGTAATCACGCAGAGGTCCTACGTGACTGATCTTATAACCACGTAATATGTAAGCGTGGAAAGTAAACATTATAGTTTGAACTTGCGTAGAGTCACAACGTGGTCAGCATAATAATCACGTAGAGCCATTATGTTGTAAGAATAATAGTCACATGTGGTTTCTGCGTGATTCATCTAATGGCCGTGTATAGTATCTACTATTTTTCACCAAATTATGTTTCTTTAATGCGTGAAAGCTTGTCATTTGACAATTTGATTTTGCATTTATATGTTGTTTCTATAGATAGTAGATTACTCAAGTGATGAAGATGACAACAATGAAATATTGTTGGACTATACAAATGAATTTACCACATATGACATAAGCAATGTTTTTTATTTACATGTTGATGTATTTATTTACTTTTTCTTTGTTACACGGTTGGAGAATAAATTTTTCTCCTTTGTAGATTTATCCATCACGTCAGCATTTAATTGATTGGGTTCGCAATACTGGTAGACGTCTTGGTTTTTTAATAGTTATAATGAGATCGGACAGCGCTTCATCTAGTGTGAAACCCAAAATAATGTTTTCATGTGAACGTAGTAGGATGTATAAGAGAAGCAATATTAAAGATCCAAACAGTTATAGACTGACGGGTACGAATAAATGTAATTGTCCATTTAGACTGAAAGGTGTGAAACTTCCTTCGATAGACAATTGTTGTTTAGTGGTTATTAACGGTGTTTTCAATGATTCAGAGTTATAGCACACCGAAGGTCATTCCTTTACAGGAAGGTTAAGTGAACAAGAGATCAAGTTGGTGATCGAAATGCACAGAAACATGGTGAAAGCGAAGGAGATAGAATACACTAAAAAGAAACGATCCTTCGAATTGCACTACCATTAAAACAATATACAATGTCATTCAAATTCACAATGCAATCGAAAGAGGTGGATGGTCGTAATGCAGTATCTCTTTAGTAAACTGAAAGATTTTGGCTACTTTAAATGGCATCGAAAGACTTCAAATGACATCGACATTATTAAGGACATTTTTTAGGCACATCCAACTAGTTTAGATTTTCTTCGAACATTTCCTTGGGTTATCATATTGAATTAAACATACAAAACTAATAGGTACAAAATGTCATTAATTGATATAGCTGGTGTGACCTCAATGGATCAAACGTTTTGTATAGTTATTGCATACTTAATTGCGGAAAGCGAAGAGAATTTAATTGGGACTTGGAACGTTTGAAATCCGTTATGATTGATTGTGACGTTGAATTGCCTAGTGTATTCATTTGTGATATAGAGTTGTCCTTGCTTAATACCATTGTTCATGTTTTTCCAAGTTCTGTTCACATGTTATGCAAATGGAATATTAAAAATAACACACTCACGTTTATGGGGAAGAAAAGAAATATTAAGGAAATGGACATAACGGAGAAGAAAGTTTTCTTGAGTGATTGAAATGAACTTGTTTGCTCTAAAAAAAATTATGTATACAATGAGAATTTATATCTATTGCATGAAAAGTATGGTTCATTAATGAAATATGTGCATGAGAATTGGTTAGATCCATATAAAGAATGTTTTGTTCAATTGTGGACTGACGAGTATATGCATTTTGGGAATTATTCATTGAACAAGTAACACTAATTTATTATTGTTTGTGTTGTTTAATATATGTTGATTCTTTATGCTAATATCTGTTTATAAAATACAAGGTCAAGTCAACTCATTCGAATTTGAAGAAACACCTAGCAACATGTTAATGCAATTTCAAGCAAGCCTGGACTTAAATGCATTCATTGTTGGATTTATCATTCACTAAATTAAAAGCTTCGCTCGAGTAGAGCTTAAGTAGAGTTAAACATGTTTTCCATATTAAGAAGTTCAAAATTTTGCATTGTTGTTTCTACTGCAGCTCTTGATTTGCTACATTCAGAGCTACTTCGAGTGTCAACTGTTGGAGACAATGAATTTTTTATGTCCTCTGTAAAACACATGGCTTGCCGTGTGCACACAATCTAGCTCGCCTTCGACCATCGACATCAATACCAATACATTTGACTGATATTCACTAGACAAGACTACATCTAATGGAAAAGGATAGAGAAAAGGATGTTGGAGTAGTCGAAAAAATGGAAGCTTTGTTAAGTGATGTTAAAAAAAGGGAGACTCTGTATCAACTTCAAATTTACAAAAAACTAATGGAAGTTGTCTAACCACAAGCTTCTATTCTCGGCTCACCTAAAAGCAAAGTAAAAACAGAAGGATGGGAAGTAAGAAAGTAGTCAATTCTTCAACTAAAAGGATGCCTTCTTCATTTGAGTTAGTAAAGAGTCTTTCATCAGAAAATCCATCTAGCCAGATTAGCGTGACCAAATCAAAAAAAGGAAAAACTAACAATTATAAAACCATTGTAGGTATATATATATTTATATCTTATTGACTTTATTTTATTTTACGTCACAAATTATGTAACAATTCATAATTATATTTTTTTGCAGTTGGAGAAATGCAGTCATAATTATACTTTCACACCACACTTTATCAAGAGTCCAAGACTATCAGGGTAATAGAGTCTATATATTATGTAAAACTCTGAGTAGCACTCAAACTCTGTTTTCAAAATATCTCTTTCAAATTTATTTTAAACTATTTTTAAATTGATTTCAAACTCCTCTCAAAAATAATTTTAACCATCCAAGAATTTCAAAATTATGATTTCAAATATATATTTCCTAATTTATAAGTTTCTTATTTTCCAGTTTATATATATCTTTTTATTAATATATATATATGTATGTGTTTATAATTATATTATATATATGTTTAAATAATGTTTTATTTATTTTTTATACTTGAAAATATTATTTTAACAACATGTTTTATTTCAGGAATTTCTAGAATATATATTAGTTTAAATACTTTAAAGTTTTATTTAAATTTAAAAATAGAAGGTGTATGTTGACATACACATACATGTATGTGACACATAGCAATAATATTTCTTAAATTTAAAAAGAAGTGTTTTTTTTCATTTTAAAACATTTCAGAAACGGTTACACCTTTGGAACACTATAAAAAGGCCTCAAATTTGATTTTTTTAATAATTAATCATCATCTTCTTCGTCCCTTAACATACTACCATTACTATCCTTAAAATTACAATTTATACACTTATACTCCGCCGATTTCAAGAAAAAATATATCATTCTTCTTCTATTATCATTCTCTATCAAATACTCTTTGTTTGGAAGTGCTATTCAAGGGTTCTAGGGAAATTGTAATTAGAAAGAGTGTGAAAAGGCAGAGGTGTATTCCTTGTAGCCCTGAAATCAAGGAAAGACGGGGGTGTGTTCCTTACAGCCCGTGAAATCAAGGTAAGCAGGGATGTTAACCTTGTAGCCCATGAAATCAAGGTAAGGAAGGATGCTAACCTTGTAGCCCGTGAAATCAAGGGTGTTGTAATTGGATATTGATATTTATAAAACTCTGCACAATCCAGCATTATGCGGGATTGGACATAGGAGCAATCCGAACCAGTATAAAATCTGGTGTGTTATTTCCTTTTATGCATTTTACTTTTGTTTATATTTGCATCTGTGATCATTTCTGTTATAATATTCATTCTGTGGTTCATATAGTAGTTCGAGTAATCAATAATTGATTAAGGTTTCTATAAATTCTTTAAAACACTATTCACCCCCTCTAGTGTTTATTTTGCCATAAGATCCTTGATTCTCAACCCTAATAATTGGTATCAGAGCATAGGTTTTCAAATTTTCATCATATGAATTTTTGAAATATTAAATGGAAAATTTTGAAATGATTTATAAAACTAGTTTAAACTCGTGCATTGCATCAATATTAGATTAGTCTGCATTTTATTCTAATGAAAAATCAGGTTATCTACTGAGTTTTTGTTTAATACAGAAAAAGGTGTGTTACATTGCTGTTGAAAATTCAAATCTTGATAGTCAAATGGTGGAAATCAAAAAGGATAAATGGATATTGGATAGTGGTTGTTCAAGACATATGACGGAAAACCCAGAGCTACTAAACAATCTAGTATATGGAGACGGAGGCCTTGTTAATTTCAGTGATAATTCTAAAGGATATGTGGTTAGCATCGACAATGTCGGTAATTCTAAAACCCCCACTATTTCTGATATTATAGTTAGGAATTTAAAACATGACTTACTAAGTATAAGTCAACTATGTGATAAGGGCTACGAAATCAAGTTTGAAACAGATAAATGTTTTATAGAAGTTAAAATTTTAAAAATAATATTCGAAGGAGAAAGAAAAACATCTATATACTAAGTACGAAAATTTCTAACGATAATTTGTCTTATGGCCAATACGAGTGACCATTGGATTTGGCATAAGAGATTCAGTCATATAAATTTTAGACATCTTTATAGAATTTCAAAATTAGAATCAATTAGAGGTTTACCTAAAATGAATTTTAAAGTAAGTAATTTATGTGATGCTTGACAATTTGGAAAATTGAAAACAAGTTCATTTAAATCAAAGAAGAAATCACTACCTCAAAACCGATAGAATTAATTCACATGGATCTACTCGATCCATCCCAAACACAATAGATAAATAATAATAGATATGTTTATGTAATAATTGACGATTTCTCTAGATTCACTTGGACATTGTTTCTTAAAAATAAAAGTGATGCTTTCTAAAAGAATTCAAAAATTTATTATCTTTAAAAATTATAATGATACGTAGTGATTATGGTGGTGAGTTAGAAAATGTTGGGAAAAAAATTGTAATAAAAAGAGAATAACTCATAATTTTCTTTTCCCAGAACCTCTCAACGAAAATGAGCAGTTGAACGTAAAAATAGGTCAATTCAAGGATGTGCGAGAACCATATTATCAGATAGTAACTTACAAAGAAATTTTTGGGTCGAGGCAGTTGCAACAACTTGTTATATATTAAATAAAATTTTAGTAAGACCCTTAACTCATAAAACACCATATGAACTTTTATATAGTAAGAAACCAAAAGTATCGTATTTCAAAATATTCGGTAATAAATGTTTTATTCTTAACACTAAAGAAAATTTAGACAAATTTGACTTTAAATCTGATAAAGGAATATTCGTTGATATTCAAAAAGAAGTAAAGCATATATAGTTTTTAATTTAAGAACTAATACTATAGATGAGACGTTAAATGTATCTTTTGATGAAAATTATAAGAATACAACACAACATAACGAAGATGAATGTGAAAATGAGATCTATGAAATAAATAATGAAATTAATCAACCAAATAAAAGAGCTAGACTTTTAAAAGACCATACTATAGAAAATATCTTAGGGGATATTAAATTTATCGTTAGGACTAGAAACCAATTAAATAATATGAGTAATTTAACTTTTATTTCAACTATTAAACCGAAGAATCCAAAGGAATCATCATCCGATGATTTATGGATCTTTGCTATGCAAGAGGAATTAAATCAAGTGAAAATTAGGGTCACATCCTTAAAATAAAACTAAATTAAGCTCACATCTTCCTCTTTCAAAACATATAAATTTCATCCTTATATTTGAATAGCGGCTAATATTTTTCCAGTGTTGCCCTTTTACTTAATTAACGGCATAATTTACTAGGTTTAATATACGCAATACGGATTTATTTCTCTGAGAAACATATTTTACATTTTTAACGGTGGCGCTGTTATTTATCAATACTTTTTAATTTTTTTTAATATCGATCGATAATTCCCTTCCATCCGAAGTGTTCTTTGTTCTATTCCTGAATTATGTTTGGATGTTGCGTCGTCAAGTTTTTTTTTTTTTTTTTTTTTGATTTACGAATTTCATTTTAAGATCGATTTATGTTGCTTGATTATTCTGAATTTCTTTAACTGTCTAGGTTTACTGATGGATAGTGTGTTTATTTTTCAAAATTTGGTTCTGTAAATCTAGGGTTGTACAACCGAATAATTTGTAAAATCTCTATATTTGTTATTCTGTTGTAATTAGATTTATAAATTTATGCATGTTTTCAACATTTCTGTTAAAAAGTTGCATACAAATATTCATCTATTGTTAATATATGCATTCAACTTTTTATCAGACATGCAGTAAAACCGATATTCAAAATATATGCATATTTGTATGCATATATCTAGATTACTTGCATATAAATATGCAGTTATTATTGTCTGATAAAAAGTTAAATATGCAGATATTTAAAATTTTGTTTTGTAAACCTAGGGATGTGCTGCCGAATAATTTGTAAAATCTCTATATTTGTTATTCTGTTGTAATTAGATGTATAAATTTATGCATGTTTTCAGCATTTCTATTAAAAAGTTGCGTACAAATATGCATCTATTGTTAATATATGCATATCTGCATTCAACATTTTATCAGACATGTAGAAAAATAGAAATTTAAAATATATGCATATTTGTATGCATATATCTTGAATACTTGCATATACATATGCAGATATTATTGTTATTTTGCTGAATTGCGCGCATGTATTTATATTAATCTGCAGCTGTTTATGTAATTTAATTATTGCACATTAGGCTTATTAATGTTGATTTTCTTCTTTGTATAACAGTGTTCCTACGGAAATTGGTGTATTGGTGTTATTAAAGCTTGTGAATGAATGCCTGGTCTTCCATCTCCTTCCAAAAGACCATTAGATCTGCTTTGTTATTTTATTTTATTTTTAAGACACTTTGTTTTAGTGTTTAGTTTCATCATTTGTTGTAAACATTTATCTGACGTAAAAAAATCAGTTCAGCATTTTGTTATATATTGATTGTCATTTTTTTTAAGCTGAAATGTTTGCAAATACTAGTTATGTTTGAATAAATGTATGTAGTATTTCTGAACATTCCTTTACCTCAGTTGTACAAAATGTTTTGCTATGTCTAGACTATAAGAAAGAAGTAGTAGCACCTGTAAACAATTAAACTGTAAATCTGCTTATTACCGTGCTACTTTTGATCATTGTTGCATAGAAATGTGAAATTATTTTGAATATTTGCATGCAAATATTCAAAAAAATTGGAAATTTGTATACTCTGTTTTAACTTTTAATTAATTTTTCCTTTGCATAAGTTGTATTTCTTTGTTACATCTTACAATGCATCATTTATAACTCTGCACTTTCTCTGTAAATGTTTTGAACATTTGCTTGTGTAGTTAGTACTAATAATAATTTTGGCAGCAGTTTCTTTTTGACTACTTGTGCAAATTTATGTAGTACTGTATGCAATTATTCCATATAAATGCATAAATGTATGCAAGTTTGGAAATTATATACATGCAATTAGTTTTTGAATTGTTTGCATATTCGTATGCAATTAATAATAATAACTTCATATAATTATGCTAGTATTTTAATTCTGCAATTTAAATTTACAAATTTTTATAATGTTTGCATATAAAGATGCTAATATTTTGAATTAATGCACACCATTAAGCAAAAATTCCAAATTATCATATAGAACCAAAGTAACTTCAAGCACTACGTGATATTCCCTCGTAATTCATTTTCGTAACTAATAATCAACAGACCGTAGTTTGAAAATAAAATACCAGTACACATATTCCCAAAAAAACTCTAAACATCAAATTTTCCAGTTTTATTTCACGTTGATTGCATTCGATAGTAACTAGTTCTATGTCAGATCTTGACTTGGAGTTCAGCTATGTGGTTTGCAGTTCAGAATTTTGTATGCAACCACCGCTCTTCGTAAATCAACACTCGAAGCATGGCAAAGTTCATCTTTCTTGTTCAGTTCTTTACCCTCACTTCTTTGATTCATCATGTTCATGTTAAACATTGCATATTCGACGCTGAATTTTTTTATACAACATCACCCATTGTTAGTTGCATAATAGGCTTTGTTAACAAACTGTTTAAAATATTTGCATAAAAGCATGAAATAATTCTTAAGAAATGCATAGCAATATTCACAATTGAATGAAGATAACTGCAGTAATTATTACTTCATCAATTGAATCATGCAACTATTGTTAAAATATGCATATATTGTCAATATGAGCATAAATGTATGCAAATATTGTTACAACACCTTGGTTTGCATGTACTCAGAAAAGTTGAGTATAAGTATGCATATATTCTAGATATATGCATACAAATATGCATATATTTTAAATATTTGTATTCAACATTTATGTTAAAAAATTGCCTACTAATATGCAACTATTCTTAATATATGCATATATGTATGCAACTTTTTATCAAACAATCAGAAAAACAGAATACAAAATATATGTATATTTTTATGCATATATCTAGAATATTTGCATATAAATATGCAGATTTTATTGTTATTTTGCTAAATTGTATAATTCTGAAATTCCAGCATCCTTCTATTACGAATAAATGCATTTAAACATTTAATTTTTATGCATATTTGTTTACAATCATACAGATTTATTGAATAAAAATCAAATTACAACAAGACAGTATCTATAATCGGATATGAAAAAAAAGCAATCAGATTTTTACCTTTTTTTGCTATTTCTTGTACTTTGATGACGACGACAACGAAGCAAAACAGGATGATTTTGCTTTTTATTGATCGAGGGTTTTGCAAAATCGTGGGAATGGGGCTTTGAGCGAGATAAAAGGAGCGATTGAACTAAGTAAATGACGAGGAATCGCTGTAGGAGTGATCGAAGGTTTTGCAGAATTGTAGGATTAGGGTTTTGAGTGAGATAATAGGAGCGATTGACTGAGTAAATGATGGCGAATAGTTGTTGAATAGTTTTTTAACTGCGTAAGGGTAGATCTGGAAATTTTTGAGCAGAATTTCAAAAATAGGGATGTATTCTATATTAATTTTATCAGCGGTTTTTTTTCAATATCTTGAAACTTAATAGGGAGTTGTAAAAAATGCACCCTTATATTAATTTACTAGGAATGATGTATAGAACTTGTTCCTAAACCAGAGGATAAGACTGTAACTTGAACTAAATAGGTTTATAAAAATAAAATGAATGAACTCGACGAGGTCATAAGAAATAAATCTCGATTAGTTGCACAAGGGTATATTCAAGAAGAAGGAATAGACTATGATGAAACCTTTGCTCCCATAGCAATATTAGAAGCAATTAGATTTTTACTAGCCTTCTCTAATCATAATAATTTCAAATGTATGTTAAAAGTGCCTTTTTAAATGGATATGTTGAAGAAAACGTATACATAGAACAACCTCCTCTTTTTGAAGATGAAAAATTTCCAAACCACGCATGTAATTAAAGAAAGCATTATACGGATTAAAACAAGCTCCTAGAGCCTGGTATGATAGGTTAAAAACTTATTACAATCTAACTTCAAAATTGATAAAGTAGATGATACACTTTTCATTGAAAGAAATAAAAACGATATTCAATCAGCACAAATTTACGTTGACGATATAATTTTTGGATCAACAAATAATAAAATGAATAAAGAATTCTCAGTTATTATGACATGAGAATTTGAGATGAGTCACATGGGTGAACTTACATTCTTCTTAGGCTTACAAATAAGACAACTAAAGAATGGAATATTTATTAATCAAGAAAAATATGTTAATGATTTAATAAATATAATTTAACTACAACTAATGGATGACCTACACCTATGACAACTAATATAACCCTAAGTAAAGATAATACGTCAAAAGATGTCGATCAAAAATTATATAAAAGAATGATAGGATCGTTATTGAATATAACCATTAGTAGACCAGATATAATGCATAGTGTATGTCTCTGTGCAAGACATCAATCACAACCTAAAGAAACTCACTTAAAGGTCGTAAAACGTATTCTAAGATATGTAAAACATACATTAGATTTTGGATTATTTTACCCTAAAAATGATGCGTTTGATTTAATCTCTTATTGTGACGCTAACTATGCAGGGTGTAAATCAGATCGTAAAAGCACTAGTAGAACGTGTTATGTCTTAGGTCATTCCCTAGTCTCCTGGTTTTGTAAAAAGCAAAATATATTATCTTTATCAATAACTGAAGCAAATTATATATATCTGCTGCTTTAGCTTGTTCTCAAGTAATATATATTCAACAAACTCTAAGATATTTTAGATTAAATATAAATAAATCACCAATTTACTATGATAATACAAGCACTATAAATATATCTAAAAATCCAACATATCATTCGAGAACTAAACATATTGATATAAGACATCATTTCCTAAGAGATAATGTAAGTAAAGAAAAAAATTCACTAGAATTCATAGAAACGGATAAAAAATAGCAGATATATTAACCAAACCTTTAAACGAAGCAACATTTACTAAATTTAGAAGAGAATTAGGCATTTGCTATTTAATCGAAATAGATTAATTAAAAATAATAATATAAATATAATACAAAATATAATGCAATTCTGAAAAATCAAAAAATCTATATGTATGTCGACATATAACTGCTATTTTTTTTAAATTAATTCCCACCAAAAAGTAGTTATAATTTATATTTAAACTCTTGATTTCGAAATTTCTTCTTCTCCACTTCATTTTCTCTCTAACTAAACTCTGAAGTAAATTAAATAATGGCTTCCTCTAATAATACAAACCAAAACAACTCTGTTTCATTCCCTGGACCCTCCGTTGGTCCATTCCAACGTACTGCATTAGCGAGAGTGATGAAATTAGAAGAATCAATGAAGCATTTGCTGCAAATGATGATTGAGATTCAACTTCTACAATTAAGGATGTATAGAGAACAAGAAAAACAAGGAAGGATTATAAGGAATTTACAACGGTATCTAGTGGATAATCAAACTAATCCTGTTATAATTGAAGATAATAATCAAGCAAGTCAAATGGAAGAAGAAGGGAGGAAGTAGTAGTAGTAGAAGAAGAAGAAGAAGAAGAAGAAGAGGAAAAAGATGCACTAGGAGAAGAAATGGAAGAAGATAATCAAGTTATTTGCATAGGAGAGGTGTGTTTCGATAAAGATGGGAAGTTGATAGAGAAAAATGGGGAATTCTGTATTCATTATCCCCATTGCCCAATTCACAAATCCCTAGTTATTAAGAAACATTAATCAATTAGGATTTCATTTATTCGTTTATTCGTATATTTGTGTATTCGTTGTACGCAAATACGTGTTAAGGTTGTTCTGTAAATATTGTTTGGTTTAAAATATACAATGATTGTATTAATTATACTCTTGTATAGTTTATTTAGTAGGATTACAATAGAAAGGCCATAAATTTATGGGGAGTTATAAAAAAATTATAGATTTAGAGGGAGTCATATATAGAATTAGTCACTAGGATTATTCTGAGTTCAGATAGATATATTTTTTGTTGATGACAAAGGGGGAGAAGTTATAAAATAAGTATAATTTAAGGGGGAGTTAGAAGGAATTCATGGTGAAAGGGGAATAATCGAAGAATCAGATTAACATGTAATATCAGGTATGAATATTTTATAAACCAAGGTTTCCATCATCAAAAAGGGGGAGATTGTTGGAGAATGGAATTGTAACGACCCGACTTTTTGACTGGTTTTCGCCGGTAATCAAACCAACTTAAACCGTTCACAAAGACAGACTGTTACGGGTACTTACATATTTACACAAAAATAGCAGAACTTTTTCATTTATTTCATCGATTACATCAGAGAATACAAGGAATATCAGAGTGCCATATATGCTCAGTGGAAATAAACTCTCCAGCGTAATAAGAAACACCCAAATCATCACTCTAGTTACCTGAATCCAACTCTAAAATCTAAACCTGCAAACCAAACTACTAGTTGCCCATGCAAAATAATGGGCACCCAGAGTTTAGGTGTGGAAGAAATAAACTCTAGGTCAGTCGTGGGACTTATGTGAGAATTCGAAAACACATTTCTTATTTATGATTCATTTTAAAGTTGGAAAATTCACCGGAGTACGCCGCTAACGCGGAGCGGGTTTACTCCATGTGAATACCTGTGCATCAAAATTCGTAATGACTTTTGGAAAATGAAACTAACATAAGGTCTCGCGGCACACACACAATGCAAACGCACACATGGGCGAGGTTTCTCCTTATGATAGTAAAAAATGCTTGATACGGGAAAATCCTCTCTTATTATTATTATTATTATTATTATTATTATTATTATTATTAGTGCATAGCGTGGAAACAATTTCGCAAATAAATGTAGTAATCATAGCCAGCATAAGGCCCTATCCGATTATACTGACGTAATCCTGCTGGTAGCAGCCTACACAACTAAAATCGTACGGGCTGGTAGTGGAAATTGGATTTCTAACAAATGACTAGGCAAAGGAACTTCCTTACCGAACCGATGGGTACGGTTCTAGAGGGATGCCCCGAGAACCAAACGGGTTCTCTGCCAACACGAGGCCAGGTTACTTCTTAACTAGGTAACTTAGAGCACGCCTGAGTATATCACTTCCCAGTCGTTACCAACCTTTAAACCGAGGCCTCTCAACATTAACATCAATATAAGATAGAAGTTTTCCACATAGGTTAATACCTGGGCTTCACACCATAATACACCTTTTATCTAGAAGGAAATGACTACCCTTAACCTCTTTCCTGTTTTGGCCATTTTCAGGGGTGTGAGGCTTAACGAAGTCACAACATACACAAAGCTACGCTTAAATAAGCCATGCTTTGATCATCCATAGCTCATCACATATCCTAAGTATGCCACATTGTCCATTCACAGCGCATCACTGATTTTCGATATATAACCCTTAAGCTCATACGTCTTAAAGAAGGGTGTTAAGCAAGAGAGTAATTCTCCGCCATCAAACAGATATATATTGACAAACCAGTGCTACGCAGTTAATTACAATGTCAGACAAAAAATCCATAAATGTTCATTCTGGGTCTGAACGAAACATCATCCAAAAATCTCCAAATATATTTAGATATCATGCTACTTATAACCTTGTTTGGTTGTACGGACCAATCCGAGACATCGACATATATCCAAATGACTCGAAAATTTCTAGGCTTCACTCATCATTTCCAAGTCTTCTATTTCTTATAACTTCGTATTATTACTTGGAATGGTTTTCGGACCTAGATCCGATTCCGGACTTCCCAAGTAATAAGCGTACTTTAAAATCAGTAGTTATGGTCTATACAGATTTTCAATTCAAATCTCCTTTCCAAATGTTATCACTTTATTTCAAATTAAGGTTGGATTCATTCAATTCCTTTCAACCCCATTATCATCTTAACCCTTATCTTGAAATCCAATATTCACTTTCCCAACCTTATATTTCAAAATCAAAATCCATTTATTCGTCATTATCCCTTTCCTTAGGTTTTCAAAACCACCAAATCTTAATTTGGATTTAAATCTCCATTTATGATAATTCAAATGATTGATATGTAAGTCTAAACACAATTTAATCGACTTATATTTGATATCGATTTGTACACTTGGGCAAACACCATCAGAATCTAGATATGAATATGTTTTAATATTGCTGATAGTGTTCATCCAATCCTGGGATTCCATATCAAATATCCGAAGACTAACTCTATTCGAAACTCATTTCCTTTTTAATTCAAACTTTCCATATCTTACTTATAATTTAAATAATTTTCATCCCATACATTTTTAACTCTTTTAAAATCCTTCAACATATTTAGCAAATCCTTTTTTCGTAATTTAAACAATAGTTCATGGTTTATAATCTTCAAATTTCAATCATTTCAAAGAAATGGTATAATAATGTTACAAGTGTTACGGAAAGCATTGAGAAACGGTTATTTAACCAAATAGTAAAAAATCATTCCAAATTCACATATTCTAACTCAAATCATTTTAAAATAATAAAATATGATTTATCATATTTTTCTGGTTTTTTAAATAATTTTTATAAGCCTATTTTATTCAATTTTCCATTATGGTCGCCGAACTGTACGTATAGCGACCTTTTCAAATTTTAATTTAAACATAATTAAAAACCATACAATGTAATTTGAAAATTCCTTTTCTATTAAAAAACTATCATTAATAGACATTCGACATTTTTCGTTTCAAGTCAATTCGATGCAAAACATTCAAATTATAACCATTTGAAATTTAAAATCGATATTAACAAAATGCCCTTACGCGACACATTCGATTTACGCTATATATTGTTTCAAATAAAAATCGTGCCATTCTTTTTTCCAAAATAAACTAAATTCCCATAATTTAGATCAAAACCATATTTCAAACCTTTATTTCACTGAAATAATATTTATATTCCCAGCTAATTTCAAAATAACTTTATTTTAAAATCATTATTTTAAATTCCAATTCTTTCAATTCAAATCAATTCGAATAAAAATAATATTTTAATTAAAACTAGTTCGATTACTTTTCCAAAACCTTTATGAAATCAATTATTCACATGCAATCCATTATTCCAATTTCCAATTACATTAAATCGAATATTTAATGAAAATATTTCCCTAAACTTGTTCAATCATTTCCAAAATAAATATTCCAGAAATCATTATTTTAAATTTCAACTTTCATTTCAAATTAACTTGAAATGATAATATATTTTTATCAAAACCCAGTTAATCACTTACAAATAACCGTTAAAGTTATGTGCACAAAATCAATGTTGTCTGCATATTCCCAATCGTTCTTCGAACAAATTTTCAAAATCCAATTTAATGTTTAATAACCCATAAACGATCGGGATTGTTTCAAAAAACATTTTAACTCATACCAATGATATTTACTCAAACAATTTTAAATTTTAGTTTAAAACTACATTTTCTACTCTATTTTGATAATTAAATCTTCACTTAAATTGAAGGATAATTTAAATCGACTACCCATATAATTACACAGCCATGGTGTATGTGATTTCATGCAATCAAAATTAAACAAATAACTTAACAAAATAAACGGTTATGAATCCATCCATTATAATCACAACAACCAAATAGTTGTGCGTAAAGCGTTACGGTGAATAATGCTTGGTGTATAGTGAACTCTAACTGCATAAACATCCATCAACAACCAATAACAATCATTCATATCGACCCATGATCATCAACGAATTATTAATTATAATTAACAAATAATTATAATTAACTGTTATAATTAATTTAAAAATAATTTTGAATTAGAACTCTCACCTACGTGCTTCAAAATTTCACTGACGAACCCGGTATCAATATCGTATCTGCTTGTGAACGTTATAATCGACAAGCGCATACTGTCTTCTCCACAACTAGACAACGCATACATACATATATATGTATATATATACACACACCGTACACCACTTTATATTTGTATTTTCTTTTTTAATGCAAAAGACGGCTAAGAAGAGGACTGGGCGGACTGTGTGGTTGGAGTGTGTTTCGACCTTGCGTACTATTTTATGAGGATCTGCGACCAACTCTTGGAGAGGAGTGGAGGTGACTGCTTTGGTGGGTGTCGGTGGCGCGGGGTCAGAGCAGGTGGTGGCAAGGTGTTTGGATCTTGACAAGGGGGAGGTCGAAAATGTTCTTTGAGAGGAAATAATGGAGTTGGAATTTATGGAAAGGGGGATAGGCTTGTCTTTGCTGACTAAAGGTGCGCCTGAGGCGTGTGATGATTGGCGGCGGATTTTGACAGCGGTGGAGGTGGTGTCTGATGGAGAGGAAAGGAGGGTGGTCTGATTTGTGAGGGTGATGGCAACAGTTTTTTAAAGGGATAAGATGGGAAAGGGCTTGTGGTGGAGGATGTGCTCGGTGACTGGTGGTGGTGAGGTGGCGGATGTGGTGGCGTTGCTTGGTGAAGTGGAAGACATGGCAGAGAGGTGAAGGAGGAATTATGTCAATGGGAAAGGGATTGCACGAGGAAAAGGAGTGGCAAAACACGGTGGAGCTTAAAATGGTATACGAGAAAGAGAATGGTGCGTGAGAAATAAGGGGTGTACGTTCCTATATAAAGGCAATGTAAGGATATTCTAGACTTTTTTTAAACAAGGACACATGTCCATATTAAATTATCTATCTCATGCATTATTACACATAGGTAGACACATGTTATTATTTAAAAATCCCTTAAATGCATGGTTGCCAAATATAGTGTATTTATTTATTTAATTAAAAATTGAATTTATTAACATATTTGTAACATATGTATATGAAACCATTCTTTAACACATATATGTGTAACTTCAATATAAAATGACATTACACTTCATATACTACATATAGAAATATAATTATATAATTTACTCAAAATAAATCCTTATAAATTGTATAAAATTATATAAACGCTATATGTTATCGAATTTAAGTAATATTATTACTTAACAAATATCCATATACATTAAATATAGTCTTAAATAAAAATAATAATCTTTTTAAATATATCAATATATATATATATATATCAATATATATATATATATATATATATGAAAGGGAAGATAACTTTTATTTACACAAAAGAATTTACATCAGTTTATTACATAGATCCAAGTCAGCCAACCAATGCTTTACAAAGATAATAATTTCATTGCACCGTTATGAATTCTCATGCATAATTAATCAGCATTTAGACTCCCTACGCCAAAGATTCTATTGTTCCTTTCTCTCCACACTCCTGCAATAAATTTCTTCAAAAGCTTTAACAGTACACAAGTCTTCCTACTTTTCCATCTCGTTGCCTTGAAGATTGTAAACCATTCAACTTGGCTAGAAAGAGATGGTTGATGAAAGTTGCCAAAAGCTAGCAGTCTCTTCCAAATTCGAAGAACATATATGAGCACTCAAAGACAATATGAACATTTGTTTCAGGCGCATTATTACACAAAACACAAGCTTCATCTTGCATAATACCATATGAATACAATTTGCTCTTAGTATTAATAGCATTTGCCATAACCTTCTAACGTAGCAAATTATCTTTTGCTAAACTACCACAATTCCATATCCTAGAATACCATGGGAATATTTGTCTAGATGGGATCAGTAAATTATAAATAGCTTTGATAGAATGTTCTTTCCCCATCCACAACATAGACTTACCACTAGCAAAATTATAGTTTTGAACAATGTTACTCCAAAGCTCTCTCAAAATAGTTGATGAATTGTTTGGAAGATTTATCATTCCATCACTAAAATAATCATTGACTACAGTAGATTGCGGTATTCCAGAATTGAACATTACATTTTGATCCACTAATTCACTTAGAATCATACCTGGACTTGCCCATGGACTATGCCAAAATGATAAGTTTGCAATGTTTTCATTCTTACATTGTATAAAATGTTTGAATGTACCTCTCAACTTTAAGATTGCTCTCCAACTCCAGCTACATCCCTGAGGTATTGCCATTGACCAGAAGTTCCTTGCACCTATTAAATTAGCATGAACCTATCTAGACCATATTCCTTTTTCCTCAGCAAAAAGTTTCCCAAAGTATATGGATATAGCTGCTTGGTTCCAATGATAGAGATTGATAATACCAAGTCCACCATACCACTTATCATCATATAGTTTGTGCAATGCAAAAGGTATCAACTTTTTTGAGAAAGGATCACCATGCCAAAGAAATTAGTTCATAGCACTTGAGACCATATCAATAAGTTTGGAGGGAAGATATAATGTCTCATCTAGTATGTGGTCATTGTAGTGACAATTGATTGTATAATAGTGAGTCTACCAACCTAGGAGAGTTTGGAATTTGGCTATTGATGAAGCTTGTTGATGATCTTCTCACAAAGGGGCAAACATTGCTTTTTTGTTATTCTTGAACAAACAAGATGTAATCCCAAATAGTAGGTATTAAGTGGTAACTCGGCAAGTCCAGAGCAATTCACAATATTCATTTTCACACTAAAAGGTAAGCCAGCTATCAAAATATGTGATTTACTCATGTTTATATGAAGGCCAGTGATATTGTAAAAAGTATCAAGAGTTCTGAAGATGCATTTTATATTTTGAATGGATAGCTTAGTTAAAATGATCAAATCATCAGCAAAAAACAAGTGAGTTATGATTGGATTTTTGCATTTAGGATTAATTCAAGATTCCTATTTTCCACTTTCGCAATGATTAAAGAATTTAGCAGCTCTATTGTTATAATGAAAAGATGTGGAGAGATTCGGTCTCCTTGTCTCACCCCTCTTGTACCTTTGAAGTAACCATATAACCTTCCATTTCTTGAAATATAGTAATATGGAGATGTTATACAAGTGTGTATCCAAGCAAGGAAGGGAAGTGGAAAATTCAAACGTGATATTATGGCCAAAATAGAGTGCCAAGATACTGAATCAAAAGCTTTCCTAATGTCTAACTTTAGTATGCATATTGGTGATATATTTTTCCTATTATATCCACACAGGAGTTCTTGAGTGATCAAAATATTATCACGTATGCTTCTACCTTTTATGTTCACCGATTGGTTTTCTGAGATGATGGATGGAAGAATAGCTTGCAGTCTAACAGCCAAAATCTTAGAGATGATTTTATACACAATGTTATAGCAAGATATAGGTCTAAAATCAAAGACTAAAACAGGATTGTCAATATTTGGAACTAATGCAATTGAAGTAGCAGTGAAACTAGCCGGCAGTTGGTTATTCAGAAATAAAAATTTAATTGCACAGATGATATCATCACCTATTACTGGCCAACATTGCTGTATAAAGTGTGCATTATATCCATCTGGTCCACCATAGCTGTTAGCATCAAGGCTAATTACAACATCCTTTATCTCTTCACTACTGACTGCTCTAATTAAGTTTGCTGACTGCATATCGTCAAGAAAAGGAAGTTGAATATTAAAAAGTGGCTGCACATTGAATCTTTTTGAGTTTGGAGAAGCAAGAATTGATGAGAAGCAGTCCACAAAAGCTTTATTAATGTTATCTTCTGATGATTGAATGACTTCATGCATGTCTTTCACCATATGCACAGTGTTACTTGCTTTTCTAATCTTGATGGAGTTGTGAAAGTATTGGATATATCAATATATATTATTATTACTTATAACATTAAATATAATCTTTAAAATTCATATAAAATGTATAAAATCATGTAGACCCTATATGTAATAACCCGAAAATCTGGGCCAGTTTAAATTTTTTATTTTGGCTATTTTAGCGAATTTTGATTATTTAAAATGAATTATTTTAAATATTATCGACGAGAAATTTATTTAGAATAGAATTCGAACGTATATATTATATACATCGTCGTTAGAATATAAATAATTATATATAATTATAAATAGAATTGAAAATGGCGCGGTAGTTCGATAATTCGATTTCAAACTTCAATTGGATGTACCGGGTGCAAAACAATCCGGATTTTATTGAACCAAAAATCATAGGATCTAATTGATGATATCTTTCCAACGAATCTGACAAATCCATATTTCATAGCTGGAATCAAAAGATATGTCCAGTTGAAAATTCTGAATAGTCGCTATGGAATTCAGGCCCTTAAAAATGGACATTTTGCAAATGACCTCGGATTTCGACGAAACCAGTTTTATTGGGTCCGTGATGTAAAGTTATTGCTAGATTCCAAATTTCATAATTTTTCGAATCAATATGTGAGCGTGGCAAAGGAAAACGCGTTTGACCAGTTTCAGTTGATTTTAATCGACTGGAAATTGGCCATTTTTTTAACGGTCTCGGAATTCGACGAAACTAGTTTTGTTAGGACCGTATCGTCAATATGAAGCTAGAAAATATTTTTCGAGAATTTTTAGAGTTAGTATGTGACCCCGGTAATTTGAAATGTACGTTTAAAATTCAATATAGCGATTTAAATGTAAATTCAACAGAAACTTATCGAGACGATCAAATCAGCTTACGATGCATATCCCATTGTGTTCGGAATGGGGGTTAAACGCTATGGACGACTGGTGGTGGGCTTCATGTTGATGACGTATGTAAAAGTCAACTTTCAAAAATAAAAATAATAATAAAATAATAAATAAAAAAAACCCCCTTATCTCCTTTGGCCCCCCCCGTCCAAATTCATTCAACAGAATAGGAAAAAAAAAAAAACCCCAATCGTGATCGAGCTCCAGCCGCCTTCCCTCCCCGACTCACCGCGCCGCCTGCCTAAGCCACCGCCAACGAAGACTTCGACGCCCCCCCTTCCGTCAGACCCCGCCTCGTCTCGGAGTCGCGACATCAAATCGAAGCCGCAGCCCCCTTACCTCGCCGCGACACCTCCGAACGCCACCAACGAGCCGCCGACGCCCTCTTCTTCCCTTCTCCACTTCGAAATCTGCGGTGAGCAATTTTATTTTATTTTTATTTTTATTTTCGAATTTAAAAACTGTTTTTTTAAGTTGCATAAAAACTGATTGTTTAAGATTTTAAAAACTGTTTTATATGAATTTAAAAACTGATTCTTTTTAGAATTTTAAAACTGATTCTTTTTAAAAGAATATAAAAAATGGATTTTTAAATAATTTTAAAACTGAATTTTTAAAAGAAACTAGAAACTGAATTTTTAAAAGAAACTAGAAACTGAATTTTTAAAAGAAACTAGAAACTGAATTTTTAAAAGAAACTAGAAACTGAATTTTTAAAAGAAACTAAAAACTGAATTTTTAAAAGAAACTAGAAACTGAATTTTTAAAAGAAACTAAAAACTGAATTTTTAAAAGAAACTAGAAACTGAATTTTTTTAAAGAGCAAAAACTGATTTTTAGGATTTTTAAAAACTGATTTTTTTTAAGATTTAAAAACTGATTTAAAAGGAATTTTAAAATTGATTTTATTTTAAAGGTTTGAAATAGGAAAAAAGGTTTAAACTTTAAAATAGAAAAGGCGTAATTTTTATTGAGTAGAAGAAGTAAAAATATGATTTTTATATTTTTAAAGTATTAAAAATATAATCTTTACTATATAGAAGAGGTAAAAATATGATCTTTGCATAGTAGGAACTATAAAAATATAATCTTTATGAGATATAGATGTAAAAATGTGAAAAGGCGATATTTTAAATTGAAAAGGCGAAATCTTTTATGAAGAATAGCGGGATAAGAATTCGATTTTTATATATTGAATAGCGAAGTAAGAATTCGATTTTTATATATTGAATAGCGAAGTAAGAATTCGATTTTTATATATTGAATAGCGAAGTAAGAATTCGATTTTTATATATTGAATAGCGAAGTAAAAATGTGATTTTTACATATGTAGAGAATACGGGCAAAGAAAGTGACAAGAATGCGATAACGACGAAGACTTCTGCAAAAGAAAAGTCAAGATAATTGGATAGCTATCTGTGAGAACTTCTCACTCAAATTCTATTTTTCTAGTTATATATATATACTAGGATGCAGACGGTGCTTATTAGAAGCACCCGACACCCGTCCACATACCATGGACTTGTTTGTTTGGTTGTGTAGTTAGTTAGATTATTTGGTTTGAACTGAATTGTTTGGTGAAATAAAAATTGATTTGATTGATGTGTGAATGGCGTGGGCCTTCACTAGACCGGGGATAAGGCTAGGCCTTGTCCCGTTTCTAGTATAGTGCCGTTATGCCGCCGAAATTTTCTAAAATATGTTAGAAAAATAAAAATATCATTTTTATCGAATAAATGAACAGAATAGAAATTCATATGTCGAAATAAAATGTTTTATCGTTAAAAATATAATTTTTAACGTGAAGTGAATAAAATAAAATATTCATTTACAAACCGGACGGTTTGTTTATGTACACTGATTTGACTGACATTGATTGGGACGATAAATTTCACACATCGCCCAACTGCACGAATAAAATCTATGTTTGATTGTTTGAAACCCTACACGGGTGTTGGGATGAAATTTAAAGTTCACTCATCCTGACTGATTAAATATGTCGATCGATTGATTGACAGGCTGTTATAAGCGTTAGATATCTATATTTGATGCTTATACAGTGTAGTGCACTTTGGTTGATGGTTGATTATTTTCAATGCTATTATATACATGTGTTGTATGAAAATCCATATAATTAACGTTATATGGTGATTGATTGGGTCTCATTCCAATTTGAAAAATAAAGAATATATAAAATAAAGGTTCATGTGTTGACTGTACTCATCCGTTGAGATTAGTCATGTGTTGAACGAATTATTTTTATAATAAAATTTATATCTTTATCTATATAAAATAAAAGTTCATGTGTTGACTGTACTCATCCGTTGAGATTAGTCATGTGTTGAACGAAATATTTTTAATAATAAAATTTATATCTTTATCTATATAAAATAAAAGTTCATGTGTTGACTGTACTCATCCGTTGAGATTAGTCATGTGTTGAACGAAATATTTTTAATAATAAAATTTACATCTTTATCAATATAAAGTAAAGGTTCATGTGTTGACTGTACTCATCCGTTGAGATTAGTCATGTGTTGAACGAAGTATTTTAACAAAAATAGTCACACATGGACGGTACTCATTCATTGAGATTAGTCGTGTGTTGACAAAAAGAAATATTTGAAATAGAATATATAAAGCCGTGTTGATTAGTGATGCGCCATTTTGACGCGAACGATATTTATATCGATTACATTCGTAATTGAATATATAACGATTTCGATTTGAATTGAATATATAACGATTTCGATATGAATTGAATATATAACGATTTCGAAATGAATTGAATATATAACGATTTCGAAATGAATTGAATATATAACGATTTCGAAATGAATTGAATAGAAAAGATTTCGATATGAATTGAATATATAACGATTTCGAAATGAATTGAATATATAACGATTTCGAAATGAATTGAATATATAACGATTTCGAAATGAATTGAATAGAAAACGATTTCGAAATGAATTGAATATATAACAATTTCAAAATGAATTGAATATATAACGATTTCGAAATGAATTGAATAGAAAACGATTTCGATTTGAATTGAATATAAAACGATTTCGAAATGAATTGAATATAAAACGATTTCGATTTGAATTGAATATAAAACGATTTCGAAATGAATTGAATATAAAACGATTTCGAAATGAATTGAATATATAACGATTTCGAAATGAATTGAATATAAAACGATTTCGAAATGAATTGAATATATAACGATTTCGAAATGAATTCGAATTGAATTTAAATTGAATTGAAATTCGAATTGAATAGAAATGAATTTTAAAACGAGTTTATAAAGAAGAATTCAATTTTGACTTGAATTGAAAGGGAAGTTGAATTTGCTTTGGAAACGAATTTAAAACTATTTATTTAATTCGTTTTAAATAGGAATCGACGAAATATATATTATATATATAATATAATGGCCTGAATAGAACGCGCCGCGCCGCGGCAGTTCGTGAATTTCGACCATTTATTTCAAACGGACATTACGGGAGATCCGACCGTCGGATTCTCCTAAAACCGGAACCGTTGGGTTCGTATCGAAAAGAGCTTTCTAAAGAATATTAGAAATTCAAAATCTAACGGTTGGATTTGGAGATACGTCCAAATCAAATTCGAAAAAGGTCGCTATAAGTGCAGTTCGATGGCCATTGTTGGAAATCGACTGTACGGGCCTTGATAAAATTATTAAAAATAGTAATAATTTATGTAAAATCATAAGAAATGATTTGGGAAGAATTGGGATGAAAAACTCCATATTTGAAATGATAAAAATAGATTTTTATCGAAATGAACTAGTTTTGAACTAAATTTAAAACCTAATTATTTTTAAATAAATAAATTAGATTTAAAAGGGGTTTTAAATAATCGGGATTTCTAATATATTTGATTGGATTTGAAATGGGTTTATCGTGAACTGTGTTTTAAATAACACTAGTTCTTTAACCCGATAATAAATAGAATGTGATTTGGGTTTGTCGTGAACTGTGTTTTAAATAACACCTAGTTCTTTAACCCAGTAAAAGGAGTTTTAATGAATCTGCAATTAGATTGAAATGTGAATTGATAATCTAAATTATCAAATTTAGAAATTGAGCGAGAATGGAGTATCACCAGTTTTGCTCCAAAGCGATAGTTAAATCTTTAATTAGATTTGAACCTGAAATGGTAATTAATTTTACCGATAACACCACGGTGTTAGATATGGAGTATTACCAGTTTTGCTTCATGGGATGAATAGGTTGGGATTGGGAAATAAAATAAATAACTACTTCGTTACGGTTCGCTAATCTCGACTAGTTGGAAAAACCATAATTTGGTTTTAAATGACATCCAAAGGAAGATACAGGATAAATTTTAAAGAATTTATCTTGGATAAAATTAATGGGAACTTTTCCCTAAGAATGTGGAATTTAGAAACTAGCTGTAGGTTGGCTAAGAAGAATGGTTTCCTGGGTATTGATCTGATGTTGGTTTCGGCCTTCGGGGTTAATGTTTGGGAAATTGTTCTCTTGCTAATCTGCGGTTAGTGACTAATGAATTGGAATGAGGCGTATGTTGTGTTTGTGTAACATTTGTTTTTAATATACGCGGGTTGTTCGGAAAGGCCGGGTTTACACCCGTTCTGAATAACCGATTCGACGATAAGTCGAAGATGAAGACGGTGGTCGAAGACCGGAAGTCTTCACATCGTTTGGATTATTACTGACGATCCTGATTGGGCTGTACACCCAAGAGGATGGAAATAGTTGGTGGTCGTCCAGACGTACTTGGAGATGGATGGATATGCGAGGAAAGTGCCTCCGGTTTCGTTCAGACCCAGAACGGACTTGTAAATGGATTGTGTGTCTGACACTGGATTTTATTCTGTGTTGATTGATTTCTATTAAATATACATCTGCTTGGCGGCGGAGAATTTATTCTTTTGCTTAACGCCCTTCTCTGAGACGTACGAGCTCAGAGGTTGTATATCGATGGACATCAGTCGCATGGCATGAATTGCCTGTGTGGCACGCTAAGATGCAATGATCAAGGCTTCTGTTGAAAAGCAAAGTCTTGTGGTTGATGATCAAAGCACGCCTACGTGGCAGCTTTGTGTATAACGTGAATTCGTGAGCCTCACACCTCGGTATGAGTTAAAAACGGGATACGGGCCGTTGGGAGAGCACGACGTTTCTTTCTAGCTTTGGTGGTGTCAGTGACTTACCAGCCCTGACATTTATATACTTTTCACCTTTGTGGTTGTTGGATGCGAGGCGCCTCGATTATAGGTCTGTAAGGACCGGGAAACGTGTGTTCAGGAATTGCCAATCCTCTAACGTAAGTGAGGACCGGCCCAACCGATCCAAGGGTTACCCAGTGTGCGTAGTCCTGAGCATTTGCTAGAGTGTCTCGAAGCGGAGAGGAGCTTGCCCCTTGCCTCGACTCATGACGGAATCCAATTTCCAATACGTGTATTTCGGCTTTATTTGTAGAGCCTAGTATGGCGACATAGTAGCATGGGATACTATGCCGTCTATGATTTATATTTATGATTGAAATGTTTTGACACTATACACTTATTATAGTATCAAATGATTTGTTTTAAACGTACCAAGCATGTTTGGCTGTTATAAGGTAAAACCCTATCCTCCGGCTTGCGTTGCATTGTGTGATGGGACCTGGGTCTTATAATAGCTTCATTTTTCGAAAAAGCATTGCGCTGTTTATTCTATGCACTGGTATTCTTGGGAGGAAACCCGTTCCGTGTTATACGGCGTGGTCCCTTGAATTACTCTCTTTTAAAGTAAAGCTTTAAATAACTGTTTTAGTTCTCACACCAGTCACATGACTGACCTGGAGTTTATTGTTTTAACCTAAACTCTGGGTGCCCCTATTTTCCGCATGGGCAGCTAGTAGTTTTGGTTTTGCAGATTTATATTCACAGGATCCTGGTTTACAGCTGGAATGATATCCGGAAAGCTCTGTATCCGTATATCACCTTCAGTTGTGCTTTGTATTATTTTCTGCTGCTTTGTAATTTATTGTAATCTCTGATATTTATCGAATGTAATTTATTCATTTATACTCTGTATATTCTTGTATCTGATGGGATTGTTGTAATAGCAATGAAATGTTCTTCTGTTTGTGTTCTGATTTGTCCTGTTCTCAACGATCAGGGGTTTCGAACGGTTTAGATCGGTTTAACGACTGATTCGGATCGAGCGAAATTCCAGGCCGTCACATTTGGTATCAGAGCTTTGGTTTACAGAGCTCGAGAACAAGACACATTAGAACCATACGAAAGAATTCATCAAATATTGGATTAGTAATATCCAATTAGAATGACTCGTTAGAGATAGGATCAGTAGTATCCTAGAACGAGTGTGAAGAGTATATTTTTCAATTGAAAACCATTTTGTTTTGAAATTTAAACCATTTTAAAACGTATTTGACTATTTATTTATTTTGAATATGGACAATCGAGTATATAGAGATTTCGCGTATATGCGTCATGAACGTATATTCGAAGTTTTAATATATTGGATAGATATAGAATCATACTCTAGTGGCCCGAAGATGATTTTAATGATTGACTAGTTGTCATTAGTATTCATGTTCGAGTAACGAAGGTGTGATATCGATATATTTCCATTCGACTGGTGTGAGAACCAAAACTAATATAGCTAGAACACATTGTTGTGAATTGGCATCAAAACATGATTTTCTTTATATATAGTAAAATTATGAATTTGAAACTCTAATTCACTAATTGATTGATGTTTGTGTTGTTTGTTTATTTGTTTGCTAAATTTTAACCATTTAGCCTAATTGAACCAAATATTGAACTATATTGAAAATTAGTTGCATTTGCTTGCATACGTGTATATATTTTGAACAGGTCATAGCAAGGAGGCTAGAGCCGAAGAATAAAATTTGTTTGCCCGACAAATAGGTACATGTTTACTACATAATTTCCTGTTTTGTTTGGGTGATGATGATTTTGTGAGCCTATTGGCTAGCCGCTTGGCTTTTTCTTTTTCTTTTTGAGATCTGAAGGACCGGGGAAGCTATTTGAAATTCCCCGATGCTCCCGGTGCAGGGGAGGTTATGGCGAAATTTTTCAAAAATTTAGGGTGTTAGCCAAATTTTTGAAATTTTGGAAATTCTCAGAAACTGAAAAGTTGGAGAATGGAAGCCAAATCGAACGTAGAGTTGATTAATCAAACCACTTTCGACTTTGTTCCTTTTCGGGGACGAAAAGTTTTAAGTGGGGGAGATTGTAATAACCCGAAAATCTGGGCCAGTTTAAAATTTTTATTTTGGCTATTTTAGCGAATTTTGATTATTTAAAATGAATTATTTTAAATATTATCGACGAGAAATTTATTTAGAATAGAATTCGAACGTATATATTATATACGTCGTCGTTAGAATATAAATAATTATATATAAATATAAATAGAATTGAAAATGGCGCGGTAGTTCGATAATTCGATTTCAAACTTCAATTGGATGTACCGGGTGCAAAACAATCCGGATTTTATTGAACCAAAAATCATAGGATCTAATTGATGATATCTTTCCAACGAATCCGACAAATCCAGATTTCATAGCTGGAATCAAAAGATATGTCCAGTTGAAAATTCTGAATAGTCGCTATGGAATTCAGGCCCTTAAAAATGGACATTTTGCAAATGACCTCGGATTTCGACGAAACCAGTTTTATTGGGTCCGTGATGTAAAGTTATTGCTAGATTCCAAATTTCATAATTTTTCGAATCAATATGTGAGCGTGGCAAAGGAAAACGCGTTTGACCAGTTTCAGTTGATTTTAATCGACTGGAAATTGGCCATTTTTCTAACGGTCTCGGAATTCGACGAAACTAGTTTTGTTAGGACCGTATCGTCAATATGAAGCTAGAAAATATTTTTCGAGAATTTTTAGAGTTAGTATGTGACCCCGGTAATTTGAAATGTACGTTTAAAATTCAATATAGCGATTTAAATGTAAATTCAACAGAAACTTATCGATACGATCAAATCAGCTTACGATGCATATCCCATTGTGTTCGGAATGGGGGTTAAACGCTATGGACGACTGGTGGTGGGCTTCGTGTTGATGACGTATGTAAAAGTCAACTTTCAAAAATAAAAAAATAATAAATAAAAATAAATAAATAAAAAGAAAAACCCCCTTATCTCCTTTGGCCCCCCCCCCCCGTCCAAATTCATTCAACAGAATAGGAAAAAAAAACCCCAATCGCGATCGAGCTCCAGCCGCCTTCCCTCCCCGACTCACCGCGCCGCCTGCCTAAGCCACCGCCGACGAAGACTTCGACGCCCCCCCTTCCGTCAGACCCCGCCTCGTCTCGGAGTCGCGACATCAAATCGAAGCCGCAGCCCCCTTACCTCGCCGCGACACCTCCGAACGCCACCAACGAGCCGCCGACGCCCTCTTCTTCCCTTCTCCACTTCGAAATCTGCGGTGAGCAATTTTATTTTATTTTTATTTTTATTTTCGAATTTAAAAACTGTTTTTTTTAAGTTGCATAAAAACTGATTGTTTAAGATTTTAAAAACTGTTTTATATGAATTTAAAAACTGATTCTTTTTAGAATTTTAAAACTGATTCTTTTTAAAAGAATATAAAAAATGGATTTTTAAATAATTTTAAAACTGAATTTTTAAAAGAAACTAGAAACTGAATTTTTAAAAGAAACTAGAAACTGAATTTTTAAAAGAAACTAGAAACTGAATTTTTAAAAGAAACTAGAAACTGAATTTTTAAAAGAAACTAAAAACTGAATTTTTAAAAGAAACTAGAAACTGAATTTTTAAAAGAAACTATAAACTGAATTTTTAAAAGAAACTAGAAACTGAATTTTTTTTAAAGAGCAAAAACTGATTTTTAGGATTTTTAAAAACTGATTTTTTTAAGATTTAAAAACTGATTTAAAAGGAATTTTAAAATTGATTTTATTTTAAAGGTTTGAAATAGAAAAAAAGGTTTAAACTTTAAAATAGAAAAGGCGTAATTTTTATTGAGTAGAAGAAGTAAAAATATGATTTTTATATTTTTAAAGTATTAAAAATATAATCTTTACTATATAGAAGAGGTAAAAATATGATCTTTGCATAGTAGGAACTATAAAAATATAATCTTTATGAGATATAGATGTAAAAATGTGAAAAGGCGATATTTTAAATTGAAAAGGCGAAATCTTTTATGAAGAATAGCGGGATAAGAATTCGATTTTTATATATTGAATAGCGAAGTAAGAATTCGATTTTTATATATTGAATAGCGAAGTAAGAATTCGATTTTTATATATTGAATAGCGAAGTAAGAATTCGATTTTTATATATTGAATAGCGAAGTAAAAATGTGATTTTTACATATGTAGAGAATACGGGCAAAGAAAGTGACAAGAATGCGATAACGACGAAGACTTCTGCAAAAGAAAAGTCAAGATAATTGGATAGCTATCTGTGAGAACTTCTCACTCAAATTCTATTTTTCTAGTTATATATATATACTAGGATGCAGACGGTGCTTATTAGAAGCACCCGACACCCGTCCACATACCATGGACTTGTTTGTTTGGTTGTGTAGTTAGTTAGATTATTTGGTTTGAACTGAATTGTTTGGTGAAATAAAAATTGATTTGATTGATGTGTGAATGGCGTGGGCCTTCACTAGACCGGGGATAAGGCTAGGCCTTGTCCCGTTTCTAGTATAGTGCCGTTATGCCGCCGAAATTTTCTAAAATATGTTAGAAAAATAAAAATATCATTTTTATCGAATAAATGAACAGAATAGAAATTCATATGTTGAAATAAAATGTTTTATCGTTAAAAATATAATTTTTAACGTGAAGTGAATAAAATAAAATATTCATTTACAAACCGGACGGTTTGTTTATGTACACTGATTTGACTGACATTGATTGGGACGATAAATTTCACACATCGCCCAACTGCACGAATAAAATCTATGTTTGATTGTTTGAAACCCTACACGGGTGTTGGGATGAAATTTAAAGTTCACTCATCCTGACTGATTAAATATGTCGATCGATTGATTGACAGGCTGTTATAAGCGTTAGATATCTATATTTGATGCTTATACAGTGTAGTGCACTTTGGTTGATGGTTGATTATTTTCAATGCTATTATATACATGTGTTGTATGAAAATCCATATAATTAACGTTATATGGTGATTGATTGGGTCTCATTCCAATTTGAAAAATAAAGAATATATAAAATAAAGGTTCATGTGTTGACTGTACTCATCCGTTGAGATTAGTCATGTGTTGAACGAATTATTTTTATAATAAAATTTATATCTTTATCTATATAAAATAAAAGTTCATGTGTTGACTGTACTCATCCGTTGAGATTAGTCATGTGTTGAACGAAATATTTTTAATAATAAAATTTATATCTTTATCTATATAAAATAAAAGTTCATGTGTTGACTGTACTCATCCGTTGAGATTAGTCATGTGTTGAACGAAATATTTTTAATAATAAAATTTACATCTTTATCAATATAAAGTAAAGGTTCATGTGTTGACTGTACTCATCCGTTGAGATTAGTCATGTGTTGAACGAAGTATTTTAACAAAAATAGTCACACATGGACGGTACTCATTCATTGAGATTAGTCGTGTGTTGACAAAAAGAAATATTTGAAATAGAATATATAAAGCCGTGTTGATTAGTGATGCGCCATTTTGACGCGAACGATATTTATATCGATTACATTCGTAATTGAATATATAACGATTTCGATTTGAATTGAATATATAACGATTTCGATATGAATTGAATATATAACGATTTCGAAATGAATTGAATATATAACGATTTCGAAATGAATTGAATATATAACGATTTCGAAATGAATTGAATAGAAAACGATTTCGATATGAATTGAATATATAATGATTTCGAAATGAATTGAATATATAACGATTTCGAAATGAATTGAATATATAACGATTTCGAAATGAATTGAATAGAAAACGATTTCGAAATGAATTGAATATATAACGATTTCGAAATGAATTGAATATATAACGATTTCGAAATGAATTGAATAGAAAACGATTTCGATTTGAATTGAATATAAAACGATTTCGAAATGAATTGAATATAAAACGATTTCGATTTGAATTGAATATAAAACAATTTCGAAATGAATTGAATATAAAACGATTTCGAAATGAATTGAATATATAACGATTTCGAAATGAATTGAATATAAAACGATTTGAAATGAATTGAATATATAACGATTTCGAAATGAATTCGAATTGAATTTAAATTGAATTGAAATTCGAATTGAATAGAAATGAATTTTAAAACGAGTTTATAAAGAAGAATTCAATTTTGACTTGAATTGAAAGGGAAGTTGAATTTGCTTTGGAAACGAATTTAAAACTATTTATTTAATTCGTTTTAAATAGGAATCGACGAAATATATATTATATATATAATATAATGGCCTGAATAGAACGCGCCGCGCCGCGGCAGTTCGTGAATTTCGACCATTTATTTCAAACGGACATTACGGGAGATTCGACCGTCGGATTCTCCTAAAACCGGAACCGTTGGGTTCGTATCGAAAAGAGCTTTCTAAAGAATATTAGAAATTCAAAATCTAACGGTTGGATTTGGAGATACGTCCAAATCAAATTCGAAAAAGGTCACTATAAGTGCAGTTCGATGGCCATTGTTGGAAATCGACTGTACGGGCCTTGATAAAATTATTAAAAATAGTAATAATTTATGTAAAATCATAAGAAATGATTTGGGAAGAATTGGGATGAAAAACTCCATATTTGAAATGATAAAAATTGATTTTTATCGAAATGAACTAGTTTTGAACTAAATTTAAAACCTAATTATTTTTAAATAAATAAATTAGATTTAAAAGGGGTTTTAAATAATCGGGATTTCTAATATATTTGATTGGATTTGAAATGGGTTTATCGTGAACTGTGTTTTAAATAACACTAGTTCTTTAACCCGATAATAAATAGAATGTGATTTGGGTTTGTCGTGAACTGTGTTTTAAATAACACCTAGTTCTTTAACCCAGTAAAAGGAGTTTTAATGAATCTGCAATTAGATTGAAATGTGAATTGATAATCTAAATTATCAAATTTAGAAATTGAGCGAGAATGGAGTATCACCAGTTTTGCTCCAAAGCGATAGTTAAATCTTTAATTAGATTTGAACGTGAAATGGTAATTAATTTTACCGATAACACCACGGTGTTAGATATGGAGTATTACCAGTTTTGCTTCATGAGATGAATAGGTTGGGATTGGGAAATAAAATAAATAACTACTTCGTTACGGTTCGCTAATCTCGACTAGTTGGAAAAACCATAATTTGGTTTTAAATGACATCCAAAGGAAGATACAGGATAAATTTTAAAGAATTTATCTTGGATAAAATTAATGGGAACTTTTCCCTAAGAATGTGGAATTTAGAAACTAGCTGTAGGTTGGCTAAGAAGAATGGTTTCCTGGGTATTGATCTGATGTTGGTTTCGGCCTTCGGGGTTAATGTTTGGGAAATTGTTCTCTTGCTAATCTGCGGTTAGTGACTAATGAATTGGAATGAGGCGTATGTTGTGTTTGTGTAACATTTGTTTTTAATATACGCGGGTTGTTCGGAAAGGCCGGGTTTACACCCGTTCTGAATAACCGATTCGACGATAAGTCGAAGATGAAGACGGTGGTCGAAGACCGGAAGTCTTCACATCGTTTGGATTATTACTGACGATCCTGATTGGGCTGTACACCCAAGAGGATGGAAATAGTTGGTGGTCGTCCAGACGTACTTGGAGATGGATGGATATGCGAGGAAAGTGCCTCCGGTTTCGTTCAGACCCAGAACGGACTTGTAAATGGATTGTGTGTCTGACACTGGATTTTATTCTGTGTTGATTGATTTCTATTAAATATACATCTGCTTGGCGGCGGAGAATTTATTCTTTTGCTTAACGCCCTTCTCTGAGACGTACGAGCTCAGAGGTTGTATATCGATGGACATCAGTCGCATGGCATGAATTGCTTGTGTGGCACGCTAAGATGCAATGATCAAGGCTTCTGTTGAAAAGCAAAGTCTTGTGGTTGATGATCAAAGCACGCCTACGTGGCAGCTTTGTGTATAACGTGAATTCGTGAGCCTCACACCTCGGTATGAGTTAAAAACGGGATACGGGCCGTTGGGAGAGCACGACGTTTCTTTCTAGCTTTGGTGGTGTCAGTGACTTACCAGCCCTGACATTTATATACTTTTCACCTTTGTGGTTGTTGGATGCGAGGCGCCTCGATTATAGGTCTGTAAGGACCGGGAAACGTGTGTTCAGGAATTGCCAATCCTCTAACGTAAGTGAGGACCGGCCCAACCGATCCAAGGGTTACCCAGTGTGCGTAGTCCTGAGCATTTGCTAGAGTGTCTCGAAGCGGAGAGGAGCTTGCCCCTTGCCTCGACTCATGACGGAATCCAATTTCCAATACGTGTATTTCGGCTTTATTTGTAGAGCCTAGTATGGCGACATAGTAGCATGGGATACTATGCCGTCTATGATTTATATTTATGATTGAAATGTTTTGACACTATACACTTATTATAGTATCAAATGATTTGTTTTAAACGTACCAAGCATGTTTGGCTGTTATAAGGTAAAACCCTATCCTCCGGCTTGCGTTGCATTGTGTGATGGGACCTGGGTCTTATAATAGCTTCATTTTTCGAAAAAGCATTGCGATGTTTATTCTATGCACTGGTATTTTTGGGAGGAAACCTGTTCCGTGTTATACGGCGTGGTCCCTTGAATTACTCTCTTTTAAAGTAAAGCTTTAAATAACTGTTTTAGTTCTCACACCAGTCACATGACTGACCTGGAGTTTATTGTTTTAACCTAAACTCTGGGTGCCCCTATTTTCCGCACGGGCAGCTAGTAGTTTTGGTTTTGCAGATTTATATTCACAGGATCCTGGTTTACAGCTGGAATGATATCCGGAAAGCTCTGTATCCGTATATCACCTTCAGTTGTGCTTTGTATTATTTTCCGCTGCTTTGTAATTTATTGTAATCTCTAATATTTATCGAATGTAATTTATTCATTTATACTCTGTATATTCTTGTATCTGATGGGATTGTTGTAATAGCAATGAAATGTTCTTCTGTTTGTGTTCTGATTTGTCCTGTTCTCAACGATCAGGGGTTTCGAACGGTTTAGATCGGTTTAACGACTGATTCGGATCGAGCGAAATTCCAGGCCGTCACACTATATGTTAGAATAAAAATATATTTTTGTTTATAAAAATCACTACAGAATTTATATCTTTACATATAAATCAAAATATACTTGCAAAATCCTATGCATTATGTAAATAACATTTTTATACTAAAATCTTAGAGATTAAACATATGCTAAAATAAGTTTTTATAAAATTATTTATTCAAACTAATATAAAAAAGAATTATTAAATCAATATTTATATTTAAACCTTATTAAATTCAAAATATATTCCGAAAAATCCAAAAATTAAATTTTAAACTCAATTAAAAATTCAGGGATATTACAGGAATGTTGATGATGTTTTGATGACAACAATCTTGTTTCATTCATTATTATTGTTGATTATAAAATATAAACTAACACTTTTATCCATAATACATATATATATATATATATATGTAATGGCCTGAATTGCCATGCCCTTTGAGTTGGCTAAATACACTGCACATCCAACCTAAATTGTACAGAAATACGGATCATTATGAAATAAAGAAGAAAAAAGATAGAAGAAGAACAGAAACAACAACACATAATCTCACATCTTTTCAACGCGACCGCCTACTGTAAGAGTCAAGCTCTAGTGAACTCCATCGTTCGATCATGATTCGTATACGAGATAGTGATTTCCAATTTCCCTTTCTTTGACAGACACTCCATCCCCTAAAATCGTGAGCTTCCCCCAAATCGCGAGCATCACCATCGTTGAATCGGGCTTTAGGCCCTCGGCGGTTGTTTGAATCATGATACCAAACTTCGATTCCTCTTTCCCTTTTTTTATAATGGAAGCTTTGATTTTTGAATGATTGGAAAAAAATGGGGATAGTGGCTTTAAATTGTTTCCGTAGGTTTGTCAAAACAGGTAGAAGTAACGAAGGCGGGGCTTATATTTATAAACGCGACAAGGGAACCATTCGCACCAGCCATTAAATTGTTGTTTTACTTGGAGGTGAAGGTGTGAGACAAACGTACATGAGTGTAAAGGAAGTAGTTGTAGCTAAAGGTTGGTTTGCAGTACATACTTCAGTAGGAAGGAATATGATGTAGCTTAGAGGTTGGAAAGGTATAGATATAGGTAGGCTCCCCTATTTATTTTTATTTTGAACAGATGTGAATTAATTTAATTTAAAATATAACGATATTGCGAACTCCTATTTGAGCACAACAACTAACATTCCTGGGGTTATACTACTATTCTGAACACATTGGAGCATGTTTCGAGGCCCAGTTCGATCATATGGAGAAGATATCAATTTAATTTGATATAATATAAATTAAATTCAAAAAAATTAATTCCATGATAATAAATTATTACTATCATCGTCTATACTCAAATAGAATTTATATTGATCATCTGAATCGTCTCAATTTAGTTTTGAATTTCAAATTCATTTATACATCATTTTCATATTATGATAATTCGATATACATTGAAAATAAATCGTACTGGATTATTAAATTGTTAAACTTCATATAAAAATCCATTTATATTATCAACTCAACATTTAAAACAATATTAAATGTTTAAAATTAATTGACCAAAAATCTGGGTTGTTACAACATATGTACATGCCGGATTTATATGCATGCAATAGATATTGAAGACTGTATAGTTTAGAGATTCAAGATTTCAAAGGAGAATCAAGACTCATGAGTATCAAGTTATCAAGATTTCAAGAGTCCAAGACTATTAGGGCAATAGAGTCTAGATATGATGTAAAACTCTTAATAGCACTCAAATTCTGTTTTCAAATTATCTCTTTTCAAATTTATTTTAAACTATTTTTAAACTGATTTCAAACTCCTCTCAAAAAGATTTTTAAACATCCAAGAATTTCAAACTTATGATTCCAAATTTATAAGTTATATATTCTACAATTTCTATATATCTTTTTATAAAATCATATATATATATATATATGTGTGTGTGTGTGTGTGTGTGTGTTTATAATTATATTATATATATGTTTAAATAATATTTTATTTATGTTTTATACTTGAAAAATAATATTTTAAAAACAAGTTTTATTTCTGGAATTTCCAAAATACATCAAGTAGTTCTTCCACTCATGCAGATCAGCGGTCTTCAATTGCTCCTTCTTCAATCATTATCTTCCACGTATTCGCTGGCCGGAATGGTTTTCAAATATAATCCTGATCCCGGTCTTTCCATACCAACAATCGTATAGGTCAGATTTGATAGTCGGTTATTTAACTATCAAATAAACAACCACTCATCCATAAAAATAAAATAAATTCACTGATTCAGTACCTAATATCATTTAGCCTTTTAATTAACCAATCGTTAATTAAATACCAAAATTTCTAATTCTTACTATATTCGGAAAACATTTCCTTTTTCTTGTTGAATATAAGAAAATTCACTATCCTTTCCCTTCTACTTCATTAGACCCTCTTTGTAAATTGGTAAGTGAATAAATTTCTAAGTATACAACCCCAAAGGCCGAAACCAACATCAGATTACACCATGAAAGTTACTCAACTCAACCAACGCAAACAAGTTCCAATTTCTTAAAAACCACAACATATTACCTTTAACATTTTTAAGCGGATTATATTCCTTTTTAATCTCATGAATCATTTCCAATTTTATTCAAATATCGTTCCATAAAATAAATCAAAATGGTTCAACTTAACTTCTATAAATAAATATTAGAGATTCCATTTCAAAAACCCTTCACTTTCATTTACAAAATCCTTAACTTTTCATTTATAAATATCTTAACCATGCATTTATAAATATCTTAACCATTCATTTATAAATATCTTTCTATTCGCAACTATAAATTCATTTTACAACTTTCTCCATATAACTCAGTTTATACGTATTTCCATTTATAATTCCCTTTCGACAAAACTTGCCTTAAAATCCCATTTATTTGGCATTTATCTCGATTCCAATTATACAGAATATTCATATTCTATTTTCAATTTCATTTATTCGCTAATCTCATTTACGAAAAACCCAGTTAATCATATTTCATATATTCATAATCAATATTTGCAAAAATGTTCATTTGTTTTGAAAAATCACTTTTCAATTCTTTTTAAATCAATTCCATTAGTCCGTTTCAACATTTAAAATCTTTTAAAAACATCGCTTAATCCCTTCTCTGCAATCAACATTCCCACTTAGTTTATACTGTTTAACCCTTTATTTATTAATATCTTGGAATTTCCATTAATTTATAATTTAAATAATAATAAAACATAAATAAAACTTCGATATTTATTTAAAATAAACATCGTATTTCAAATATATAAATTTAATTTTGAAAGCGTTCACAATCGATTTAATACCGATTCAAAAATATTTTAATTTATCGACGGTACTAAAGAGGTCAGTATATACTAAAGTACCAAACCATGAAATATAAACCAATTTCACATCCAAACGAGCATAACAAATCCTATTAATAAACATTATCAATATCAGTGAGGAATCCAGTTGGATTACTCCAATTTGTCAATCCCTACATCAAAAATTCATATTTCAAATATATTATAATATAATAAAATTTAGCAACTTCTGGTAAGGAATCCAGTTCGATGCCTCCAACTTGTTATTCACTACATCCAAATAGGTTACGTCAATAAAACCATTCAATAAGAATTATCCAATTTAAAATAATAATTTATATAACAATCAATAAAAATAATTTAACCTAACAATAATAATTCAAACAGTTTATTTAATTAAACACGTTTATGTTATAAACGTGACCAACAAGTAAGTTGCCTCAATTGGATTCAATCGTTAAAATAGTGATTTGGTTTTCATTAAATTAAACGAATGTTTAATTTAATTGGTTTAGTCAATATATATAAATATCATTCAGAAATCATCAAACAATAACAATCATGGCACACAAATATTAAACCCGACTTATATTAAATATAAGTGGGACAAACTGAGTGAGTTATACTCACCTTGATTCCATTTTTCTCTATAGAGGTTTGTTATAGTTAAATTAAACAGTCGTTTAATTTAACTATAAATTTTAGTTGCTTCCAAATCTTTCCAAATTAGCTCCAAAATGTAGATCTCGTCACCATGATCCTAAAGCGACTTGTTTGGTTCCATTCTAATAAGAGATGAATAAGTTATTAACGTCCAAGTTAATAGCATTTTAAATTATAATAATTATGTTCTTAATTAATATGTTATTTAACATAATTACGTTAGTTAACCAAAAATTTAGGCCGATGCTTTCTGAAATGTAATACGGGCCAAACTCCTTCCTACTGTCTTCATTCCCAGTTTCGTGATCTTGTTCAAAGTGATACCGCCATCTTCACCCATATTTATTTCTTTTCGTCATCTTTCTATAGTTCCGAACGACCCAGCCGAACGCCCTTATAAGCCACACTCGCCTACCCCATGCAGCCCACGTATGTCACTCACCTTCCCAAACTATTCTTCTTCCTGTATTCACACCACATAGAGCCATTCTCCTCCCCATCTTCTTTCTTCCCATCATTTTGCTATTTTTTTAAAGGCCCGAAAGCCCATTCGAAAAAAAACAGCCTACGTTTCCCACATTCTTCCCCTACATGCACTGCTTCACTAAACCAAGCACGCCCTTACGCCTTGATTTCTTCCTCACAAGCATAGCCTTCGCCATATTTATTTCCTGCTGCCCAGCTTTTCGATCTTCCCCATCGTTTGCTTTCTTCCCCACGCAGCATGTTGCTGTTACGGGATAACACACCCACCCGACTTCTAAACTCTCCACAACATCAGTTCCCAACCACCAGCACATCTCCTTTAGCTCTTGCCTTACCCCTGGTGGTCTCCGTCTGCTCTCATTTGCAGAACGCCGCAGCAGGACCCCAAGCACATAGTTCTAGCTTCATGATTGACGAAGGTTTAAATTTTTTATTACAGAGAGAGAGCTTAGGTTGTTTTGCTGAAACAAAAATATGAAGATGGGTACGCTGTATTTATAGAAGGGGAGAGAGTTGATAAGAACAACGTAACTTCCATAGTACGAAGTAGGCTATCGGTTAGGGGGTAGGTTAGCATGTGGTTTCTTTGTATTTAGGGTAAGTACGTGCTAAGTATATAGGTATACAAAAATTTCTTGGGCTAACGTGTGGTGGGAAAAAGGTTCTAATAGGCATGTGCAAGTAAATTCTTAAGCCTGCGATGTAAACCTTGGCTCTTTAACTTAGTGATAAGGTATCTTAAATTTCTTAGGGCTTAAGCATACACATGTATATATGGTTGGCTGCACACGTTTATATTTTTATTAGATAGGTTGCACTTGAATTAGGGTAGGTTTTATTTTATACGGTTACCGCTATTAACATCGACCGTTAAATTCGTATTGACACACAGGAATTTCAAACGCAACGAAAATGGACACACAGCTACATCTTGACGTTCCGGAACCAATGAATTTTTTTTTGATCGAGAACCGACTTCGTTTGCAAAAACGACATTATTTTATTTTAAATTATTTGTCGGTTCACTTTTAAATTTCGCGCGCCCACAAATAACTCTGATTGGCTCCAAACTGGAAATCTAGCAATAACTATCCATACGTATTCCAATAAAATTCGTTTCGTTGAAAACAAATATTGTTTGAAAAATAGCTATTTCTAATGCTTACATAATATCGCTGAAATATAATTAAATTCCAAAATAAATCAACTTAATAATAAATTATCATTATCATATATATCCAAATGTAAAAAATATATATATAACTCCAAATATAAGCCAATATGGATTTATATCTCAACATTCAAAATTTCGAGTTAAACGATAACCAAATTATATTGAAATTCCTTTTAAATTATTAAATAAACATTATCGTTAATAAACGATTCCATAGCGACTATTTGAAAATTTGAATTGGACATAACTAACAATCTATAACACGAAATATCAATTGTTCTCTTTCACTAGAAAATTACAATCAACTAGATTTGAACGTTTCTTATTTCACGTAATTTCGACTTATATCAAATCATGTATATTCAACTGAAGTTCAAAACTCAATATTACGAACTACTGCGATGTTTCGAGCTCGTTTTAAATTAAATATAAATTTAACATATAAACTTCATTTTTAATATATGAATCCTATATTAAAAATCCATTAATATTCCAGATATAATATTTAAAATAGATTTAAATATTCAAATTAAAATGGTCGAAAAATCTGGGTCGTTACATTCTTCTCCCCTTAAAAGAATTTTGTCCCCAAAATTTCTAAGGGAGGAAAAGTGCTACAGACCCATTATCCTAAAAATCCAATTTATTTTAAATCAAAAACCAATTTATTATTGTTAATAAAACTTTTCCAAAAACATTAAAAATTTCTAACATTATAAATTCCTGGAAAAGTTCGGCAGAGTCTCCTCTGTATGGAGGGACTTCTGCAATATTGCAAGAACAAATAATATATATACATCGACCCACACGATCGGAAAACAAAATTTCAAAACTCAAAAATTTATATTTTCAGTTAGGCATCCCTTTTATGAGCACTATTGAGCATACTTACTCAATTTACGTGCAATCTGTGCAACCACAATCAATCCTTATAAACATCTGGCACCTGTACTTAACTCAATTCAACATATAAGTAACAGATACATGAAATTCTTAAATAATATTTTATTAGTCAACAAGTATAACTACAACAATTCCCAAAATAAAACACGAAGCATCAATTCATTTTAGAAGGTAAATGTTAATAATAGGGATAATCATTTAGTTTCAATTATTATGCAATTCCGTTCCAATTTATAATACTGGAATTCATTTTCTTTAGTTTATAATTCATTCATCTCCATTAAATTGTTGATTATTTCTGTTCAAACAATCTATCATCTAATAAGAAACAATTCACAATCAACATAACCAAATCAATTGAATTTACATTTAATATTAATATTTACGTTGGTTTAACATATTTGAACATCATCAGTTAATATACGATTGACTTCTATTTAATTATTATTCATTCAATTTTCAAATTCCAAATCTATTTTATTTAATTTCAATACCATTCTTAACTCTATTTAACCGAGTTAAGTTCCAATTCCAAATCCAATTAACTATTTGATTTTTCTAACCAAATTCCGATTCATTCAATCTCATTACTAATTCATATTAAAATTCTCTTTTTGATATATTGAACCATTTCAAATCCTTAATCCAATATGAATTTTATTCAATCAATCAACAAACAAACCAATATCTCAATAATTTGATAAAATTATTTCTTTTCTATACAAAAATATAATTTGGGTAAAAAATTACCGTCTTTACAGAAAAATATTATGTAAGTTACCAGTTCAAAATTGAACCGATCACATAACACAATATAAAACTTTTATATATAAAATCTACAAATACGCGCTTTCATATATATACACTCAAACTCAATTTAGGGTATCACTAACCGATCTCTATCGAGTTACGCCATAGAGCCAAGGTTATTACTAAACCTTATGCTCTGATACCATTGTAACGACCCGGTAGGGATTCGACGCTCGAATTCTAATAATAATACATGAACTCGTATTACTAGCAAAAACTCAAGTATCGAAGACACCCGATAGTTAATAGAAAGAAATTAGAAGGAGAGAAAAGAAAGAAATATTAGAATAGAAGAAGAAGAAGAACCAACACAACACAAAGTCTTACATCACAGCGGAACAAAATATAATACAGAAATAAATCTTTATCGAGAGCTTGAAATAAAACTTACAATCATCAGAGTACATAAACACATCAGGATAGTTATAACAGATTGTCTTCATATACAATCACACAGTGGAATAATAAATATATAATATCATATGTCTGGACTCTCACAACTCGTCTCTTCACAACATCCGTTAACCTGAACTTGTAAAACTCAGTCTGACCCGAGCATTGCAAGCGCCGGGATCAGTATGGTGAACCAGCTTGAGAAAACTCACTAAGTTTATAGATAACACCCAACTTGATTTTAAAGTCAAAATCTTTCTGAAATAAAAGGATAATTGTAAGACTGATCCACACTAAATACAGATGGTTTTATCTTATGACAACTGTAACAATATGGATTTCACCCGGACCTAATCGATCGCTAAATCGACCAAGACCACTCAAATCCCGCATACGTTAACTTTGGGGATACAACATATTAGAATAAATAACAGAAGACTTTTATAAAACATTATAATAATGTTACATCAGAGTACAAAATATCAGTGTACATCGAATAATATAATAATACAGCGGAAGATAAATTATAATAAATTTAATACATTGCAGCGGAAGACTATAAATGCTCTTGACACAGCTTTAAGCTTCAATCCAGAATCCTGCTCAAGAGATAAATTTTTGCAAAACAAGCTACTCGACTGCCCGTATGGAAAAATATGGGCACCCGAGTTTGCCAGTGAAACAAACTACGGGTCAGTCATGGGACTGGTATGAGAAATCTTACTTAACTTATCTAATAAAAAGGCTAATCACAGGACCACATCGCTAACGCGGAATGGGTTTACTCCATTGGATTGCCAGTGCATGAAATAACGTAAATCATTAAACAACACAATGCTTTTTAGAAAAATGAAACCATTATAAGACTCAAGTCCCATTACACAATGCAACGCAAACCGGAGGATAGAATTTTACCTTATAATGGCCAAAAATGCTTGATACGATAAAAAAGGATTTGATATTATTATTAGTGTATATATGTTTTAAAAACATTTCAATCATAATGTATCAATCATAGATGGCATAGTACCCAATCCTACTATGTCGCCATACTAGTTTGACAATCAAAACCGCATGGTGTCGTATTGGAAGTTGGGTATCCATCAAGAGTCAAGGCTAGGAACGATCTCCTTACCGATTCGAGACACTCTAGCAATGTCTCAGGATTCAGACGCTGGCGAACCCTTGGATCCTACAGGGCCGGTCCACAAATACTTTAGTGGATTGTCAATTCCTGAACGCATGCTTCCAGGTCCTATTGAACCTATAATATGGCCATTGGCGACCGATAAATCCGAGGCCTCGAAAATTCCATCATCCGCATAAGTAAAATGTCAGTGCTGGTAAGTCGCTGACACCACTTCTAGCTAGGAAGAAACGTGCGCACTCCCTGCATTCCCTTGCTCCGTTTTTGACTCATACCGGGGTGTGAGGCTCGAAAAGTCACGCTATACACAAAGCTATGCCAAAATAGGCTATGCTTTGATCGTCATCCCTAAGGCTATGCTTTTCAACAATAGCCTTGACCATTTGCATCTTGGCATGCCACATTGATAATTCACGCCATGCGATCGATGACTACCAATATATAACCTCTGAGCTCATGCGTCTCAGAGAAGGGTGTTAAGAAAGAGAATAGATTCTCCGCCACCATAGATATGTATTAAATAGAAATCAATTTAATTTACATGGAATGAAATTCAATGTCAGACACACATCCATTTACAAGTCCGTTCTGGGTCTGAACGAAACCGAAGACACCATATTCCTTTTCTCGTATGTCCAATACGGAAGTGAGGTGCTCGCATATCCGGACAATCAACAAGTACGCCCGAACAAACTACCACTTTTAACCCTTTACTGGTAGCTACCCAATGCCGGGCATCAGTAGTCGTCCATTCGATGTGAAGATCGTCGGTCTTCATCCACCATCTTCAGTGTCTTTGACTTTAATCGTCGTAGTAATTATTTAGAATGGGTTAAACCCGGTCTTTCCGAATAACTCACGTATTTTATAATTAAAAATCAAGCATTATAAAGACACATCATACGCCTCAATCCAATTCAAAATATTATTTTAATAAAATATTTATATCAATAGGGAAATGATCCCATCAATTTATCGAAGATAAATTCTTTTAAATTAATTCTTTAATCTTCTTCTTTTATTTAGAGATTCATTTAAAACTTCAATTTGATTTTAATATCAAAAACCATTACTTTATGATTATTCAGTTTTAAGAAATTAATCTTGGCTTTAACTGGGCTAAAGAACTAAAGTTATTTAAAAACATTGTTCATGATAAACCCAAAATCATCTTCCAAAATATGGAATTTTCACAGAAATCAAATCAATATATAATCGATATAGATTTCCGTATCAGACCGATAATATAAATGGAATAACGGCAAAGCCTTTTAAATTCCATATATAGTATCAGTGTTCTTTTATAGAAGCCTATCTCGATTATTATCAAATCGAATTTCCATTCAATTCCAATTTAATATATTAAATTGGAAAACTTGACTTTGGAAAATTTCTTTAAATGTTAATAAAAAGATCTATAAATTTTAAATCATATTTTCACTGTTAATTAGGTTAAAGAACAAATGTCGTTTAAAACACAGTTCACAATAAACCCAATTCACATATTAATTTTATTCCAATTACTAAATATAATCAGAAACTCTAATAATCATAATTAAAAGATTTGTTCCTTTTTTACAAGGTTTTAAGAACAGTGTTATTTAAGACACTATCCACGACAACCCAAAATCTATTTCTTTATTTAATTTCAATTAAAAATTAATTAATTAGAAGACTTCATTAAATCTTAATTCAAAAGATCTATTCTAGTTAATAACTAGTTCATTTGATAAAAACATATTTTTATCTTTTGTGCCTGCAACAACCCGGAAAATCTGAACCAATTTAAAAATTTTATTTTGTCTATTTCAGTGAATTTTCAATATTTAAAATAATTAATTTTGAATAACAACGATTAAAAATTTATTTTAATCGAAGTTAGAGCGAATATATTTATTTTGACTTCAAAAGGAATTAGAAATAGTACGGTAGTTTGAAAAGTCAAACTTGAACTCTGACCGAATGTACCGGATTCAAAATCTAACGGATTTTAGTGAAACCAAAAATATCTAAATCTGTTTGAAAATATCTTTCCAACGAGTCTGAAAAATCGAAATTTCATAGCAGAAATCAAAAGATATGATCAGCTGAATATTCAGGATGGTCGCTATAGTATAATTTATATCCCGTATAAAAGACCAATTTTCAAACGACCTCCGTTTTTCGACAAGACCACTTTTGTTGAATCCAGAATGTCAAATTATTGTTAAGTTTAATTTTCTAGAATTTTTGGAATTAATATGTGAGCATGGCAGACGAAAATGTGTTTTGTCAATTTCAGTCAAATCTGATCGACTTGAAAATGGCCATTTTTCGAATAGTCCCAGAATTCGACGAAATTAATTTTCTTAGGACCATATCGTCAAAACAAAGCCAGAAATAATTTTTTTGGAATTTTCTGGGTCTGTATGTGGCCCCGGAGAATTTAAATATACGATCAAATTAATTTATTAAATGATTTAATTATTAAATTAAAGATTTCAGGCCACAGACAGTCCTTTGGGCTGACGAGACCTAGCCCATTAGATCCAGCCTTGCGGCTATTGGGTGGGGTCAACTTTGGTTGGACTGGAATTGGGTTGGTTTAAAACTTTTGGATTTAATTGTAAAATTTACATTGAAATAATATAAAAATACACATAATCTTCCTCCTAACCCTAATCCAAAGAACATTGCCGCCGCCTCCTCTTGAATCCGTGGCCAGAAACCTCCTACCTTCCTCTTCTAAAATCTTTCAATCCACAGCAAATTAAACCTCACTCCTTTATACTTTTCTGTAGAGATTTTCTCACTCTTTATTTCCGTACGTTTGGATCAAACCCTGGTGCCCCAAACTTCGAGATTCACGCGTCTAAACCCGACCCGTTCTCTCCACCGCCGAGCCACCTTTGAACCACTGAGTGGGCCCCCCTTGCAGGAGCAGGTGCGCTACACACACCCCGTCGACGTGGCAGTCTCTGATTAGCCACTAGTAACTCGATCCGCGAGCAAATAGAAGCCCTAGAATCGAATTAGTTGGGTTTCAACGCGGCCTTCATCTGAGCATTGAGGAAGAAGGGTATAGAACTACATTTTAATATTTAACTAATTTAAAAATGTTATAAACCTTAATTAAATCATAACTCTTTTGTACTGATTCAGAATTGATCAATTTCTGAAGCGTTGCGATTATACGACCGAGATCTACGTTCCTAGACTGAAAAGGAGCGATTCTGAACTGATAGAATTTTGGACAAATTTGCAACACGATTGTGAGATTTTTGTTTTTTAATTAACCAATTTAATTATTTTACATGCTATGTAATGATTGTATGTATATGATTTAGATCTGCTTTGTTCTGACATTTTGGATGATGATTGATCTATTATTTGGTGGTGAATAATTATAGATCTGAACGTGTTGGTTGAATTAAACCATTTCCTCTTTGTAAATTTTTGGTGAATCATGTGTAGCGAACAATATAAAAATATTATTTTATCATTTTTGTTGAATTGAATTAGATTGTCAATTCAATATAAAAATATCATTTTGGTCATTTTTGTTGAATTGAATTATTTTGTCGATTCAATATAAAAATATCATTTTGGCCATTTTTGTTGAATTGAATTAGTTTGTTGATTCAATATAAAAATATTATTTTATCATTTTTGTTGAATTGAATTAGTTTGTCGATTCAATATTAAAATATTATTTTATCATTTTTGTTGAATTGAATTAGTTTGTCGATTCAATATAAAAATATTATTTTATCATTCTTGTTGAATTGAATTAGTTTGTCGATTCAATATTAAAATATTGTTTTATCATTTTTGTTGAATTGAATTAGTTTGTCAATTCGATATAAAAATATTATTTTATCATTTTTGTTGAAATGAATTCGTTTTTTGATTCAATATAAAAATATTATTTTATCATTTTTGTTGAGTTGTATTAGTTTGTCAATTCAATATAAAAATATTATTTTTCATTTTTGTTGAATTGAATTTGATTGTCGATTCAATATAAAAATATCATTCTTGTTGAATTGAATTAGATTGTCAATTCAATATAAAAATATCATTTTGGTCATTTTTGTTGAATTGAATTAGTTTGTCGATTCAATATAAAAATACCATTTTGATCATTTTTATTGAATTGAATTAGTTTGTCAATTCAATATAAAATTATTATTTTATCATTTTTATTGAATTGAATTAGTTTGTCGATTCAATATTAAAATATTATTTTATCATTTTTGTTGAATTAAATTAGTTTGTCGATTCAATATAAAAATATTATTTTATAATTTTTGTTGAATAGAATTAGTTTGTCAATTCAATATAAAAATATTATTTTATCATTTTTGTTGAGTTGAATTAGTTTGTCGATTCAATATAAAAATATTATTTTATCATTTTTGTTGAATTGAATTAGATTGTCAATACAATATAAAATTATCATTTTGGTCATTTTTGTTGAATTGAATTAGTTTGTCGATTCAATATAAAAATATCATTTTGGTCATTTTTGTTGAATTGAATTAGTTTATCGATTCAATATAAAAATATCATTTTGGGCATTTTTGTTGAATTAAATTAGTTTGTCGATTCAATATAAAAATATCATTCTGGTCATTTTGCTTGAATTGAATTAGTTTGTCGATTCAATGTAAAAATATCATTTTGGTCATTTTTGTTGAATTGAATAAGTTTGTCGATTCAATGTAAAAATATCATTTTGGTCATTTTTGTTGAATTGAATTAGTTTGTCGATTCAATTAAAAATATCATTTTGGCCACATTTATTGAATGGAATTTGTTATCATCTTGTCATGCTTGTTGAATTGAAATAGAATTGTCAATTCAATTAAAAGTATCATTTTTGTTATATTATTGGATTGAATTAGAATTTTCAGTTCAATAAAAACATCACCTTGTTTATATTATTGAAATGAGTTAGAACTTTCAATTCAATATAGAATACATCACCTTTTGGGTTGATTGATAAAATCACCACCTTTGTCGTTGTTTGATTGTCATAGAAAAAGATTACATTTTTGTTTGCGAATTTAGTTGCAAATAAATATCTTATTAAAAAGTTATATTTTTATTTGCATTCTTTGATGCAAATAAAACATTGAAATAAAAAGTTATATTTTTATTTACATTCTTTGATGCAAATAAAACATTGAAATAAAAAGTTATAACATTGAAATAAAAAGATGATTTTTTATTTGCATTCTTTGATGCAAATAAAATGTTGAAATTAGAAGTTGAATTTTTATTTACATTTTTTGATGCAAATAAAACATGAAAAAAAGTTAATTCTTATTTGCATTCTTTGGTGCTAATAAACCTTGAAATTAGAAGTGGCATTTGTATTTGCATTCTTTGATGCAAATTAAACAAAAAAATAAAAGTTGCATTTTTATTTGCACTTCTTGATGCAAATAAAACATAGTTTCAAAAGGTTATATTTTTATTTGTATTTTAGATACAAATAAAAACATGATTTAAAAAGTTACATTTTTATTTGTATTTTAGATACCAATAAAAGCATGATTTAAAGAGTTGCATTTTTGTTTGCTATTTTATTTGCAAATAAAACATTAAAATAAATGTTGCATTTTTGTTTGCAATTTTAGATGCAAACTAAACATTAAAATAAAGTTGCATTTTTGTTTGCAATTTAGATGCAAACAAAAACAGTAAAATGAAGGTTACATTTTTGTTTGTGTTTTAGTTACAAACAAAAACATTAAAATGAAAGTTACATTTTTGTTTGCATTTTTGTTGTGAATGAAAATATTGATTTAAAAGTTGCATTTTTATTTGCATTCTTTGATGCAAATAAAACATGAATTAAAAGTTGCATTTTTACTTTTAAATTAGAAGTTACTTTTTTATTTACATTTTAGATGTAAATAAAAGGATAGGACTAAAAGTACCATTTTTATTTTTAAATTAGAGACAATACAAAGATCGGATTTAAAAGTTACATTTAGTTACATGTTAGTTGTACCAAAATTGATTAGAATTGAAGTATCATTTTTATTGTTATTTTAGAGACAACAAAAAGAACAAATTTTAATGTATCATTTTTATTGTCATTTTAGAGACAATAAAAAGAGTAGATTTAAAATGACACATTTTTATCATAAGTTTAGATGCAGTAAAAGTAGTAAGATTAAAATCCATGTTGTTATTATCAATTGGTTTCAACCAAAAAGGAGTTATTATTAGGAAAATATATTTCTAATGTAATTTAATTACCATTGGAAATGATCAGTCATTAAAACATGATTTATTTAAAATCATTTTCATCATGTTAGTAGAATTATGAAAATCATATATAAAATGTCTAACATGAATGTAGACCGTATTTTGCTTGCATGTGATTGTTTGAAAGTAATTGAAATCACCAACGATTTATATTTATATATAAATAAAATTAAAATTAAAACGAATCGCGCACCATAGTTCGTGCTTCGGCAATCGTGACTTCAAACGATTCACCATAAGATCCGACCATCGGATTTTCCCAAAACAGGAACTGTTAGCGCCGCTTTGGGATGATCTTTCCATCGATATGAATTTTGTTAAAATCCAACGGTTTGATTTTAAGATATGTGTAAATCAAATTTTGGTAAAAACAGTGCCAGGGCTGCCCATCGACCCAAAGCATCGTTAATTAAATTTGGCTATTTTATATAAATAAAAATAGCGATTAATCGTTATTAACACCATTAATGGTAAAAAAATGAATTTAAAAAATATATATGCGAGGATCATTTGAAAAGACCGAGTTAAATCTCATTTCAAATGCTCATACGACGATCTAAATTGAAGATCTTAAAAACGGCGATTGAAGACCGATGATCTTCACATCGAAAGGGTAACTACTGATGCCTGGCATTGGCTAGCTACCAATAAAGGGTTAAAGTGGTAGTTATTCCGATGTACTTGTTGAGGGTACGCGAGCACCTCACTTCCGTATTGGACATACGGGACGAGGAATAAGGTTACTCCGGTTTCGTTTAGATCCAGAACGGACTTGTAAATGGATGTGTGTCCAACATTGAATTTCATGCTGTGTAATTAAATTGATATCTATTAATATATATCTGTGGTGGCGGCGAATTTACTCTCTTGCTTAAAACCCTTCTTTGAGATGCACGAGCTCGAAGGTTATATATTGGTAGTTATCGATCGCATGGTATGGACTGTTAATGTGACATGCTAAGATGCAATTGATCGAGGCTTTTATTGAAAAGCAGTGCCTTGTGGATGATGATCAAAGCATAGCCTATTTAGGCATAGCTTTTTGTATTACATTACCTCGCGAGCCTCACACCCCGGTATAGTCAAAAACGGGACAAGGGAACGCAAGGAGTGCACACGTTTCTTTCTAGCTAGAAGTGGTCTTTGGGTTTTTTACAAGGCCCGACATTTTTACTTATGTGGTTGATGGAATGAGGCACCTCGGATTTTTATTGGTCGCCAATGGACAATTTATAGGTCCAACAGGATTGGGGAGCGTGTGTTCAGGAATTGCCATTCCACTAGCGTTATTTGTGGTCCGGCCCTGCTGTATCCAAGGGTACACTATAGGGAATCCTGAGACATTGCTAGAGTGTCTCGAATCGGTTAGGAGATCGTCCCTGCCTTGACTCATGATGGAAACACAACCTCTAATATGACATTACGGTTTTGATTGTATACCTATATGTGGCGACATAGTATATGGTAGCTATGCCGTCTAGGATTGATACATTTACTTTGAAGTATTTTTGAAAACATATTAGGTACTAATAATAATATTAAAAATATTATTTTCTACGTATCAAGCATTTTTGATCATTATAAGGTAAAACTCTATCCTCCGTTTGCGTTGCATTGTGTGATGGGCCATGAGTCTTATAATGATTTCATTTTCTAAAAAGCTTTGCGTTGTTTTTGACTTAAAAATTTATAAAACTTATACACTGGCAATCCAATGGAGTAAACCCGTTCCGCGTTAGTGGCGTGGTCAGTGATTAGCCATATTATTAGTTTGTTTCACTTTGCAAACTCGGGTGCCCTCTTTCTACATGAGCAGACAATTGACAGGTTTCAGGTAAGGATATTTTCTGGACTAGAGCTTGCTGATGAAGATGATGAAGGATCTTTTCTTTTTATCTTTTTATTTACTGCTTGAGACACTGGGACAGTATTGAGTATTGATGTATTTTGGGAGATTGAGACTTTATTTCTTTCCCTATTTTAGACATCTATTTTGCTATGTGTATCCTGTACTGTGTACTCTGATGTTTCTGTGATGATGTTTGTGATGACATTTCCATTTCCGCTATAATGGTTTATATGTTCTGCTATTATCTGAGATCTGTTATTGTTTTTAATTATGTTATACTCTTATGATTATCCTTACTTTCATACCATGGAAGTTTAGGTTGTCACATTTGGTATCAGAGCTAAAGGTTAACCTTAGCTATGGAGTATAACATTTTTAGAACAATTCGTCTAAATAGAATCAGTAGTATTCTAAGACGAGTAGCTCATTAGAGATAGGATTAGTAATTTCCTAGAATGAGCTCAACAGAGTAGCACATATTAATCAGTCATTACACCATTATCATCTTATCATATGTCTCTATTTTTAAAATCTTTCCTTTGAAATTTATCGTTTCTCTTAGTATGACTCTTTCCATGGTGTCACAGACTTATTGAGAAATGAGTACCAGAGCACGTACGAGAGGCCGTGGTAGAGGTGGGGCAAGAAGAACCGCCAAAGATGAGACTCCTACGGCCCAGGAACAGGAACAGGCCACTCCAGAGGTTGAGACATCAGCCCCACCACCCCCACGCCCTTTTGATTTAGATAAAGTGGCGAAGAAAATCAAGAATTTAGGTGGCGTGCACTTCACAGGCCAAGAAACGGTGACAGAGGCCCAAGCATGGCTTAAGACGATAGAGAAGATCTTGGGAGGACTGGAGCTCGAAAATCATAGGTAGCGTTTTATGGCGACTTGGTTCCTGAAGGACCAGGCCCAGATTTGGTGGGAAACAGCTATGGTTGGGGGAAATGAAGCTGACATAACTTGGGAGAAATTCAAAGAGCTATTCAATAAGAAGTTCATTCCACCTCACGAGGTTGAGGGCCTTCACAATGAATTTGCCCATTTCCAACAAGGGAGCATGACTATTGCTGAGTACGTACAGAAATTCGATGAGCTTTCTCGAAATGCATCTGAGCTAGTCCAAGACTCGCTCCAGAAAAATAAGAGGTTTATCAATGGTCTGGCAAGGAGGTATCATAATAGGGTGACTGCACACATCGAGCGTCCATTTGCTATGGTAATCGAGATGGCCTGTAGATATGAGGAGATAGACCAGAAGGGTTCCCATCAAGAGCGAGAAAAGAATCAAGCTAATAACAAGAAAAAGGAGTTGGACAAGAAACCTGAGGTGAGCAGCTCTTCTACCGCCAAGCCCCAAGGGAAGAAGAAAAGAGATAAATCAAAGGTGAAATGCTTTAACTGTCAGAAAATGGGGCACTTTGACTATGAATGCCGAGCTCCCAAGAGACCAAAGAGGAATGATTCTGGGCCCAACCAAAGTTCTCAGGATAGGAGGGAGTGCTATAATTGCCACCAGAGGGGCCACATCAAGCCTAACTGCCCACTGCTGAAGTGTTCTCAGGTGGCACATTTTGGTTGAATTGAATTAGTTTGTCGATTCAATATAAAAGTATCATTTTGGTCATTTGTGTTGAATTGAATTAGTTTGTCGATTCAATATAAAAATATCATTTTGTTCATTTTTGTTGAATTGAATTAGTTTGTCGATTCAATATAAAAATATCATTTTGGTCATTTTGTTGAATTGAATTAGATTGTCAATTCAATATAAAAATATCATTTTGGTCATTTTTGTTGAATTGAATTAGTTTGTCGATTCAATTAAAAATATCATTTTGGTCACATTTGTTGAATGGAATTACTTTGCCAATACAATTAAAAATGTCATCTTGTCATGTTTGTTGAATCGAAATAGAATTGTCAATTCAATTAAAAGTATCAATTTTGTTATATTATTGAATTGAATTAGAATTTTCAATTCAATAAAAACATCACCTTGTTTATGTTATTGAAATGAGTTAGAACTTTCAATTCAATATAGAATACATCACCTTTTGGGTTGATTGATAAAATCACCACCTTTGTTGTTGTTTGATTGTCATAGAAAAGATTACATTTTTGTTTGCAAATTTAGTTGCAAATAAATATCCTATTGAAAAGTTATATTTTTATTCGCATTCTTTGATGCAAATAAAACATTGAACTAAAAAGTTATATTTTTATTTGCATTCTTTAATGTAAATAAAACATTGAAATAAAAAGTTATTTTTTTATTTGAATTTTTGATGCAAATAAAACATTGAAATAAAAGTTACATTTTTATTTTCATTCTTTGATGCAAATAAAACATTGAAATAAAAAGTTATATTTTTATTTGCATTCTTTGATGCAAATAAAACATTGAAATAAAAAGTTATAACGTTGAAATCAAAAGTTATAACATTGAAATAAAAAGTTGAATTTTTATTTGCATTCTTTGATGCAAACAAAATTTTGAAATTAGAAGTTGGATTTCTGTTTGCGTTTTTTGAAGCAAATAAAACATGAGAAAAAAGTTAATTCTTATTTGCATTCTTTGTTGCTAATAAAACCTTGAAATTAGAAGTGGCATTTGTATTTGCATTCTTTGATGCAAATTAAACATAAAAATGAAAGTTGCATTTTTATTTGCACTTCTTGATGAAAATAAAACATAGTTTCCAAAGGTTATATTTTTATTTGTATTTTAGATACAAATAAAAACATGATTTAAAAAGTTACATTTTTATTTATATTTTAGATACAAATAAAAGCATGATTTAAAGAGTTTCATTTTTGTTTGCAATTTTTGATGCAAACAAAACATTAAAATAAAAGTTGCATTTTTGTTTGCAATTTTAGATGCAAACAAAACATTAAAATAAAAGTTGAATTTTTGTTTGCAATTTAGATGCAAACAAAAACAGTAAAATGAAGGTTACATTTTGTTTGTGTTTCAGTTACAAACAAAAACATTAAAATGAAAGTTACATTTTTGTTGTGAATAAAAATATTGATTTAAAAGTTGCATTTTCTTTTATGTAAATAAAACATGAATTAAAAACTGCATTTTTACTTTTAAATTTGAAGTTACTTTTTTATTTACATTTTAGATGTAAATATAAGGATAGAACTAAAAGTACCATTTTTACTTTAAATTAGAGATGATACAAAGATAAGATTTAAAAGTTACATTTTAATTACATGTTATTTGTAGCAAAATTGATTAGAATTGAAGTATCATTTTTATTGTCATTTTAGAGACAATAAAAAGAACAGATTTTAATGTATCATTTTTATCGTCATTTTAGAGACAATAAAAAGAATAGATTTAAAATGACATATTTTTATCATAAGTTTAGATGCAATAAAAGTAGTAGGATTAAAATTCATGTTGTTAGTATCAATTGGTTTCAACCAAAAAGGAGTTATCATTAGGAAAATATATTTCTAATGTAATTTAATTACCATTGGAAATAATCAGTCATTAAAACATGATTTATTTCAAATCATCATTTTCCTCATGTAAGTAGAATTATGGAAATCATGTATAAAGTTTCTAACATGAATGTAGACCGTATTCGGCTTGCATGTGATTGTTTGAAAGTAGTTGAAATCGCCAACGATTTATATTTATATTCATATATAAATATAAATTAAAATTAAAACGAATCGCGCGCGGTAGTTCGCGTTCCGGCAATCGTGACTTCAAACGATTATACCGTAAGATCCAACCTTCGGATTTTCCCAAAACCGAAACCGTTAGGGCCGCTTTGGGAAGATCTTTCCATCGACATAAATTTTGTTAAAATCCAATGGTTAGATTTTAAGGTATGCATAAATCAAATTTTGGTAAAAACAACGCTAGTGGCGCCCATCGACCCGAAGCGTCGTTAATTAAATTTGGCTATTTTATATATATAAAAATAGCAATTAATCGTTATTAACACAATTAACGATAAAATAATGATTTTGATATATATATATATATGCGAGGATCATTTGAAAGGACCGAGTTAAATCTCATTTCAAATGGTCATACGACGATCTAAATTGAAGATCTTAAAGACGGCGATTGAAGACCGGTGATCTTCACATCGAAAGGATAACTATTGATGCCTGACATTGGCTAGCTACCAATAATGGATTAAAGTCGTAGCTTTCCAGACGTACTTGTTGATCATCCGGATACGCAAGCACCTCACTTCCGTATTGGACGTACGGGACTAGGAATAAGGTGACTTCGGTTTCGTTTAGACGTAGAACGGACTAGTAAATGGATGTGTGTCCGACATTGAATTTCATGTTGTGTAATTAAATTGACATCTATTAATATATATATCTGTGGTGGCGGAGAATTTATTCTCTTACTTAACACCCTTCTTTGAGACGCATGAGCTCGAAGGTTATATATTGGCAGTTATCGATCGCATGGTATGGACTGTCTATGTGACATGCCAAGATGCAGTTGATCGAGGCTTTTTTTGAAAAACAGAGCCTTGTGGATGATGATCAAAGAATAACCTATTTAGGCATAGCTTTGTGTATTACGTTACCTCGCGAGCCTCTCACCCAGGTAGAGTAAAAAACGGGACAAGGGAACGCAGTGAGTGCACGCGTTTCTTTCTAGCTAGAAGTGGTGTTTGGGTTTTTACAAGGCCCGACATTTTTACTTCTGTGGTTGATGGAATGAGGCGCCTTGGATTTTTAGTGGTCGCCAAAGGCCAATTTATAGGTCCAATAGAATCAGGGAGCATGTGTTCAGGAATTGCTAATCCACTAGCATTATTTGTGGACTGGACTGCTGTATCCAAGGGTCCACTGCGGGGAATCCTGAGACATTGTTAGAGTGTCTCGAATCGGTTAGGAGATTGTCCCTAGCCTTGACTCATGATGGAAACCTAACCTCCAATACGACATTACGGTTTTGATTGTATACATATATGTGGCGACATAGTATATGGTAGCTATGCCGTCTAGGATTGATACATTTACTTTGAAGTATTTTTGAAAACATATTAGACACTAATAATAATAATATTAAAAATATTATTTTCTACGTATCAAGCATTTTTTATCATTATATGGTAAAACTCTATCCTCCGTTTGCGCTGCATTATGTGATGGGACATGAGTCTTATAATGATTTCATTTTCTAAAAAGCATTGCATTGTTTTTGACTTAAAATTTATAAAACTTATGCACTGGCAATCCAATGGAGTAAACCCTTTCCGCGTTAGTGGCGTGGTCCAGTGATTAACCATATTATTAGTTTAGCAAGATTTCTCATACCAGTCCCATGAATGACTCGTAATTTGTTTCACTTTGCAAACTCGGGTGGCCTCTTTCCACACGGGCAGCCAATTGACAAGTTTCAGGTAGGGATGTTCTCTGGACTAGAGCTTGCTGATGAGGATGATGAAGGATCTTTTCTTTTTATCTTTTTATTTACTGCTTGAGACATTGAGACAATATTGAGTATTGATGTATTTTGGGAGATTGAGACTTTATTTCTTTCCCTATTTTAGACATCTATTTTGCTAAGTGTATCCTGTACTGCGTACTCTGATGTTTCTGTGATGATGTTTGTGATGACATTTCCATTTCCGCTGCAATGGTTTATATGTTCTGCTATTATCTGAGATCTGTTATTGTTTTTAATTATGTTATACTCTTATGATTATCCTTACTTTCGTACCACGGAAGTTTGGGTTATCACAGTGCCCATCCAAAATGGACAAAGAAATCATCATTTTATCCTTCATTGAATATTATTTTTAAATATTCGTTATTTAAAAATATTCTTTATATAAAAAGATTCTTTAGATAAAATATTCTTTATGTTACAATATTCTTTACTTTAAAATATCCTTTATTAAAGGACAGTCTTTATATTAAAATATTCTTTATATTACAATGTCTTTTAAAAATATTCTTTATTTAAAAGATATTTTGAATCGGAACATGACTCAATCATTTACCATATAATTTTGGTTATATGGATTTCATACATTGCATGTATATGACAACAAATGATAAATAATCATCAAACTATCCATTCAACATCCAGAGTGAAATATTACGAGATTGCAAGCATTAAAATGAATAATAACGCTCATCGTAGCCTGTCAATCTATCGATCGACATACAACTTGTAATGACCCGTAATTTTCTTGCTAGTTATTTGAATTATTTAAAATATTGTTTGAATTTAAATTAATTGAATTTAACCATTTATTTTTGAATATGTTATTTAAATAAATAATATAATAATATTTTATTTTCAAAAAATATTTGGAAAATGTTGGATTTACAATATAATGTGAACGGACAATTTAGAATGGTTAAATATTTGTTTATTTTGAATTATAATAACGATTTCGTCAATTAAATGGCGTTATAACATTGAATTTATAATTTAATTATAAATAGAGCTGCAACGGCGCGGCAGTTTGCAATATTGGATTTTGAACTTTAAATGGCCGTACAGGGTTCAATATAAGTCGGATTTTCTCCAAACATGAAACGTCTGAACCTGTTGGATAATATTATTCTAATGGAAGAGAAAAATCGAGTTTTTATGTTGTATATTTTGTTTTATGTCCAAATCAAAATTCTAAAATAGTCGCTATGGAATTCCTTTATATATTATATCGATTTATTATATTAAAATAAAGGGTTTTTATTTTATATCGAATTGGCTTGAAACTCAACCCGAGCTATTTTATTTTGGTTCTATATGAAATTTTGGTCATATATGGTCAATTATAATGTTTTAATATTATTATATTGAGGTATTTTAAAATTGATTTATTTTAATGTAAATTGGACCCTTAAAGAAGGACTTTATTCAAACGACCTTCGTTTTCGACTAGGAATGGCAATGGGGCGGGTTGGGGTGGGTTTCTCGTGCCCCAGACCCGACCCGGACTTTTTAAACCTCGTCCCAGACCCGCCCCGTAGACCCGGTGCGGGTCTGGAATTTCGCCCCGTACCCGAAACCCGTACGGGTCAGGGTAGACCCGACCCTCCCCGCGACCCGATGATATTATGTTCTAGTGTACACAAATTTATATATTTATATTTTTTTATCACTAAATGATAAATTATATGCATATTATAATGTGTTCACAATGACAAGAGAATATTATAAAATGAGTTGTAAGATAATAGTTCAAAATGTATGCATTTGTTATTGTATGATTATCATTGATGCCACTTAATACAATGAAAATTTTATAGTTTGTCAATTGAAAGAATATAATATTCAAGTTATAACCATGTAAATCTAAGAAGATTAACAAGTAATAGTTACAGTTATAAAGTGTTTGAATGATGTTTCGATCATGCGGGTCGGGTTGGGGCGGGTTAGCCATGCCCCAGACCCGACCCTAGACCCGGACCTGCAAAAGCGGGTCGTGGGTCTACCCGCCCCGAAGACCCTATGGGGCGGGTCTAAATGGGTCAAAACAGGGGCGGGTCAAGCGGGTTTGGACCCTAGACCCGCCCCATTGTCATCCCTATTTTCGACGAAACAAATTTTATTGAGACCGTAATAGCAATTTATTGCTAGGTTTCAAGTTGTGCATCAATCGGTGTTATTCTGTGAGCGTGTTAAAATAAAATGCAAATAAAACGATTGTTTAGACGTAAATGAGCGCGTTTGAGCAAACTGATTCGGAATTCGCCGAAACAAGTTTTGTTAGGACCGTAACATCAAATTATAGTGTACCGTCCAGTTCCGGCTCGAACGGAGTTTGTATGTGAGCACGATAATCAATAAATAGCGTTTAGATTTGCGATATACACGAAATAAAAATCGTTAGTCAGCGTCACTTGTCACGTCGGATTAAAATAATGTTTTCCCACTTATATAAGCACCCAAACCAGAAATTCTCAAAACGAACTCCATTTTCCGTCAGCCATTTTGCATAAAAGTCCCTAAACACATTTTAATTTATTCCTCTAAACCCGTCAGGAATTTGCCGAGCCACCTGAAGGAATGTTGTAGATCTAGGCGATATCTAGTTGCTGTAAAAAGTTGGGGGGTGATTGGACACCGATGGTGGTCGGAAATTGAAGAGAACTAGAGAAATTCAAATTTCGTTCTTGGCTTGATTGTGGGATATGTGCTTGATTTCAGAAGCACTAACCTATGGGAGATGGAAGAGGGGAGTTTCAGCTTTGATTTGGTACCGGTCTGAGGTCCCCTAGTGGTCGGAGGTGGTCACGACGTCGAGTTGAACGAAGGTCTATGTTTTGGGGAAAAGTAGCGGTGGGTTTTGGCAGCTTTGACGGCGGAGGAGGGGTCGAGAGAGGATGTCGTCTGAAACAAAGGGTGCGGGGTAGTGGAGGCGATCAATTGGAGGTGGTCCGGTGGTCTGAAATCGCCTGTGGTGGCGGAATTTGAAGGATGAACATTTTACGTTCATCTCGAGTTCTAGGGCAGTACAGTTGGGGATGGTGGTCATGGGTTCTGGCGTGGGGACTTCTCGCTAAGGCGGTTGCGATGGGGTATCCGGCGGGTGCTTCAGTGATGTACGTAGGCGACGCTGAGGGGAAATGGTGATCTTGTATTTCTAGAGAAGGGGATGACGGGTTTCAGATGTTTGGAGGAAGAAAGACACGTCTTTGAATAGTAAACACGGCTGACGTGGTTAAGTTAGTTAGGTAAGGTAATTAATTAGTTTAATTAATTAATTAATTAGTTAAAGTTTCGTTTAAATTATATAAACTTTGAATTAGTGTAACTTTTCCATACGATAATGGATTTGCGCGAAACAAGATCCGTTGGGATCGCAGAGACGAGCTCTAGACAATGGCATTCACCGAGAGTCGATTGGACGTTGTTGAATTTCCAGTCAATTTTCAATGTGCATTTAAAATCAAATGGAACAAATAACACATCAACCGAACAGACTGGTGAGTTAATTCTCATATTTTTCTGGACTGCTATGATGTGATAAATCCATATAATTATATATTGGTTGATTGGCTGCTTTGGTTGCTTATGGTTGCTTTGATGGTTGCTGTTAATTATATTATCGTCAATCATACATTTGTTTATTTAAAATTATCTATTTTTGTTGTAATAACCCGTGCTGCAGAGAAGAACAGGTTGGAGGGATCCGACCAGATTTCTCAAAATATTTTTGTACATTATTTATCTTTGTGTGTGTTTATCCATGAACTGATTGAACCCCAAATTGACAGTAAACTCTGTTCAGATAGTGATGGTTAGATGAATGTGATCATTGTTGTGTTTTAAACCAATCGACAATTCTGATTGAGTAGTTGGCAGCGAAGGCCTAAAATATACCGTTTGAGATGTTGTTCTGCCGTCGGGCCAATTAATGAAATATTTAGTTATAAAATTATTTTATAACTAATTTAAAGGTTTAAATTTATTTTATATAAATTTATTAAAATGGGAATTTTACATTTAAATCATATTTTACCAAGGGGATCATTAAATGTTTATATAGTATATTCTATGTCATTTTCTGAATAGAAAATTAGAAACTAACCTACGAGTTAGTAAAAATGAAATAATGGGTTTCTATAAACATCTAAATAATGTTTAAATTAATTAAATTAATTAATTTAAGTGAAAAGAGAAATGAGAATTAGTTTACAATTTAACTGATGTTTACAGTGAACAAAGTCAACTGTAAAAGTTGAAATTGGTAATTTGATCAATTTGATTATTACCGTTAATGGCCTTCCCAGATTCGTTAAATTTAACGAGTAGTGTCAACAGTTAGTTAATCTTCGATTAACTATACTTTAAAGTAATTACCAAATTTTTTAATGTTAAATAAAATTATTTATTTAATATGCTTTTAAAGTGATAATTATTTGTTAGATATCAAAGTTCGCCATTTTAATGTAGTTAATATTAAGTTAATTAGTATTGTAATTAATTATAATTAAGGAAAATCGACGTGATTTCATTAAGTAGAAATAGTGGAGATTATAATGGATGGTTAAATGGATTCTTGGAAAAAGGGTATTGAATAGTTAAATAACGTAAGTAGAGAGACTATAAGGAAACTATAAAGGTGAGATATGGTATATAAAAATCATATTGAATGTAATCAGTAGATAAGATTTGGGAAGTTTACTCGATGAAGTAAAAAGAATTAACGTGTAAAGAGGATTTTCAAATCAAAGGAAATGGTTTTTAAAAACCATAGTAAAAGGAAATGGAAATGGAATAACTGATGTTTAGGAGGCAAACTTCTATTACCTTAAGATAAGAGTGTCCTCGGTCAAGGTCTGAGACATAATTAGAATACCCCAACTTGAACGGCTTCACTATTATCGAGAGGTAGTATTAGTTGCAAATGGTTGGAAAGCGATTATCGAGTTGATTATGATTTATAAAATTTATCGTTTATATAGCCTTTTAAGAAGAATTATCTAGGATAGTTTTAGTTAATCGTAAAGATAACTACTCTTATTTAATGATAACTAAAGTGAGAGTTTGATAACTAAAATTTCTTTTATTTAAAACAAAATAAAGGATTATGGGAATGATGTGAAGTTAATTAAAATTATATAAACAAAGTGGTAAAAAGGGTTTTACCACGGCGACGACTGTAAAGAAATGTAGCGTTCACTTGAGAATTTGGTTAAAAGAAATGTTTTAATTGAAATAAAGGGGATTTGGTAGTTAAACCAAGTCGTTGTTTAAAAAGAAAGATAAGGGTATTTCCAATGATAAAGGAAATGGAAGAAGAGTTTATAAACTATGGTTATATTTTAAAAAAATAAGAAGTACGAAAGGGTTTTGAGAATGTAATCGATGTATCAAGATAAAAGGGCAATCCAAGATGTTTTACAGAAAGAAGGAATATTTCCTGACAAAGGAAATAAAAAGTGATGTTTGGTAAATTCGTTTTTCAAAGAAGATATGAATTTATGCTTTCAAAGTAATAAACGAGAAAAGTTTTATCAAGATAGAATTACGAAATCGATCATAAGAATCGACAGAATAGTTTCAAACGAAATATGTTAATACAAATGACCTGAGCTGCCAACGTACTTAACAACATTGTTATGATTTGATGGTTAAACCACCAACTATCAAATGAATTATTCTTCAACCCTTTGACGCGTTGTTTCGAAGAGACCGGGATGGGAACTAGACCCAAAACCACTTCGAATCAACTGTGCGAACGCGACTAACTTGAAGGAGATAAAGACGGCGTAAATAGAAGACCGTAGATATTTATAAAATGGAAGAACTACTTAAATCTCTGACTCATGACCAGAGATATACCGTGGTTCTATCGTGGTTAAAATCTGCGAAATTGCAAGGACTACTCGCTACTGATCTATAGGGTGATTCCTAGGATGCAGTAGGAGAGTGCCTTCGGTTCATCCTATTCCTGGATGAATTGTATGGATGAATGTCTGACAAAGTATTTCCAAAGGGATCACGTATGTTGATTTCTTCAAACGTACCAAGTTGGTGGCATAGAAGGGAAACTTCTTTAGCTTAACAACTAGAGTATTTTTGTGGAAATCAATTAGTGACTTCTTGAGGATCTGACAATGTGGCATTCAAAGTGAACGGAGATGCACTGTGCTTAATGATAAGCGTAACCTCTAGCCTCATCAACCGGGAAATGACAGAAATCGGGCAGGCAGCATGGCTATGTGGGTCGCTCCCATTAGGGTGTATAATCACCTATCTAGAGAAATTTCTTTTACTTCTTTAATCTATCGATGCTGTCCCTTTTCGGGAAACGGTGGATCGCACCCAACCGTTGGTGATATACATTCGATACACTCAAGTGAAATGAGTGGTTGGTCATGTGTGGACCGGGTTGCAAGACGTTCTTGTTGAACCCAGTGTATTCACTTCTAGATATACACTATCGGCGGGTGGTCCTATACCTTGTCATAGTCGGAATCCAATCTCCAATAAGCGCCCGCGATTTTGATTGTATACTATATAGGTAGAGCATGAGATGCAAGCGTTCTGCTATATTAATATTTATTTGTGATTTGATAGACGTTATTATAATATCAGAAAGATATTGATTTCAAAACTGTTTGGGTTATAGTAAGGAAAAAACCATCCGTGTTTATGTGTGGGCTAGTCTTACTATTATCCTTTTATTTCACAAAGGATTTTCAAAGTTAAACAAATTGTTTGTGCTGTGAATTTATCACTGAAAGTATTCCAAACTGACCCGATGAATTTTGCTTTGCTTCAAATGTGCTCGGGTCAGACCAAGTATATTTACAGGTTAGGTTTTGCTGATGTTCAGGAGCTAGAAGCAGGAGGCTTCACCGTTAGATATATAAAGTGTATTTCCCTGTGACAGATATATGTTGTAATCTGATGATTTGTATGTATATATAGTTCCTTTTGTATAAAGAGTTTTGATATATCAAATTTTATTTGTTCCGCTGTGAGATTTTGATGTGTTCTTCTTTTTCTTTTATTCTAATATTTCTTTCTTTATATTCTCACCCTCTAACTTCTTTCTAATAACAATATAGTGTTTTCGATACTTGAATAGTCGACATGATGATTTTATGTCGATTTTCGGGGTCGAAAATCCTTGGGTCGTTACAGTGGTATCAGAGCAATTGGTTTAGTGATAACCTTGGCTCTGTGGCGTAACTCGATAGAGATGGGGTTAGTAATACCATAGATTGAGTTGGGTGTATATATATGAGAGTGCGTATTTGTAATTTGATATAAATTATTTTGAAATTATTTTGCCCGAGATATTTTATAAAGTAGTAAGATAATAATTTTCTTAAATTATTATAATCTGGGCCATTAAATTTACCAGTGTTGACTGGAACGGGTTGATTTTGAGGTTGGATTAAACCAACCAGAAGACATTTCATATTTGAAATATGAAAAATGTGAAAACATTAACTTAAGCCGAGCCCAAATGAATTATATAAGTTCATATTGGATTGTAATACCGAACTAAAATTTAACTTAAGTCAGTAAGGTATTTGACTCGAGTTGGGAGTAGAAGTATTTGCCAAAATTAATTGGATTTAAAAGTTTGGATTGTTTGGATGGATGGTTGCATAAATATAGGTTTGAAAATGAATAAACTTGATTGAAACCAGTCTAATATGAAATAAGACGATCTTATGAAAAATGAATTCAAATACAACGAATTCAAGTAAAACATATATAAAAATAAATGGATTGTTAGAATTGATTGAATTGTGTATAGAAACTAGATGATATGGATGATCTGGATGTTGAATCTAACTGACATTATTTTGAAAGCTAATGAATTTCATTGGAGTTGAGAACAGGTGCAGAAAAGCTATTTCAATTTTGAAAACCTGACCAAGAGAATTCGGAAGTAAATTAAATCCGGTTTGGTCTGCCAATTGAGCATGCACAAAAATAAATTTATTTCTTATCGCATAATAGCGCTCGCAAAAAGGTACGCCTACGCAAATATAAAATTTTGGGATTTTATTAGAAATTTGAGTTTGGATTTTTATTTTTATTTTCCGATCGTGTTGGTCGATGTATATCTATTTCTTTAACCTGCAATATGGCAGATGTCCCTCCATACAGGGGAGACTCTGCCAAAATTTAAGGTGTTAGAATATTTTTTGGAAAAATTGATTATTTGAATTAATTTGGTTTTAAAACCAATTGGGTAAATTTTGAAATTAAAACTGAGTTTTAATTAAATATTTTTATAAAGATAATGGGCTATAGTGTTCTTTCTACCTTAGCAATTTCGAGGACGAAATTATTTTAAGGGGGAAGGAATGTAACGACCCGTATTTTTCTGGCTAGTTATTTGAATTATTTAAAATATTGTTTGAATTTAAATTAATTGAATTTAACCATTTATTTTCGAATATGTTATTTAAATAAATAATATAATAATATTTTATTTTCAAAAATATTTGGAAAATGTTGGATTTACAATATAATGTGGACGGGCAATTCAGAATGGTTAAATATTTGTTTATTTTGAATTATAATAACGATTTCGTCAATTAAACGACGTTATAACGTTGAATTTATAATTTAATTATACATAGAGCTGCAGCGGCGCGACAGTTCGCAATATTGGATTTTGAACTTTAAATGGCCGTACAGGGTTCAATATAAGTCGGATTTTCTCGAAACAAGAAACGCGCGAACCTGTTGGATAATATTTTTCTCATGGAAGAGAAAAATCGAGTTTTCATGTTGTAGATTTTGTTTTATGTCCAAATCAAAATTTTAAAATAGTCGCTATGGAATTCCTTTATATATTATATCGATTTATTATATTAAAATAAAGGGTTTTTATTTTATTTTATATCGAATCGGCTTGAAACTCAACCCAAGCTACTTTATTTTGGTTCTATATGAGATTTTGGTCATATATGGTCAATTATAATATTTTAATATTATTATATTGAGATATTTTAAAATTGATTTATTTTAATGTAAATCGGACCTTTAAAAAAGGACTTTATTCAAACGACCTTCGTTTTCAATGAAGCAAATTTTATTGAGACCGTAATAGCAAATTATTGCTAGGTTTCAAGTTGCGCATCAATCGGTGTTATTCTGTGAGCATGGAAAAATAAAATGCAAATAAAATGATTGTTTGGACGTAAACGAGCGCCGTTTGAGCAAACGGACTCGGAATTCGACGAAACAAGTTTCGTTAGAACCGTAACATCAAATTATAGCGTACCGTCCAGTTTCGGCTCGAACGGAGTTTGTATGTGAGCACGGTAATCAATAAATAGCGTTTAAATTTGCGATAGACACGAAATAAAAATCGTTAGTCAGCGTCACTTGTCACGTCGGATTAAAATAATGTTTTTCCCACTTATATAAGCACCCAAATCAGAAATTCTCAAACCCAACCCCATTTTCCATCAGCCATTTTGCATAAAAGTCCCTAAACACATTTTAATTTATTCCTCCAAATCTGTTAGGAATTTGCCTAGCCGACCTGAAGGAATGTTGTAGATCCAGGCGATATCTAGTTGCTGTAAAAAGTTGGGGGTGATCGGACACCTGTGGTGTCCGGAAATTGACGAGAACCAGAGCAAATCAAATTTCGTTCTTGGCTTGATTGCGGGAGATGTGCTTGATTTCAGAAGCTCTAACATGTGGGAGATGGAAGAGGGGATTTTCATCTTTGATTTGGTACCGGTCTGAGGTCCCCTAGTGGTCGGAGGTGGTCACGGCGTCGAGTTGAACGGAGGTCTATGTTTTAAGGTATTTTTTTAAGCAGCGGTGGGTTTTGGCAGTTTTGACGGCGGAGGAGGGGTCGAGAGCGGACGTCGTCTAAAGCAAAGGGTGCGGGGGAGTGGAGGCGATCAATTGGAGGTGGTCTGAAATCGCCTGTGGTGGCGGAATTTGAAGGATGACCGTTTTCCGTTCATCTCGAGTTCTAGGGCAGTACAGTTGGGGATGGAAGCCGTGGGTTCTGGCGTGGGGGCTGCTCGCTAAGGCGGTTGCGATAGGGTATCCGGCGGGTGCTCTGGTGATGTACGAAGGCGAAGCTGAGGGGATACAGTGATTGTGTTTTTCTGGAGAAGGGGATGACGGGTTTCAGATGTTTGGAGGAATAAAGGCGCGTCTTTGATCAGTAAACACAACTGACGTGGTTAAGTTAATTAGGTAAGGTAATTAATTAGTTTAATTAATTAATTAATTAAAGTTTCGTTTAAATTATATAAACTTTGAATCATTGTAACTTTTCCATACGATAACGGATTTGCGTGAATCAAGATCCATTGGGTTCGCAGAGACGAGCTCTAGACAATGGCACTGACCGGGAGTCGATTGGACGCAGTTGAATTTCCAGTCAGTTTTCAACATGCATGTAAAATTAAATGGAACAAACAACACATCAACCGTCAACCGAACAGATCGGTGAGTTAATTCTCACATTTTTCTGGACTTCTATGATGTGATAAATGCATATAATTATATATTGGTTGATTGGATGCTTTGGTTGCTTTGATGGTTGCTGTTAATTATATTATCATCATTCATTTATTTATTTAAAATTATCTATTTTTGTTATAATAACTCGTGCTGCAGAAGAACAGGTTGGAGGGATCTGACTGGATTTCTCAAAATATTTTTGTACATTGTTTATCTTTGTGCGTGTTTATCCATGAATTGATTAAACCCCAAATTGATAGTAAACACTATTCAGATAGTGATGGTTGGATGGATGTGATCATTGTTGTGTTTTTAAACCAATCGACAATTCTGATTAAGTAGTTGGCAGTGAAGGCCTAAAATATACCGTTTTAGATGTTGTTCTGCCGTCGGGTGAATTAACGAAATATTTAGTTATAAATTTATTTTTTAACTAATTTAAAGGTTTAAATTTATTATATATAAATTTATTAAAATGGGAATTTTACATTTAAATCATATTTTACCAAAGGGATCGTTAAATGTTTATATAGCATATTCTATGTCATTTTCTGAATAGAAAATTAGAAACTAACCTTCGAGTTAGTAAAAATGAGATAATGGGTTTCTATAAACAATTAAATAATGTTTAAATTAATTAAATTAATTTATTTAAGTGAAAAGAGAAACAAGAACCAGTTTACAATTTAATTGAAGTTTACAGTGGACAAAGTCGACTGTAAAAGTTGAAATTGGCAATTTGATCAATTTGATTAATACCGTCAATGGTCTTCCCAGATTCGTTAAATTTAACAAGTAGTGTCAACAGTTAGTTAATCTTCGAATAACTATATTTTATAGTAATTACCGAATTGTTTAATGTTAAATAAAGTTATTTATTTAATAAGCTTTTAAAGTGATAATTATTTTATTCCTTTGAAAGTTATCAAAGTTCACCATTTTAATGTAGTTAATATTAAGTTAATTATTATTGTAATTAATTATAATTAAGGAAAATCGACGTGATTTCATTAAGTAGAAATAGTGGAGATTATAATGGATGGTTAAATGGATTCTTGGAAAAAGGGTATTGAATAGTTAAATAGCGTAAGTAGAGAGACTATAAGGAAATTATAAAGGTGAGATATGGTATATAAAAATCATATTAAATGAAAACAGTAGATATGATTTGGGAAGTTTACTCGATGAAGTAAAAAGAATTAACGTGTAAAGGGGATTTTCAAATCACAGGAAATGGTTTTTAAAAACCATAGTAAAAGGAAATGGAAATGGAATAACTGGTGTTTAAGTGGCAAACTTCTATTACCTTAAGATAATAGTGTCGTCGGTCAAGGTCTGAGAGGTAATTAGAATACCCCAACTTGAACGGCTTCACTATTATCGAGAGGTAGTATTAGTTGCAAATGGTTGGAAAGCAATTATCGGGTTGATTATGAATTATAAAATTTATCATTTATATAACCTTTTAAGAAGAATTATCTAGGCTAGTTTTAGTTAATCGTAAAGATAACTACTCTTATTTAATGATAACTAATGCGAGAGTTTGATAACTGAAAATTCTTTTATTTAAAACAAAATAAAGGATTATGGGAATGGTGTGAAGTTAATTAAAATTATATAAACAAAGTGGTAAAAAGGGTTTTACCAAGGCGATGACTTTAAAGAAATGCAGCGTTCACTTGAGAATTTGGTTAAAAGAAATGTTTTAATTGAAATAAAGGGGATTTGGTAGTTGAACCAAGTCGTTGTTTAAAAAGAAAGATAAGGGTATTTCCATTGATAAAGGAAATGGATGAAGAGTTTATAAACTATGGTTATATTTTTCAAAAATAAAAAGTACGAAAGGGTTTTGAGAATGTAATAGATGTATCAAGATAAAAGGGCAATCCAAGATGTTTTATAGAAGGGAGTAATATTTCCTGACAAAGGAAATAAAAAGTGAAGTTTGGTAAATTTGTTTTCCAAAGAAGATATGAATTTATAGTTTCAAAGTAATAAACGAGAAAAGTTTAATCAAGATAGAATTAAGAAATCGATCATAAGAATCGATGGAATAGTTTCAAACGAAATATGTTAATACAAATGACCTGAGCTGCCAACATACTTAACAACATTGTTATGATTTGATGGTTAAACCACCGACTATCAAATGAATTATTCTTCAACCCTTTGATGCGTTGTTTCGAAGAGACCGGGATGGGAACTAGACCCAAAACCACTTTGAATCAACTGTGCGAACGCGACTAACTTGAAGGAGATAAAGACGGCGTAAATAGAAGACCGTAGATATTTATAAAATGGAAGAACTACTTAAATCTCTGACTCATGACCAGAGATATACTGTGGTTCTGTCGTGGTTAAAATCTGTGGAATTGTAAGGACTACTCGCTACTGATCTATAGGGTGATTCCTAGGATGCAGTAGGAGGTGCCTTCGGTTCATCCTGTTCCTGGATGACTTGTATGGACGAATGTCTAACAAAGTATTTCCAAAGGGATCACGTATGTTGTTTTCTTCAAACGTACCAAGTTGGTGGCATAGAAGGGAAACTTCTTTAGCTTAACAACTAGAGTATTTTTGTGGAAATCAATTAGTGACTTCTTGAGGATCTGACAATGTGGCATTCAAAGTGAACGGAGATGCACTGTGCTTAATGATAAGCGTAACCTCTAGCCTCATCAACCGGGAAATGACAGAAATCGGGCAGGCAGCATGGCTATGTGGGTCGCTCCCATTAGGGTGTATAATCACCTATCTAGAGAAATTTCTTTTACTTCTTTAATCTATCGATGCTGTCCCTTTTCGGGAAACGGTGGATCGCACCCAGCCGTTGGTGACATACATTCGATACACTCAAGCGAAATGAGTGGTCGGTTATGTGTGGGCCAGGTTGCAAGACGTTCTAGTTGAACCCAGTGTATTCGCCTCTAGAGATACACTATCGGCGGGTAGTCCCATACCTTGTCATAGTCGGAATCTAATCTCCAATAAGTGCCCGCGATTTTGATTGTATACTATATAGGTAGAGCATGAGATGCAAGCGTTCTGCTAGATTAATATTTATTTGTGATTTGATAGACGTTATTATAATATCAGAAAGATATTGATTTCAAAACTGTTTGGGTTATAGTAAGGTAAAAACCATCCGTGTTTATGTGTGGGCTAGTCTTACTATTATCCTTTTATTTCACAAAGGATTTTCAAAGTTAAACAAATTGTTTGTGCTGTGAATTTATCACTGAAAGTATTCCAAACTGACCCGATGAATTTTGCTTTGCTTCAAATGTGCTCGGGTCAGACCAAGTATATTTACAGGTTAGGTTTCGCTGATGTTCAGGAGCTAGAAGCAGGAGGCTTCACCGTTAGATATATAAAGTGTATTTCCCTGTGACAGATATATGTTGTACTCTGATGATTGGTATGTATATATATAGTTCCTTTTGTACAAAGAGTTTTGATATATCAAATTTTATTCGTTCCGCTGTGAGATTCTGATGTGTTCTTCCTTTTCTTCTATTCTAATATTTCTTTCTTTCTATTCCCACCCTCTAACTTCTTTCTAATAACAGTCTAGTGTTTTCGATACTTGAATAGTGGACATGGTGATTTTATGTTGATTTTCGCGGTCGAAAATCCTTGGGTCGTTACACAACTAAATATTAGGACTCGTGTATGTCAATTATCATCCCAATACCCATGTGGGTTTTTCTGCCAACAACAACTCATGTAAAGAAATAATTGGTTAATGAATTTAACCAATTTTAATTCTGCTAACATGTTGATGATAATGAACAAACATGTTATTTATTTCTAATGCCGAATAAAAATGTATTTTACTCGTATAATTTCCCTATACATTTCTAATGTCTAATAAACGGTAATTTATTTATATGGCCTTGTTACTGATGACAAATAAAGATAATTTTCATTTTTCTTTATTTGTATGAAAATTTCTATTTTTAATTTTAACAAATAAAAGAGATAATTTTATTTGTTTATATTTCCAATGTATAACCTAACACATAAAATGTTTTATTTTAAATTGCATACGAACTTTAATATATACATTAACACATTAAAATGTCACTTTTACTTACATACAAATTCTAAGGCGTATTGTGACAATACAAATGATTCCTTATTTCACATACAAATTCTAATGTATGTTTGCAAATAAAGATGATTCTTATATTTGTAATATAAATTCTATTTCAACAAAATGTATAAAAAGTGATACATCGATTTTGTTGACAATTCTATTTTATCAAAATGAATATTTTTGTTTGTAACACAAACCTATTTAACAAAATGATATTTGTGTTTAACTCTTTTATTTAACCAAAAATGTGAATTTTGTTTTATTTCAAATCTAATTAACAAAAATGTGGTGTTTTTCAACCATCATATTCAAAAAAATGTTATATTGTTTTAACTATTCTATTTTGACAAAAACAAATATTTTGGTTTAACTAATCTATTTGGCCAAAAAGGTTCATTTTGACAAAAATGTGCATTTTGATTGTAACACCCCGAATTTTTGAATAATCGAATTAACTAAATATAAGAATAATTAATCTCAAATGTGAGAATTAAGGGAAACGGGTTGCGCCATTGTGTTTGTCTCGGAATTCTGGTTGAGATAGAGTCCAAGTTTGCGTAAAACGGATACCGGATGAAGGAGACATGGACGAACGAAGTTAAGCGGAAGAATCAGAAGAAAAAAATTGCACTGGTGCACTTGGGAAGTGCGCCAGTACAAAAGTGGCACTGGCGCACCTGCCAAGTGCGCCCAGGCCGAGCAGGAAGCCTGCACAGCTTTCTGGTGCAATCAGATCCATATTGTGACTCACTGCTGAGTCCTTTCTGACTCCTTGCTGAATCATTAGGACTGAGGTGTCACCCTATCCTGACTGAGTGACTTTAATTAACCCTAAGATCATCCGACGGCTATAATTAAATTGAAATTCTATATAAACATGGGTAGACTCAAAACCTAAAATCAAATAAAAATCTGAATCATGGCCGTCATGCTGTCATCTTGTAACCTAGAGTAGCCGCCACCAACTAAAGGGAAAACGAAGCTAACCGATTCAACTCTATTCAAATCTAATCTAAACAATAACGAATCTACTACAAAGGCGAGCTAAATCAATTTCAGAACTCAGATTTCAAAACGCAAGACGTTCTTTTTGTGAGTTCGATTTCTTTAATAAGATAATTAACAATTTAATTGGATTGAGCTATGATTTGGATTATATGGTTATGTTGTGAATCATTGACCGTATGTTATGATGTTATTATCTATATTGTAAATATGTGATGTTATCATCTATGTTGTAAATCTATGTTAATTGTTGGCTTATGTACAGTCAATTCATAATGATGTTTCATATGCTAGTTTGGTTATGTTGTTGGAACTAATTCATATGTTAAATCATATGTATGTATGCACGTTTAGATGTTAATTTAGATATGAATCATATGCAAGTTAGTGAGAATCATATACAACCTTACATGTTTCATGACATCTATTTTATGTGTAAATTGGATCTAAAGTTAGGCTATGACATGTGTGAGTTAGATGCAAGTTTACATCATAGTCTATGTTGTATAAATCACATATGCAAGTATATGTATATATATATATATATATATATATATATATATATTGGAGTATGAATCATGTAATGTAAGACTGTGACTATTGCCTATGCAAGTTTACACCTTATGATTAGATCTATGAAATCCATAGTTTATGCAAGTTTGTGACTATTGCCTATGCAAGTTTACACCTTATGATTAGATCTATGACATCCATAGTTTATGCAAGTTTGTAACTTCGGCCTATGCAAGTTTTAGATGAAAAACCTTATTCACACATGCAAGTTCACCCCTTATGTTTAGATCTAGTTTTTATTATATGCATGTTGTGATGTTTTCTCTTTATTCCATAAGTTAGACTATTCGAGTCTAACATATATTTTACGTTAAATGAACAAACGTACAACATGGGGGCAATGGGATAATATTAAAAGATCCAATATTGAGAATTGGCATAAATGCCTTAAATGTGATGTTAATTGGTATAATTTTATATACCATAAATAGATGGACATAATTGAGTCAATTATGGACATAGTTAAATTTGTAATTGATTGACAATTTGAATAGGGAAATTAATTCAAATTGGGGGTAATTAATTATGTATAATTAATCGCCTAAGACACGAGGCTAGACTCTTTTGTAGTGTAAGACTGACCGGACCCGCCCGACAAATCCAGCTGCCACAAATGCCAGTCTAATGTGGGAGGTCTTAGGCATAAATTAAATGCGTAACAGTTGTAAAGAAACGAGGTTAGGCTCGTTTGTGGTGTAAGACTGCCCGGACCTGCCCGACAAATCCAACTGCCACAAATGCCAGTCTAATGTGGGAGGTCTTTACAAGGTTACGGTCTTAATGACTTAAGAAACACTTAACCAGATAAACATGTAGTGGGACATGAGGGGGTTAAGTTAGAGGCCTTGGGTGGCATGTGGAATTTAGTGGGTGCCTTGGGTGGCATTTGAAATACAATTAGATGCACTTAACCAAGATTGAAACATGTAAGAAGACATGAATAAGAATGGGGTTAAGTGGGGGAAAAACCTTAGAGGGGACCAAGCATAGGTGGAAAGCTTATGTCATGCATAGGGGCCCTTTTCAAACCAGTAACCCATTAAGTATCTTTGTGGGCTCGACCCAAGTCGAGGACGGGACACGCGTACTGGATTTGATTGTAAGAGCTAAAAACGGATCAGCGGTGGCAACGCAAGTCCAACAGTTTCATATGCGTATGTGGGTCCGGGCTGGTAGGTAAGACGTTGTTGCATCGTGTAGATATAAGCCGTTCATTTTTGGTTGTATCGGGTTGCCCTCAGTGATACACCCCCCTGCGGGGCCAGCACGGGTATCTACGAGTTACGGAGCCGATCGAATGGGGGTAATGAGTACACCTAGTGGAGATAGGGGCAGACGACACCTATGAAGGTAGCTTGGGGTACATTAAACTACCATTATCATTATTAAGTTTTGTAGGCGGGATCAACCTTTAGGGTGATTAGTGATGGTGCAGTATAGTAATTATCTTATTGTAATGACCCGCATTTGCAGAGGTATTATAATTAATTTATTTAATTATATAAATAGTGATATAACGAATTAAATGGTGGTTTAATCAAATAATGGTGAATATTTAATTTAAATAATAAATTAAGTAATATATTTAATTCTGAAATAATCAGAATTGGCTGAAATGGCGATATGGTGTGAACTGAATCATCTGTGATATTTAATTCAGCTTGGAATTGAATTTGAATAACGAATATATTATATAAACGACAGTTTGAACGTAGAATTATAATATAATTAAAATCGAGCTCGAAATGGCGCTGCAGTACGTAAATTGGCGATTCGAACTTCAACCGAATGTACAGGATTCGTTTTAAGCCGAATTTCTGAGAAACAAGAAACGTGTGGAGCTGGTAGAGTATATCTTTCTAGTGGAAGAGAAAAATCAGGATTTCGTCGTGTAGATTTTGATTTACGTCAAAATCAAATTTCAGAAAAAGTCGCTGTGGAATTCCTTTATAATTTGCAACGCTTTATTTACGTTATAAAAGGGTTTTCAAAATATTTGAATATCGGGTTTGAATTTAGACGAGCTTCTTTTGGGACATATGATAAATTAATTTTTAGAATTTTGTGAAAATTTTTAATTAATTAAATAAGCAACTTTTGATTTGGAGTATTTTGCACCCTGTAATCAACATTTTGGGGTTTCACAATATGAGTTAATCTACCGGCATTATTATATTTTTGGGATCATGACACTGAGCTCATCACAAAGGTATATTTATTTCTTTCGTTGGCCGTACGGATGAGAATAGAAATTCATGTAGAAGGGTCACCAAAAGGTTATAACTTAAATTAATCCATTACTCATTTTTCTACGATTAGTTCATAGCCACGTCTCCTTCTATGTTCAGCCGCATGTTCTCTTCTACGATGTGGAAAGAGGAACTCCAAGGAAAATCGAAAACAAATTGCTATAAAATCGTTTTAACCTAAAATCGTTTCTCTGTAAACCGAATAAAGGAGCCGCCACTTTATCAATGTTTCAAATAATTTAAATCGAGAGCGATACTTCATGAAATCGAGTGCTTTAGGGTTCATTGGAACCATGTGAGGGAGAGCTTCACATCAATACGCACAGATTTAAGTACGGTATAGTTGAGGATGCTCGGATTTGGACAGCGCAACTGGTTTTGGTCGGTTTCATGGAGAAGCGTGGGCCTGAAAGATGGATAGGAGGTGCAGTTTCAGTTGTGAAGGTCTGATACGTGTGGAGATGGGTGAGTAAAGCATTGGAAATGTCTGGAGCTGAGTTTTCATTTCAGCAATGGGAAGAAGGGTTCTTGGACTCGAAATTGTGGTGTCTGCGGTCGCTAATGTGAGGGGGTCATTCCGGCGAAGTCTGGGCGAGTGGAGGAGGTTAGAGGAGGACCTGTATGTGTGGAGTCGGTGATTTAAGGTTGAGAAATGGGAGATGCGTCATGTACAGGAGCGGGCATTTTCTGTTGTGCATGCCATGTGTGTATGGGATGCATGGGTGTTGGATTGGCTGTGTAGAGGAGATGGTGAAGTGCTGTACAATACATTTATATGGGATGAGGAACTGAGTTTTTGTGGAGTTTAAAAGGTGGCATCAGTCTTGGTTGCAAGCAGGTGGTTGCGTGCATGGATTAGTTCGATCCGGTCTTGGCGTGTGAGAAGTATAAAATGGAAGGGAAGTTACTGTTCATATGCTTTTGTACGTGCAGGTTGGTAGTACAAAGGGGGTATGGGCCGTGGATTTCTAAAACAAGGAAGAAGACTGATGTGGGAGCATTTGGCACTAAAGAACAGACATGACCGGATCAGGTGACGTTGTGTATAGGTATGTCTTTTGAGTGCATTACATACATGAGAAAAAGGAACAACATTGAGTAGTATATAGAGCGGATATTTTCATGAGGAAGGACAGCGTTTTACGTAAGAAGGAGGAGATGATATTGGTTGGTAATGAGTCGGAGCTTGTCAGGGTTTAAGACGAAATAAAACGTCTAATCTGAGCCGACGACCGGTTATCATTATTTAACGATAAACCGCCAATGTGAGTAAATCTCACTAACTCTGAATAGTTTATAATTTCATGTTGTATTTTTAGAACTGTTAAATATTGGCTGATTGACCGTGTGTTGACTATTTGATTGAACTACTAGTCAGTTAGTTGAATTTCTATATTGGTTCTGTTTAACAGAATATATCATATGGACTGAAAGTGATGTTATCTATATTGTTTAACATCTGTGATGCAGGGACTGGATTCCTCAACATTTATTTTACTGTGATTCATATATTGTGATATATGATGTGATATATAATCTAACGTTGATTATAAGTGTTTGGACGATTTTTATCGTTGTTATATAGTGTGTTAAATACCATAAAAAAAATACCAGAGTATAGAAAGAGGATTTTCAAAGCATATTTTGAAAATAATTTATTAATATAAAATCACTAGATTTTATATATAAAAGGAAAAGGATTTTTAAAATAATAATAATTATAAAATCGAAGGATAAGTTATAACAAAGGAAATATTTATTTGTTAGAATAAATAGAACAGAATGAAAGGAAATATTTATAGGAAATAAATATGTTAGAGTAGAATGAAAGGAAATATTATTTATAGGAAATAAATATGTTAAAAATAGAATTGAAAAGGAAATATTTATGGGGAATAAATATGTTAAAATAGATATGAAAGGGACATATTTGTAAACCATTTACAAATAGGAAAGATAAAAGAAATATTTATTTGTTAAATAAATAGAATTGAAAAGGGCATAGTTATTTGTTAAGTAAACAAATAGAAAAGGAATAAATTAAAGGAGTTAATTCAAAAGAGTTAATCGAATATTAGTTGTTCGATTAGAGTTAATCGAATTAGAATAAATAGAAGAGTGAATCGAATCAAGTTAATCGAACAGAGTAAATCAAATAGAGTTAAGCAGAATTAGAAACTGACTAGAGATTAGTAAATTGAATGGTTTTCTAAGTGTCGATTTGATGTTGGTTTTGGCCTTCGGGGTTTGTACTTAGAGAATTGTTCTCCTACTAGTTTACAATCAGGGACATATAGTTTTGAAATGATAGTGATATGTAAATAACAATGGAAATGTTTTCTAGTGTTAATAACGTATATTTCTAAACAAAAAAAATAAGGAAAAATGAATATATATATATATGATTGATGATTGATTGATAGAAATTCCATTTGGAAATGATATCGTTGTTTGCACACCTGTTTTTCTTTGATAGTTAACTCACCGACAATCGAAGTTTGGACCATTTTAACGTTGTTAATATGGAGAGACCGGTTGGATTATTATCCAAAGAACCACTCTGTATTGGCATAAGCGTTGCGAATCATATATGCCAAAGATAATTGAAGACGGAGTAAAGTGCAAGGGCTGTTGTATAAATCTTAGATAACAGTGCCTAAGATGGATATACTGAATAGTACCTTGGTTCATCCTGTTCCTGGGTGACTTGTATGGATGAATGTCTGACAGAGTATTTCCAGAAAGGTCATGTACATTGATTTCTTCAACCGTACCAAGAGTGGAAGCGGAGAAGGAAACTTCTTTTAGATAACACATAATGTATTGTTGAGGACGTCAATCGGTGATTTGATGGATTTGATGATGTGACATTCGAAGTGAAATCTGGTGTGATGATAAAGCGTAACTTCAAGCCTCATCATCCGGTAAATGACAGAAATCGGGCAAGCAGCATGGCTAAGTCGGTCGCTCCGAAGTAGGGTGTATAATCACCTGATCTAGAGTTTCATTTATTTCTAAAAATCTATTGTCGATACTGTCCCATTCGGGAAACGGTTGTTGATCCCAACCGTTGGTGATATACATTTGATACACTCAAGCAAAATGAGTGGTCGGTCATGTGTGGCCGGGTTGCAAGATATTCTTGTTGAATCCAGTGTATTCCTTTCTAGAGGTACACTAGCGAAAGGTGGTTCCATACCTTGTCATAGTTGGAAATCTATTACCCAATACGTGCTTGCGGTTTTGATTGTATACTATGTATGTAGAACGTGAGATGAAAGCGTTGCTGCTAGATGATTATTATATTTTGGTTGATAGACATTATTGTAATATCTAAAGGTTTTGATATAAAGATAATTTGGATTCTCATAAGGGAAAAACCTGTTCCGTTATACGGCGTGGTCTTATGAGATATCGTTTAAATGCTCAAACTGTTTTACTCATACCAGTCCCATGACTGACCCGGAGTTTATTTTGTTTTTGTTTTCCCTAAAATCTTGGGTGCCCAATTTTGTATGGGTAGTCAAGTAGTCGGGATTTACAGATACTTGAAGAGCTAGAGCAGGAGGCTTCAGGATCATATAACTATAGTTATTTCCGCTGTGTTGTAAGTGTTGTACTCTGATAATGTTATTGTATACATATACTGGTTTTTATTTCAAGGATATTTTATCTATTATATGTTATTCGTTCCACTGTGAGGTTCGTGTTACTCTGATGTTGTGTTCTTCTTCTTCTTCTATTTTAAGTTTCTATCTTATCTATTCTCACCCTCTGTTTTCTTTCTATTAATTTCCTGATTTCCAATGCAATTTGGGTTGGACGTGTGTTATTTAGTCAGTTCAAATTGGACCGGATTTACGGGTCGTTACAGTTGGTATCAGAGCTTAAGTTAAGTGATTTACCTTGGCTCTGTGGTGTGACTCAGTAGAGATGGGGTTAGTAATACCCTAGATTGAGTTTAAGTGTATATATATGAGTGAACGTATTTTTTATTTGATATAAAAATTTGTTTTATATTGTGGAGATTTATTGATTGAGTGGCTTATGAATTTCTGGTCGATCAGTTTGATCCATTGTATCGGTAGGAGTTTATAAACACTCGAATACGATGAACCGTCATGGTATGTTTTGGAAAGAGGGTAAACGAAATAATTTTTGCCCCAAATTATATTTTGATATAAAGGATTTATATTGGAATAATTATAATATAGTGGATATATTGGTTGTTATTATAATCGAGTAAGATTATAAAATAAATGGTTATGTAAATAACCAATCAGAATTCATACGTCGAATCAGATGAGTTAAATCAAAAATTTAAACCAGGAATTGAATTAAAATTCTGGAAAAATTGGATAAGTGTTTGTAAATGGATTTGGATTAAAAATGAGGAAAATTTAAGATCCTGGGAGAACTTAAATTGTTTTACAAGCAGTGTGAATTATATTTTGAAATAAATTTCAAAATGGAAATGTTTAGAAATGGTTTTACAGTATTAAACTCACTTCGATCGCTGGAAAATAGATTCCGATGATGACAGCTGCATCATCAGTATTCATTTTCGAGTTGTAAGTGACGAATTACTACCAGACATACTGTTTTGAATTTGTTTTGGGAAAGACAAGTTGTGTTGAATTTCAAAATGGGATTTATAATATAAAATTTGAATAGAATTGAACAGAATTAACTAAGTCGAAGAGGAATTAGTTAATCGAGTTTTGAATTTGAAGTTGAACTTTGAAAGGTGAATTGGATTTGTAAATGGATATTCGAAATGGAATATAGAACTTAAATTTAAAATTTGGATTCAAACTAGTTAATAAGCAAGTTAAAATATATTTGAACATGTCATGTTCAAATATAAAAGTGAAATAGACTAAAGAGTTAATTAACAAATTAATTAACGAATTGAGTTAAAACGATCAGGTATACCTAAAATAGATTGGGCAGGTATAAATATACATGAGATAGGTATGGAAAAGGTATGAAGGTATATAAATAGAATGCTCGATGAAAAGATATGTATTTAATTCATATATGAGATTTTATGCGCCGTATCGGCTAGCCGCTTGGTCTTTTCTTTTTCTTTTGGATTGGTGAGGGCCATAGGAGGCTATTTGAAATATCCCGATGCTCCTGGTACAAAGGAGGTGCTGGCGAAATTATTCGAAAAGTAAAGGTATTAGAAAATTTTCAGGATTTTTGAAAATTTTCATTGATAAGAAGTAATTAATAATTTAATTGAATTTAAATTAGTCCAGTTGAAAACTGGAGTTAAAGAGTGAACAATTATGTTCTAACCAGTCGATAGAGTCGTCCTCTACCTTAGCAATTTCGAGGACGAAATTGTTTTAAGTGGGGAAGAATGTAATGACCCGCACTTACAGAGGTATTATAATTAATTTATTTAATTATATAAATAGTGATATGGTGAATTAAATGGTGATTTAATCAAATAATGGTGAATATTTAATTTAAATAATAAACTAAGTAATATATTTAATTCTGAAATAATCAGAATTAGCTGAAATGACGATATGGTGTGAACTGAATCATCTGTGATATTTAATTCAGCTTGGAATTGAATTTGAATCACAGATATATTATATAAATGACAGTTTGAACGTAGAGTTATAATATAATTAAAATCGAGCTCGAAATGGCGCTGTAGTTCTTAAATTGGCGATTCGAACTTCAACTGAATGTACATGATTCGTTTTAAGCCAGATTTCTGAGAAACAAGAAACGTGTGGAGCTGGTAGAGTATATCTTTCTAGTGGAAGAGATAAATTGGGAATTCGTCGTGTAGATTTTGATTTACGTCAAAATCAAATTTCAGAAAAAGTCGCTGTGGAATTCCTTTATAATTTGCAACGCTTTATTTACGTTATAAAAGGGTTTTCAAAATATTTGAATATTGGGTTTGAATTTAGACGAGGTTCTTTTGGGACATAGTGATAAATTAATTTTTAGAATTTTATGGAAATTTTTGATTAATTAAATAAGCAACTTTTGATTTGGAGTATTTTGCACCCTGTAATCAACATTTTGGGGTTTCACAATATGAGTTAATCTACCGGTATTATTATATTTTTGGGATCGTGACACCAAGCTCATCACAACGGTATATTTATTTCTGTCATTGGTCGTACAGATGAGAACAGAAATTCATGTAGAAGGGTCACCAAAAGGTTATAACTTAAATTAATCCATTCCTCATTTTTCTCCTATCAGTTCATAGCCACGTCTCCTTCTATGTTCAGCCGCATGTTCTCTTCTACAACGTGGAAAGAGGAACTCCAAGGAAAATCGAAAACAAATTGCTATAAAAAAATTTTAACCTAAAATCGTTTCTTTGTAAACCGAATAAAGGAGCCGCCACTTTATCAATGCTTCAAATAATTTAAATCGAGAGCGATACTTCACGAAATCAAGTGCTTTAGGGTTCGTTGGAACCGTGTGAGGGAGAGCTTCAGATCAATACGCACAGATTTAAGTACGGTACAGTTGAGGATGCTCGGATTTGGACAACACAACTGGGTTTGGTTGGTTTCAAGGAGAAGCGTGGGCCTGAAAGATGGATTGGAGGTGCAGTTTCAGTTGTGAAGGTCTGATACATGTGGAGATGGGTGAGTGAAGCATTGGAAAATGTCTGGAGCTAGTTTTTCATTTCAGCGATGGGAAGAAGGGTTCTTGGACTCGAAGTTGTGGTGTCTGCGGTCGCGAATGTGAGGGGGTCGTTCCGATGAAGTCTGGGCGAGTGGAGGAGGTTAGAGGAGGACCTGTATGTGTGGAGTCGGTGCTTTAAGGCGGAGAAATGGGAGATGCGTCATGTACAGGAGTGGGCATTTTCTGTTGTGCGTTCCATGTGTGTATGGGATGTATGGGTGTTGGATTGGTTGCGTAGAGGAGATGGTGAAGTGCTGTACAATACATTTATATGGGATGAGGAACTGAGTTTTTGTGGAGTATAAAAGGTGGCATCAGTCTTGGTTGCAAGCAGGTGGTTGCGTGCATGGATTAGTTCGATCCGGTCTTGGCGTGTGAGAAGGAAAAAATGGAAAGGAGGTTACTATTCATGTGCTTGTGTACGTGCAGGTTGGTAGTACAAAGGGGGTATGGGCCGTGGATTTCTAAAACAAGGAAAAAGACCGATGTGGGAGCATTTGGCACTAAAGAACAGACATGACCGGATCAGGTGACGTTGTGTGTAGGTATATCTTTTGAGTGCATTACATATGTGAGAAAAAGGAACAACGTTGAGTAGTATCTGGAGCGGAATTTTTCATGAGGAAGGACAGCGTTTTATGTAAGAAGGAGGAGATTATATTAGTTGGGAATGAGTCAGAGCTTGTCAGGGTTTAAGACGAAATAAAACGTCTAATCTGAAACGATGACCGATTATCGTTATTTAACGATAAACTACCAATGTGAGTAAATCTCACTAACTTTGAACAGTTTATAATTTCATGTTGTATTTTTAGAACTGTTAAATATTGGTCGATTGACTGTGTGTTGAATGTTTGATTGAACTGCTAGTCAGTTAGTTGAATTTCTATATTGATTATGTTTAACAGAATATATCATATGGAATTGAAAGTGATGTTATCTATATTGTTTAACATCTGTGATGCAGGGAAATAGGTTGGAGGAATCCAACTGGATTCCTCAACATTTATTTTACTGTGACTCATATATTGTGATATATGATGTAATATATAATCTGACGTTGATTATAAGCGTTTGGACGATTTTTATCGTTGTTATATAGTGTGTTAAATACCATAAAAAAATACCAGAGTATAGAAAGAGGATTTTCAAAGCATATTTTGAAAATAATTTATTTATATAAAATCACTGGATTTTATATATAAAAGGAAAAGGTTTTTTAAAAATAATAATTATAAAATCGAAGGATAAGTTATAATAAAGGAAATATTTATTTGTTAGAATAAATAGAATAGAATGAAAGGAAATATTATAGGAAATAAATATGTTAGAATAGAATGAAAGGAAATATTTATAGGAAATAAATATGTTAAAAATAGAATTGAAAAGGAAATATTTATGGGGAATAAATATGTTAAAATAGAGATGAAAGGGATATATTTGTAAACCATTTACAAATAGGAAAGATAAAAGAAATATTTATTTGTTAAATAAATAGAATTGAAAAGGGCATAGTTATTTGTTAAGTAAACAAATAGAAAAGGAATAAATTAAAGGAGTTAATTCAAAAGAGTTAATCGAATATTAGTTGTTCGGTTAGAGTTAATCGAATTAGAATAAATAGAAGAGTTAATTGAATCAAGTTTATCGAACAGAGTAAATCAAATAGAGTTAAGCAAAATTAGAAACTGACTAGAGATTAGTAAATTGAATGGTTTTCTAAGTGTCGATCTGATGTTCGTTTCGGCCTTCGGGGTTTATACTTAGAGAATTGTTCTCCTACTAGTTTCATAGTTGTGAAATGATAGTGATATGTAAATAACAATGGAAATGTTTTCCAATGTTAATAACGTATATTTCTAAACATAGAAAATAAGGAAAAATGAATATATATATATATATATATATTATTGATGATTGATTGATAGAAATTCCATTTGGAAATGATATCGTTGTTTGCACACCTGTTTTTCTTTGATAGTTAACTCACCGACTATCTAAGTTTTGACCATTTTAACGTTGTTAATATGGAGAGACCGATTGGATTATTATCCAAAGAACCACTCTGTATTGGCATAAGCATTGCGAATCATATATGCCAAAGATAATTGAAGACGGAGTAAAGTGCAAGGGCTGTTGTATAAATCTTAGATAACAATGCCTAAGATGGATATACTGAATAGTACCTTCGGTTCATCCTGTTCCTGGGTGACTTGTATGGATGAATGTCTAACAGAGAATTTCCAAAAAGGTCACGTAAATTGATTTCTTCAACCGTACCAAGAGTGGAAGCGGAGAAGGAAACTTCTTTTAGCTAACACATAATGTATTGTTGAGGACGTCAATCGGTGATTTGATGGATTTGATGATGTGACATTCGAAGTGAAATCTGTTGTGATGATAAAGCGTAGCTTCAAGCCTCATCATCCGGTAAATGACAGAAATCAGGCAGGAAGCATGATTAAGTTGGTCGCTCCGAAGTTGGGTGTATAATCACCTGGTCTAGAGTTTCATTTATTTCTAAAAATCTATTGTCGATACTGTACCATTCGGGAAACGGTTGCTGATCCCAACCGTTGGTGATATACATTCAATACACTCAAGCGAAATGAGTGGTCGGTCATGTGTGGCCGGGTTGCAAGATGTTCTTGTTGAATCCAGTGTATTCCTTTCTAGAGGTACACTAGTGAAAGGTGGTTCCATACCTTGTCATAGTTGGAAATCCATTACCCAATACGTGCTTGCGGTTCTGATTGTATACTATGTAAGTAAAACGTAAGATGAAAGCGTTTCTGCTAGATGATTATTATATTATGGTTGATAGACATTATTATAATATCAAAAGGTTTTGATATAAAGATAATTTGGATTCTCATAAGGGAAAAACCCGTTCCGTTATACGGCGTGGTCTTATGAGATATCGTTTAAATGCTCAAACTGTTTTAAACTGTTTTACTCATACCAGTCCCATGACTGACCCAGAGTTTATTTTGTTTTTGTTTTCCCTAAACTCTTGGGTGCCCAATTTTGTACGGGCAGTCAACTAGTCGGGATTTACAGATGCTTGAAGAGCTGGAGCAGGAGGCTTCAGGATCGTATAGCTATAGTTATTTCCGCTGTGTTATAAGTGTTGCTCTGATAATGTTATTGTATACGTATACTGGTTTTTATTTCAAGGATATGTTTTGTAACAACCCGTGTTTTTATAACGTGTAATAACCATAAATCAAGGCATAATTAATTTTTAAAATAATAATTAAGGGAAACGGGTTACGCCATTGCGTTCGTCTCGAAATTCTGCTTGGAAACGAGTCCGAGTTTTCAAAAATCGGAGTCCGTATGACCAAGTTATGACCATTCGAAGTTTTCAGAAGTTTTCAAGTTCAAAAACAATTCAATTCGAATTCAAAATTCGGATTTCAAATCTCAGAATGGACTGGGCGGGAAATTTCCCGCCCAGGACCAGGTCGACCTGGGGGTCGACTATGTAGTCGACCTACCCAGGACCAGGTCGACCATAGTGTCGACCTGGGGATCGACTATGTAGTCGACCTACCCAGGGCCAGGTCGACCATAGTGTCGACCTGGGGGTCGACTATGTAGTCGACCTACCCAGGACCAGGTCGACCATAGTGTCGACCTGGGGGTCGACCTGGTGCCCGAGCCCATTTCTGAAGCTGGATTCACTCTGATGTGTTTGGCCTCATTTCTATCCACATTCGTTGACCTGACCCTATAAATACAGCCCCTAACACCAGTCTCTCTACACAAAATTCTTTCTGACTTTATGCTGCTCTAATTCTGGTTGAAAAGCTTGAGAGAGGGACTGCTTCTTCTACGTTGAGACTGCGTTAAGAGAATTGCTAATTTGGGGATTTCTATTAGGACTTGACTAAGCATATAAAGATTCAACATCGACTCTCTTTTTCTAATTCTCGAACCACGATCTGTAAGCCTAAGTTATTTTCAGATTTAAACTGTAAAAGTATTAAGAATATGATGTAAATTGAAATTAGACCTATGTATGATGACTATTTACATTCATTCTTGTTCATCTTGGATCTTGACTCTTGAATATTACTATGACATTGATTTGGGGCCTATTCATGTTGTAAATCAAAAAGAGAAACCCCTCATATTATCATGTTGAATCTGCTATTAGTCAAAAGTTTATGACTATCACTTTATGTCAATCATTACCATGACTATACTATCACCTGATGACAGTCGTTACCATGACTATACTATCACCTTATGACAACTGTTATCTCGACTAGTACCTTATTTTGCTAGAATTGGAATCCTTATGTTTGAGGCCAATATTCCATATGCCAGCAATGTTTTAATCTTTTATTTCAAGTCATACTATGCTATGCTAGTAATCTCTTTTGCCACCTTATACCCGTTCCTTTTTATGTTATTCCCTAATTAGATTTATTTGTATCGATTCGAGCTTACATGCGATGGGAATACGATTTGGGTAGACTAGGTAAAACGTGAATTAGCTTTAAACTTGAACAAGAACGTTGTTATGACTTGAACCTGAATATGGACATGAACTTGACACGATTTGACACGAAACATGACCTGAAAATTGCACATGAATCTAGACATGAAAACTTGAACGTGGGCATGACAATTAGATAACTTGAAAATGGCCAACTCGAGGTTGGGTTGAGTTTGCAGTGTAAATCTGCTCGGAACCGCTCGGCAAATCCAGTGGCTGCAAACAATAGGATCCAATGTGGGTAGTTGGTCATATTGCACGTAAAACCCGAGGTTAGACTATGTTGTGGTGTAAATCTGCCAGGAACCGCCCGGCAATTCCAGTAACCACAACAGTTAGTCTAATGTGAGAGGTTGGCGTGCACAATGAATTAAGGCCACATGATAGGGTTAAGTCATGAACCACTTGAATATACTTAACCAACTTAGCACAATGATTTGATAGGGTTAAGTCATGAACTGCTTGAACACACTTAACCAACTTGATACATGATCTGGATAGGGTTAAGTCACGAATTTGAATGACAACACTTAACCAATTAGAAACCGTAGTTATGCGGTTTTTTTCAGCAGTTACCCACTTAGATGTATCACGATACCTTGGGACTAGGCAGTGTGGGGCACGATTACTGGGCTAATTGTAAGCGACCAGAACGACGGCTGAGTAGGTGCGCCATTGTAGGTTCAGGCGGGCTATGGTCGTGCACGTAGTCCGTAGTTGAAAAAGCAGGCATTGGGCACCCGTAGATTTACACTATGTGTGCTTGATTCGTGTCGGTGGTTGGCACCATAGGACTTGATACACCCTATGGTGGACCTAGCACAGGTAACTACATTTCTGGATAGGGCCGTATGACAAAGACACATGACGAGCTAGGACTTGTAGGGAGCCGATCGATTAGTAGATCGTACCGTATGACCCCGTAATGGGTCACTTCATGACGCTGGGCTAAGGGATCATTTCATGGTTAATACTTGACATGGGTTAAAATACTAGTACAGTTGGTGCAGTGAACCTTGAACATGGGATGCCATACTTGACTTATCTTGTTATCTTAATTATCCTACTAGTTCTGTTATCATCCTTATGTTTAATTCCAGTTTTCACGTATCATGTTACCTTTATTAGTTTTCATACTGAAAGTCACTAGGGCTTACCAGTCTTTATGACTGACCCTTTTTTTCGCCCCTTTTTCTTTCGTTTCTTCCCCTCAGGTTCTCAGGGATGAAACACTAGCTCTTAGCTTGGATTTAGCTTGCTTTCTGACAGCTCATGTACGGTTTGGTCTTGGGCTATGCTATGGCTGCTTCTGCTATTTATGGGGAATAATTTACTTTTGTTTTAAGTTTATGCTTCTTTATTATGAACTTGATGTAATGGAATAATTTGTATCTTGGATATATGAGCTTTTGACTTTTTTCTGGAAAATAATAAAATGTTGGTTTTTAATTTCTACCGCTGCTTTATTTATGTTCTGCCTTGTGATATCTTTGTGCATGTTTACCTAGATAATACTCCACCAAAACTAGTGCATTCCCTTTGTGAGTGACCCTAGCGGAGGTGGGGTGTTACAATTTGGTATTAGAGTAGAAGGTTACTAGGCTGGGCAAAAAGTTTTAAAAACCTTCTGAAACTATTTTCAAAACTATTTATAAAGAAGCATTTTTCAAGAATTTTTTTTTGTTTAAAAAGGTTATTCCCCAAGAAGCCATTAGCACTTCCCTTTGTTTCCTTATTTGAATCTTTTCTTTTAGATTTTCAGCATGGCCGATCTTAACCTTCCTGAGGGAATACCCATGCCTGGATGGTTCCGAAGGTACTTAGAAGCCAGGGCCAATGACGCGGGCACGACATACATCCCTCCTCCTCCCCCAGTGGTCGCGGTTCCTCCTCCTCCTGGTACCGCCTTTGCCAAAATATGAAAAGACTTTAAAGCAATGGGCGACAAGAGCTTCGTTGGAACTGAAACCTTTGTTTAGGCACGAAACTGGCTAAAGGAAACAGAAGACTTGTTCATTATCTTTGATATGGAGGACCATAGGAAAGTTCAGTCGGTAGCATGGTTGTTGAAAGAGGAAGCTGCATTTTGGTGGGAAGTTACCAACGCTACCAGGCCAGTTGAGACTTGGGCAGACTTTAGAGAGAGGTTTGGGCTTAAATTCCTATCGTCAGTAGAGGAGAACCTTCAGATGGAGAGGTTCCTAGCACTCAAGCAAGGGGATATGTCTGTGAGGGAGTACGTGAATAAGTTTAATCAGCTTGCTCGGTTCGGTTTGGATTTGGTCAACACAGCCCAGAAAAAGGCTGTACGCTTTGCTCGAGGATTAAATGAGCCACTACACAGCTTGGCCCTAACTCATATACCCATGGGGGCGACCTTTGAAATCTTGGTGGATATGGCTCTACTTCATGAGGAAGACAAGAATAGCAAGAAGGAGGTTAAGCCTAATGAGACTCAGAATAAGAAAGCTAACTTCAAGAAGGGGAACAACAAGAATAACGAGAATAACAAGGGGAACAACAAACCACGTGAGACGAGGAAGTGCAACTTTTGTGGTATTACTGAACATCTAGCTAAAGACTATAGAAAGAAGAAGAGGAAGTTGGGTGAATGCTTTCATTGTGGAGATACTGGACACATCAGCAAGGATTGCCCTAAGAAGCAAGGACAGAGGCAAGGGCAGACCCAGCGAGCAGGACCTTCTGGAGGGCAGTTGCATGCTCTCAACACCACTCCATATCTTGACCGAGGTAGTAATATTTCCGTAGAAAGCCTTGTTTACATTTCTGACTTTCCTGTTCAAACCTTATTTGACTCTGGCGCATCGCATACTTTTATTTCTTCTGATATTGTTGAAAATCTGCACCTAAGTACTAGTCTGGTTGAGGATCCTGTTATAGTTTCAAATCCAATAGGGGGCTCCGCCTATTTATCTATGATGTGTGTGGATTTGAGGATCTCTATCTTAAGCGTAGAATTCACGTGTAATGCTTATGTTCTCAGATTCATGGGATACAATTTGATCCTAAGTATGGATTGGATGTCCGATTATGGAGCCATTCTTGATTGTGAACGAAGGGTAGTGAGGCTCATGACTCGCCTTGGTAATACCCTTGGAATTACTTGTAACCCTAAGGGTCCGGTCGTGTTATGTTATCTTGAATCCCTTGACTCGTCTGACGATAATTTGCAATCTGTAAGAGTGGTTCGAGAATATCCATATGTCTTTGATGAAGTGAGGGGATTACCTCCTAAACGCGAGATAAAGTTCCGAATTTATCTTGTTGATAATGCCAAGCCAGTTTCATTGCCCGTTAGGCACATGGCCCAGCGAGAAAGAAGAGAGGTCATAAACAAATTAACGAGTTGCTTGAGAAAAATTTCATAAGACGAAGCATTTCTGAATGGGGTGCTCCGGTGGTATTCGCTACTAAGGCGGATGGATCGCTTCGTCTGTGCGTAGATTATCGTGTGTTAAACAAGCTGACAAAGAAGAATAGGCACCCACTACCAAGAATCGACGATTTGTTTGACCAACTTGTGGGAGCATCTGCTTTCTCTCAACTCGACCTAGCTACAGGATTCCATCAGCTTAGAGTGGATGAGGATAGCATTGACAAAATTGCGTTTAGGACTCCAGATGGGTTCTTCGAATGGCTCGTCATGCCGTTTGGGTTAACGAATGCACCCGCGTACTTTGTAGATTTGATGAGCTGGGTGTTTCGGGAGTTCCTTAACAAGTTTGTGGTAGTTTTCGTGAATGATATTTTGATCTTCTCAAAAGATGAAGAAGAGCATGCTAGACATCTCAAGGAAGTCATGGAAATGCTTAGAGCACACCAGTTAAAGGCTAAGTTCTCCAAATGCCATTTTTGGAGGAAGGAAGTTCAGTTCCTTGGACATGTAGTTTCTAAGTAAGGCATAGCCGTGGACCCTGCAAAGGTAGTTGCGGTATAGGACTGGAAAATTCCTAAGAATGCAACGGAGGTGAGAAGCTTTCTCGGTTTGGCAGGCTACTACAGGAAGTTCATTAAGGACTTCGCTAAGATTTCAGCCCCTCTTACTAAGTTAACAAAGAAGATCCTAGCATTTACATGGGACATAGAATGTGACGCTGCTTTTCAGATACTTAAGAGAGCCCTCACCACAGCTCCAGTTTTGGCATTACCCGATGGAGGTAAGATGTTTACGGTGTACGCTGATGCATGCGGCACGGGGTTAGGCGCTGTCCTAATGCAAGAAGGAAGAGTAATATGCTACGGGGGTAGACAACTTAAAGTTCATGAGAAAAACTATCCCACGCATGACTTGGAGTTGGCCGCGATTGTCTTTGCACTTAAAGCGTGGCGTCATTATCTTCTAGGGGAGAGGTTCGAGCTGTATACCGACCACAAATCGCTTAACTACCTCTTCTCATAGAAATATTTAAATCTGAGACAACAGCGGTGGATGGAATTCTTGGCATCATATGACTTCGATATAGCTTATAACCCTGGCAAGGGTAATGTGGTGGCAAACGCGCTAAGTAGAAAAAGGTTGACTTTGATCCCCTTGTTTGTTGAAATGAAAAGCCTTGAGTTTATAGCAACCTTTGATTTTACACCTGCTGTTGAGTCATTGACTGCTACGTTTGCATCTCTTGAGCTAAGACCTACACTTCTAGATCAAGTAGGGACTTCACAGAAGGAAGACCCACAGATAGTTGAAATCATGGACAAGCTGATTAGGGGTGAGACGTCGAGTCACCTCAGTAGGTACGCCATAGATGACAAGGGATGGCTAAGGCGCGATGGAAGGCTATGTGTCCTACAAGTGGGAGACCTGGTAAGGAAAGTTCTCGAAGAAGCGCACCACTCGAAGATGACTATACATCCCGGAGGGGATAAGATGTATAGGGATATGAAACGCATTTTCTTTTGGGTTGGAATGAAAAAGGACGTGGCAGAGTTCGTTTCGAAGTGCATGGTGCGCAAACAAGTAAAGGCTGAGTCGTAGAAGCCTGGTGGGCTATTACATCCTTTGGAGGTTCCGCAATGGAAATGGGAGAGTATCTCGATGGATTTCATGGATGGACCGCCTAGGTCTAGGAAGTGAAATACTAGCATATGGTTCATAGTTGATAGACTCACGAAAAGTGCTCACTTCATTCCGGTGAAGAGCAAGAGGACCGCATCAGGGCTAGCGTCTATTTACCTTCGAGAGATAGTACGGTTGCATGGAGTTCCTTCTAGTATAGTTAGTGATCGTGATCCAATTTTCACTAGCCAGTTTTGGAATAGTCTGCAAGAAGCAATGGGAACACGATTGAACTTAAGCACGGCCTATCACCCACAGACGGATGGACAAACCGAAAGGGTAAATAGGGTACTAGAAGATCTCCTGAGGCTATGCATTCTTGACTTTGGTGGTACTTGGGAAGACCATCTTCCCCTCGTGGAGTTTACATATAATAACAGTTACCAAGCTAGCATCGGAATGACACCGTTCAAAGCCCTGTATGGAAGACCGTGCAAGTCGCCAACTTGTTGGTGGGAGACGACAGACAGGCTTATACTTGGCCCTGATATGATAAGGGACACTTCTGAGAAGATTGAGTTGATACGAAGATAGATGAAAACGACCCAAGATAGACAGAAATCTTATGCGAACCAGAGAAGGACAGACCTAGAGTTCGAAGTCGGAGATATGGTCTTTATAAAAGTTTCTCCGTTACGCAATGTAGTTCGTTTTGGAGCAGTTAGAAGGCTAGCACCAAGATTTGTAGGACCGTTCCCCATCAATGAGAGGATTGGACGGATGGCCTATAAGATAGACTTACCCGAGAAGCTGGCTGGGGTGCACAATGTCTTTCACGTCTCGCATCTCTGGAAGTGTATGCATGAGTCAGCCGAAGTGGTTGAGCCAAGCATCCTTGAAGTCGTAGAAGTGGAAAAAGAAGCGACATTAAGGCGAGTTCCGATTCGTATCTTAGGAACGGAGATTAAGAAGCTAAGGAATCGAGAAGTCAAGCTAGTGAAAGTGCAGTGGAGTGAAACCCAAGAAGATGCAACTTGGGAAATCGAAGAGAAGATACACGCGCTTTACCCATTTCTTTTTGAGGGTACATTCTCGATCTCTTTTTCCTATAAACTTGAAAACCTTTTCGTATCATGCTTCTAATATCTATGTTTGTCTTGTTATCTTCTCGATCTTATCTTGAGAAACTTAGGTAGAACCATATGGATGTAAACATGTGATTGAAACATGTTATGGGTGATGTTTGCAAATGGTTGCCTGTGGATGATGCTTTGAGTAGATGGATGATTGGATGGTAGGACGCATCCTCCCTAACATAGAGATTTTGGGGACGAAATCCTTTAAGGGGGGAGAATGTAATAACCCGTGTTTTTATAACGTGTAATAACCATAAATCAAGGAAGAATTAATTTTTAAAATAAGAATCAAGGGAAACAGGTTACGCTATTGCGTTCGTCTCAAAATTCTACTTGGAAACGAGTCCGAGTTTTCGAAAATCGGAGTCCGTATGACCAAGTTATGACCATTCGAAGTTTTCAGAAGTTTTCAAGTTCAAAAACAGTTCAATTCGAATTCAAAATTCGAATTTCAAACCTCAGAATGGACTGGACGGGAAATTTCCCGCCCAGGACCAGGTCAACCTGGGGGTCGACTATGTAGTCGACCTACCCAGGACCAGGTCGACCATAGTGTCAACCTGGTGCCCGAGCCCATTTCTGAAGCTGGATTCACTCTGATGTGTTTGGCCTCATTTCTGTCCACATTCGTTGACCTGACCCTATAAATACAGCCCCTAACACCAGTCTCTCTACACAAAATTCTTTATGACTTTATGCTGCTCTAATTCTGGTTGAAAAGCTTGAGAGAGGGACTGCTTCTTCTACGTTGAGACTGCGTTAAGAGAATTGCTGATTTGGGGATTTCTATTAGGACTTGACTAAGCATATAAAGATTCAACATCGACTCTCTTTTTCTAATTCTCGAACCACGATCGGTAAGCCCCAGTTATTTTCAGATTTAAACTATAAATGTATTATGAATATGATGTAAATTGAAATCGGACCTATGTATGATGACTATTTACATTCATTCTTGTTCATCTTGGATCTTGACTCTTGAATATTACTATGACATTGATTTGGGGCCTATTCATGTTGTAAATCAAAAAGAGAAACCCCTTATATTATCATGTTGAATCTGCTATTAGTCACAAGTTTATGACTATCACTTTCTGTCAATCGTTACCATGACTATACTATCACCTTATGACAGTCGTTACCATTACTATACTATCACCTTATGATAACTGTTATCTCGACTAGTACCTTATTTTGCTAGAATTGGAATCCTTATGTTTGAGGCCAATATTCCATATGCCAGCAATGTTTTAATCTTTTATTTCAAGTCATACTATGCTATGCTAGTAATCTCTTTTGCCACCTTATACCCGTTCCTTTTTATGTTATTCCCTAATTAGATTTATTTGTATCGATTCGAGCTTACATGCGATGGGAATACGATTTGGGTAGACTAGGTAAAACGTGAATTAGCTTTAAACTTGAACAAGAACGTTGTTATGACTTGAACCTGAATATGGACATGAACTTGACACAATTTGACACGAAACATGACCTAAAAATTGGACATGAATCTAGACATGAAAACTTGAATGTGGGCATGACAATTCGATAACTTGAAAATGGCCAACTCGAGGTTGGGTTGAGTTTGCAGTGTAAATCTGCCCGGAACCGCTCGGCAAATCCAGTGGCTGCAAACAATAGGATCCAATGTGGGTAGTTGGTCATATCGCACGTAAAACCCGAGGTTAGACTATGTTGTGGTGTAAATCTGCCCAGAACCACCCGGCAAATCCAGTAACCACAAAAGTTAGTCTAATATGAGAGGTTGGCGTGCACCAATGAATTAAGGCCACATGATAGGGTTAAGTCATGAACCACTTGAATATACTTAACCAACTTAGCACAATGATTTGATAGGGTTAAGTCATGAACTGCTTGAACACACTTAACCAACTTGATACATGATCTGGATATGGTTAAGTCACGAATTTGAATGACAACACTTAACCCATTAGAAACCCTAGTTACACGGTCCTTTTCAACAGTAACCCACTTAGATGTATCATGATACCCTGGGACTAGGCAGGGTGGGGCACGATTACTGGGCTGATTGTAAGCGACCAGAACAATGGCTGAGTAGTTGCGCCACTGTAGGTTCAGGCGGGCTATGGTCGCGTACGTAGTCCAGAGTTGAAAAAGCAGGCATTGGGCACCCGTAGATTTACACTGTGCGTGTTTGATTCGTGTCGGTGGTTGGCCCCGTAGGACTTGATACACCCTATGGTGGACCTAGCACAGGTAACTACATTTCTGGATAGGGCCGTATGACACAGACACATGACGAGCTAGGGCTTGTAGGGAGCCGATCGATTAGTAGATCGTACCGTAGGACCCCGTAATGGGTCACTTCATGACGCTGGGCTAAGGGATCATTTCATGGTTAATACTTGACATGGGTTAAAATACTAATACAGTTGGTGCAGCGAACCTTGAACATGCGATGCCATACTTGACTTATCTTGTTATCTTAATTATCCTACTAGTTCTGTTATTATCCTTATGTTTAATTCCAGTTTTCACGTATCATGTTACCTTTACTAGTTTTCATACTGAAAGTCACTAGGGCTTACCAGTCTTTATGACTGACCCTTTTTTCGTCCCTTTTTCTTTCGTTTCTTCACCCCAAGTTCTCAGGGAGGAAACACTAGTTCTTAGCTTGGATTTAGCTTGCTTTCTGACAGCTCATGTACGGTTTGGTCTTGGGCTATGCTATGGCTGTTTCTGCTATTTATGGGGAATAATTTACTTTTGTTTAAGTTTATGCTTCTTTATTATGAACTTGATGTAATGGAATAATTTGTATCTTGGATATATGAGCTTTTGACTCTTTTCTGGAAAATAATAAAAAGTTGGTTTTTAATTTCTACTGCTGCTTTATTTATGTTCTGCCTTGTGATATCTCTGTGCATGTTTACCTAGATAATACTCCACCAAAACTAGTGCATTCCCTTTGTGAGTGACCGTAGCGGAGGTGGGGTGTTACATGTTATCTATTATATGTTATTCGTTCCGCTGTGAGGTTCGTGTTGCTCTGATGTTGTGTTCTTCTTCTTCTTCTATTCTAAGTTTCTATCTTATCTATTCTCACCCTCTATTTTCTTTCTATTAATTTCTTGATTTCCAATGCAATTTGGGTTGGACGTGTGTTATTTAGTCAGCTCAAATTGGACCGGATTTTCGGGTCGTTGCACTTATAGTGATTATGGGCGCCTTTGACGTTATCTTTGTTCGTCATATTTCCCTTTCATACCCATGTTCACAGTCATTTCCTTATTTTCCAGCTTATGCCTTAGCCTAGTTATTTGATAATTATATTGTTAAAGTTATTGCACTTGCCAGACTTTATGTCTGACCCCCTTTTTCTTTCCACCTCTTTTCTTCCTTCCCCCCCCCCTCAGGTTTGCAAGGAGGGAATACTACAGCTTAGTGCCGATTTCTTTCAGTTGCTTGAAGATAGTAGATGTATCGCTTGGGACTCTCTCATCTTTATGACTTTTCTTATGCTCAGTGGGGATTTATGCATTTATGTTATTTAAGTGTTTGCTTCTTTATGTACTTTGAAATTTTTGGAAAAGACTACTGATCCTGTTGTAATGGTTTTGGAAACTATTTATATAAACTCGTTTTGAGTTATGATGAAATAAAATAAGTTTTATCTTCCGCTGTGTTGTTTTATTTATTTATTCTTGTAATTTATCTGTTCTATACAAACAATAATGCTTCATGGACATTGATGCATTCCCTTTGTGAGTGACATTAATGGATGTGGGGTGTTACATTGATTCAATTAATCTGTTTCAACAAAACAATAAAAAGGATGAGTTTGGTTTGTCGACAATTCTAATTCAACTAAAAGTGATGTGCTTGTTTTGTCAAATCTAATGCGACAAAAATGATAATGTTTGTTTTGACAAATCTAATGCAACAAAAATGATAATGTTTGTTTTGACAAATTTAATGCGATAAAAATGATCATGTTTTTTTTTAACTATTATAATTTGACAAAAGTGATTAGTTTGTTTTAACTATGATAATTTGACAAAAATGACAAATTGGTTTAACTATTATAATTTGACAAAAGCGACAAATTGGATTTAACTATTATAATTTGACAAAAGCGACAAATTTGTTTTAACTGTGATAATTTGACAAAAGCGACAAATTTGTTTAACTATTATGATTTGACAAAAGCGACAAATTTGTTTAACTATTATAATTTGACAAAAGCGACAAATTTGTTTTAACTATTATAATTTGACAAAGCGACAAATTGGTTTCCAACTATTATAAATTGATAAAAGCGATAAAATGGGTTTTAACTATTCTTTTTGACAAAAATGGATATTTTTGTTTCAACAAATCCTTCTGACACAAATGATAATTTTGTTTCACTAACAAGTTTTGACAAAAAAGGTCATTTTTTTTTAGCAATCATGTTTTGACAAAAACTATATTTTTATTCCCATAATCATGTTTTAACAAAATATATATTTTTATTTCAATAATCATGTTTTATTTACATAACATGATTTTAACATACATGACAATTTTATTTACATAATATGATTCTAACTAAATGTCATGTTTAACTAAAATGAATATTTTTATTTCATATAAAATGACAACAAAAATGATACTTTCAACTCTTCTATTTTTATTGCATATAAAATGACACCAAAAATGCAACTTTAAAATCTATTCTTTTCATTACCACTAAAATGACAATAAAATTGTTTCTTTTGTATCAATTCTTTTTATTGTAATTAACTTGACAATAAAAATGTTATTTTTAAATCTAACATTTTTTATTGTAACTAAATTGACGAATAAAATGTTACTTTAAATCTATTCTTTTTATTGCATATAAAATAAAAATGTTACTTTTAAATCTCAACTCTATTTCATTGTAACTAATTGAAAATAAAAATGAAGATCTTTTATTTCAATTCTAATCTTTGTAACTAATCGACAATAAAAATATGATCTTTTATAACTATTCTTTTTATTGTAACTAATCGGACAATAAAAATATGATCTTCTATTTCAATTCTTTTTATTACAAACAATATTACATAAAAATGTAATCTTTTAATCTGATTCTTTTAGTGAAATAAATATTACAAAAAAATGTAATCGTTTAATTCTATTCTTTTTAATGACTAACAAAAATGTATATTTTTGTTTAATCCTTTAAAATGAACAAAAAGGTATATTTTTGGCTCCATTCTTTTTAAATGACAAAAATGAATATTTTTTACTTAATTCTTTTTAAATAACAAGAGTGAACATTTTTGTTTCATTCTTCTTAATGATAAAAAGAAATGTTTTAGTCTCATTCTATTTAAATGACCCAAAAAATGAATGTTTGGTTACATTCTTTTAAATTTGACAAAAATGAACATGTTTGTCTACTCCTAATTAAATGACAAAAATGAATGTTTTAGTTCATTCTTTTAAAATGACAAAAATGCTACAATCTAATAAACAAAGATAATTTTGTTTGAATTTAATTTTATAATTAACATAAATGTTAATTACCGCAATCTAATGACAAATGACAATTTTGTTTGCATCTAAACTTATAATTAACATAAATGTTAATTACAATCATAATATCAAATGACAATTTTGTTTGAATCTAAACTTATAATTAACATAAATGTTAATTACCACCATCTAACAAACAAATGATAATATTATTTTAATCTAATTTTATAATTAATATGAATGTTAATTATAACAATCTAACAGCAATGATAATTCTGTTTGAATCTATTTTGTAACAAACATGATACACACAATTCCATTCAGTGATTAATTGCAATACAACAAAATCAACATTTCAATAAATATATGCATGACACCACATGAATCTTAGATAGAATGAATATAAATTCCACAATAAAATAAATAATTAGTTTTAAATTTTAAAATAGAAATCTCACATTGATTTGTTTGAATTTTCAAAGTGCTCCGTTTGAGATCTGGTCTGTACTGTTGTGTAGATCGTGTCGAGACGAACCCAACGCATCTGAAATCATCTGATTCCATTTCTGTTTGAGAGAGATACAGTTGTTTAAAGATTAGATTACATTAAAAATAATAATTAATAATTAGTTTAAATTAATCTCCTCCTTAATCCACCTTTACCCTTTCTTCCTCCTTCGTTGTTTTCTGTTTCACCGTAACCCATTCGATCGATTTCAAAGTCTCCACCACGCTGCCCCTAAACTCCGCCATGACCTGATCCGAGACCACTACACCACAGCTCGTCATGCCACCACCTCCTGCGCCAAATAGCACCCGGCTCAGTAGGCCCACCTTCCTAAAAAACGAGTCCGAACGACGCCTCTTCAAGGCCAGAGAACTCGCGAATTACTATACGGTTTTCGATCACGTCCGTATAGAATCAAAGAGCAAAAGAATCTCTTCAATATTTAGGCCCACCTTCCTAAAAAACGAGTCCGAACGACGCCTCTTTGAGGCCAGAGAACTCGCGAATTACTATACGGTTTTCGATCACGTCCGTACAGAATCAAAGAGCAAAAGAATCTCTTCAATGTTTGTTTTAGAACCATATGTTAATTTGCTAAGAATTGGTAGATTTTAGCACTTCAAAATCAGACGTTCTTGGCTGTCCATTTCTGGGTGGCGGCTAGGTCATTTAGATTTAGGGTTTAGTGGCTAGGTTATTTATAATATTATAATATTAATTATCTAAATTAATGGTTTTAGCCCGTTTATCCTTATCAGTTCCAATCTCAGCCCACCAAAAGTTGTCCTTATCCAAATGCCCCCGTTCCGGACGCAATGGGCTAGGCCCTGTCAGCCCAAACGAACGTCTTCAACCTGTTTTATTTAATTTAATATTTAAATCATTTATTTAATTAATTCAATCTTACATTTAAATTCACTGGGGCCACATACGACCTCTAAAAATTCCAGAAAAATTATTTCTAGTTATGTTTTGACAATACGGTCCTAACAAGACTAATTTCGTCGAATTTGGAGAGCGTTTGAAAAATGGTCATTTTCTGGTTGATCCAAATTGACTGAAACTGACAAAACACATTTTCTTTTGTCACGCTCACATATTGATTCTAAAAAATATGAAAATTGAAACCTGGCAATAATTTTGACATTCCAGATCCAAGAAAAGTGGTTTCACCGAAAACGGAGGTCGTTTGAAAAATGGCTGTTTAAAAATTTTACAGCGACTTTTTTGAATTTAAACTGGGCATAACTTATGACTCCCGCTATGAAATGTCAATTTTTCAGATTCGTTGGAAAGATATTTTTAAACAGATTCAAATATTTTTGGTTTCACTAAAATCTGATTTATTTTGCATCCTGTATAGTCAGTCAAAATTCAAATTCAAAATTTTAAACTGCCATGCTATTTTAAACTCCTTTTATAATTAAAATAAATATATTCGTTCTAACTTCGATTTAAATAATTTTTTAGTCGTTATTATTTAAAATAAATTATTTTAAATATTAAAAATTCAAAAAATTTAAATTGGTTCAGAATTTGTAGGTTGTTACAACAACCCAAAACATTTTTAAAATCAATACTTTTTTGATATTATAGTAATGTCTAAATCAAGTAAATAACAATCTAGCAGAACGCTTGCATCTCACGCTCTACATACATAGTATACAATCAAAAACCATGGGCTCTTATTGGAGAATGGATTTCCAACTACTGCAAGGTATGGAACCACCTTCCGACAGTGTACCTCTAAAGAAAATACACTAGGGTTCAACAAGAACATCTTGCAACCCTGGATAAACATGACCGGCCATTCACTTCGCTTGAATTTTCCGAATATATTACCTACGATTGTATCCAAATAACCATTCCTGGGAGACACAGAAGCGAATAGAAGAACAAATAGAAATTTCTCTGGATGTGACAATATACCCTAATTGGGAGCGACCCACTAGCCATGCGAGCTACCCGGTTTTATACCATTTCCCGGTTGAAGAGGCTAGAACATCTAGGCACCATTCACTTTGAATGCACATCGTCAAATCCATCAAATCACTAATTGATGTCTACAAAATACTCTAGGTGTCTAAGAAGTAAGAACGAATTCCTCTACCACCAACAGAAGCATGTTTGTAGAAATCAATATATGCGATCTTTTGGAAGTACTTTGTCAGACATTCGTCCATATAAGTTGTCCTTGGACTGGACAAGCCGAAGGCACCCTGTTACCACATCCTAGGTATCACCCTTTGGATCAATAGCGAGTAGTCCTTGCAACCCATAGATTCCAATCATGGTAGAATCACATGTCAAAATATCATCTGCAGCTACCCTTAGAAATTCAACAAGTAGTTCTTCCGCTCATGAAGACCAACAGTCTTCATTTTCTCCTTCTTCAATTTCTCCTTCTTCAATCATCATCTTCCATGTATTCGCTGGTCGGAATGGTTTTCGAAAATAAATTCGATCCTAGACTTTCCATACCAACAATCGTATAGGTCATATTTGATAGTTGGTTATTTAACTATCAACTAAACAACCATTCATCCATAAAAATAAATAAATTCACTAATTTATTTTATACCATTTAACCCTTTATTTATTAATATCTTGGAATTTCCATTAATTTGTAATTTAAATAATAACAAAACGTAAATAAAACTTCGACATTTATTTGAAATAAATATCGTATTTCAAATATATAAATATAACATTGAAACCATGCACGACCTACTTAATACCGATTAAATAATCTTTTAATTTATCGACGATACTAAAGAGGTCAATATCTACTAAAGTACCAGACCGTGAAATATATACCAATTTCACATCCAAATGAGTATAACAAATCGTATTGATAAACATTATCAGTATTAGTGAGGAATCCTGTTGGATTCCTCCAACCTGTCAATCCTGCATCACAAATTCATATTTTACATATATTATAATATAAAAAAATTGAACAACTACTGGTGAGGAATCCAGTTGGATGCCTCCAACCTGTTACCCCCTATATCCAAATTGGTTACCTCAAATAAAACCATTTAATAAGAATTATCCAATTTTAAAGTAATAATTTATATAACGGTCAATAAAAATAATTTAACACAACAAAACTATTCAATAGTTCGTTTTATTAAACAGGTTTATTTTATAAACGTGACCAACAAGGTCAGTTGCTCAATTGGTTTCAATCATTAAAATAGCGATTTGATTTTCATTAAATTAAACGAACGTTTAATTTAATTGGTTCAGTCAATATATATAAATATTATTCAGAAATCATCAAGCAATAACAAACATAGCGCGCAAGTATTAAACCCAACTTATATTAAAAAAAAGTGGGACAAAACTGAGTGAGTTATACTCACCTTAATTCCATTGATTTCTGTAGAGGTTTGGTTATTGTTAAATTAAACAGTCGCTTAATTTAACTATAAATTTTAGCTGCTTCCAAATCTATCCAAATTAGCTCCAAAATGTAGAACTCGTCACCATGATCCTAGTGCAACCTGCTTGGTTCTATTCTAATAAGATGTGAATAAGTTATTAACGTTTAAGTTATACCATTTTTAATTATATTAATTATGCTCTTAATTAATATTTTAATTAACATAATTACGTTAGTTAACCAAAAATTTAGGCCGATTGCTTTTTGAAATGCAAGTACAGGTCGAACTCCTTCCTACTGTCTTCATTCCCAATTTCGTGACCTTGTTCAAAATGATACCGCATTCTTCACCTTCATTTATTTCTTTTCATCATCTTTTTTTAATTCCGAAAGACCCAGCTAGATGCCCTTATAAGCCACACCCGCCTACCCCATGCAGCCCACATATGTCGCCCACCTTCCCCAACTATTCTTCTTCCTGCATTCACAACACACAGCGTTATTCTCCTCCGCATCTTCTTTCTTCCCATCATTTTGCCATTTTATTTTTAAAGGTCCGAAAGCCCAATCAAAAAAACAACAACCCATTTTCCCAAATTCTTCCCCTACATGCGCTGCTTCACTAAACCATGCATGCCCTTACGCCTTAAATTCTTCCCCACAAGCACAACCTTCCCCATATTTACTTCCTATTGCCTAGCTTTTGATCTTCCCCATCGTTTTCTTTCTTCCCCACACAGCATGTAGCTGTTATGAGATAACACACCCACGCCGACTTCAAAACTCTCCACCACATGTGTGCCCAACCAGCTTCACATCTCTTTTAGCTCTCGCCTAACCCCTGGAGGCCACCGTCTGCTCACATTTGCACAGCACCACAGCGAGACCCCAAGCACACAGTTCTAGCTTCACGTTGATGAAGGTTTATTTATTTTTTATTACAGAGAGAGAGAGAGTTCGTGTTCTTTTGTTGAAAAAATATATATGAAGATCGGTACACTGTATTTATAAAAGGGGAAAGAGTAGATAAGAACAACGTAACTTCCATAGTACGAGGTAGGCTGTGTGTTCGGGGTTAGGTTAGCATGTGGTTTCTTTGTATTTAGGGTAAGCCAGTGCGAAGTATATAGGTATACATAAATTTGTTAGGGTAACATGTGGTGGGAATAAGAATCTAATAGGCCTGTGCAAATAAATTCTTAGGCCTACGATGTTTACCTTAGCCCTTTAACTTAATGATAAGGTATCTCAAATTTCTTAGGGCTTAAGCATATACATGTATATATGGTAGGCTACACATGTTTATATTTTTATTAGATAGGTTGCACTTGAATTAGGGTAGGTTTTATTTTATATGGTTACAACTATTTAACATCGACCGTTAAATTCTAACTGACACATATGAATTTCAAACGCAATGAAAATGGACATACCGCTAAGTCTTGACGTTCCGGATCCAATGAAATTTGTTTGGTCGAAAATCGACTTCATTTAAAAAAACGGTGTTATTTTATTTCAAATTATTTATCGGTTCACTTTTAAATTTCACGCGCCCACAAAACAACTCTGATTGGCTCCAACTGCAAATCTGGCAATAATCAGCCATACGTATTCCAATAAAATTCGTTTCGTCGAAAACGGAGAACTTTTGAAAAAATAGCCATTTCTAATGCTTACATAATATCGCTAAAATATAAATAAATTCTAAAACAAATCAGGTTGATAATAAATTATTATTATCATATATATCCAAATGGAAATAATATGTATATAGCTCCAAATATAAGCCAGTATGGATTTATATCTCAACATTCAAAATTTCGAGTTAAACGATATCCAAATTATATAGAAATTCCTTTTAAATTATTAAATAAACGTTATCATTTATAGACAATTCCATAACGACTATTTGAAAACTTGAATTGTACATAACTAACAATCTATAACATGAAATATCAAATTTTCTCTTTCATTAGAAAATTATAATCAACTAGATTCGAACGTTTCTTGTTTCATGGAATTCTGACTTATATCGGATCATGAATATTCAACTGAAGTTCAACAATTGATATTACAAATACCACGACGTTAGGAACTCATTTTAAATTAAATATAAATTTAACATTTAAACTTTATTTTAAATAAATGAATTCTATATTAAAAATCCATTAATATTCCAAATATAATATTTAAAATAGAATCAAATATTCAAATTCAAATGGCCTAAACATCCGGGTTGTTACAGGAATTTAGTGGACTGTTCCTTCTATTGACTGAATGTTACCGTGGATGGCGACTTGAAAAAGACCAACATCCAAGTAGTGCCAGTAAACGACTGTTATCATTGTATTTTGAACTTAAAGAAACTTTTATGAGGTAGGTTTTTATTCTATCTTTGTTGAATTAATCACAGCATCGAAGCTTCATAAATTTTGAATTTAGCTTTGAAATTTTGAGGAAGCCTTTTAAAGAAATTTCATGGACGCTTAACACATTCACTTGGGAATAGTCATGCACACTGTACTTTGTCGTTGCTTAAACAAATGTTTATGAAAAAAAATAGTGGTGGCATCCAGCCCTGTACTTATGATATTTAATGATATCTTTATTACTATTTAAGTAATTGTTGCTTGGACAAATGTTTATGCCATTGACATCTTACTAAAACTAACCAACTTTTATCACTATATTGGCCTTATTGTAATTCCATTTGCATGATTATTCAATCATTCAGTTTTCTTTTTTCATCCTTAGACATGTTGTTTGACAAACGTGATTTCATTGATTGCATGGCTATTCCTTCAACCAACATTCTTGTTTTTTTTTATCTTTATATATATCACAAGGCAAATATATTTTCATAGAATGCATCATAGTTTCTCCTAAGCGGAGTTTTAATCAAATATCATCATGCACCTGTGTGTAATCTAACATATCCTTTTTCTCATTAGCTTGTTTGCAAGTAAAACAAAACTAAGGGATCGAATTACATCATTTGAGGAAAAAAAAAGTTGGAAATATGTACAGAACTTAACATGTTTAGTTTCTTATAAGTAAACTCTAGTGCATTGATAAGAACTATTAAAATGGTGATATAGAAGGTAAAATCCAACATACAAATATTTTTATAATCCAAAGCTTGAAATAAAAATTTGTGCTCAGTCATCTTTAATTGAAGAATTATGTGCATCATGATGAAAAGGAGCCTAAAACACACGGTGATGATGTGAAATAATTTTTCCTTCGATATTAAAAAGACCAGATGTAGATATTCATCATAGCTTGTACTCAATGATCCTATGTTGTTTGTAATTCTTGCTTACCGAATAGGGTCAAATAAGCCAATGAACATTGGTAATAGTGGTAAAAAAATTGGTTATAGATTCATCGTTCATAGATAAATAGTATAGCTGGAAAAAAGGTTGTGCTAACTTTCAAACTCGCATAAATAATGTATCAAGGCATTAGGACAAAAGGTAGCTAATTCTTGCTATTAGATTAGAGATCAGTGCTTCTTATCTAGTCTGGGTTTGGATGCGTGTTATGTATATATATATATATATATTAGTATGCACTTTAATGTGCGAAAGTAGTAGATGTTTGCATTCAGAAACATTGATCTACCGGTTGCTAAAGTTTGCAAATTTTCAAATTTATCCATGCATATGAAGTTTCATATCTGCAATCATAGAAAATGCAGTTTATGCAGGCATTGACCTTGATTCTATATTGTGTGTGTACATCCTCGGATTGTAATCCTATTGGCGATGTTGTCATTTTATTTATTGTTTTCACATGCTATCTTTGGAGCATTTTTTTTTGCCTGTCTATGAGAAAATTTCTTGTACTTTCATGACATATTTTTTCGATCTGAAGTGTGTGACATATCCAAATCAGCATATGTGTTTGTAAATACACAATTAGCCAATAATGCAAGATAATTTTAGTGACTACTAGATCGTTTCAATTGTAAAATGTTTTAATAATATTCGTTAAAGTAGCCAAAGAGCCTGAATTTAAGTAAGAGGAACCAGACAAAGCTTAATTATAACAAATGTGTTTCAAGTAAAAGGAAACTATTTAAATTATAACAAACAAATTGATAAGCACTTAGATGCTATGTCCATAAAACTTGTTGTCAATCTTCTGAAGTTCTAATCGTGCAACAAATTTGATGTGTCATCTTATCGTGATAACGTCATCCATTGCACTTCTAAGAAAACAACGATTGAAGATATTTACTAACCAAGAAATGGAATGGTAGGAAAATATTGAAGTTCTGTTTAATGTCGTTACCTACTTCCAGAGAGTAGATTAAGTGTAGACACAGGAACACCAATGAGTATATACGAGGGGTCCGACATTTTATAAATTTTGCGAAGCATCATTCACCGCCTGATCTTGAGATGTGTTGTTGTCCCTGCAAAAAGTGTAGAAATTCACCGCCCGACATTATATATTCTTCTTGTGAAGATGGTCTTACAACATTAAGTGTCCTTATTAAGCTACACAATTTGCAAAAAGAATTCAAGTGGTCATGAAATAGTGTGATTGAGTTATTGAAGAGAATGAAAAAGTGGCTTCCGAAGGAAAATACACTGTCAGATGAATACCCTATAATGAAATATAAATGTTAAAGGATTTGGGAATGAATGTAGAATGCATTTACTCTTGCGAAAATGATTGCATATTATTCTGGAAGGAGAATAAAGATGCCGTCAAATTCCCTCGTTGCCATACTTCGAGATGTGAAGTCGGAAAGGAAGGTGAAGTTGTGAAGTCACAAACAAACCAAGAAAAGTTTTGAAGTGTTTTCCAATGATTCCAAGATTAACCAGGATGTACACTATACCATGGATAGCTCGACAAATGTTATGGCATAGCAAAGTAAAACCTTATTGGAATTTCATGCGTCACCCTATCGACCCAGCCTGTAACAATCCACTTTTTAGTACGGTTTAAGCCGACATTTATCAAACCGTGTCAACTCAAATTATACAGAAAAGCAGATAGCTATTAGAAAGAAATTAGAGGGTAAGATAATAACGAAAGGAAAATTAGAATAGAAGAATAACTAACACAACATGGAGTCTCACATCACAGCAGAACAAAATATAATATAGAAATATCTTATTGAGAGCTTTAAATAAAAATTACAGTCATCAGAGTACATCACATATCTGGACAGTTATAATAACATGTCCTCATATACAACACACATCAAAACAATATATTATATAATATCATATGTCGGAACACATCCAGCTTATCTCTGAACTTTGCAGCATCGATAACCTAGACCTGTACACCTCGATCTAACCTGAGCATTTCAAACACCGAGCCAGTCTAGTGAACCAGAGTGAGGAAAATACACTAAGTTTAAAAGCATCACACAACTTGATTTTTGACGTCAAAATCTTTTCGAAAGAAAAAGATAATCGTAAGACCGAATCCACACATAAATTCGGACGGGTTTTTACCTTACGATAACCCAAAACATTTTTGAAATCAATATCTTTTCTAATATTATGATAGTGTCTAAATACAAACAAATATCAATCTGGTAGAACGCTCGCATCTCACGCTCTACATATATAATATACAATCAAAAATGCGGCTCTTATTGGAGAATGGATTTCCTGGAAAGGTATGGGACCACCTTCCCAACAATGTACCTCTGGAGATGAATACATTGGGGTTTAACAAGAACATCTTGCAACCCAGGCTAAACATGACCGACCCCTCACTTTCGCTTGAGAGTATCGAATATATCATTACCATGGTTGGGGCCCGGCCAACCGAACCGATAGCATACATACAAAAATAAAAGGTACAACCGAAGGCATTTAGTTTCACCAGATCAGGTAATGATATAAATTTTTGATGTGTGCGACCCACATAGCCATGCGACCTACCCGATTTTATGCCATTTCCTGGTTGATGAGGCTAAAAGTTAAGCTTCTCCTTCAGATCAACATATCTCCATCCACTTTGAATGCCATATTGTCAGATCCGCCAGATATCACTAATTGACATCGACAAAAATACTCTAGTTGTTAAGCTAAGAGAATGGCCATTCTCCTCCACCAGCTATGGTAAATTTGAAGAAATCAACGTACGCGATCCTTTTGGAAATACTCTATCAGACACTCGTCCATACTAGTCATCCAAGAACAGGATGAACCGAAGGTGTAACTGAAGGGTTAATAGATCGAATCGAAATTACCCAATTCGTTGATTTAACAACTTAAATCTAGGATCTAGCAATAAAATTGAAATCAAAACATATTTAGATTAGAATTCATACCTTTCCGATGACGAATCAGATAAACCGCCACCTCGTAGAAGTTTGGATTGATTGAATCGCAAGGCTTGACAGAGCGCCAGCCCTCTATAGGATGTCCACACGAACACTCTCCATCTCGATCAAATCGAAAGGATGAGGAAGATAAGGTGCTAGCCGCCATGATTAGGTTTTGGGAAAGGTTGGGTTTAGGGTTTTTTAAATCTTCATCTTTTTTTTTTTAAATGACAGTTCCTATATCATTATAAAGGAATGGTCAAAAAACCCACTAAAACCAAAAAGGTGATCCTTCAAATAAGGAATCCACTTATACACCGTTTCAACACAATAAAAATATCAACGAATTTGATATTTTATTTACCCAATACATGTTCCTTCTTCATAACGTTCTAAGTGTGTGACCCGATAGGTTATTATAACGTTGGCAATAATTTAAATCGTATTTAAATTATAAACAGTGATTGGCATCTAGCAATACGTCGCTGCTACCCAAGTTATAATAAGATCAACGATTCGATACAACCTTTTTGTGACCAGTGTATCAATGTAATATAATCCTTTTAACCAATATATATCCTGAATTAAACTAGAGACATGGATCGTATCATCCTCATTATAATTTAATCCGTTTTTCTTGATCGATGAGCAGACTGTTTAAAACAAATCAATATTTGAGCACGGCCATGCATTTCACAGTCTCACTCAATCAAGAGGCCCATGGATATCACCACAAATATATTGCAGGGTTAAATTCCATCTAAATCATTCATAATTTCTATTCGATTCGAGATGTATCCAACAATCACCGTTATCATTACTCTGTTACGAAATAACTTTAGATGATATCAAAACACAAATATACTCGAATAAAATTATAATGATTTCAGGTCTGAGGACCATTACATCACTTTCACTATGAGAATAACTTATGATACTGTTAATTATATTCCATGGAGTTATCTCACGGCGGGTCAGCCCAATACGATATTCTCCAATACGTATTTATATCTTGACTTTAATATCACCTATATCAATGATCAATGAGATGTGATCATCAGTCAATCAATATACTAGTCTCAATGTCTCATTGTTGTCCTATATAAACAATGAAACTCGACTAGGGACATTTAAGAATTATAATACTTAATAATTATATAATCTCAAGTTCAGTCTTACTCGAACTATATAATACCGTATTATTATTCTAAGGACTTCTATTATATTATTATTTATATTGCGCAGTAAATACAATACAATAGAATATTATTTTATTCCAAATAAAATAATAATATCAACAGTGTTATCTATCTCATCAAATGAATTGCCTCTAGGGCACAAACTCTAACAATCTCCCACTTGCACTAGAGTCAATCGTTTATGTATCTTATACTTATGAAACTAGTGTGATTATTAAACTTCTGCTGCGACAGAGTTTTATTCAGTAGGTCTGCAACATTACAACTTTTCTAACTTTGCAGATATGTTTATTTCTTCTGTGAACAACTTCACATAAGAATTATATTTCTTAAAATATATGTTTGGACTGATGAGTTTAATGTTTTAGGCCTGAGCAACAACCATATTGTTATCGCAATGTGTATCATTCGATCAACAATGAATTAAGTTCAATCATGAACTTCTTAATCCAAACAGTTTTCTTTCTTAGAATCAGTATTTAATCCTTGTTTTTAAACTAACATTATTTGCAATAATTAATGTGTTATCAAATAACATTTGAATTATTGTATCACTCCCACTCAATTACTTGTCTATACAAGATTCATTGGCATTTTGTGGTTTCGAAACGTTTTGAATTCTATTTCATTCCCATGGTATCTTAGAGACTGGCTCTCTTTTATCAAGGATACCAATTCGAGCAATAAACATTTTATTCTCAGAGGATATATAGAAATAATATCCACTTGGTTCTTTTGGATATTCCACAAAATGATCATTTGATTAGGATCCAATCTTATCAGAAGAAGGACGTTTAATAACCGTCTTTGCATCCCAAATCTTCGCATTATACACACTAGGACATTTCCTAGTCCATATCTTATATGGCGTCTCTAAAATCATTTTAGTAAGATCAAACGCAATTGTTCTAAATTTAATTAATTAGAAGATCAATATGATTTATCTTGGTCGTACCATATCTTATAAGGTGTGATTACTCCTTCAGACACACCATTCCAATATGATCTTCTAGATGGAGTAAGTTATGAAACAATTCAAACTTTTATGTTCAGTCATTAATTAATTGACTTAAACATTCTCTTTGATCTGTTCGAAGAGAATTTATTTTCTATCAAAATTGGTCTCTATCTCCACTTTGAATTCCTTGAACTTTTCAAAGGATTTTGATATGTGTTTCATAAGATAAACATATCTATATCTATTGATATCATCAGTAAATATAATGAAGTTATAAACCTGCCTCTAGTTTATGTATTCATTGATGCATATACATCATTATGTACGAGACCCAATACTTATTACTCATACACTGTGTTAAGTGAAACAAGATCTGTATTCATCATATAATTCAAAATCAAATGATCTCAAAATCCATCATTATGGAGTTTTGATATACTTTCTTGTTTACTGGGCTAACTGGTAATACTAAAGGTATATTGGATTAAATTTAATCCACTCATTCTTAATGTCAAATACATTATTGTTAAGGATTTACAAATATCATTAATTGTTTGTGAAATTCCATACGATATTTCATTTAAATAAAATGAATAATAATTATTCTTTTATTACAAATGAAATCAAACTTGTCTGAACAAGATATATAACAACATTTATTTTAAATGGAATTTCATAATAACAATTATTTTATTTATTTAATTAAGCCAGTATTATTAACAAGAGTCAACTTCCTATGGATAATCCAGCAACATTTGCTTCATTTCCAATCGTAAGTCCACTTGTCAATTTTAATCAAATTACTACTTATATTGCAGTTTCGGTAAGTTCACATACATGCGATTCATATCTAGTATCTAATACTAGAGATGTATAAGTAGATTTTATAATATTTATATCTTAATCGGTTGAAGTCATACTTTAACTCATTTTAGATCCTCCCTTTATTTATAAAACAATTACGTTTAATTTGTTTGAGGACAATCCTTAAATCTCAATGTTAGTCAAAAACAAATTGATTAATTCAACTTATCCTTCTCAAGGACTAAATTAAATTATCAGAGTTATTTGTTATTTAATATCTACAGTAGATAATAAATAATAATTGATTCTATAAATTTTATTTAATATAAATACAAAATTTGACAATCAAAATTTATATTTATATTAATGTATAATTTAAACTAAAATATGCTCCCACTCAAATTAACATCCCTCTGTTTATATATATATATACATATCAGTATATACATATAACGGTGTTCCAAGATCCATATCTAGTCATGCCTTGACCAAGCTTTGGCTACGCGCCAAAACACAACCTTTTAGGTAGACATCTTATGTCAATTATATCGTGTATATAATTCCTGGATCGCATGATGAACATTTTGTTCAGTATTATTCATTTGCTCAAATATAGAATAATTCATGCTTTTGTCTCTAAGCCATAATCTTATTATGCAGCTTAGTTAAGTCAGACCCAATAATACAGTTCAAGTATCACTTTTACTCCGTCGCATATAACCAAAATAAAAGGATGCACAATGCTTTGGCATTACCTACATCCAGTGATTTTGGACATTGATGAGTGTATTATTGGAAGTCGTCACCATGACTTAATGTAACAAATGATAATTTGCTTTAAAAGGGAGTTACATAATTCGTAATGGCGAACAATATTATAGTTATTTACACATATCAAATATATGTATTTTATATTCTTAATATAAGCTCGATTTAAATAAAATATGTGAAACACATATATATTTAAATTCAATGATATATAAGAACCAAAATTTATTTTATTCGAACATTTCAAATAAAAGGAATTTGGTTAATAAAAGCGTGTAACTTGGCTATAAGAAATTTAATATACATAATCCTAGTATTAAATTTCAAGTAGTCAATGCCATTTCTATATACATATTACATATAGGCCAAAACAACTTAAGGCCCGGTTATGAACAAAAGACGTTGACTGAGCCCATTATAATAATCCAAAACCATACATGTAGGTATAAATATGTGTGCCCATTAGTAGGCTCAGATTAATCTGTGATCATACAGAATAACACGTTTGTAACACTTACATCAATATTGCATATGTATATATCACATATTTAAAATGGCAATACACTTCAAGGCATACATGCAAAAGTTAACCTGCACTATTCAGACACTTTATACAGTCCAGGTATACAAAATTAAAACAATATGAATACATGCATCAATGGATCTCACATATAAATATAACAATTTACACTATATGCTTCTTACCATACAGAATATGCTTGAACATATAGTTATAAACAAACACATATCATATGCTAATAGTCTAAATATTTACACACATTAAATCATCTCTGAGAACACAAATACAGATTTGTGATTTTAGTAGCTACCGAATACATACTGGGTTATCACTAAATATACAAATGCGGATTTGTAACTTTTAGCAATTGCCAATCTCTGATTTGATTTTATGGAGTTATCTTCCCACTGAACAATTTCAGCAATCTGCACAATAACCATGTTAAAACAGTTTTAATTCATAGGGTTATAAAAGAAGTTAAATACATCAAATGTATTTAATATCTAAATATGCATCATATACATTTGTATATACAGTGATTCATACATACATCAAATGTATGTTTAGCATATATAATAACTTATATGCATCAGTAGATTTCCATCTAATATGTATAACTACACATATTTAAAAGGGTGAACGGGATATCTGTCCTAACAAGTAATAAGAAAAATATACATATTTCAAGGTAGGGTCAGATACAAAAGATGTAAATGATTTGTCAGTGGTACTAACAGATTAAATCACAGAACTAAACATGCATACGTACATATATATATGTATCACAGAGCATGCTTTTACAAATACAAGTAACAATTACATACTTTACGGCAAAACAGATTGCAAATATATATGTATGTCAAACATACATCAACCTTTGCTCGTTGTTCCTGTAAAATATTTACAGGATAACATATATACATATACATATACATATATATATATATATATACATACTTGTACAAAATTCTAGCATCATAACATTATAAGAATCTGGAATCATTTATACTCACAGTATAAAGCCAAAATTATAAATAGGAAATCTTGTTTCCTTTAATTTTGTAATCAGGTTTTATTATATACTTATCTTAATAAATATATAATAAATACTTTGAATTCCAGATGCATTTTATACAATAGATCAATTACATTGATGACAATTCATATGTTATATATACATATATATATATATAACATATCATAAATGTATTTTTATTTATTTTATTACAGATTTAACAAATCATAATACAGCTGTAATGATTTTTAAGATGGTCAGTACATTATCTCTATAATGTAACTATAAAGCCATGGGGACTCATATATATCTATATATATATGAGTTTCAAACACAAAGCCTATGCTTGAACAAATAAGATAGGATAGTTAATAAAACCAGGTTTTCTAGAAGTTATAAATAAAACCAGAAAATGTGTCTTAATAATAATTAACTTCATAAGATCAGATAATACAATTATCTTTGAACAAATTCAAATACATGCATCAGACAGTCATAACTTTTATCTCCACTTTAATCAAACATTTTGATTATCGATTTAATAGTAATTAATGCATGCACTCGGATCTTAAACATCTGAATCATAAATTAGCAATTCCGGATCTATAATAGAAGCATACAGGAGATTTACACATTTAAGTTGAGTGCTAAGTCAAAACCCAGATTTTGAAATCATATTTAAAATCCAAGACAAAACATATAAACCTGTTATACTTCATGTTACATATGCATGAATATTTTAAATGATCTTAAAACCAGTTTATGATCTTGATCCTGCTACATATACAAACAGCATGAAACCAAAACAGAAAATCATATCTTCTATAAATCACATTTACATGATTCACTTATCATTATATATATGATTAGTTTATATATCAATATATATAACTAACTCAGATACTCAACGAATATATATATATATATATACATACATATTACACGCATATATATACATAATTGAATATGGTAATATTGCTAGGGATTATACAGTCATATGTATAATCTTTAAACTTAGCACAATAAATTAAATTCACTAATCAGGTTCAAAATGATGTAAAATGATAGACACATTTATAAGTTAAGAATTAACTTTGCATAACAAACAGAGTTGATCTATCAGTTTACAATAATATGGCATACAACAAAATAATTTAGCTATAACCAAACATACAGTGAATAGTGTAATTGACTAATTCAACATAATGTACAACTACTATCAGTACCGAATCAATATTCAATCTGTAGCATAACCAAAAGGCTATTTTAAAATGAGTTACAGTCAAACTGTTTTGTATCAATGTCATCAATATGAACATTATTTGATCAGCATCAATATGATATCAAGAGGATACTCATGGTTACATAACAGGATTTCTGAAATCTGTTACACTTTGCATATCAATCTGGACTTTTACGGATTAGTATTAAAACCTTTACAGAATATAAATGGCTTTAACCTATTTAAGTTTATAAATATAATTGATCCATTATATTTGGATTAACATACTTGGAATTAGCATTAGAATAGATATCGAATATCAATTCTTGAATAGTTTTTCAAATTTAAACTAAACATAAAATTTTACTCTGGATCAAACAATTTTTCAACAGAAAAAAATTACATTTTAATTCTTCAGTTCATCCGTATCAGTGTTCTTAACACATATTTCTTATAAAACACAAACAAGTAAGAAAGATAAAACATTGTTTCAGATCCAAATCTGTATATGTTTTCAATCGAACTTTTGATTATCAGATTAGAACTGTTTACTGCAAACAGATCAATATGCTTGCTTTTTGATCAGATCAATATTATCATGGTATGATTTTCTAATATGCAGTAAACAGAATTAATATCTCATATTAATTCCAATTCAAATTAAACAGCCCTTTATATTTTTCAGTTATAAAGATCAAATCTAAAATATGATTAAAATCTGGACATCTAAACTTGTTAATCAAACACTTTGATTATAAATACTGTTTATATGTATAAACAGATCAGTACACTATATTAGACAAATCAATGTATTCAGGATTTAATAGATTAAAACCCCAGTAAAGTTCAATAAGAATCAATATCAAATATTAATACTTATATGAATGAAATATACTGTTTCAGAAACAAACGAATAATGTTCCAAATTAATCAATCCAGAATCAAATCCCCAAAATTCTATATCCAAATCCCTAATATCTATATCCTATACTATCGAACAATTAGGAATTCAAACAAATACAAATCTAAATCAGATTTTGAGACACAATTTATTGCAAGTCTGAGCTCTGATACCATTGAAGGGTTAATAGATCGAATCGAAATTACCCAATTCGTTGATTTAACAACTTAAATCTAGGATCTAGCAATAAAATTGAAATCAAAACATATTTAGATTAGAATTCATACCTTTCCGATGATGAGTCAGATAAACCGCCACCTCGTAGAAGTTTGGATTGATTGAATCGCAAGGCTTGACAGAGCGCCAGCCCTCTATAGGATGTCCACACGAACACTCTCCATCTCGATCAAATCGAAAGGATGAGGAAGATAAGGTGCTAGCCGCCATGATTAGGTTTTGGGAAAGGTTGGTTTTAGGGTTTTTTAAATCTTCATCTTTTTTTTTTAAATGACGGTTCCTATATCATTATAAAGGAATGGTCAAAAAACCCACTAAAACCAAAAAGGTGATCCTTCAAATAAGGAATCCACTTATACACCGTTTCAACACAATACAAAATATCAACGAATTTGATATTTTATTTACCCAATACATGTTCCTTCTTCATAACGTTCTAAGTGTGTGACCCGATAGGTTATTATAACGTTGGCAATAATTTAAATCGTATTTAAATTATAAACAGTGATTGGCATCTAGCAATACGTCGCTGCTACCCAAGTTATAATAAGATCAACGATTCGATACAACCTTTTTGTGACCAGTGTATCAATGTAATATAATCCTTTTAACCAATATATATCCTGAATTAAACTAGAGACATGGATCGTATCATCCTCATTATAATTTAATCCGTTTTTCTTGATCGATGAGCAAACTGTTTAAAACAAATCAATATTTGAGCACGGCCATGCATTTCACAGTCTCACTCAATCAAGAGGCCCATGGATATCACCACAAATATATTGCAGGGTTAAATTCCATCTAAATCATTCATAATTTCTATTCGATTCGAGATGTATCCAACAATCACCGTTATCGTTACTCTGTTACGAAATAACTTTAGATGATATCAAAACACAAATATACTCGAATAAAATTATAATGATTTCAGGTCTGAGGACCATTACATCACTTTCACTATGAGAATAACTTATGATACTGTTAATTATATTCCATGGAGTTATCTCACGGCGGGTCAGCCCAATACGATATTCTCCAATACGTATTTATATCTTGACTTTAATATCACCTATATCAATGATCAATGAGATGTGATCATCAGTCAATCAATATACTAGTCTCAATGTCTCATTGTTGTCCTATATAAACAATGAAACTCGACTAGGGACATTTAAGAATTATAATACTTAATAATTATATAATCTCAAGTTCAGTCTTACTCGAACTATATAATACCGTATTATTATTCTAAGGACTTCTATTATATTATTATTTATATTGCGCAGTAAATACAATACAATAGAATATTATTTTATTCCAAATAAAATAATAATATCAACAGTGTTATCTATCTCATCAAATGAATTGCCTCTAGGGCACAAACTCTAACAGTAACACCCTGTAATTTTAACAACAATAGAAGAGGATAAATTAAATAATAATTAATTTAATATTTATAATTAAGGGAAACGGACTGCGCCATTATGTTTGTCTCGAAATTCTGGTCAAGATAGACATTTGGTTTACGTAAAAGGACACCGTATGAAGAAGTTATGAAGGTTTGAAGTTTGTATACATGCAAGATAATTATATATATATATATATATAGCCCAGGAATTCAAAATTTCAGTTCAAAATTAGAAATTACGGAAATTGAGGGAAGTGGGAAAAATCCCGCCTAGGGGAGTCGACCCCATAGGAGGGGTATCGACCCATGGTTTGACCCCCTAAAGGGGGAGGTCCCCCTAGGGCTGAGGTGGCAGTCGAATTTCTGGGGCTGGCAGCTATATATATAGAGGTTACTTCTCTTGTTTTCTTTACTGAAAATCATCAGAGGCCTAATGTTGTCAGTGCCTGAACTGAACCGAATCCTTTTCTTCTACAACTATCAACTATAGCTTATCAGTTAGAGATTCGAGTATAGATCTGAGATTCAACGACAGCAAATTCTCTTCTACCTTCTAAAAATCCAAACACTGTGATTTTAGTTATTTTTAGATTTAAATGACTAAAAGTAAACGTGATATGACTGTGATTTGGATCTGTTATAAATTCTGAATCTATGATATTCTTGGATATTAACCTTTCTCATGCTAGATCTATTTTTATAGATCTAATTCACTTTTGGTTAATTTATCATGTCACATATATGGATCTTAACCTTTATCTATGCTTAATTTGGATCTGTCATTATTCGGATAATTAAAATCTTGTTTAGATTTAATTCTCCCTTTAGATCATCTCGTACCTATCATGTGATGGTTAATTTAGATCTATAATTAATTGGATATATGAATCCTTATTTAGATCTATTCATGCCTATTAGGACATCCTTATTATGTTAGATCTAGTTTTATCATCACTTTTTCACTAGATCTGTTTTTATGTCCACCTTATTATTATGCCAATTACATGCCTATGCCAGTATATATATGTATGCCAGTTATGTTAGAATAATCACTATTATCATCTTCCCATCACCTTTCCCTTTTATGTTTATGGCCATGATACTTTCTAGCCCATGCATAACGCCAAATATATGTGAATGCGTTAGTTAGGGAACAGAGGAAAACATTAGAATTGGCATAACTTGAATAATGAATATGAATTTGGACATATATTTCACTATGAACATAATTGGGGGAAAAAGGGGAATGAAACCTATAACCTATAAAGAAACAGGTGAAAATTGGATAATAATGAAATGCCCAGGACTACAGTAATTAGAAACTGTAACTGCACTTATGACACAAGCTTAGATTGCATTTGTGGTGGAAGTCTGCCCGGACCCGACCGGCATATCCAGCAACCACAAATGTTGAATCTAATGTGAGGGTCAAAGTGCACAAATACGAGACGGGCTAAGACATGAGGTTAGGCCCAACTTGTGGAAGAAGTCTGCCCGGACCCAACCGACATATCCAGCATCCACAAGCTGTAGGCCTAATGTGGGAGGTCTAGCTCATTTTAAACCATAAATGGATATGGTAAGAAATTGAAATACTTAACCTAGTTGAATCCACAAGGATTGGGTGAACATAAACATGAATAGTGGTTAAGTAAACTTGGTTGAACAATGAGAGGGTTAAGTATACCTGAGATGGATGGTTAATATTTAAATATAGGCCCACAAAACTTAACCAATTGGGGGTTATATATTAAAGACACCTATAGGCAAGAATAACCGGTAGAATGATTGGGGTTATATAATTAAAGACATCTTTTAGGGTAAATATAACCTGTGGAAAACCTAGTGGGGGATACAAGACAAAGGAGAAAGCTTGTATCATATTATGTGGGGCCCGTTTCAGTCAGTAACCCGGAGTAGGTATTAAAAACAGAGTACTCCGAACTAGGTCGAAGAAGGGGCACGCTTACTGAACTGATTGTAAGAGATCCAAATGTGGAGGACGGTGTAGGCGACGTAAACCGACTGGGTCATGTGCGTGCATGGGCCGGGCAGAGAGGGATAAGACGACCACCACACCTGTAGATATGAGGTTGTGTGTATCAGTGAAGGGTTGCCACTTTAGGACGTGACACATCCTACGGTGGGGCGGGCACAGAGTATCTACGTGGATTAGGGAGCCGATCGACTAGGGTAGTAATTAGGATACATTCGGATGCATGCCTAAGTCTACTACCTTTAGTGTTAAGGATCATCTCATTCTGGTTATACTAGTAATAGTGCAGAGTAATCATTAGGGAAGAATATACACTATATCCTGTTACCTTGTCATACTTACCTTTTATGTAGTTATCTCTCTCTTATCCACTTTATATGCTTGTTAAGCTACTTTTATTTATTTAGTTGCTAAAACTAACTGGACTTGTAACAACCCGTATTTTTGAATAACATGTTATAACATAAATGGAGGCAGAATTAAATTGTAAAATCTGAATCAAGGGAAACGGGCTGTGCCATTGCGTTCGTCTCGGAAAAATACGCGAAATAGAGTCCGAGTTTTCGAAAATCGGAGTCCGTATGACCAAGATATGGCCTCGCGAAGTTTCACGAAAAATTCACAAAATAAAGTATACTTAATTAAGTGAAATGGGTTGCGCAGAGAAATATATATATATTGATATATATATATAATTGAAAATTAAATAAATAAATATGCAAAAATGTTCAAAACAACAAATTGGGAGAGGGGAATAACCGAACCGACCGATTTTTGAGGTCGACCCGAGCCCGCTGGGTCGACTAGGGTTAATCCAGGGTGTTTGGCTGTCAACCCGTGGGCCGATTCGCTCAAATGCAGATTTTGCATTTGAATGGTTCTCATGGTTCAGCTTTAATCTAAAGGCCCTAGATGGTTCCTACACTTGACTTCTTCCCCAAGACATGCTTTGATGGCTTGGATTGAATCTAGGGTTAATCCTATGGCTAATATTACCCTAATCTTCTATAAAAAGGACCTAACACCTAGCCTAAATCATCATTATTCATTCCTACAACTAAACTATGTCAAAATTATTCCTCTCATGGCCTCCACTCTCATGCTAAAATTCCTAAGTTTATTTCTATAAGAGATTTTGAGTGTATACAAGTATTTTCAAGCTTGTATGAGTGTTCTTAGTTTGCATTCAAGTCAAGTTGCAACATTTCGATTACAAAGCAAGGGTTTTTATTGATTTGGCTCAAGGGTTTTCATTTGGAGCTTGCATATTTGGGTTTTTGGTGCTTGCATAAGGGCTTCGTCTCAATCTTTATAATAAATAATTATTTGTGTCTTCATAGCATTGTAAGCCCTTTTCTACTTTCTTTCTTTGAACTCTAAAGTTAAATGAATGATGCAAGTTTGGGGTTGATCATTATATGCAAGTTTGGTTGATCATTATATGCAAGTTTGGTTGATCATTATATGCAAGTTTGGATGATCATTATGCAAGTTGGTTTAATCATTATGTATGACACATGTTGCTATGTTATGCAAGTTTGGGTTGATCATGTTATCATGTTATGCAAGTTAAACTTGAAGTTGTGAGCTTAAAGCTTCAAGCTTTATGTTGAAGGTTGCATTTTGGCAATATGGAAGTTATCATATCCCTTATGATAACTTGCATGTGAGGCTAAATGAGAACTTCTAACAACTTCTACATGTCATTCATCACCATGTATCACTCATATGCTAAGTTTGGTTTTATGCATGCTTTTGAAGCCTAATAATGCAATATGCAAGTATATGAACATATGTACATCTCATATGCCACCATGATAAACTTGTGGCTTCAACACCTTTTTGTCATGATTATGCCAAGTTCCCTATTTTACCCTTTATGCGTTGATGCGATTATGTAAACGATGGGATTACGTTGGGGTTGGGTAACATTATGACATAAACATGGTTTTTATAACATAACGTGATATGTTAACTTGTAATTATGTTTTGGAAACATAATGGACATGACACTTAGAAAATATGAGTGTGGCCAACTCGAGGTTGGGTTGAGTTTGTAGCATAAATCTACCCGGACCCGCTCGGCTTAACTAGTGGCTACAAACAATAGGACCCAATGTGAGAAGTTGGTCATGTTGTGCACGAACCCGAGGTTAGACCAGGTTGTGGTGTAAAGCTACCCGGACCCGCCCGGCTTAACTAGTAACCACAACAAGGTCTAATGTGAGAGGTTAAAGCACATTCAGTTAATGAATGCCTCCTGATTAGGGTTAAGTCATGGTCCACTTAATACTTAACTAATTTGGGCTTGATGGATTAATTGAGGTTAAGTCAGGAGCCTTGGGTACTCTTAACCAATTTAATCCACGTGTGGATCGGGTTAACCACATTTAACCCGTTAAGAAACCCTAGTTGCGTGGTCCTTTTCAGCAGTAACCTCCTTGGTAGTATCATAAGACCCTAGGACTAGGCTAGGGTGGGGCACGATTACTGGGCTGATTGTAAGAGACCAAAAGAGACGGCTGAATGATGCCCCGGTTGTTCAGGCGGACCATGGTCGTGCACATTAAGCCCGGAGTTGAACACGGGCACTGGTAGGTTTGGACTGTGCATCATGGTATGGTATCATAGGGTTACACCATAGGGCCTGATACACCCTAGGGTGGACCCTGCACAGTCAACTACATTACATGATTAGGCCGTATGACACCGACACTTGACGAGTTAGGCTTATAGGGAGCCGATCGACTAGACCGAGTAGTTGGACCTTGATTTAGGTCACCTCATGATGTTGGGCCAAGCTTGGGCCAAGGGATCAATTCTTGTTTTTACTTGACATGTTAGAATGCTAGTACACCCGTGGTGCAAAACTTAACCTTGATTATGCGATGACACCTTTATCTATCTTGTTAGTTAATCACCATGCCAGTATGTTGTTATCCTTATGTTCATCTCAGCTTCTCACGACAGTTAACTTTACTAGTTCATAGACAGATAGTAGTAGGGCTTACCAGTCTTTTTGACTGACCTGTTTTCTTTCGCCTCTTTTCTTCCGTTCCCCCCCCCCCCCTCAGGTTCTCAGGGTGGGAACATTGGAGCTTAGCTTGGATCTTTACAGCTTGCTTACTGGATTTGCTCATGTACGGTTTTGGACATTGAGCTAGCTATGGTTTATCACTTCATTTTGGGGATAGTACTTTATGTATTTCAGTTTTTCAGTTTATGCTTTTATCTAGACTTTGTTGTTGGAAAATAATGACCAAGTACTTTGTTGTAACATGACTATGGTTTTGAAATGCTAAGTTTTATCCGCTGCTTTACTACTCTGTTTTACTTATATGTTCTGTCTTGTGATATCTGCATGCATGTTTACCTTGTTTAACGCCCCTCCAAAGCTAATGTCCTTGCAAGAGTGGCATTGGCGGAGGTGGGGTGTTACATTTGGTATCAGAGCATAAGGTTTACGAGATTGGACAAAAGGTTTTTTTTTTAAAACTTACCTTTTGAAGAACTATTTTCAAAACCAATTAAGTATTTTCCAAGAAAAGTCTAGTTTATTTTAAAAGGCTATTCCCCAAAAGCCATAGCACTATCCTTCGTTTCTTCGTTCTTAATCTATCTTTTTCTTCGTTTTAGAATGGCCGATAATTTTTCCATCCTGGAGGGCGTACCAGTACCTATTTGGTTTAGAAGGTACGTGGAGGCAAGGGCGAACGAAGCCTGCCCCGCGAACATTCCTCCTCCTTTCCCCGTCGCTAACATCTCTCCTCCTCCCGTAGCTGAGGTTCCTCCTCCCCCTCAGCATACACAAGTGAATTTCGCGGAGCTTTGCAAAGACTTTAAGGCGATGGGTTGCTAGAATTTTGATGGAACAGAGACTTCTATGGAGGCAAGAAACTGGTTAAAGGAAACTGAAGACCACTTTGATATCTTGGATGTGGAAGATCGTAGGAAAGTTCTGTTGGCGGTATGGCTATTGAAAGGGGAAGCCGCTTATTGGTGGGTAGTCACCACCACTACTAGACCCATTGAGACTTGGGATGACTTTAGGAGAAGGTTTGGACTAAAGTTCCTATCATCGACAGAAGAGAATCTTCAGATGGAGAAGTTCCTATCTCTAAAGCAAAGGGACATGACAGTTAGGGAATACGTGGATATGTTTAATCAACTTGCTCAGTTCGGTCTAGAATTGGTAAACACAGCTCGGAAGAAGGCCCTACACTTTGCTCTAGGATTGAATGAGCCATTGCGCGGTTTGGCCATGTATCATATACCCCTGGGGGCAACTTTCGAGAGTTTGGTGAATATGGCCCTGCTTCAAGAGGGAGATAAGAGTGGCAAGAAGGAGGTCAAGGCAAATGAGTCTCAAGGCGAGAAGGTAGATTCCGGAAAAGGAGGCAAGAACAACAAGTCAAGAGAAAGGAGGAAGTGCAACTTCTGTGGGATTACTGGGCACATAGCCAAAGACTGTAGGAAGAAGAAGAGGAAGTTGGGCGAATGCTTTCACTGTGGAGAGCCTGGACATCTTAGCAAGGATTGCCCCAAGAAGCAAGGACAAGGGCAAGGACAAACTCGGCAAGTGAGACCCTCTGGAGGGCAATTGCAGGCTCTCCTCGCATTTCCAGCTTTTGATCGAGGTAGAGTTTTTATAGAAATTCATGTTTACATTTCTGATTTCCCTGTTCGCACCTTATTTGATTCTGGCGCATCGCATAGTTTTATCTCTTCTGGTATTGTTGAAAGTTTGCACCTAAGTACAAGCTTAGTTGAGGATCCCGTTTGTGTTTCAAATCCAATTGGGGGTTCCGCCCATCTACCTGTGGTTTGTATGGATTTGAAAATCTCTATCTTGAGCATAGAATTCATGTGTAATGTTTAGGTTCTCGGGTTTATGGGATACGGGTTGATTTTGGAGGTGGATTGGTTGTCCAGTTATGGAGCCATTCTTGACTGTGAGCATAGGGTAGTGAGGCTCATGACTCGCCTCAGTAATCCCCTAGAAATTTCTTGTAACCCTAGAGGTCCCATCATGTTATGTTATCTTGAATCTCTCGACTCGTCCATCGATGATCTGCAATCTGTAAGGGTGGTCCGAGACTATCCCGATGTCTTTGAAGAAGTTAAGGGGTTACCCCCTAAACGAGAGATAGATTTCCGCATTTATCTAGTTGATAATTCCAAGCCAGTATCATTGCCAGTTAGGCACATGGCTCCACGTGAGAGAGGGGAGCTCAGTAAGCAAATCAAGGAGTTGCTTGAGAAGAATTTTATTAGGCGAAACATTTCTGAATAGGGTGCTCCGGTGGTATTCGCCACTAAGGCGGATGGTTCGCTTCGTCTATGTGTTGATTATCGAGAGTTGAACAAGCTGACAAAGAAGAATAGGCACCCTTTTACCGAGGATTGATAATCTCTTTGACCAGTTGGTAGGTGCTTCTGTTTTCTCTCAGCTCGATCTAGCCACCAGATTCCATCAGCTTAGAGTGGCTGAGGATAGTATTGATAAGACTGCGTTTAGGACTCCAGATGGATTCTTTGAATGGCTTGTCATGCCATTCGGTTTGACTAATGCACCCGCCTACTTCGTAGATTTGATGAGTAGGGTGTTCAGAGAGTTCCTTAACAAGTTCGTGGTTGTCTTCGTGGATGATATTCTGATCTTCTCAAAGGATGAGGAAGAGCATGCTAGGCATCTCAAGGAAGTGATGGATACGCTTAGAGCGCATCAGTTGAAAGCCAAGTTCTCCAAATGTCATTTCTGGAGAAGGGAAGTTCGGTTTCTTGGACATATAGTTTCTAAGCAAGGCATAGCGGTGGATCCCGCGAAAGTGGTTGTGGTTCAAGACTAGAAGACTCCAAGGAATGCAACCGAAGTAAGGAGCTTTCTCGGTTTGGCGGGCTACTATAGGAAGTTCATCAGGGACTTCGCTAAGATTTCGGCCCCTCTTACTAAGTTGACGAAGAAGAACTTAGTCTTTGCATGGGACTTGGAGTGTGAGCTTGCTTTTCAAAGGCTCAAGAAAGCCCTTACCTCAGCTCTAGTTTGGCAACGTGGATTGGCACTGTTTTCAAGAGATAGTTTTCTGCGTGGGATACCATATAATATGTAAACGAGATCCAAGATTCACTAACGAATCTTGGAAAGCTTGCACGAAACCATGAGCACGCAGTTATGTTTAAGCCAAGTATTTTAGGCAAAGAATAAGTGGAAGTGGAACGAGAGGCAACGGTGAAATGAGTTCTAACTCATATTTTGGGAACAAGAATTAAGAACTACGGAATTGCGAAGTTAAAAGACGGTCAGGGCACGATGGGATTAAGCACAAGAAAATGCGGCTTAGAAGATCGAAGACTAGATACGCGCATTTAATCTCTTTCTAAGAGTATATCCTTGGTCCCTATTGTTCCGTAGAGCTTACTCGCATGCTATCTTTTAAGTATATCCTCTCGGCCCTATCCTCAATCTTAGATCTGTTGCAAACCCCCTAAGGAGTATGACTAGCCTATTTGTGATATATGGTTGGGGTGAAGAAGTTCGTCACCAAACTATTTGGGCTTTATGGGATATGGGTAATAATTGATAGACTTACGAAGAGAATCCATTTTTCCGGTGAAAAGCAAGAGGACCGTATCATGGCTAGCATCTGTTTATCTTCGAGAGATAGTATGGTTGCATGGAGTTTCTTCTAGCATAGTTAGCGATCGTGACCCAATTTTCACTAGCCAGTTCTGGAACAGTTTGCAAGAAGCGATGGGTACACGATTGAATCTGAGTATAGCCTATCACCCCCAGACGGATGGCCAAACCGAAAGGGTGAATAGAGTGCTAGAAGATCTCTTGAGGCTTTGTGTTCTCGACTTCGGTGGTACTTGGGAAGACCACCTTCATCTTATAGAGTTTGCTTATGATAATAGCTATCAAGCCAGCATAGGGATGGCACCATTTGAAGCTTTGTATGGGAGGCCATGTAGGTCACCATCTTGTTGGTGGGAGACAACAGATAGACTTATACTTGGGCCCGATATGATACGGGACACATCCGAGAAAGTTGAATTAGTGAGAAGAAAGATGAAAGCGGCCCAAGACAGACAGAAATCCTATGCTGACAGACGAAGGGCAGATTTGGAAATCGAAGTGGGAGACATGGTTTTCGTGAAGGTTTCTCCTTTACGTAATGTGGTTCGTTTTGGAGCAGTGGGGAAGCTGGCACCAAGGTTCGTAGAACCCTTCCCTATCATAGAGAGAATTGGGAAGATGGCCTATAAGGTGGAATTGCCCGAGAAGCTAGCCGGAGTGCATAATGTCTTTCATGTCTCGCATCTCCGAAAGTGCCTTCATGAGTTCGCCAAAGTGGTTGAACCAAGCATTCTTGAAGATATTGAGGTAGAGAAAGAAGCAACCGTGAGAAAAGCTCCGATTCGTATCTTGGGAATGGAGATCAAGAAACTAAGGAATCGAGAAGTCAAATTGGTGAAAGTTCAGTGGGGTGAAGCCGATGAAGATGCAACTTGGGAAACCAAGGAGAAGATGCGTGGGCTTTATCCATTTCCTTTTGAGGGTACATTCTCGATCTCTTTTCCTAATTAGCATATCTTTCTTTTTGCTATCCGTGTTTATCCTTTTTGTCTAATTATCTCTTTAATCATGTTATGAGGACCTTAGGTTGAAACCCTTTGGATGAAACATGTATTTGAAACATGTTATGCTTGATGGTTGCAAGTGGTTGCAAGTGTTTGCACGTGGATGCATGATACACATTAGGCACTAAGATCGGTTCACACACTTTCAAGTTGCATATGCATGAGTGCTTATACTTATTCATGGATGAAACTTGTTGAGCTATCACGTGGATGTTGCATATGGATGAATGTTATGTGCACTCATGTAGTGACTATGAGTTATGTTAGGAATTTGCATACATATGGACTCATTTCACTAACATGCTTTGCATTAAGGAGGTTTACTGAATCAGTAACCGCCTGATTTTTGCATTAGATAAGTACAAATACACACACCTTTGCATATGATCATACATCATTTAGAATCCTTTAAGGACAATGACTGCACGTGGATGATGTTTTGAGTAGATGGGTGATGGATGGTAGGATACGTTCTTCCTAACTTGGAGATTTCGGGGATGAAATCCTTCAAGGAGGGGAGAATGTAACAACCCGTATTTTTGAATAACAAGTTATAACATAAATGGAGGCAGAATTAAACTGTAAAATCTGAATCAAGGGAAACAGGCTGTGCCATTGCGTTTGTCTCGGAAAAATACGCGAAATAGAGTCCGAGTTTTCGAAAATCGGAGTCCGTATGACCAAGATATGGCCTCGCGAAGTTTCACGAAAAATTCACAAATTAAAGTATACTTAATTAAGTGAAATGGGTTGCACAGAGAAATATATACATATTGATATATATATATATATATATATATAATTGAAAATTAAATAAATAAATATGCAAAAATGTTCAAAACAGCGAATTGGGAGAGGGGAATAACCGAACCGGCCGATTTTTGAGGTCGACCCGAGCCCGTTGGGTCGACTAGGGGTTAATCCAGGGTGTTTGGCTGTCAACCCGTGGGCCGATTCGCTCAAATGCAGATTTTGCATTTGAATGGTTCTCATGGTTCAGCTTTAATCTAAAGGCCCTAGATGGTTCCTACACTTGACTTCTTCCCCAAGACATGCTTTGATGGCTTGGATTGAATCTAGGGTTAATCCTATGGCTAATATTACCCTAATCTTCTATAAAAAGGACCTAACACCTAGCCTAAATCATCATTATTCATTCCTACAACTAAACTATGTCAAAATTATTCCTCTCATGGCCTCCACTCTCATGCTAAAATTCCTAAGTTTATTTCTATAAGAGATTTTGAGTGCATACAAGTATTTTCAAACTTGTATGAGTGTTCTTAGTTTGCATTCAAGTCAAGTTGCAACATTTCTATTACAAAGCACGGGTTTTTATTGATTTGGCTCAAGGGTTTTCATTTGGAGCTTGCATATTTGGGTTTTTGGTGCTTGCATAAGGGCTTCGTCTCAATCTTTATAATAAATAATTATTTGTGTCTTCATAGCATTGTAAGCCCTTTTCTACTTTCTTTCTTTGAACTCTAAAGTTAAATGAATGATGCAAGTTTGGGGTTGATCATTATATGCAGGTTTGGTTGATCATTATATGCAAGTTTGGTTGATCATTATATGCAAGTTTGGATGATCATTATGCAAGTTGGTTTAATCATTATGTATGACACATGTTGCTATGTTATGCAAGTTTGGGTTGATCATGTTATCATGTTATGCAAGTTAAACTTGAAGTTGTGAGCTTAAAGCTTCAAGCTTTATGTTGAAGGTTGCATTTTGGCAACATGGAAGTTATCATATCCCTTATGATAACTTGCATGTGAGGCTAAATGCGAACTTCTAGCAACTTCTACATGTCATTCATCACCATGTATCACTCATATGCTAAGTTTTGTTTTATGCATGCTTTTGAAGCCTAATAATGCAATATGCAAGTATATGAACATATGTACATCTCATATGCCACCATGATAAACTTGTGGCTTCAACACCTTTTTGTCATGATTATGCCAAGTTCCCTATTTTACCCTTTATGCGTTGATGCGATTATGTAAACGATGGGATTACGTTGGGGTTGGGTAACATTATGACATAAACACGGTTTTTATAACATAACGTGATATGTTAACTTGTAATTATGTTTTGGAAACATAATGGACATGACACTTAGAAAATATGAGTGTGGCCAACTCGAGGTTGGGTTGAGTTTGTAGCATAAATCTACCCGGACCCGCTCGGCTTAACTAGTGGCTACAAACAATAGGACCCAATGTGAGAAGTTGGTCATGTTGTGCACGAACCCGAGGTTAGACCAGGTTGTGGTGTAAAGCTACCCGGACCCGCCCGGTTTAACTAGTAACCACAACAAGGTCTAATGTGAGAGGTTAAAGCACATTAAGTTAATGAATGCCTCCTGATTAGGGTTAAGTCATGGTCCACTTAATACTTAACTAATTTGGGCTTGATGGATTAATTGAGGTTAAGTCAGGAGCCTTGGGTACTCTTAACCAATTTAATCCACGTGTGGATCGGGTTAACCACATTTAACCCGTTAAGAAACCCTAGTTGCATGGTCCTTTTCAGCAGTAACCTCCTTGGTAGTATCATAAGACCCTAGGACTAGGCTAGGGTGGGGCACGATTACTGGGCTGATTGTAAGAGACCAAAAGAGATGGCTGAATGATGCCCCGGTTGTTCAGGCGGACCATGGTCGTGCACATTAAGTCCGGAGTTGAACACGGCCACCGGTAGGTTTGGACTGTGCATCATGGTATGGTGTCAGAGGGTTACACCATAGGGCCTGATACACCCTAGGGTGGACCCTGCACAGTCAACTACATTACATGATTAGGCCGTATGACACCGACACTTGATGAGTTAGGCTTATAGGGAGCCGATCGACTAGACCGAGTAGTTGGACCTTGATTTAGGTCACCTCATGATGTTGGTCCAAGCTTAGGCCAAGGGATCAATTCTTGTTTTTACTTGACATGTTAGAATGCTAGTACACCCGTGGTGCAAAACTTAACCTTGATTATGCGATGACACCTTTATCTATCTTGTTAGTTAATCACCATGCCAGTATGTTGTTATCCTTATGTTCATCTCAGCTTCTCACAATAGTTAACTTTACTAGTTCATAGACAGATAGTAGTAGGGCTTACCAGTCTTTTTGACTGACCTGTTTTCTTTTGCCTCTTTTCTTCCGTTTCCCCCCCCCCCCTCAGGTTCTCAGGGTGGGAACATTGGAGCTTAGCTTGGATCTTTACAGCTTGCTTACTGGATTTTCTCATGTACGGTTTTGGACATTGAGCTAGCTATGGTTTATCACTTCATTTTGGGGATAGTACTTTATGTATTTCAGTTTTTCAGTTTATGCTTTTATCTAGACTTTGTTGTTGGAAAATAATGACCAAGTACTTTGTTGTAACATGACTATAGTTTTGAAATGCTAAGTTTTATCCGCTGCTTTACTACTCTGTTTTACTTATATGTTCTGTCTTATGATATCTGCATGCATGTTTACCTTGTTTAACGCCCCTCCAAAGCTAATGTCCTTGCAAGAGTGGCATTGGCGGAGGTGGGGTGTTACAGGACTCGCCAGACTTTATGTCCAACCCTTTTTGTTTTCCCTACTTTCTTCCGTTTTCCCCCCAAGTTCTCAAGGCGGGTACACTAAGACATGACCATGATTCTGCTTTTATCTTTCTAAGGAGCTGCTCTTGAAGTATTGCTCAAGTTCTTGTCTCTACCATGGCTTTGTCTCTTTTTGGGGAATTATGCTTTTTATGTACTCTGATGGAACAAGATAGAAAGTTTTATGTTTTTGTAATGGCTTTTATGTAGTTACAGACTGGTGATATTTTGGACCACGATGTTATGATTTATGTTTGAAATAAAAATTTGAATTCCATTGTTGCTTTTATATCTGTCTTGTAATGTTTCTATTTCTGTTTACTTATAACGCTCTTCGAAACTTAATGCATTCCCTTTGTGAGTGACATTAACGGACGTGGGGTGTCACACTTGGTATCAAAGCCAGGTTACCAGATTAGATAAAAGTGTTTGAAAATTATTTTCAAAATGGGTTTAAAAGAAAGCATTTTCAAAAAGAAAAGTCTGTTTCGAAAAAAATTCACCAAAAAGATACAAGTAATATCTTTCGATCTCTTGTCTGAATCTCTTTCCTTTTCTTTTTCAGCATGATTGGGGAAACTAATATTCCAGAAGGCATTACGACACCAGGCTGTTTCCGTAGGTATCTGGAGGCCACGACGCCGGTCGAAGGCCAAGGAAACATTCCTCCCCAAGCTGCACTCATTGTTCCTCCTCCTCCTCCAAGTGCAAACAACTTCTCTAAGATCTGTAAAGATTTCTGTGCTATGGAAGGAAAGCCATTCCATAGAACCGAGACATTCGTAGAGGCAAGGAATTATCTGAAGGAGACCATGGACTTGTTTGTAATCTTTGAAGTGGAAGATCGAAGGAAGATTCAGTTAGCTATCTGTCTACTGAAGGATGAAGCTTCGTTTTGGTGGGAGGTAACCCAAGTTGGTCGTCCAATGGAGACTTGGGATGATTTAAGACAGAGTTTGGAAATGAATTTTCTTTCTTAAGCTAATAAAATCATGCAAATGGAAAGGTTCTTAGAACTCAAACAAGGAAACTTGATGGTTAAAGAGTATGTGAACAAATTCAGCCAGCTGACAGGATTTGGACTGGAACTAGTGGATACTCTACATAAGAAATCTTTTCGGTTTGTTAAAGGGCTGAATGAACCGCTTTATAGGTTAGATATGTCCCATATTCCAATGGAGGCAACTTTTGAAAGGCTTGTTGATATGGCCTTGATGTATGAGGAAGAGAAAGGAGAAAAGAAGGAAGTAGAGGCTGAGGAAACAATGCAAAACAAGAAGGTATGGCCCAAGAAAGGGAAGCAGCAGCAACAACAACAAAAGAAAAGTGGAAACAATGACAAGGCTATGGATAAGAGGAAGTGTCACAGTTGTGGGCGAGAAGGTCACTTGGTGAATACTGTAAAAGAAGGAAGAATTCTTACTTCAATTGTGGAGAGGTCGGACACTTTGCTAGGGAGTGCCCGAAGAAACAGGGACAAGGTCAGAGGGAAGGAACTTCTTGAGGGCAGGTGCATGCTCTCGCGATCAGTGCTCCTGATAGAGGTAGAAAAATTTCTGTGAAAGGTTTAATTTCTCTTTCAAATCATCCTATTAGAATGCTTTTTGATTCTGGCACTTCACATTTATTTATATCTAGTTATGTGGTTAAATCTCTGCACTTAATTACTAATATGGTAGTGGATCCCGTAGTTGTCTCAAACCCCATTAGTGGTTCGGCTCATTTATCTATGATTTGTCGGGGTTAGAGAATATCTGTGTTAGGCTTCAAGTTTGAATGCGACGCGTATGTGCTCGGTTTTATAGGCTACGTTTTGATTCTAGGGATGGAATGGTTAACCACGTATGGTGCCATTCTAGATTATGAGAGGAGGGTCGTTAGACTTTTGACTTGCCATGAGAGGACCCTCGAGATTTCTTGCGACCCCCAAGGGTCTGTTATGCTTAGTTTTCTAGAGTCTCTTGATGCATCTATCGATGATTTGCAACTGTTTCAGTAGTCCGAGATTATTCTGATATTTTTGATGAGGTATGGGGTTCACCTCAGAGGCGCGAGATTGATTTTCGTATATATCTGGTGGATAATGCAAAGCCAGTTGCATTACCAGTGCACCATATGGCTCGAAGGGAAAGGAGGGAGCTTAGAAAACAAATAGGGGAGCTACTTGAAAAAGGGTTTATTAGGAGAAGCATATCTGAATGGGGTGCTCTAGTAGTACTCGCAACTAAGGCGGATGGTTTGCTTCGTTTGTGTGTGGACTATAGAGAATTGAACTAACTCACCAAGAAGAACATGCACCCACTTCCAAGGATAGATGACTTGTTTGACCAGCTTGTTGGTGCCTCGGTATTCTCTCAGTTAAACTTGGCCACTGGGTTTCATCAGTTGAGGGTGGCTGAAGACAGTATAGATAAGACTGCTTTTAGGACTCCAGATGGTTTCTTTGAATGGCTTGTAATGCCTTTTGTTTTGACAAATGCACCCGCCTATTTCATCGATCTAATGAGTAGGGTATTTAGGGAATCTCTAAATAAATTTTTCGTGGTCTTTGTTGATGACATCTTGATCTTCTCAAAGAGTGAAGAAGAGCATGCCCAACATTTGAGGGAAATTTTGAAAACCCTCCGCGTGCATTAGCTTAAGGCAAAGTTCTCCAAATGTCATCTTTGGAGAAAAGAGGTGACTCAGGTGAGATTCTTAGGGCATGTGGTCCCCAAAGAAGGGATAGCTATAGATCCCGCAAAAGTGGTTGCAGTGCAAGATTAGCCGACTCCGAAAAATGCCATAGAGGTGAGAAGCTTTCTTGAATTGGCAGGCTATTATAGGAAGTTCATTAAGGACTTCGCAAAGATATAAGCCCCTCTCACCAGGTTGACAAAGAAGAACTTGGGGTTTTCATGGGATATAGATTGTGATGTTGCTTTCCAACGACTGAAGACGGCTCTAAAAACTACCCCAGTCTTGACCTTTCCTAATGGAAATAAAGTGTTTACAGTTTACACTGATGCGTGTGGTACTGGGCTTGGTGCGGTTCTGATGCTAGAAGGAAAGGTAGTATGTTACGGGGTAAACAGTTGAGAGTTCATGAGAAGAACTATCCCACCTATGATCTAGAGCTAGCTGCCATAGTATTCGCTCTTAAGTTGGGGCCTCATTATTTACTTGGAGAGAAGCTCGAATTGTACACGATCATAAATCTCTCAAGTACCTATTCTCGTAAAAGGATCTTAATTTAAGGCAATAAAGGTGGATGGAGTTCTTAGCTTCTTATGATTTTGAAATCACTTATACCCCTGGAAAGGGTAATGTGGTGGCTGACGCACTAAGTAGCAGAGGATGGCCTTAAGTCCTTTGTTTGTGGAAAAGAAGAGCTTGGAGTTCATATCAACTTTTGACTTTATACCCTCCATCGAGATTTTTCCTGATTTATTTGCATCACTAGAAATATGACTAACTCTTATGGATCAGATAGGATCTTCGCAACATGGTGACCCATAGATCCGACTATTGCTCGACCTATTTTGGAAAAAGGTTTTTCACATTATTTCAGAACTGAAAGATCAAAGCTTCGAAACACTTATTTGAAGAAAGATAAACAGTTATAGCCAAGACGTATCGCGATCAATAATCGTCCTAGTTGTATTGACAAAGTCCAATGGGAGAAATTTGTTGATAATGAGTACACTGAGATGAAAACAAGACAATGCAAAGCAAGTGCCGAAAATAAATGGAAAAATAACATAGCTCATACTTTGGGACAAAAATCAGATACTCGATTGTATGAAGAATTGGTATGTAGTAATCACTGTACGTGAAATCTTATTGTTTAGTTGTAGTTTACAAACTAATTCATATTTGTTCTTATAGGAAGCAAAAAATTTGAAATGCAAACTCACATGGGCAATGGCATGGAAAACAACACACTAGTAGGAAAACCGGGGATGTACTTCCATGCACGGTGGAAAAATATATTAGCCTTTATTAATCAATGTTTGCACTGTCAAAGAGGTATGGATTGCAAATTTGGCCTATCTATCTTTCACTATATTTCGCATACAATTGTTTATTAAACATTTCTTTTAATGGCTGGGAAAATGTCTTTAACTATATCTTTAACCATTTATCAATGCTACATGCTTCTTATGGGTAGCATGACATTTCTTTCAATGGTTAAGAAAATTTGTTTGCCTATGGCTGAGAAAATGTCTTTGTTCAGTTTATTTTGAAAGTAGACAAAGTAAAACTAGGAATATAAGAAAACAATGTAAATATAACAGAATAATAGTTTTAAGAATTTAACTATGATTAAGGTGAATTACAGATTTTTGGAATTCACAAAAGCACTATATTTACAATAATAATCTGCAATACTAATACTACTGCCACTTTTGCCACCACAATCTGCAATTTACATACATAGTCGGTTTCTGACTTAGTATCTCTAATATGTATATGTATAATAGACCTTTCACTGTGTGTGGATAGTTTTTGAACCTTGTGTGCGAGTATATTTGTATATTTCAATAATTGACTGCAAAGCAAATGCTAGGATATTTATACTGCTTTATGTAAGAAAAAAATAATTTTATTTTTATGGGGAGCATATATGAGAAAGAGAATGACAAAAATAGTTTGCTTGACACTTCCATCACCAATGACTATGAGAATAACCAAGCCTACAGGCTTCAATATTCCATAGAAACTCCATAAGGATGCATTTGTAAGTGTGGTCACATATGGTAACCCTTTATAATTTATCAACTCATAGACACAGGTCTCGATGTGAAGATAATGGATAAACAGAGGTTGGGTGTAACAACCCGGAATTTCTAAACCAATTTTTAAAATTTTATTTTAGTTATTTTAATGGATTTTGAATACTTAAAATGATTTATTTTAGATAATAACGACCAAAAATTTATTTTAAATGAAGTTAGAACAAATAAATTTATTTTAATTATAAAACGAGCCTGAAATGGTACGGTAGTTTGAAAATTCGATTTTAAATTTCAAATGAATATACATAATTCAATATAAGTCAGAATTGGATAAAACAAGAAATGTTAGAATCTGTTTAGTAATATCTTTCTAACGAATGTAAGAAACTGAGATTTCACTTTATAAATTGTTAGTTACGTCCAGTATAAAATTCGAAATAGTCACTATAGGATTTATATATATTTTTAATAAAAATATATAGCCCTTAAAAATAGCCATTTTGCAAACGACCTCCATTTTCGACGAAACCACTTTTGTTAGATCCAGAATGTCAAATTATTGTTAGATTTCAAATTTCATAATTTTTGGAATTAATATATGAGCGTGGTAAATTTAAAAGTGTTTTGTCAATTCAGTTTAAATTTAATCGACTAGAAAACTATCCATTTTTCAAACGGTCTCTGAATTCGAAGAAATTAGTTTTGTTAGGACCGTATTGTCAAAACATAGCTAGATTTATTTTTCTATAATTTTTGGAGTCAGTATGTGGCCCTGGTAAATTAAAATGTACGTTTGAATTCAATATAGATTGATTTATATTTTAATTTTGATAAAAATTAATCGAAATGGCTTACAAAACATATTCCATTGTGTCTGGAATGGGGGTATTTGGCTAGGGATGACAATAGTTGGGTTTGATTTGAAGTTCGGATCGATTAACAAATTATTCATGAATTAAATACAATAAAATAAATTTTATATAATAGCCAAAAAGCCCTAACCCTAAATTAGATTCCTGTCGCCGCCATCTTCATCAAGGGTCGATATCGTCACAATTTCAAGCCCAAAAATCTCAGAATCCCCAAAACGATTTCGTATACTTATAAAACCAGAATCGAAGGGCTTCCAACAATCTTCGATTCCATACGACTTTGATGGAATTTTGTTGCCTGGTTTGTCCAATTTTGTGGCTCGAAGCCCTACAGTTCGAACGGGTTTTTCTCGCTACCGGGGACTTCGAGTTCGGAGCATGTCGTGGAAGTGATAGGCGATGTCAACGGCTTCGAGGTGGGGCTCTCAGATCATGCTCTAGCGCAAGGAGGAAGAAGCGGCGGTGGAATTCTTGGATCGAGCGATGGTTGCTTTGATGTTGGAAGAAGTCGGTGGATTAAATGATGGTTTAGTAAATTAATTAATTATTAAAGTAATTAAGGGTATTAAAGTATTTAATGTTCAAACATCTATAACTTTCTCGTACAACAACAGAATTGGACGATTTTCGTTGCGATGGAATCGTCTTTCCGAACTCTACGCTATGGAACAGACTGGGACGGAAACAGAAGCAGATGCATATTTTGATTAAATTAAACATCGGTTTTAATTTAATTAAAATAATCGTTATTTAATGATTTCCAAATCCAATCAAAGTGAGAACTCCTCCTCACTCTAAATTATACTTTTATCATGTTACTGCATTCAGGTATAAAAATATATAGAATTTCCAATGTAGATTTTTACCAGTTTTAATCATTATAAACTGTACACAGTGCCTGTTAGCTTACCTTCCTCGTCCACAGACCATGGATGATTTAATTGACTAAATTTTTGTTTATTGCTTGTGATTGTGATAATTGTTTGATGATTGATGGTTGTGTACAGTTTTAATGTTATCGTTATTAAACTGTGATTATAAATATTTATAAATAATAAATTCACATGAATTGTGATGTAAATCCCACACGGGTATTGGATACACATCGCCCAATTATATAGATAATAATAATTTTTTGATGTTTGAAAACCCCACACGGGTCCGGGGACGATAATTTGTTCACATCTCCCCTGAATTTAATTATATGTCAATCGATGGATCAACATACTGTGATAAGCGTTATTTAATTATTTAATGCTTATACAGTAGTAAGTTTCACTCTGGATGTGAAGTGGCTGTTTAATAGTTGTTTATCACTATTTTTGAATATATGCGATGTATGGAATCCATATAAATAAAAATTATATGGTAATTGATTGAGTCTGATTCCGATTCAAAAAAATAACAAATATTTTAAAATAATGAATATTTTAAAATAACGAATATTTTAAAATAATGAATATTTTAAAATAATATTCAGAAAAGAATCAAAATATGATTTTGATGTCCGTTTTTGGATGGACATCGAAAATATATAAAAATATATGAAGTCGGGTTTATTATAGAAATGCCATTTTAACCCGAACAAGTTTATCAATCGATTTTATTCATTTGATAATGAATACAAAAAGGAAATGGATTTCAAAATTAGATATTTTGATAATATTATCATTTTAATATTATAAAGAAAAGGAATTTTTAATTTCGATTTAAAATTGAAAATGAAGTTGATATCACTTTAAAATGAATTTATAAACGATTTATAAAACACATTTTAAATGGAAATCGACGATATATATATTACGAGTATATATGCACGTCCAGGTGGACTTGCATTTGATTTTCGAGCCATATTTTATAACATAGCTATTTAAAAAGATGACAATAAAATCGGTGAAATAATCGATTATCATATCAACACATTCAGATATAGCCAACGCACTTGAATTGCCTCATTAGTTAATATAATAAACAATTCAAACATTATTTAACTCGTAAATAGCCAATTTTCCATTCTTCAAAAAAAAAAGATACCGACCCTACTTCAGTTATGGATCAGTACCAAGATACAGATTCAGTTATGAATCGGTACCAAGATACAGATTCAGATGAGTCATTGCAAAATTAATTACCTTCTTTGGACTTGTTGAAATAATCTATTTTTAGCTAACAAATGTGACAACACTTAGAGGAATGGATTCAAAATATAACAACAAAAGTTATCCATTTAGATAAATACTAGTACGTTAGGCACGTCTGTTGGGCGTGTATGAAGATAATCAGGAATAAATTTATAGATTGTGAAATTTTAGTCATAGGCATAGATAATGTGTTAATACAAATAAATATGTGAGTTAGCTTCTGTGTACTTTGAAATATATGAAATTATGTGCAAAGATAATGCATTAATACATTTACCCTTGTACTTTGAAATATATTAATTAAGTACTTCAGCACGTGCCATCCATGTGTGCAGGTGTAACTGGTATTAAAATGCATTGTTTGTTAGATTTCTTTGATTCATGAATTTAAGGTGTACAAAAAATAAAATACTATTATGTTTATACTAAATTTTCAAAAATATCACTACTAACATTATATTTATTTTTCATAGAGATAGTTATTTGTATACAAAATTAGACAGTGTCCCAAAATGTTTGAACCATTGAATCTTTAATTCTTATATGAAAGATGAAATTTATAGGGCAATCCAATAATAAAAATCTATTTTCTCAACAACTATGTTTATATTTTATGTCCAAGCAAACTTTTCTTTTTCTAGTACACTTTACCAATTAGGAAAGCATCTCCAAGTACATTAATTATACATGACAAAAAAGGGGAAGTCATGTTAACTGCACTAAGTATAAATTAAAAAAACAAAGTACGTGAAATATACAAATAAGTGGGATACACACACGTGACACACCTGCCCCTAGACGTGTCAAAAGGGTGAGGTAGGGTCATATGTGGGTTAAGTAAAATTTGAGCTACATACAATAGCTTGACCCTTTTTGACTTTCTTGATTAATGATTAACCCATTACAACCCTTATAATACTAATTGTAACACCCCATATTTCTGTTAACACTAAAGTTCACAAATTAAAGAGTAACTAATCTCAGATGTAGGAATTAAGGGAAACGGGTTGCGCCATTGTGTTCGTCTTGGAATTCTGGTTGAGATAAAGTCTGAGTTTGCGTGAATTGGACTTCGTATGGAGAAGTTATAGCCATCGGAAGTTTCAGAAAATTCGAAACAGATTTCAAATTTCAAAATTTCAGAGTTAGATGGGCTAGGCAGGAAAATTCCCGCCAGGGCCAGGTCGACCATAGGGTCGACCTGGGGGTCGACCTACCCTGACCAGGTCAACCTGGGGGTCGACCTACCCCCCCGGCAGATTTGATTAGTGACCTGTTAATGACTAGATGCTGACTCATTAGGGTTTCTGATCTGCTCTGATTGGCTGGGATTAATTCTAGGTTGATCGGATGGCTTAAACTAATCCTAAACTCTATAAAAACACCTATAGACTCAAACCCTAAAATCAAATTAAAATTAGATTCATGGCCTCCATGCCATCACCTTCCAACTCAGAATAGCCGCCGCCAATTAGAGAGGAAGAAAGCTAATCAAATTCAATTCAATTCAACTCTAACAACGAATCTACTTCAAAGGAAAGCTAATACAACTTCAAAACTCAGAATTCAGAACCCGAGACCTTCTTTGAGTTGTGAGTTCGATTTCTTTAATAAAATAATTAGCAATTTAATTGGATTAAGTTATGATGTGGATTATATGGATATGATGTGAATTATTGATCGCGTGTTATAATTATGTTGTAAAATTGTGATGTTATCATATATGTTGTAAATTCTATGATGTTATGTTGTGATGTTATCATCTAAGTTGTAAAGTTATGATGCTATCATCTATGTTGTAATTCTATGATTGGCTTATGTATAATCAAATCATCATGTTGTTCATATGCTAGTTTGGTTATGTTGATTCATATGATAAATCATATGTATGTATGCAAGTTTAGATATTGATTTAGACATGAACCATATGCAAGTTAGTAAAGATTATGTATAACCTTACATGTTTCATGACATCTATTTTAGATCTAAAGTTAGGCTATGACATGTGTGATTATATGTTAAATTTTACATGCTAGTTTATATGTTTAAATGTGATTTTACACCATCGTTATGTTGCATGAATCACATATGAAAGTTTATATAAATATATGAGTTTGGAATATGAATCATGTTATGCAAGTTTGTGGTTATTTCCTATGAAAGTTTACACCTTTAGATGAAGATCTATGACATACATGATTTACGCAAGTTGTGACCATTACCTAAACAAGTTTACACCTTAGATTTGGATCTATGACATATGTAGTTTTATGCAAGTTGTAACTTTGGCCTATGCAAGTTTTAGATGTAGAAAATCATTCACACATGCAAGTTCACCCCCTTATGTTTAGATCTATCTTTAATTATATGTATGTTGTGATGTTTTCTCTTTATTCCATGAGTTAGACTATTCGAGTCTAACGTATATTTTACGTTGAACGAACAAACGTACAACGTGGGGTAAGGGGATAATATTAAAAGATTTAATTGGCATAAATGTCTTAAATGGCATAAAATAATTTGTGATGAAAATTGGTATGATTTTGCATACCATAAATAGATGGATATAATTGAGTCAATTATGGCCATAGTTAAATTTGGAATTGATTGATAATTTGAATAGGGAAATTAATTCAAATTGGGAATGATTAATTAGGTGTAATTAATTGTTTAAGACACGAGGTTAGGCTCTTTTGTGGTGTAAGACTGCCCGGACCCGCCCGGCAAATCCAGCTGCCACAAATGCCAGTCTAATGTGGGAGGTCTTAGGCATAAATTAAATACGTAACAATTGTAAAGACACGAGGTTAGGCTCGTTTGTGGTGTAAGACTACCCGGACCTGCCCGACAAATCCAGCTGCCACAAATGCCAGTCTAATGTGAGAGGTCTTTATAAGGTTACAGTCTTAATGAATTAAGAAACACTTAACCAGATAAACATGTAGTGGGACATGAGGGGGTTAAGTGGGTGCCTTGGGTGGCATGTGGAATCTAGTGGGTGCCTTAGGTGGCATTGGAAATACTATTAGAAGCACTTAACCAAAATTGAAACATGTAAGTGAACATGAATAAGAAGAGGGTTAAGTGGGATGTCCTAGAGGGGACCAAGCTTAGGTGGATAGCTTGTGTCAAGTAATGGGGACCTGTTTCAACCAGTAACCCATACGTATCTTTGTGGGCTCGACCCAAGTCGAGGACGGGACACGCATACTGGGCTTGACTGTAAGAGACCAAAACGGGTTAGCGGTGGCAACGCAAGTCCAATGGGTTCATATGCATGTGTGGGCCCGGGATGGTAAGAAAGACGTTGTTGCATCGTGTAGGTATAAGCCGTGCATTATTTGTGGTATCGGGTTGCCACTTTGGGGAGTGATACACCCCACTATGGGGCCAGCACGGGTATCTACGAGTTTGGGAGCCGATCGCATAGGGATAGTGGGTACACCTAGTGGAGATAGGGGCAGACGGCACCTATGAAGGCAACTAGGGGTGCACGAAACTACCATTATCATTATTAAAGTCTTGTAGGCGGGATCAACCTTAGGGTAACTAGTGGTAGTGCAGTATAGTAGTGGTGGTGCAGTATAGTAATTATCTTATAGTGATTTAGGTGCGCTTTAACGTTATCTTTGTTCATCATGTTTCCTTGTTTACTCTGTCTTACTCAATTGTTCATAGTCATTTCCTTATTTTCCAACTTATGCCTTAGCTTAGTTAATTTGGTAATTATATTGTTAAAGTTATCGCACTCGCCAGACTTTATGTCTGACCCCCTTTGTTTCCTCCTCTTTTCTTCCTCCCCCCCAAGGTGCTCAGGTTGGAACTAACACCAATGGAGCTTGATTTTGGACACCTGTATCTCTGGTTTTAGAAGTTGCTTGGATCGCTGAAGCAAAGTTCAGCCTCTCTTATTTATGGCTATTTTTTACTGGGGTTATGTCTTTCAATTCATGTACTTTGATTTGGTCAAGATGGATATTATGTACTTTGACTCTGGTTTTTGATGATGTAATCAAACTTATGTGTTTACCGCTGCAATGAATAAAGTTTTAAATTTTTAAGTACTGTTTATATCTGTCTTGTTGTTAAATTTATGTTCTATACACACTTAAAATGCTCCATAGAAGTTAATGCATTCCCTTTGTGAGTGACATTAATGGACGTGGGGTGTTACACTAATAGTAAATTGAAGTTTTTAAATTTGGTATAGTTAATAAAAACAAACGCTAAAATTTTTATTTTCAAAATATTCCATGAAATTTTGAACTTTCAAAATTTGAAATTCAAGTGTCGAATTATTCGAAAATAAAAGTTAATAAAAAAATTATTCGAAAATAATAATTTTTAAAGTTAAAAAGGCCAAAATTACGAAAATACCCTTCATGTTGAATAAAGTGAAAAAACAAAATAAAAAATCCAGAAAATTATGAAATGAAAAGTAAAAAAAGAATTATTTAAAATAATGAATTTTAAAGCTAAAATTGCTAAAATACCCTTCATTTTGAAAAAAGTAAAAAAATTCAAAAAATCTAGTAAATTACGAATTGAAAAGTAAAAAAAGAATTATTCGAAAATAACGATTTTTAAAGTTAAAAATGCTAAAATTACGAAAATACCCTTCTTTTTGAAAAAAGTGAAAAAATAAATAAATTTCAAAAAATTATGAAATGAAAAATAAAAATGAATTATTTTAAAATAATGATTTTTAAAGCTAAAAATGCTAAAATTATGAAAATACCTTTCATTTTGAAAAAAGTGAAATAAATAAATAAATTTCAAACAATCTAAAAAATTACGAAATGAAAAGTAAAAAACGAATTATTCAAAAATTACGATTTTTAAAGCTAAAAAAGCCAAAATTAAGAAAATAAAATACACATGTTATCCTTCGTATCTTAGCAAAATAAAATGCACATGTTATCCTTAAGCCAAGTGCGAAGGAAATAGGTTTGGATATAAGCGAGCATTGTTGTCAAAAATATTAAATGTTTTCTAAATCCACGATTTACGATTTAAATTCCGTTTCGGGTCATAATTTAAATTATAAGATTTACGATCTGAATCTCATTTTGAAAGGAAAATGCATAAACTTATATATTTACAATTCATGCCATTTTGGTTACTGTCGGTATTGACTATACTCTTTCCGTCTTTCGTTGGTACCTGATGGAAATAGTAATAATCAAAGTAAAGAACTGATAATGTAATAATGCATTATTAGTATACTGTATACTCAGATAGATAATATTGTAATTGAATGTGGATTAGTATACTACATGTAAATCAAAAGTAGTTGAGTCTAAACTGATTTAATATGCATTGAAACAGGTTTTTTCGCTCTGATATATAGAAGGTTTTGATCCATGTCATATACGCCATAAATTTCTTCACTGCATTGAACAAAAAAGAAGTCAAAGAATTGCACCTCCAACAAAAAAAATATATCTCATTTTAGATTTATAAATTTTTGAATGCATAAACGGACAACGCAGTGTAGAGAATGGTAAAACTTAGCTTGAAAACGTACCTAATTCTTATTTACCGTATATTAAATTAAAGGTAACCAAAAACATGCCATTAAGGCTAAAGTTCATTAATAATTCCCAAAAGCTAGTTTCCAAAGTAGCTTCCTAAAAACTGCATTAAAACTACATGCCTCATCTTCCTTAGTTTTAGCTTTTGCGTAGAATATGCAAAAAGTAAAAAATAAAATCAGGCATATCTAAAAATTCATTGCATATCCTGTCACTATATTTTTGTTAGAAACTTTAGCCGTTTATATATAGCATTTTCCCTTATTATGCAACATCTTCTTTTTGCCTTTCTTTTCACCTAAAGCATAACAAATGATATTTGTATATTAGGACTACAAATTAATCTATAGTATTATAAAGTAATCCTAGCAGTTTATAAAGAATGAGGAAAAGTTACACAATTCAAAAAGGTTGCCTCTTAATAGCATCTTAAAGTATAAGATATTATCATTACTTATGATCTAAAAAGAAAACATTGGCACTTAAGATACTACCTGTTTCAACATTTAGATCATCACTGAGTAAGTCATCATTGAGGATAAAAGAAAACCATAAATATATGTAAATTTCATTGTTTGGTTGCTAGGAAATTAATTCAAAAATGCATATTGGAAATCAAATTCATACACCTTGAATAACAGCTAAATCCTTCACATTTGATAATTTCTCCCATCATGATATCATTGCCAACTCTTAGCCAATTCCTAGAAAGCAGCTCCTCCCAATTTCATCTAGTATGACAATTCCAGCTTCATCCAATTCTGCAGTTGCTACTGCAATATCCATACCATGTTTTATCCCTACTGATGCTCATTCTATGCAGTCCGTTCACTTATGCAGCTGCTCAAGTTGTTGATCCGTTTACTGCCTATGCCTCTGTTGCCTCAAATGTATCCAATCTCACGCGTTATCCTCGGGACACTTTAGTGCTCATATTGCATGGGATACTCAAGCTCTCTCTTCTCCTTATAGCTCAGGCTGGGTCTGTTCATTTAAACCAGGCTGGATTTTTTCGTTCACATGCTAATTCTCCGCCTACTCTAGTCCACTTGCAGCATGCTCTTGACTCAAACTTAGCTTTATCTATTCATATTGCCTCACTTCATGCTGTTTCAGCGCTCCCTTTAACATCTGCCCCAGGTGATGCGCATGTTAGAACCTGTGGCAGCTCTATGCTCAAACTGAAACAAATTATATAATTCTCTTCTAAATAGCAGTGGTTTACTGATTATTTTGTCAAACCGGGTAATTGCACGACCAAATACGGAAGATTTATTTTCCAGTTAATAATGTAACGGAGTATTACAAAAAACCATGTGCTTAAAATTGTTCACTTTCTTCTACTGACTTATGAATTTTAAAAAAACTAAAAGTTTGTAAGTACAATTAATAAGTATGCACTAATGCACATGTAAAATTAAGACTAATCTCCTAATGTTAATACAACTCATCAGAAAAAAAATACTTAACATTAATATTTAACAAATCAATAATACAAGGTGTAACATAATAGTCAGTTAAAAAGTGATACACACCTCATACATCCAATCATTTGTTGAGTAATGATGATTGTTTGGTACATATTAGTCATTTCATGAAACCTCTGTAGTGTGATGTAGCGACCCGAAACTTCCCCAGTCTCCGAAGAGAAGAGGAAGAATGGATTACTTTGAGGAGAAGACGAATTAGAACACGAACAAAAGAACATTTCATTGCTTATTACAACAATTTCATCAGAACACAAGAATATTCCAGAGTATACATGAATAATATACAGAAGAAAATTTTCATAGATTTAAATTACATTTAAATACATAGCAGCGGAAAAATAATACAAAACACAACTGAAAGGGATAAACGGATACAGAGCTTTACGAATATCATTCCAGTTGTAAACCAGGATCCTGTGAATATAAATCTGCAAAACCAAAACTAATAGCTGCCCGAGTGGAAAATAGGGGCACCCAGAGTTCAGGCTAAAACAATAAAATCCAGATCAGTCATGTGACTAGTGTGAGAACTAAAACAGTTATTCAAAACTTTACTTCAAAATCAGATATATCAAGGGACCCCGCTGTATAACACGGAACGGGTTTCCTCCTAAGAATACCAGTGCATATAACAAAACAGCGCAATGCTTTATGGAAAAATGAAGCTATTATAAGACCCAGGTCCCATCACACAATGCAACGCAAGCCGAAGGATAGGGTTTTCCCTTATATTAGCCAAACATGCTTGGTACGTTTAAAACAAATCATTTGATACTATTATAAGCGCATACTGTATAAAACAACTTCAAATATAAATGTATCAATCTTAGACGGCATGAGTACCATATATCATGTCGCCAATACTAGGCTCTACAATCAAAACTGCAATTGTCACGTATTGGAAGTTAGATTTCCATCTGTGAACCAAGGCAAGGGATCGTCCTTACTGCTTTGAGACAATCTAGCCTACCATGTCTCAGGACCCAGACTCAGGTAGGCCGTTGGATCGTCAGGGCCAATCCACACGGAGTGGATTAAAATGCCTGAACACTATGTTTCCCAGCCCTGTGGGGCGTAAATCTACTCTGTATAAAGACCATCCTTGGCCCCGGAACGACCGATATAACCTAGACGCCTCGCTATCCATCATCCACATAAGTAAAACGCCAGGGCTTGCAAAATGCTGACACCACTCCTAGCTAGAAAGAAACGCATGTCCTCCATGATGTCCTCTCTCGTTTCTAGTTCACACCGGGATGTGAGGCTCGCGAGTTAACGCTACACAAAACTATGCTATATTAAAGCCGTGCTTTGATCATTAACCACAAGACTCTACTTTTCAACAGAAGCCTTGATCATTTGCATCTCAGTATGCCACACAGGCAATTCACGCTATGCAACCGATGTCTATCAATCACATAGAATGAAATCTGATGTCAGACACACATCCATTTACAAGTTTGTTTTGGGTCTGAACGAAACCAAAGGCACCTTATTCCTCATCCCATAAGTCCAATACAGGAGAGAAGCCCTCGCATATCCGTCGATCTCCAAGTACGTCTTCAGTCAAGACATCAATAATCATCCAAACGATGTGAAGACCTCCAGTCTTCAACCACCATCTTCATCCTCGACACATCGTCGAATCAGTTATTCAGAATGGGATAAACCCGGTCTTTCTGAATAACTCGCATATATAATAAACAAGTGCTGTAAAAACACAACATACGTCCCTTTCCAATACAGAATATTTTTTTATTCAAATATTCTTATACTTTGGCAAAAGTTCCCATTAATTTTATCAAAGATAAATTCTTTAAATTTATTCTTTAATCTTCCTTTGAATATCAATTCAAACCAAATTATGGTTTATCCAAACTAGTCAGGATTAGCGCACCTTACCTAAGTAATCATTTGTTTTATTTCCCAATCCCCACCTATTCATCCCATGAAGCAAAACTGGTAATACTTCATATCTAACACCACGGTGTTATCTGTAAATCCAATTACCATTTCACGTTCAAATATAATTCAAGATTTAACTATCGCCTTGAGAAAAACCGGTGATACTCCATTCTCGATCATTTCAATCTAATTAAAGATTCATTAAAACTCCATGTGGTTTTAATCTTCCCAAAAATCAATATTGATGATTATTTAACTTGGTAAATCATATCCTGTCTTTAACTGGGTTAAAGAATCAATGTCATTTAAAACATGGTTCACTATAAACTCAAAATCACATTCGATTCCTTCAGCCTTTAACCTTAAATTAGCAAGTGAACAATTCCCTAAGTATTGACCCTGAAGGCCGAAACCAACATCAGATCAATACCCAGGAAACCATTCAACTTAACTAATCTCCAGTTAGTTTCTGATTTTCTTAACTCCGTTGGGTCTAAGAACAGTATTATTAAAGATACCGTTCACGATAACCCAAAATCTCATTCCATTGTTAATCGGGTTAAAGAACAAATGTTATTTAAAATATCGTTCACGATAAACCCAAAGACAAATTTCAATTCAATTCCAATTAAATATTAGTTAATTGGTATACTTCATTAAATCCAAATAAAAAGATTTAATCTTTTCTCAACTAGGTTCAAGAACAGTATTAATGAAGACACCGTTCATGACAAATCCAAAATCACATTCCATTCCATCAGCCATTAACCGTAAATTAGCAAGTGAACAATTCCCTAAGTATTAACCCCGAAGGCCGAAACCAACATCAAATCAATATCCACCAAACCATTCAACTTAATTAATCTCCAGTTAGTTTCTAATTTATTAACTCAACTAGGTTTAAGAACAGTGTCAGTGAAGACACCGTTCACGACAAACCCAAAATCCCATTTGATATTAAATAAAAGGCTCTGAACAGAAAATATATCGGCTTATATTCAATATCAAATTCTGAAAATCAACAAATATCGTATTGGAATAACGATTTATATATCTTCCAAATTCCTCCATAATGTCCGTATAATCATGGAATCCAATATCGAAATATTCCAAAGATAATTTCGATTCAAATCCATTCCACTTCATATATTGGAAATTCTGGTTATTTTTAAAACCATTTAAAATCCAATTTAACTATTTTAAAAATAATTGGATTATAATTCTAGTTCAAAACTAGTTCATTTCGATAAAAATCTATTTTTATCTTTTCAAATATGGAATTTTTTTTCATCCCAATTATTTCCAAATCATTTCTTATGATTTTACACAAATTATTGATATTTTTAATATTTTTATCAAGGCCCGTACAGTCGAGTTCCATACACTATCGTCGAGCTGCACTTACAACGACCTTTTCCAAATTTGATTTGGACATAATTCCAAGTCCAACCATTAGATTTCAAATCTCCAATATTTGTTAGAAAGCTCTTTTCGATACAAACCCAACGGTTCCAGTTTTAGGAGAATCCGACGGTTGGATCTCCTGTAACGTTCGTTCGAAGTCAATGGTCGAAATTCGCGAACAACCGCGGCGCGGCACGTTCTATTCAGTCCATTATATATATAATATATTATATATTTCATCGATTTCCATTTAAAACGTATTTTATAAATTATTTTAAATTCGTTTTCAAAATGATTTCAACTTCATATTCAATTTCTAATCACAATTGAATATTACATATCATCAATATATAAATGACAATGTTTTCAAAACATTAGATTTTGAAATCAATTCCTTTTCGATATTCATTATAAAAATGAATAAAATCGATATAAATATCGTTCACGTCAAAATGGCGTTAATCTAATCAACACGGCTTTATATACTTAAATATATTCGTGTCCATCCCAAATCGGACATCAAAATCAGATTTTGATCTTCTTCTAAATATTATTTTAAAATATTCGTTATTTTAAAATATTCATTCTTTCTGAACTGGAATCAGACATAGTCAATTACCATATAATGTGATTATATGGATTTTATACGACGCATGTATTCAACAACAATCAAACACAGTCAACTATCATCCAAAATGCATTCTACACAGCATAAGCATCAAATATAAATATTTAACATTTACAACAGCCTGTCAATCAATCGATCGACATACAGCTAATTATTGGGACTAGTGTATTTCCAATATTATCCCAATACCCGTTTGGGGTTTCCAAACAACAAATACAGATTTATTTATGAAGTTGGGCGGTGTGTAAAATTTATCGCCCCAATCAATATCAGTCAAATGTCTGTACATAAACAAATCGTCCGATTTGTAAATGAATATTTATTTTATTCATATACACGTTAAAAATTATATTTTTAACTATAAAATATTTTTAACTATAAAATATTTTATTCCATTTCACATCACATAATCAACTTTCACAACAAAATCAAACAAACAAACAAGTCGTCCACTGTATGTGGACGACGGGTGTCGGGTGCTGCTAAGCACTGTCTGCATCCTAGTATATATTTTAACTAGAAAATAAAATTAAAGTGAGAAGTTATCACCCATAAGCTTAACCAAACACCGCGACTCTTCCTATGTAGAAAATCTCCGTCTTGTTTCCAACGAGATCTGTTTCACGCGGTATATGTTAAAAATCGTGTTTTTAACATTGCTATAGATATAATTAAAAATTACATTTTTATCATATCGCTCCATATATAAAAATCACATTTTTATTTCAATTCTAAATGTTATATTTTTACTTCAAAACCATATGTGTAAAAATCACATCTTTAACACGATGTTTACATTATAAAGATAATATTTTTATTTCTCTACTAATATAAAAATCATATTTTTGGTATGCTATTAACATAAAAAATCATATTTTTAATCGCTATTAATATAAAAATCATTTTTTTATCTGTTATAATATATATAAAATTTAAATTTCTATACTATGTCTTCTTTGAATTAAAACCGACTTAAAGCTTGGTTTAACGAATTAAAACTGACCTTCATCGATCGCGGGGGGTAGGAGGAGGGTTATGGATGGTCGGAGCCAATCCAGTGGTGGCGGCGGAATTCAGAGGGCAGTGCAGGGTCATGGCGGCGGCAGCTTCCTTGGATGGTGGTGGCGGAGCAGGCTGAGAAGGGGTTAGGGTTTTGGAAATGGGGTGTTGAGGAGAGGAGGGACGACGAAGGAGGAGGGCAGTGCACCTTGAAGGCGGCGGCGTGATGGGGTGGGGAACGACGAGGAGCGATAGCGATACCGGGAGGAGCGACGGTTTTTTCCGATTTGGGGGAGTGGTTGTTTTCAATGAAAACTGAAACAGGGGGGGTATTATGTAAAGAGGGAATTTTTTTTCCCTTTTTAATCCCCATAAAGTTGACTTTTGTCCCAAACCCTAAACGAGACCCAATGACTATCGTCCCTAGCGCAATACTCTCATTCCGAACACAATGGGATATGTTTCATAAGCCAATTCGATTATTTCGATCAGTTTTGATTTAAATTACAATATAAATCAATATATATTTAATTTAAACGTACATTTCAATTTATCGGGGCCGCATACGGACTCTAAAAATTCCAGAAAAATAATTTCTAGCTTCGTACTGACGACACAGTCCTAACAAAACTAATTTCATCAAATTTGAAGACAATTTGAAAAATGGCCATTTTCTAGTCGATCCAAATTGACTGAAATTGTCAAAACATGTTTTCATTTGCTACGCTCACATATTGATTTCAAAAATTATGAATTTCGCAATCTAGCAATAACTTGACATCCCGGATCCAATAAAAGTGGTTTCGTCGAAAACAGACGTCGTTTGCAAAATTTCTATTTTTAAGGGCCTAAAATTCCATAACGACTATTCTGAATCTTCAACTGGGCATAACTTTTTATTCCCACTATGAAATTTTGATTTTTCGAATTCGTTGGAAAGACATCTTCAAATAAATTCTAATATTTTTGGTTTCGATAAAATCTGGTTTATTTTGAATCCTGTACATTCATTTGAAATTTGAAATTTGAAATTGAATTTTCAAACTATCGTGCCATTTCCAATTCCTTTTATAATTAAAATAAATATTTTATATTCTAACGTCGATTCAAATAAATAAATACGTTCTAATTCTATTCAAAATATATTTCTCGTCATTATTATTTAAAATAATTCATTTTAAATATTCAAAATTAATAAAAACTGCCAAAATAAAAATTTTAAATTGGTTATGATTTTCCAGGTTGTTACAATCTCCCCCACTTAAAACCTTTTCGTCCCCCAAAAGGAATGGAGCTGAAAGTTGTTTAATTAATCATCTCAACTTTCATTATTTTAATTATGGCTTAAGTTTTTCAACTTTTCAGTTTCTAAGAACGTTTCAAATTTTTCAAAAATGTGGCTAGCGCCCTAAATTTTCGATTTTTTTTGCCATAATCTCCTTTGTACAGGATCACCGGGAAAATCCCCAAACCGCCACACAGGCCTCTCCAATCAAAAAGAAAAAGAAACAACCAAGTGTCTAGCCAATCGACTCATAAAATCATCAAAAACCCCCAAGAATTGCAATAAAAATGTACCTATTTGTCGAACAAACAATTTTATTCCTCTTCTCTAGCCTCCTTGCTATGACCTTCTCAATATATATACATGTATATGCATGCAATTCCAAACAATTTTCAATTCAATTCAATATTTAATACAATTTGGTTATATGTACCATTCATTTACATAATGGTTTTATTGGTTAACAAATAATCAAACAATACAACCATCATTCAATTAGTGGATTATCGTTTCAAACATGTATCTTTAGTACATAGTCAAAAATAATGTTTTTGATGCCAAATCACAACAAATAATCCTATCTAGTTTTGGTTCTCACACTAGTCAATTGGAAATATATAGATATCCCACTTTCGAAACTCGAAAATGGACTACTGATGCCGTACGTCATCAACAGAATCATGCCTGGGCAACTAGAGTGTGATTCTATATCCATCCGTATATCAAAACTTCGAATACACATGGATCAAACATAAGTGAAAAATCTTTATATACTTGATTGTCCAAATTAATTTGAAATAAAATATTCAAATATGTATCATAAGGTTCAAATTTTTAAAATGAAATTTGTTTTCAATTTTATTTTAAAAATAACACTCTTCAGACTCATTCTAGGATAATACTGATCCCATCTCGAACGAGTCATTCCCATCGGATATTACTAATCCAATCTCTGATGAATTCTTTCATTTGGTTCTAATGTGTCTTGTTCTCCGAGCTCTGTAAACCAAAGCTCTGATACCACCTATAGCGACCCAAAACTTTCCCGATCTCTGAAGAGAACAGAAAGAACGGGTTGCTTTGAGGACAAGATTAATTAGAACATGAACAGAAGAACATTTCATTACTTATTACAACAATTTCATCAGAATACAAGAATGTTCCAAAGTATACATGAATAATATACAGAAGAAAATATCAGAGATTTAAATTACATTTATATACATAGCAGTGGAAAATAATACAAAACACAACTGAAAGAGATAAACGGATAGAGAGCTTTCCGAATATCATTCCAGCTGTAAACCAGGATCCTGCGAATATAAATCTGCAAAACCAAAACTACTAGCTGCCCGTGTGGAAAATAGGGGCACACGGAGTTTAGGTTAAAACAATAAACTCCAGGTCAGTCATGTGACTGGTGTGAGAACTAAAACATTTATTTAAAACTTTACTTCAAAATCAGATATATCAAGGGACCACGCCATATAACACGGAACGGGTTTCCTCCCAAGAATACCAGTGCATATAACAAAACAGCGCAATGCTTTTGGAAAAAATGAAGCTATTATAAGACCCAGGTCCCATCACACAATGCAACGCAAGCCGGTGGATAGGGTTTTCCCTTATGATAGCCAAACATGCTTGGTGCGTTTAAAACAAATCATATGATACTTTTATGAGTGCATAGTGTATAAAACAACTTCAAATATAAATGTATCAATCCTAGACGACATGGGTTACCATATATCATGTCGCCAATACTAGGCTCTACAATCAAAACCGCAATTGTCATCTATTGGAAGTTGGATTTCCGTCTGTGAACCAAGGCAAGGGATCGTCCTTACCGCTTCGAGACATTCTAGCCTACTATATCTCAGGGCCTAAGCTCAGGTGGGCCCTTGGATCGTCAGGGCCGGTCCACATGGAGTGGTTTAAAATGCCTGAACACTACATTTCCCCGCCTATGGGGCGTAAATCTGGTCTGATAAAGACCATCCATCGGCCCCGGAACGACCGATATAACCGAGGCACTTCGCTATCCATCATCCACATAAATAAAACGTCATGGCTTGCAAAACACTGACACCACTCCTAGCTAGAAAGAAATGCATGTCCTGTCTGATGTCCTCTCCAGTTTCTGGTTCACACCAAGGTGTGAGGCTCGCGAATTAACGCTACACAAAGCTAAGCAATATTAAAGTCGTGCTTTGATCATCAACCACAAGACTCTGCTTTTCAACAGAAGCCATTATCATTTGCATCTCAGCATGCCACATAGGCAATTCACGCTATTCAACCGATGTCAATCAATCACACAGAATAAAATCCGATGTCAGACACACATCCATTTACAAGTTCGTTCTGGTTCTTAACGAAACCGGAGGCACCTTATTCCTCATCCCATATGTCCAATACAGGAGAGAGGCCCTCGCATATCCGCTCAATCTCCAAGTACGTTTGGACGATCACCACTTATTACCTTGTCTTGGGTGTACAGCCCAATCAAGACATCAGTAATCATCTAAACGATGTGAAGACCTCCAGTCTTCAACCACCATCTTCATCCTCGACACATCGTCGAATCAGTTATTCAGAATGGGATAAACCCGGTCTTTCTGAATAACTCGCATATATAATAATCAAGTGCTACAAAAACACAACATATGCCTCATTCCAATCCAGAATATTTCTTTATTAAAATATTCTTATACTTTGGGAAAGGTCCCCATTAATTTTATCAAAGATAAATTCTTTAAATTTATTCTTTAATCTCCCTTTGAATATTAATTCAAACCAAATTATGGTTTATCCAAACAAGTCGGGATAAGCGCACCTTACCGAAGTAATCATTTGTTTTATTTCTCAATCCCCACCTATTCATCCCATGAAGCAAAACAGGTAATACTTCATATCTAACACCACGGTGTTATCCGTAAATCCAATTACCATTTCACATTCAAATTTAATTAAAGATTTAACTATCGCCTGGAGCAAAACTGGTGATACTCCATTCTTGATCATTTCAATCTAATTAAAGATTCATTTAAATTCCACTTGGTTTTAATCTTCCCAAAAATCAATATTAATTATTATTTAACTTGGGAAATCATATCCTGTCTTTAACTGGGTTAAAGAACCAATGTCATTTAAAACACGGTTCACTACAAACCTAAAATCACATTCCATTCCTTCAGCCTTTAACCGTAAATTAGCAAGTGAACAATTCCCTAAGTATTAACCCCGAAGGCCGAAACCAACATCAGATCAATACCCAGGAAACCATTCAAATTAACTAATCTCTAGTTAGTTTCTGATTTTCTTAACTCCGTTGGATCTAAGAACAGTATTATTAAAGATACCATTCACAAAAACCAAAAAGCTTATTCCATTGTTAATCGGGTTAAAGAACAAGTGTTATTTAGAACACCGTTCACGATAAACCCAAAGACCAATTTCAATTCAATTCCGATTAAGTATTAATTAATTGGTATACTTCATTAAATCTAAATAAAAAGATTTAATCTTTTCTCAACTGGTTTCAAGAACAGTGTTAATGAAGACACCATTCATGACAAACCCAAAATCACATTCCATTCCATCAGCCTTTAACCGTAAATTAGCAAGTGAACAATTCCCTAAGTATTAACCCGGAAGGCCGAAACCAACATCAGATCAATAGCCAGGAAACCATTCAACTTAAATAATCTCCAGTTAGTTTCTAATTTTCTTAACTCAACTGGGATTTAGAACAGTGTTAGTGAAAACACCGTTCACGACAAATACAAAATCCCATTTGGTATTAAATACAAGTCTCTGAATAGAAAATATATCGGCTTATATTCAATATCAAATTCGGAAATCAACAAATATCGTATTAGAATAACGATATATATCTTTGAAATTCCTCCACAATGTCCGTATAATTACAGAATCCAATATCTAAATATGCCGAAGATAATTTCGATTCAAATCCATTCCAATTCATATATTGGAAATTCCGGTTAATTTTAAAACCATTTCAAATCCAATTTAATTATTTTAAAAATAATTGGATTATAATTCTAGTTCATTTCGATAAAAATCAATTTTTATCTTTTCAAATATGTAATTTTTTTTCCATCCCAATTCTTTCCAAATCATTTCTTATGATTTTACTCAAATTATTGATATTTTTAGTATTTTTATCAAGGCCCGTACAGTCGATTTCCATACACGGTCGTCGAACTGCACTTACAGCGACCTTTTCCAAATTTGATTTGGACATAATTCCAAATCTAACTGTTAGATTCAAAATCTCTAATATTTGTAAAAATCTCTTTTTGATACGAACCCAACGGTTCCGGTTTTAGGAGAATCCGACGGTCGAATCTCCCGTAACGTCCTTCGAAGTCAATGGTTGAAATTCGCGAACTACCGCGGCGTGGAGCGTTCTATTCAGGCCATTATACATATACTATATATTTTTTATATATTTCGTCGATTTCCATTAAAAACATATTTTATAAATCGTTTTAAAATCATTTTCAAAACGATTTCAACTTCATATTCAATTTCTAATCACAATTGAATATTCCAAATCATCGATATATAAATGATAATATTTTCAAAACATTAGATTTTGAAATCAATTCCTTTTCGATATTCATTATAAAAATGAATAAAATTGATATAAATATCGTTCACATCAAAATAGTGTTAATCTAATCAACACGGCTTTATATACTTAAATATATTTGTGTCCATCCCAAATCGGACATCAAAATCAGATTTTGATCTTCTTCTGAATATTATTTTAAAATATTCGTTATTTTAAAATATTCATTATTTTAAAATATTCATTCTTTCTGAATTGGAATTAGACACAGTCAATTACCGTATAATGTGATTGTATGGATTTCATACGATGCATGTATTCAACAACAATCAAACATAGTCAACCATCATCCAAAGTGCATTCTACACTGCATAAGCATCAAATATAAATATTTAACGCTTACAACAACCTGTCAATCAATCAATCGACATACAACTAATTATTGGGACTAGTGCATGTCCAATATCATCCCAATACCCATGTGGGGTTTCCAAACAACAAACACAAATTTATTTGCGAAGTTGGGCGATGTGTAAAATTTATCGTCTCAATCAATATCAGTCAAATGTGTGTACATAAACAAATCGTCCGATTTGTAAATGAATATTTATTTTATTCATATACAAGTTAAAAATTATATTTTTAACTATAAAATATTTTATTCCATTTCACATCACACAATTAACTTTCACAATAAAATCAAACAAACTAGCCGTCTATGGTATGTGGACGATGGGTGTCGGGTGCTGCTAAGCACCGTTAGCATCCTAGTATATATTTTAACTAGAAAATAAAATTAAAGTGAGAAGTTCTAACCCATAAGCTTAACCAAACACCACAACTCTTCCTATGAAGAAAATCTTCGCAGTGTTTCCAACGAGATCTGTTTCACGCGGTATATGTTAAAAATCATGTTTTTAACATTGCTATAGATATAATTAAAAATTAAATTTTTATCATATCGCTCCATATATAAAATTCACATTTTTATTTCAATTCTAAAAATTATATTTTTACTTCAAAACCATATGTGTAAAAATCACATTTTTAACACGATGTTTACATTATAAAGATAATATTTTATTTCTCTACTAATATAAAAATCATATTTTTAATATGCTACTAATATAAAAAACATATTTTTAATCGCTATTAATATAAAAATCATGTTTTTATCCGTTATAATATATATAAAATTTAAATTTCTATATATGTCTTCTATGAATTAAAACTGACTTAAAGCTTGGTTTAACAAATTAAAACTGACCTTCAACGATCACAGGGGGTAGGAGGAGGGTTGTGGATGGCCGGAGCCAATCCAGTGGTGGCCGCGGAATTCAGAAGGAGGCACAGGGTCACGGCGGCGGCGGCTTCCTTGGATAGTGGTGGCGGAGCAGGCTGAGAAGGGGTTAGGGTTTTGTAAATGGGGCGTTGAGGAGAGGAGGGACGGCGAAGGAGGAGGGCGGTGCACCTTGAAGGCGGCGGCGTGATGGGGTGGGGAACGACGAGGAGCGGTGGCAATACAGGGCGGAGCAGTGGTTTTTTCGATTTGGGGTGTGGTTGTTTTCAATGAAAACTGAACGGCGGGGGGTGGGAGGGGGGTAGTATGTAAAGAGGGATTTTTTTTTATTTTTTTTCCTTTTTAATCCCCAGAAAGTTGACTTTTATCCCAAACCCTAAACGGGACCCAACTGTCATCCCTAGTGTAATACCCCCATTCCAAACACAATGGGATCTGTTTCGTTAGCCAATTCAACTGTTTCGATTAGTTTTGATTTAAATTACAATATAAATCAATATATTTAATTTAAATGTACATTTCAATTTACCGGAGCCACATACGGACTCAAAAAATTCCAGAAAAAATATTTCTAGTCTTGTATTGACGATACGATCCTAACAAAACTAATTTCATCAAATTTGAAGACCATTTGAAAAATGGCCATTTTCTGGTCGATCCAAATTGACTGAAACTGTCAAAACACGTTTTCTTTTGCTACGCTCACATATTGATTTCAAAAATTATGAATTTTGGAATCTAGCAATAACTTGACATCCGGGATCCAATAAGAATGGTTTCGTCGAAAACGGAGGTCGTTTGCAAAATTTCCATTTTTAAGGGCCTAAAATTCCATAGCGACTATTCTGAATCTTCAACTGGGCATAACTTTTTATTCCCGCTATAAAATTTTGATTTTTCGAATTTTTTTTAAAGATATCTTCAGATAAATTCTAATATTTTTGGTTTCGCTAAAATCCGGTTTATTATGAATCCTGTACATTCATTTGAAATTTGAAATCGAATTTTCAAATTACCGTGCCATTTCCAGTTCCTTTTATAATTAAAATAAATATTTTATATTCTAACGTCGATTCAAATAAATATATACATTCTAATTCTATTCAAAATAAATTTCTCATCGTTATTATTTAAAATAATTCATTTTAAATATTCAAAATTCATCCAAATTGCCAAAATAAAAAATTTAAATTGGTTCTGATTTTCGGGGTTGTTACAATCTCCTCCACTTAAAATATTTTCATCCCCGAAAAGGAACGGAGCTGAAAGTTGTTTAACTAATCATCTCAACTTTCATTATTTTAATTATGGCTTAAGTTCTTCAACTTTTCTGTTTCTAAGAACTTTCCAAAATTTTCAAAAATTTGGTTAACGCCCTAAATTTTTGAAAAATTTCGCCATAACCTCCTTTGTACGGGAGCACCGAGAAAATCCCCAAATCGCCACACAGGCCTCCCCAATCAAAAAGAAAAAGAAACAGCCAAGCGGTTCATAAAATCATCAAAAATCCCAAGAAATAGAATAAACATGTACCTATTTGTCGGGCAAACAATTTTATTCCTCTTCTCTAGCCTCCTTGCTATGACCTGCTTAATGTATGTACATGTATATGCATGCAATTCCAAACAATTTTCAATTCAATATTTAATACAATTTGGTTATATGTACCATTCATTTGCATAATGGTTTTATTGGTTAACAAATAATCATATAACACAACCATCAATCAATTAGTGGATTATCGTTTTAAACATATAACTTTAATACATAGTCAAAAATCATGTTTTTGATGCCAAATCACAACAAATAATCCTATCAAGTTTTGGTTCTCACAGTAGTCAATTGGAAATATATAGATATCCCACTTCCGAAACTCGAAAACAGACTACTGATGTCGTACGTCATCAATAGAATCTTACCCGAGCGACTAGAGTGTGATTCTATATCCATCCAGTATATTAACACTTTGAATACACATGGGTCAGACGTATATGCAAAATCTTTATATACTTGATTGTCCAAATCAATTAAAAGTAAAATATTCAAATACGTGTGATAAGGTTTAAATTTTTAAAACGAAATTTGTCTTTAATTTTAATTTAAAGTTAACACTCTTCGGACTCATTCTAGGATACTACTAATCCCATCCCTAACGAATTATTCCCATCGAATATTATTAATCCAATCTCTAATGAATTCTTTCGTTTGGTTCTAATGTGTCTTGTTCTCCAAGCTCTGTAAACCAACGCTTTGATACCACCTGTTGCAACCTGAAACTTCCCCGGTCTCCGAAGAGAAGAGGAAGAACGGATTGCTTTGAGGGCAAGACGAATTAGAACATAAACAAAAGAACATTTCATTACTTATATTCACAGGATCCTGGTGTACAGCTAGAATGATATTCGGAAAGCTCTGTATTCGTTTATCTCTTTCAGTTGTGATTTGTATTATTTTTCCGTTGCTATGTATTTAAATGTAATTTAAATCTCTGATATTTTTCTTCTGTATATTATTCAACTATAATCTGGAATATTTTTGTATTACTAGCTTCCCGTGTGGAAAATAGGGGAACCCAGAGTTTAGGTTAAAACAATAAACTCCAGGTAAGTCATGTGACTGGTGTGAGAACTAAAACAATTATTTAAAACTTTACTTCAAAAACAGATATATCAAGGGACCATGCCGTATAACACGAAACGGGTTTCCTCGCAAGAATACCAGTGCATATAACAAAACAACGCAATGCTTTTTGGAAAAATGAAGCTATTATAATACCCAGGTCCCATCACATAATGCAACACAAGCCGGAGGATAGGGTTTTCCCTTATAATAGCCAAACATGCTTGGTACGTTTAAAACAAATCATTTGATACTATTATAAGTGCGTAGTGTATAAAACAACTTCAAATATAAATGTATCAATCCTAGACGGCATGGGTACCATATATCATGTCGCCAATACTAGGCTCTACCATCAAAACCTCAATTGTCACGTATTAGAAGTTGGATTTTCATCTGTGAACCAAGGCAAGGGATCATACTTACCACTTCGAGACAATCCGACCTACCATGTTTGAGGACCTAGACTCGGGTGGGACCTTGGATCATCAGGGCCGGTCCACATGGAGTGGATTAAAATGCCTGAACACTGCATTTCCCCGCACTATGGGGCATAAATCTGGTTTGTATAAAGACCATCCATCGGCCCTGGAACCACCGATATAACCGAGGCGCCTCGCTATCCATCATTTACATAAGTACAATGTTAGGGCTTACAAAACGCTGACACCACTCTTAGCTAGAAATAAACGCATGTCCTCCCTGATGTCCTCTTCCATTTCTGGTTCACACCGGGGTGTGAGACTCGCGAATTAACGCTACACAAAACTATACTATATTAAATCCGTGCTTTGATCATCAACCACATGACTCTGTTTTCATTCACGCTATGCAATCGATGTCTATCAATCACATAGAATGAAATCCGTTGTCAGACACACATCCATTTACAAGTTCGTTCTGGGTTTGAACGAAACCGAAGGCACCATATTCCTCATCCCATATGTCCAATACAGGAGAGAGGCCCTCGCATATCCGATCGATCTCCAAGTACGTCTGTACGATCACCACTTATTACCTTGTCTTAGGTGTACAACCCAATCAAGACATCAGTAATCATCCAAACGATGTGAAGACCTCCGATCTTCATCCTCGACACATCGTCGAATCAGTTATTCAGAATGGGATAAACTCGGTCTTTCTGAATAACTCGCATATATAATAAACAAGCACTATAAAACACAACGTACACCTCATTCCAATCCAGAATATTTCTTTATTCAAATATTCTTATACTTTGGGAAAGGTTCCCATTAATTTTATCAAAGATAAATTCTTTAAATTTATTCTTTAATCTTCCTTTGAATATCAATTCAAACCAAATTATGGTTTATCCAAACTAGTCGGGATTAGCGCACCTTACCGAAGTAATCATTTGTTTTATTTCCTGATCCCCACCTATTCATCCCATGAAGCAGAACTGGTAATACTTCATATCTAACACCACAGTGTTATCGGTAAATCCAATTACCATTTCACGCTCAAATCTAATTAAAGATTTAACCATCGCCTGGAGAAAAACTGGTGATACTCCATTCTCGATCATTTCAATCTAATCAAAGATTCATTAAAACTCCACTTGGTTTTAATCTTCCCAAAAATTAATATTAATGATTATTTAACATGGGAAATCATATCATTTCTTTAACTGGGTTAAAGAACCAATGTCATTTAAAACACGGTTCACTATAAACCCAAAATCACATTCCATTCCTTTAGCCTTTAACCGTAAATTAGCAAGTGAACAATTCCCTAAGTATTAACCCCGAAGGCCGAAACCAACATCAGATCAATACCGAGGAAACCATTCAACTTAACTAATCTCCAGTTAGTTTCTGGTTTTCTTAACTCCGTTGGGTCTAAGAACAGTATTATTAAAGATACCATTCACGACAACCCAAAATCTCATTCCATTGTAAATCGGGTTAAGGAACAAGTGTTATTTAAAACACCGTTCACTATAAACCAAAGAACAATTTCAATTCAATTCCAATTAAATATTAATTAATTGGTATACTTCATTAAGTCTAAATAAAAAGATGTAATCTTTTCTCAACTAGGTTCAAGAAAAGTGTTAATGAAGACGCCATTCACAACAAACACAAAATCACATTCCATTACATCAGCCTTTAACCATAAATTAGCAAGTGAACAATTCCCTAAGTATTAACCCCGAAGGCCGAATCTCAACTCAACTGGGTTTAAGAACAGTGTTAGTGAAGACACCGTTCACGATAAACCCAAAAACCCATTCGATATTAAATACAAGGCTCTGAATAGAAAATATATCGGCTTATATTCAATATCAAATTCTGAAATCAACAAATATCGTATTGGAATAGCGATATATATATCTTCGAAATTCCTCCACAATGTCCGTATAATCACGGAATCCAATATCGAAATATTTCGAAGATAATTTCGATTCAAATCCATTCCAATTCATATATTGGAAATTCCGGTTACTTTTAAAACCATTTCAAATCTAGTTTAATTATTTTAAAAATAATTGGATTATATTTCTAGTTTAAAACTAGTTCATTTCGATAAAAATCTATTTTTATCTTTTCAATTATGGAATTTTTTTTCATTCCAATTCTTTTCAAATCATTTCTTATGATTTTACATAAATTATTGATATTTTTAACATTTTATCAAGGCCCGTACAGCCGATTTCCATACACGGTCGTCGAACTGCACTAACAATGACCTTTTCCAAATTTGATTTGGACATAATTCCAAATCCAATCGTTAGATTTCAAATCTATAATATTTTTTAGAAATCTCTTTTCGATACGAATCCAATGGTTCCGGTTTTAGGAGAATTCGACGGTCGGATCTCCCGTAACGTCCGATTGAAGTCAATGGTCGAAATTCACGAACTACCGCGGCGCGACACGTTCTATTCAGGCCATTATATATATACATATATATTATATATTTCATCGATTTCCATTTATAACGTACTTTATAAATCGTTTAAGTTTGTTTTCAAAATGATTTCAACTTCATATTCAATTTCTAATCACAATTGAATATTCCATATCATCGATATATAAATGATAATATTTGCAAAACATTAGATTTTGAAATCAATTCGTTTTCGGTATTCATTATAAAAATGAATAAAATCGATATAAATATTGTTCATGTCAAAATGGCATTAATCTAATCAACACGGCTTTATATACTTAAATATATTTGTGTCCATCCCAAATCGGACATCAAAATCAGATTTTGATCTTCTTCTGAATATTATTTTAAAACATTCGTTATTTTAAAATATTCATTCTTTTTGAACTGGAATCAAACACAGTCAGTTACCATATAATGTGATTATATGTATTCAACAACAATCAAACATAGTCAACCATCATCCAAAGTGCATTCTACATTGTATAAGCATCAAATATAAGTATTTAACGCTTACAACAGCCTGTCAATCAATCGATCAACATACAACTAATTATTGGGACTATTATATGTCCAAAATCATCCCAATACCTTTGTGGGGTTTCCAAAATACAAACACAGATTTATTTGCGAAGTTGGGCGATGTGTAAAATTTATCGTCCTAATCAATATCAATCAAATGTGTGTACATAAACAAATCGTCCGATTTGTAAATGAATATTTATTTTATTCATATACACGTTAAAAATTATATTTTTAACTATAAAATATTTTTAACTATAAAATATTTTATTCCATTCCATACCGCACAATCAACTTTCACAACAAAATCAAACACACAAACAAGTCGTCCATGGTATGTGGACGACGGGTGTCGGGTGCTGCTAAGCACCGTCTACATCCTAGTATATATTTTAACTAGAAAATAAAATTAAAGTGAGAAGTTCTCACCCATAAGCTTAACCAAACACCGTGACTCTTCCTATGTAGAAATCTTCGCCGTGTTTCCAACGAGATCTTTTTCATGTGGTATGTGTTAAAAATCATGTTTTTAACATTGATATAGATATAATTAAAAATTACATTTTTATCATATCGCTCCATATATAAAAATCACATTTTTATTTCAATTCTAAAAATTATATTTTTATTTCAAAGCCATATGGATAAAAATCACATTTTTAACACGATGTTTACATTATAAAGATAATATTTTTATTTCCCTACTAATATAAAAATCATATTTTTAATATGCTACTAATATAAAAATCATATTTTTAATCGCTATTAATATTAAAATCATATTTTTATCCGTTATAATATATATAAAATTTAAAATCCTATACTATGTCTTCTATGAATTAAAACTGACTTAAAGCTTGGTTTAACAAATTAAAACTGACCTTCATCGATCGCGGGGGGTAGGAGGAGAGTTGTGGATAGCCGAGCCAATCCAGTGGTGGCTGCGGGCTTTTGAGGGCAGCGTAGGGTTATGGGGGCGGCGGATTCCACGGATTGTGGTGGCGGGGCTGGCTGAGAAGGGGTTAGGGTTTTAGAAATGGGGCGTTGAGGAGAGGAGGGACGACGAAGGAGGAGGGCGGTGCACCTTGAATGCGGCGGCGACGTGATGGGGTGGGGAACGACGAGGAGCGGTGGCGATACAGGGAGGAGTGGCGGTTTTTTTTCGATTTGGAGGAGTGGTTGTTTTCAACGAAAACTGAACGGGGGGAGGGGTGTGGTATTATGTAAAAAGGGATTTATATAATTTTTTTCCCTTTTTAATCCCCATAAAGTTGCTTTTATCCCAAACCCTAAACGAGACCCAATGACTGTCGTCACTAGAGTAATTCCCCCATTCCAAGCACAATGGGATATGTTTCGTAAGCCAATTCAACTGCGTCGATCAGTTTTGATTTAAATTACAATATAAATCAATAAATATTTAATTTAAACGTACATTTCAATTTACCGGGGCCACATACAGACTCTAAAAATTCCAGAAAAAATATTTCTAGCTTCGTATTGACGATACGGTTCTAACAAAACTAATTTCATGAAATTTGAAGACCGTTTGAAAAATGGGCATTTTCTAGTCGATCCAAATTGACTGAAACTGTCAAAACACGTTTTCTTTTGCCACGCTCACATATTGATTTCAAAAATTATGAATTTTGGAATCTAGCAATAACTTGACATCTCGGATTCAACAGAAGCGGTTTCGTCGAAAACTGAGGTCATTTGCAAAATTTTCATTTTAAGGGCCCAAATTCCGTAGCGACTATTCTGAATCTTCAACTGGGCATAACTTTTCATTCCCGCTATGAAATTTTGATTTTTCGGATTTGTTGGAGAGATATCTTCAAATAAATTCTAATATTTTTGGTTTCGCTAAAATTTGATTTATTTTGAATCCTGTACATTCATTTGAAATTTGAAATCGAATTTTCAAACTACCGCGCCATTTCCAATTCCTTTTATAATTAAAATAAATATTTTATACTCTAACGTCGATTCCAATAAATATATATGTTCTAATTCTATTCAAAATAAATTTCTTGTCGTTATTATTTAAAATAATTCATTTTGAATATTCAAAATTCATCAAAATTGCCAAAATAAAAATTATAAATTGGTTCTGATTTTCCGGGTTGTTACATGTGATATCTATAACTTCCACAATTTCACTGTAATAGTGAAGGCTAGTTGTTATCATAAAAAAGGAAGAAATAAGCACAACATCGAAACATGTGACTTGTTTGAAGGGGCCTAAAAGAAACGTGTACAAAAAGAAAACAATCATTATAATATTAGAAACTAAGATAAGGGAAACAACTCTATATACTACAATATATTTAATAGTATGCATAGAGTACTTTGGCACGTGTGATGCTCATGTGCAGGAAGGATTGGTATTAATTTTACATGTGTAGAGTACCATGTGCATCATAAGTTGCTCTGCTCACTCTTTTGTCATTTACATGTTTCTTCAGTTGGTGAAGCATATCGAATAATTTTGGTGAAACTGTTAACAGACCTTCAAGTTATTTTTATTAGTGCACAATGGAGTGCACATGTTATGAATCTTCACTCTACATGCCTCACCACTTTTCATTTTATGGGTTATCATTGGTTCATGATATTGTGGTAGGAAGAAAACTTTATGGTCTAGTAGAAAAGTTCATAGAAAAATTCAGTGCTTCCTTTTTGAATTCTGCAACTACTTTTATACCCATCAAGAAAGAATGCATTGACACTCAAATACGTACCATGTGTAAATCTAATGAATTGTGCACTTGGGAATTATTGACCTTCCATTTTCCATATGAGCCATATCTTTACGAACTAGTCAACTATTTGTCTGTCATCTACGTTAATAGATAAAAGTTGTTTGGTCAGTGAGAAATGAAGGGCTTTATTTCAAATAAGTCGTGAAAATCACGTACACCTTTGGTACCATCTTCATGCCCAAACATCCGTACTTAGTGCTCAAGTCCAAAAAAGTACATGAAAACAACATTAACATGGTAAACCACAAAGTAAACTCACGTTAATAATGTCACTGGTGACTCTATTGTTAGTACGTTGCTGCATTTGTCAGTCAAAATCCTCCATGTTTTCCAAATATAAATACATTTGTGGCCTTTAACTCACACTCGCTTATGATCAAACAACACATGGGTTTTTGCTTATCTTCCTCATCTACAAACTACATTCAAGAACCAATGATAAACATTCAATTTCTTTTTATTAGTGCACAATGGAGTCACATGCATTTAATGTAGTTTATGAATCTTCACAATGGAGTCATATTTTCTCTATCGAATAATATATTTGTTCATGAACGAAGTAGCAAACATACTGGCTGAACTATTAATTGAAAGTTTCATCTGTTTATTATGCACACTTTGTCCACCATTAATTTCGCAGCTACCTTTTTTTTAAAAACTTGAGTTACCTAAAACCATATGCAGGACAATTAAGCTCATGAGCCGCTTTATTTCTTAGTTCTATATCAAGATTCTCCAATTTTTCACATGTTTAATTTTATAACATCTCTTTGCGATCTGCAGACAGCAATTCTTGCTGCTTCAACAACTTCTTCATCAAGATGAAACATTTCTACTAAGTTCTTCACTTCAACTCACTCTTTTTTCCATATATCATGATTAAGAGCGATTTCTATTCTTTCTTTGTCAAGCCTCTTTATTTCATATTCAACACGCTTTAACTGCTCTGCAATCATTTGATTATGAGACTTAATGTGAAAATTCAAGTTACAACAAATAGTAAGATACACTGGTTAGACATTTATTAGCACAAAATTGCTATTTTGCAACAAAGAAATTACAATTGAAACATGAGAAGATAAGTAACATATTCAATTAAATATTTATTTATTCTCGTCAATCCTCTCGAGAATTGAATTTTGAGTTAACCATGAATATAAGATGATACCAAATACTTATAGAAACTTGTAAATTTAAAGAAAGAAATTGCTACTTTCTTTTGCTTTTAAATTTTGATATAATCAAACACTAAGTAAAATAATCAAGAGATATGGTAGGTTTGGATATGAAATCCAAATACTTAAATAATTCATAAACTACAAAAAATAGGTTTTTTATTACTACTGTCAAGTTCAAGCAGGATGTAATAACTGTAAATCTAAAATTTCAGGCAATGAAACAATATATATGTGAAATTTTAATGTTCCACTCCTAATATTAACATATGTACTCAAATCCATTCGAAACAATCGATATAATAATTTTTTGTATCATAATCCAATAAGCACATAACGACATTACTCAAAAATTCATTGTAATACATAAATGATCATTCAAAAACCTCAAGGTAATAAATAAATTTTCTCATGGAAGAAGAGATAAATCCATGGATTAATTAATGTGAAAATAGATGAGTAAAGGAGAATACCTTGTACAGTATGCGAAGAAACCGATAAGACACAAAGCTTCATTTCATTAGTGTAATTTTTGATGTATTTTGACAGAAATAATAAAACAGAATTATTAATTTCACATACTTCAGAATTCACAGTACTTTCATTTGAACGAAAAAAAAAATTACAAATATTAAATATTAGATGCACAACACATTGTAAAATGAGATATAGTGGAAGAAGATAAAAAATAATAAAATACAGAAAAACTGTGTAAATCTAAATCAAAATATAGAACAATTGACTTTCAACCTAGAAGTCATTTCACTATCCACATTAGTAAGCACCCAAGAAAAAATGCTTTTTAAAGATCCATGCAATTTGAGAATATATTAACTATAAAGTAACAGTTAACTTATATTTAAATTTTAATTTGTCCAGCTTTAAAAAAATATGAGTTAAATACTGATTAAAAAAAACTAAACCATTTTTTTTTTTGAAAACATAAGTTTATAACATCCATTTTAAGCTTCTCATCCATTATTAACTGCAAACTTCTTCATTTAAGCTAAGAATTTTAAAATCAAGCTATCTTGTTTTGATTTTTTTTTTTTTTACTTAACTGCGATAATTTTCCAAAAGATTATTTGCTTGGAATTTTAGGTTAAATGATTAGAGTACATTCTTATCTTAAATTGAACATGACACCAAACAATAGCCATTGAAAAAGAAAGGGAAAAACTCATGCACCATAAACAGCTCCACTGTTGCAAAGAAGCAGCAATTAGGCTTAACCAAAAACAAAAATCCTTTTGTGCATGAACCAAGATGCTAATTATTCACTGCAAAAATGATAAGATTCTCCACCATCAGAACGTATCTTTGCACTGGGCCAAAAGTGCATTTAATTTTCGTTTATGGAACCCTGAAACATCACAGCAGCCATCATTGAGGTCATAATCAATTTATGAGTGTACTGTACATCAATTTTAAAGGAAAAAATAACTATAAAAGTAGAATTGTAATTTAATATACCATTAAATGTTCAAGCAGTCAGCATAACATTGAGCTATGAGCATAACTATAAAAATTGAAGAAATAGTTTTTTATTAGGGAGAGGGTGAAATAGTTTTTTATTAGGGAGAGGGTGAAATTGGATCAAAATAATGTGTAGTAAGGTTGTTGGCATTTTATAGTTTAGAGAGCTACATAGTTTGTTCACAAAACCAATTGGTTGATGTGAACTGTAGCTTCTTAGTATATATCCAGGATTTTAGTTGAACATTTCCCGATGTGGGACTTATATTTTCATCACTCCCCCTTCACGTGTGGCGTATTTGAGCCATCTACGTGATCATGCAATTTTGGATGGAGTGGCGCACGTATGGCGGTTAAGCACATACGTATTAGTTGAACTAGTTGAATTAGTTGACCTGGGCTCTGATACCACTGCTGGCATTTTATAGTTTAGAGAGCTACATAGTTTGTTCACAAAACCATAAAATGCCAGCAGTGGTATCAGAGCCCAGGTCAACTAATTCAACTAGTTCAACTAATACGTATGTGCTTAACCGCCATACGTGCGCCACTCCATCCAAAATAGCATGATCACGTAGATGGCTCAAATACGCCACACGTGAAGGGGGAGTGATGAAAATATAAGTCCCACATCGGGAAAGGTTCAACTAAAATCCTGGATATATACTAAGAAGCTACAGTTCACATCAACCAATTGGTTTTGTGAACAAACTATGTAGCTCTCTAAACTATAAAATGCCAACAGAGTTTCTTTTTTTTTTTTTTTTTTTTTTTTTTTTTTTTTTTTTTACGTTGATGAGGCTCGTGGCGCTCCAGCGCCATTATTGTTGTTTTCTCCATTGGGTTGTTCGGTCATTGCAGATCCTAATGTTGCACCGGGCCAAGCACTAGCAGGGGCACCGGGCCCAGCACCAGCACAAGCTCCCGCTGACGCAAACGCTGATGGTTCAAATGGAGGGCAGGGCCGTGAGCGCCGCCACCGCTGCTGCCGTGAATAATCAACATTAGCTCCGACTTCTAGGCTTTTTATGGTTATTTGCTTGCCTTTTGGTTTGTAGGTTTTACATTATCCTTTTTGTTATTACAAATCAATAATATGCATTTAGACAGTGAAAGTTCAATGTCTTTGTATGAAGAATCCTTTTATCTCTTGATATTTGAAAAAAAAAAAAAACTGTTGACATTTTATAGTTTAGAGAGCTACATAGTTTGTTCACAAAACCAATTGGTTGATGTGAACTGTAGCTTCTTAGTATATATCCAGGATTTTAGTTGAACATTTCCCGATGTGGGACTTATATTTTCATCAAAGGTAAAGGTTGAATTATTATTTTTCCAAAATAGGAAATTAGAAATTAATTAAGTTATACAAAAGTAGAAAAACGTAGAGCTTGAGAAAAATAGAATATATTGCTTTATAATTTGACATGTCAGCAAAGAAAAATTGGAAATGATTCAGCATTTAGTACATGTAAACAGTAAATTTTTAGCTTATCTTTGATTTTATTTTTAATGAAGTTACACATCATATGTCATTTATGCAAAACATGTCATCAATCAAGTTTTTCCAAATAATTTTCTTTTTAAACTCAGTCCAGTTTAATAAAGACAATATCTTTATCTATGTAAAATTATTTTCATTTCCATCAGAGTGAAGATAAATTTCCATAAAGAAAAAATTGTTAAAAAACTTCAATTTAAAACATCAACTTAACCACATAAAAACCTAAAAAGGGACCGAATAAGATGGCACCATTCTGGTAGAAGATTTTCTTGCTAGCATGCATAACTAATCTCAATATTCTATTTATGTCCATCAAGCCTATAATTTCTATAAGGAAATTTCAAATTGTGTAGAATTGTCAAGTAAGTCCAATATTTGACATGATGTGTATGTAAAAACAGAAGCAAACTTACACACACATACGCGCGCGCGCGCACACACACACACACACACACATATATATACACACACACACACAAACATACACATAAACTTACATATACACAGCTACAAACTTACATATACGTATATTTAGACATCTATAAACATATATATACATATAAACTTACATATATAAACAGCTGTAGCTTATAAAAACATATAAACTTACAAATATAAACTTACATATATAAATCAATGTAACTTTTGTTCTTTAGGTCTTCCTAAAGGTAGATATAAACGACTGTAGTTATAAAAAAAAGAACTAAAGTACCAATTGTTTTTGTTCCTCCTTTCCTCGGACTTCGTACTAACTTACATCAATAATAAGTAAATGATGGTATTAAAATCATTTTGACCAACATCTAACCTGAAGCAACTACATCTAACTAATTCATATTTTTTGACAGTGCCAATTTTATATTTTTGGATTAAAAAAAAAAACACTGCTGCAATACATAAAGTTAACTGTTCCCTCAAGCGTTATACTACCTTACATGAGCAACATAATCTATAACCAAACTTAGTCTCCTACTAGGTTAGTAACAGCATGGCCAATGTTTGATAAAGTAACTTTTTTGTAATAATTCAAATTAAGAAAAGAAGCTACCAAATCAATTTCCCTTTCACGGGCGAACCCAAACAATTTAACAGAAATCAAAATTAACAAAACACGCACATTTAAGAAAACTAAACCGTATTTAACGGAATAAAAACTTATCGACAAAGGAAAAAAACTAATCCGCAACTAGCATTATACAACAATAACTGAGTAAAAAAATTTAAATTTATACAAAACTGAGGTCGAGGTCTATGATTAAAGCAAAGAACTATATTTTGCACAATCAAGACTGACAGAAGTAGAATAAATCGTTGTTTGTACAGAGTTGTAAAGAGGCAGAAATCGACGGTGAGGAAAAGACGTCAAGAGCAGGTGAACGGGCTCAGATCTGAGCAGAGGCCGATGTAGATCTGAGTTTCGTTTGTAATGATAGAGTTGAACTGGAAGCCAAATGAAGAAGACTGGAGGCGATCGATATTTATTTGAGCAACTAGGGTTTTCTTCCAGTTTGAGAATGGTCGAAGTAGTTGTGGATTAGTGGATCAATGGAAAAGTGGAGAAATGAGAAACGTGCCAGCGCATAGGGTAACACATGGAAATTGCAGGGGGCATTTTTGGAATTTCAAAATGACATCAAGTAAAATAGGGTAATGAATTTAACTTATTAGTAGTATATATATATATACATACATATATAATGGCCTGAATAGAACGCACTGCGCAGCAACCGTTCACGAATTTCGACCATTAACTTCAAATGGACGTAACGACAGATCCGACCGTCGGATTCTCCTAAAACCGGAACCTTGGGTACATATCGAAAAGAGCTTTCCAATGAATATAAGAGATTTGAAATCTAATGGTTAGACTTGGAAATATGTCCAAATCAATTCCATAAAAGGTCACTATGGATGCAGTTCAGGAGCCGTTATTGGAAATCGACTGTAAAGACCTTAATAAAATTATTAAAAATATGAAAAAATTGTGTAAAATCATAATAAATGATTTGAAAAAATTTTGAATGAAAAATTTCAAGTGAAAAGATAAAAGTATATTTTTATCTAAATGAACTAATTATTTACTTGAAAAATAATCCAATGTTTTTAAAATAAATAAATTGGATTTTTAAATGGGTTTTGAAATAGCCAAAATATCCAACGTATGAATTGGAATGGATTTGAATGGAAATCATCTTCGGAGTACTTCGATATTGGATTCCATGGTTATACGGATATTGATAAGGAATTTGGAAGATACATATATCGTTATTCCCAATACGATATCCGTTAGTTTTAGAATTTGACATTGAATATAAGCCGATATAATTTCTATCTAGAGCCTTGTATTTGATATCAAAGTGGATTTTGGGTTTGTCGTGAATGGTTGTTTATAAACACTGTTCTTAAACCCAGTTGAGAAAAGAATAAATACTTTAATTAAAATTTAGAAGAAGTTTACCAATCAATTAATATTTAATTGGAATTGAATAAAAGAATTGGATTTTTGGGTTTATCGTGAACGGTGTTTTAAATAACACTTGTTCTTTAACCTAATTAACGGTGAAGAATGTGATTTGGAATTTATAATCTTTTAATTAAGATTAATGGAATTTTCTAAAGGAAAGATTTCCAATTTAAAATATTAAATTGGAATTGAATGGAATTCTACTTAGTAATAATCGAAATGTGCTTCTGTGAAGGAAGGCCGTTACTATATATGAAATTTAAAAGGCTTTGCCATTATTTCATTTATATTATTAGCCAGACACGGGAATTTATATCGATTATACATTGATCAATTTTCCGTGTAAATTCCATAGTTAATGGAAGATGATTTTGGGTTTATCGTGAATAGTGTTTTAAATAACATTAGTTCTTTAACCCAGTTAAAGACAAGATTTATTCCTAAATTTGAATAATCATTAAATAATGATTTTTGGAGATTAAAACTAAGTGTAGTTTTAATGAATCTTTAATTAGATTGAAATGTTAATATGGTAATTAAATTTGCCGAATTAGAGAAGTGTTCGAAAATGGAGTAACACTAGTTTTACTTCATGCGATAGTTAAATATTTAATTAGATTTGAATGTTGAATGCTAATTGAATTTACCAATAACACGGTGGGTGTTAGATATGGAGTACTACCGGTTTTGCTCCATCGGATAAATAGGTTGGGATTGAAAAAATAAAATAAATAATTACTTCGGTAAGGCTCGATAATCCTGACTAGTTTGATAAACCTTAATTTGGTTTAAAGTTATGAAAAGATAATACAAAATCTTTTGAAATGGTTTCCAAGTGAAGATTTAAACAAGATATTTAAATGAATTAAATCTTTGATAAGATTTATGGGAATAATTCCCAATGTAAAGAATATTTGAATAAAAGAATATTATGGATTGGAATGAGGCGTATGATGTATTTTTATAGCACTTGATTATAAGATACACGAGTTATTCAGAAAGATCGGTTTTAACCCATTCTGAATAATTGATTCGATGACTAAAAGTCGAAGATATTGAAGGCGGTGGTTGAAGACCGACGAGCTTCACATCGAATAGATTACTATTGATGCCCTGGATTGGTTAGCTCCCAGGAAGGGGTTATAGTGGTAGTTTTCCGGACGTACTTGTTGATTGTTCGGATATGCAAGGGCCTCTCTCTTGTATTGGACATATGGTACGAGGAATAAGGTGCCTCCGGTTTCGTTCATAGCCAGAACGGACTTGTAAATGGATGGTATGTATGATGTTGTATTCCTTTATGCTGTATTCGTTGATCTCGGCTAAATACATATATGTTTAGCAGAATTTATTTCCTTGCTTAACACCCTTCTCTGAGACGTACGAGCTTAGAGGTTATATATTAGCAGAAATCAATGGTATGATATGGATTGACAATGTGACATATGAGATGCATGGGTTAAGGCTTTTGTTGAAAAGCAGAGCCTTGTGGATGATGATCAAAGCATAGCTTTAATTAGCATAACTTTCTGTAGCATGAATACGCGAGCCTCATATACTGGTATGATGGTGAACTAATGGTCAGGTCGGTACGCTTTTGAGATAAGGATAGACACCCTTAGAGGTGTCATGGATTCGGTCGACCGAGGTGAGCTGAGTGTGGTCGCTCCACGCTCGGAGAGATAGGGCATACCCCCTGATTCCCAGAGGGATAGAGTATATGGAGTTTTTCATGCACGGGACGTATGCCGTTGAGATACTTGATTTCCCAAAAGGGCGGATGTGCATTACGACGTTTTCTCATGCATGGGACGTAAGCCGTTGGGTATTGCACTACGCGATAGATCTTTCGAATCAACAACAATCATGATGAAAATCCAACTTTCCAATACGAGCTTTGCAGTAAAACATAGGCATATTGTAGAAACTGGTTGACACTTTTAGCTAATGCTAAAATGCCACGGAAATTTTGGCTAGAGTCATTTAGTACTACTGTTTATTTAACAAACAGGTTGCCAACAAAGGTTTTCAAAGGAGTCAATCCTCATGAAAAACTATTAAGTGTCAAACCAGACTAGAACCACTTGAAAACATTTGGGTGCCTATGTTACCGATATGCGAGACCATACAACAGACACAAATTAGATTTTAGATCAAGGCCATGTACCTTTATAGGTTATTCACAAAATTAAAAGGTATATAAATGTCTAGATGATAATGGCGGAATCATTATAAGTAGATATGTTGTATTTAATGAAGAAATCTTCCCATATCAGTCTGAAAATATCATAACCACGAACAAAATATATGATACTAGTTTATCTATACCTCCTCTACCTACATATTCAGATATATCAGGTGCAGGTGAACCAATGTTCAGCCATGATAGTACATCACCATCTGTAAATGATACTGTTCAACTATCTGATCAGCACAGAGAATCACCTGTAATTCAAAACAATGATCAGAGTGTCAGCAATCAACAAGATACTACTCAAGAAGAAGATAATCAAGGCCAGAATGAAAGTGAACAACCTCACACTGGACCACAAGCTACATCCACTCACCCAATGATTAAAAGAGCAAAAAGTGGAATTTTTAAACCCAAATTTTACACAGATGTTACACTACTTGAAGAACCAACAAATTATGATCAAGCCAAAGCTGACATCAATTGGAGAACAGCTATGAATGAAGAATATCAAGCTCTCATACAAAATCAGACAGGAAATTAGTCAAACCTCCAATAGAAAAAAAAATCATCAGGTGTAAATGGACATATAGAATCAAAAAAGACATATAGGATCCAAAAAAAATCCAAATGGGAGTATCATCAGATATTAAGCAAGACTAGATGCTAAGGGATATACTCAACAACAAGACTTTGATTACAAAGAACTCTGTGGTCAAACCATTAACCATAAGAATTATTTTAACAATTGATGTAAGCAGGGGATGGCAACTTAGATAGTTAGTCGTCAACAATGCATTCCTGAATTGAATACTTGAAGAAGATGTGTGTATGGATCAACCATAGGGATACTGTCAGAATCCTGAATATGTTTGCAAACTCAATAAAGCGATTTATGGGTTAAAACAGGCTCCCAGAGTATGGTTCAACAGATTGACGAATACATTGTTTACAATGATTTTTCAATCTTCCAAATCAGATAACTCGTTATTTATCGAAATCAACAAACACTCTACTATATATATTGATGACCGTGTTATTACGGGAATCAACACAGGAGAATTCAACTCAATTGTCAAGGCATTAGAAACACAATTTTCTATCAAGGACCTTAGACAATTAAATTACTTTCTGAGGATAGAAGTCATCACAAGATCATCAACAGAGATTATTCTATCCCAAAGAAAATATATAGTAGAGCTACTTGAAAATACTTAAATGTGCAATGCAAAGGGACAACCCACATCAATGATTGCAATCAACACTGCTTAAAACACAGGGAAAACCCATATATAATATAAAACAATACAGAAGTGTAGTTGGTGCTTTACAGTATGCAACTATCACTAGACCTGATATAGTGTTCAGTGTTAACATAGTGTGTCAATTCATGCAGGCTTCTCTGGATAATCATTGGAAAGCAGTAAAGAGAATTCTAAGATATCTAAACACAGGGGAGAACCCATATATAATATAAAACAACACAGAAGTGTAGTTGGTGCTTTACAGTATGCAACTATCACTAGACCTGATATAGTGTTCAGTGTTAACAAAGTGTGTCAATTCATGCAAGCTCCTTTGGATAATCATTGGAAAGCAGTAAAGAGAATTCTAAGATATCTAAAGGTTACCATAAACTGTGGTCTACACATCAAAGCTACAAACAACTTCAATATCACTGGATTTACTAATGCAGATTGGATATCAGATCCCGATGACAGAAAATCAACAACAAACTATTGCATTTACATTGGATGTAACATTGTCTCATGGTATTCTAAGAAACAATCCATAATATCAAAATCAAGAAATAAGGCAGAGTACAGAAGTATAGCCAATACAACAGCAGAAATAATGTGGATTAAATCGCTATTATCATAGTTATGCATCAAAACGGATAAATCGATATTATGGTGTGATAAATACACTACAACAAAAAACCTTTTTCGCAACAGGCAATAGTTGCAGTAGACCTATTGCAACAGATTTACACCCCTTGATATAGCCGAAGTTGTAATAGGTCGGTCTCTTTTCACAACAGTTTTTGCCGGTTGCAATAAAATGTTGCAGTAGACTTTTTGCAACTGGTCTTTGTTGTTGCAACAGATCCTTTTGCAACAACAAATGTCTGTTGCAAACGTGAAATAGACATCTGAAAAATGGGATACTACAACTATTTATGACAGTTGCAATTTGATTATTTGCAACATTACTTGCTCGTTGAGAAATTCAGAAAACCCCATTTGCCTACTATAATCCACCATCATCTGGATTTAATAACATAATTATGAAAGCATATATTATCAAAAAATAAACAAACATATATTATCAAGAAATAACAGATTTTATTTCAGTAGAAATTTAATACTACAAACGATTGGAACAAAAGTTACGAAATTTTCATACACTATCCACATATACAATAATTTCTATTGTCTCCTATAACACATTTTCTAGAAAATACAATTTTTCTGATCATATTTCCAAATATATTATTTCTACTTGGATGGCGATGTTTATCTTCTCATTAAAGCCCTTGTGCAAAAGAAAATCTCTTATACCTGTCAAATAGCAATGCAATTCAAAAAGAGTAAGCAACACACAAGCCAAAAAGTATTGAACAATACCATTGAACTGAGATGTAAACTTGAAATGTGCATGTAAACAGTAGGAAAGCCACTTTTGGTTATTGCCAATCTGTGCCAAAACATTGCCGTTCTCATCCTTCGAAGTAAATGCCCAATTCCAAAATTCAGGATTCTGCACTACTGCAAATTATTTATTCCTATTATTCACATTATATGAAAATTTGGAATCCATCACATTCTACACTCATGAAATTTCAGCAGAGAAAATTTATAATGATATGGTTCTAAGCACAAAGAACTTGTACACCTGTAGCAATCTTATTTCAAAGTAAATATCAACTGTAATTAAACAGCATGTTACCCAAGATAAAAGTCATATATTATTCTCTAGAGATGCCATCTCCCCTGAACAATGCCGATTTCCTATAGCATGCCAAAAGTAAAATCACAAGGTATGTTAAAAAAAGATGAAGCAAACTGGTATTCTAGCTGGACAGAAGGGCAATGACAAATTTTGCGTTACCTTACCATCGACTTCGGCATAGATAGTGTTGTTTATGAACCAAATTGGCCTGTGAATCTAATACCAATGTATTTTTCTAAATGCTAAAGTACTAATATAGAACTATATGTAGTAATGCACAACGAAAGATAAGAAATCTACAGTAAATATCTCGTTTCCAATGGCATCAACTATATGAACAGTAAATGGCCGTCTTGTACGGAGCTGTCATTATAAAATTTAATGTTTGATTAGGAAATAGATAAATACTACATTTAGGATGACTACAGCAAAATCTTTCCCTATAACTTCTCCAGCAAAATCAGGATTGTATGGATAACACTTGCAACTACCTCATTATCATTTCAAAGAAAATCCTCACATACATAGGAATCAGACACTATATTGATACCCTCCATGTAGGATACCTTACACTGGTAGATAATAGCAAAAACTGAATGTAGTTAATTTCAAAGAAACAAAAAACAAAAACAGGAAAAACAAAATTTGAAAAAGGAAATAATAAATACCTGCAGTCTCAGGAAATTTTATGTTTCCGGTTCACTTTGCAATCCCTTCATAGTTTCCTTCACAAAAGCCTGTCTTGTTGCTGCAAGGTTTCCAGCAATCCTCTTCACCGAAACTGTCACAGCCAGTAACTGACTAGCCATGGACTCAAGATGAAATACATCAAAAATGAACAAAGCATTGTCGACTTTCTGGTTGATGAGAGTTTGAACTTTAGGAGACGCTGTATACATGGGTTCAGTTTATTGCAACTATACAACAAGAAACATATATACAAGTGCAATCTTCAAGAGCAACATAAAAAATTAACATACAAATAAACAACATATATATAAACAACCACATGTATACAAGTATGTGAACAATAGAAGTTCTCACAATGCAGCAATACAGAATCAAAGCATACTAAGATATATTATTATTTTTGTTCCAAATAACATTATTTTTCATAACATTAGAAACTACATTTATAGTACCTGAAATTTGTCTAAAAAGAAGAGTTTAAAAACATTATTATGCACTTGTCCTCTAGAAATAATCGGTATATAGTGTAAAAAGGCTTATAGACTAAATTAAACTGTAGTTAAATGTAAAAAAAGTCCACACAGTGGTTTGAAAGATCTACATTTCTAATTAAAGATACTTTCCGTACTTTACTCTCTCTCTATATAAGCTCAAGTGCTTAACTCAATATAAAATTGTCCTGAACAAAACAAAAGAGTACGAGTATCATTCATATTCATATGAAAAGAAGATCAAGAATGGGTGTCATCTTCTCCAATCATAGCACTAAAACCCACGGCTCTGTTATAGAACACATCCTAAATCTGATGACAGTATAAAAAGACGGCCACGCGGAATGCCCTCCAACCGTTCCTAATCTACACCCCGCTTCCTCGGAGGAGTGCAATATCAATTGTGATGGATTCACATTTCAAAATTTTGACATGATTTCCTAAATATTAACCCCGACGTAATCCAATGCAATCTTTGTGCTTTCAAATGATCTTCTTGTTGCGCATTCAACATCTCCGTTGTACAGATCATTAACCCGGAGGTAGAAAAACTTACCATCGGAACAACGTGCTAGAACGATGGATGCAATTATCCATGCATTGGCTAGCACTTTATAGTCAGTTGCTCTCCATATTTTACCAGTAGCAGTAGTTTCCTCCACACTACTTTGACCATGAGTTTCCTTTGTCTTTCGCTTGTTGGAAGACCGTTTGGCCTTAGTTTGTCCTTTGTCGGGTACAGGAGTCGGCGAAGCCTTCTCTTGCTGTACATTTTGATTAGGAATCATGAGTTGTGACCCAAAGTAGTTGTTGGTTTGAGGAATTTGGCCATACATGTTACCATACTGCTGAGCGGGGTTTAATTGGTAGCGATATTGACTTTGTTGGGAAATTAGAAATGGGGGTAGAATCATTGATGGGGCTTCAGCTTCAGATAGTAAACTAGTAAAATTAACAATGTTATCATCGGTATAACCAGAGAAATTGTTGTTGTTTGAATCAGCCGTTGTTGTTTGGTTAGAATTGGAATTGTTTGCGAGTATAAATAAAACAATAACCCATACCCCAAATTCATTTAGATAAAGGACGCAACTTGACTTGATCATTAAAAGAAGCTATTCATTATTCTGCACTGTGTCATCAAATCAAATGGTGAAATGATTCCCAAATTTAATTGCCTTGACCAATAAAGTTGTTCAATCAAATCAACTTTAATGATTACCTTGAAGGATGTGATATGCTTTGTTAGCATAAGTGCGAAAAAAGTAACATTGTGCATTTATTAGAGTGCGCGTGTTGTTTATATTACTTGGTTGGTGTGCCTAAATTATCAGGACTACTATGACAAGTACAGTATTTTCCTTTGTTGATAGTCGTGCGTACGATGACTGCCATTGTGTTGTCGATTCATATTGGGAAGGGCTATTTGAATTAACATTTGAAAAGCTGTACCTTTTATGCCTATATAATCCAATGAAAATTTTGTTTGACTTCACATTTCAAAATAGAAAACGAAAAATAAACTGCATTGGATTACGTCGTTTTGATAAAGGCTTACATTGAAGCAGATATACTACATATGTAAGAAGAAGTAGTGCAAGTTTTTTGGGCAACCCTCAATGAAAAATACAACAATCATACTGGTTGTAGAATACTGAGAACCAACTTAGCCACCAGAAGTGCACTCTGCTTATTTACTTCTGATTGTGTGAATTACCACAAAGTAATTGATGAGGTTAAAAAGGATGATGTTTTTCAACTAGCACGGTCGACGTATGACTCACTCTATCATTTCAAGTACCGGTCAAACTTCGTCGGTCATGAAGCGTAAGGGTTATGGTGCAATCATATTATACAGTTTGACTAATATATCATTATATTATGTGCTGTATTCAGCAGGTATCTTTTGGTTTATGTATTTGGAAAGTTGGAATATATACGTAGAATTTAATTTAAATTCATCGCTGTATGAAGAGTATATTTTCCTACGCGCTAACATGACTAGTTTTTGAACATTAAAAATCGTGCTTACACGTACATTGGACTAAGTGCTGACAAGATTAATCAGTATCATGTTGGCAATAATTAAAGTGGTCTTTTAATTGATTTCAATCGATTAAAGTGGTTAGTATCTTACTGACAAAATTAGAGGAAGTTAAAAATTTCGGGTCGTCCTCTAGTGAGTTGTGAGTATTGGCTACAACAAAAATAGAAATGAGATATATTTAAAGTAAACACAAAATACAATCATCGAGTATTACAATGTTAAAATAGTTCAACAAATGCATAGACTACATCTAAGCATTCCCTTTCAGATGCCAAAAATGTTTAACCAGGAAATCTTGCAGAATATTATGTATCTCTCCAGATCTAATTTTATGCAGATGACTCATAAGTACCTCAATAGTTGCTGGATTTCTATAAGCAACAACTATTGCGGTGTTATCGGGATCATATCCCAATTAAGATGGAAATTTTCCTCTTTCTTCTTCAGTGATCATATTATGCATTATAATACAAGCTCACATAATGTTGCTCAAAACCTATGACTTAAACAATTTGATAGGGTTTTAACAATGGCAAACCTTGCTTGTAGAACCCCAAAAGCACGTTCTACGTCTTTTCTCGCTGCCTCTTGCCTTTTAGAATAGTATTTCTCTCTTTTTGTTTTAGGAGCTGAAATAGTTTTAACGAGAGTACCCCAAGAAGGATAGATTCCATCTACTAAATAGTACCCCATGTATTATGCATTTCCTGCAATATTAAATTCACATGCAGGTGCTTTTCCATGTGTAAGGTTCTTAAATAAATGTGATTGGTGAAGTACGTTAAGATCGTGCATTGAACCAAGACATCCGAAAAATGCATGCCAAAACCATAGAACATGTGAAGCAACAGCTTCAAGTATCATTGTCGCTTTGGAGTAATGTCCAATAAACTGACCGTGCCATGCTGTGGGACAACCTTTCCATTTCCAATGCATATAGCCTAGACTACCTAACATGCTGGGAAATCCCCTTTTGGCTCCTAACGTTTTCAATTTATTGACATCGCTTTGCGTTGGAGCACGTAGATACTCCTTACCATACAATTCAATGATGGTTACACAAAACCTTTAAAGACTTAAGCTAATAGTACTCTCACCCATTCGGACAACCTCATCAAACGCATCTGGAGCTATCCCATATGTTATAACACATAATGCGCCTATAATTTTTTGGTATGGTGAATATCCTACATTTCCCGCACTATTACGTTTTTGAACAAAATAATTATCATGTAACTCCATTGAAAATGCTCATAAATATATTCTTACTCATATGAAAACGACGTCGAAATTCGTGAGGACCATATGTACGAGGAGTGTTGAAATAATATTTTAGTAATCTTGCAGTACCTCCTTGATGATCCCGCATCTTCCATTTGTCTACCCGGCCGAACACGCTACCACCTCGAGTACCGCTAGATGATCCTTCCATTAGGAATTGGTGAATCTTTGATTGTTGAATGGTAACAGCTTGCATCATAAGTTCAAGCTCATCAATATCAGTCGGCTATCCGAAGATATCTGAAGATAATTTGTATGTCCCAACACTTCATCGCCTTTTTCAGAATCAAAGTTGGTATCATCAGGACCATTTTGGATCAAGTTATTTGAATCATCACTCTGCACATCCGATTCGTAAACTACATTGTCGTTATAAACTTTGTGAGACATTTTTGTATTGTGAATATAAGTGTGCACACTATATCACGTTTTATAGCTTCTTCAATCCGAAGTTGCAACGGCTGTAAGTATATTCTATATCTTTATGTTCGTCAACGACTATAAATTTAAACTATATTTTAATATTCGGCAACGGCTATAAATTTGAACTATATTTTAATATTTGGCAATGGCTATAAGTTTAAACTATTTCTTAATATTCGGCAATGACTATATGTATATATGTTATATTTTCATATTCCAGAATGGCTCTATGTATATAACGTATATTTTTATATCCGACAACGACCATATATTTATAACTTATATTTATATATTTGTTTAAGTAAAATAATATATAACTTACATATTTATATTGGTCAACGATATAAATTAATTAATTTTAATTTAGTTTTCATTAACATCTACATGATTTTACTAATATTTTTATGTTTTATACGCTCGACAATTTATATTATAACAAATGTAAGGAGGAAAAAAATATATTAACAAAACGATTTTTAGAAAACCCTTTGGCGTTAAACGGTTTTTTGAAAACCCTTTAAACTCTAAGCGATTTCTAGAAAACCGTTTAGGGTTTATTAAGTAAAAAAAAAGGCGAACGTCCCCCTATGCGCTGCTCAAATGGTGGGGAGTTGCCATTTAGAAATGCCTTTCACCACCCAAATTCATAATGAAGTGCTGGAAATGCTCTAACCTAGCTTTTTACAAATTTGACATTTTGATATATTGTTGTTCCACCTATCACCCCTTTCTTTAAACATGCCAATATTATTTTATTGATGAACCTTGTTCATTTTTTTATGGTTTCATTTCTACTGATGTTATTTATCTTTTGATTTCTACTTCTTTGATTAGCTGTAGTTACCGGACAGATCGCTGTCAAAACATTTCATTTGTTCAATTCTACCATCGTGTGCAACACGACTAGATACCTTATGTCAATGTGTTGAGAAATATCATTTGTTTGAACCTAGAGTAAACATGAGGTTTACTCATTAAGTTAAGTGTGTGTGTGGTTGTTGAGAATTTGATATATTGTGATACATGGAAGATTAATTCTCGTACTAAGAGATTTCGTCGCTATGATTCGTATATCATATCTCATCTCAAATGGGCCAAGTGGGAGAATGTCGGATTTTGTGGCCCATTTGTTTTGGCCATAAACCCATTATTTAGTAACAGCCCATTTTTTCCCCCTTAACAACCACTAATTTTTGTTTCACGTGTAACCGCTCCATGATGGCCAAAGCGGAATAACTTAATACGTGATTCATTCTTCTGATTAACGGTTCACTGAACCTCCTCTCAAAAGCGAAAAACACCATCTAAATTGAGAAGAAGGGTTTGGAAACAAAATCAGAGATAAAGAACCGAAATTGGAGGAAGAAGAACACACAAACCCATCCGATTTCGCTTAGCAATGGCTGGAGGTACTCTATTGATCCTCTTTTTGCTTCCGCTTAATGATTCATGCTATAGTTAAATTGATGGCAACACATCTTCGGGGCTATATTGTTACAGTAGCTTCATGTTCATTTTCTATTCCATTCACTGTAGCCAGTATTTTCTGTGAACAGTCATAAGTTTCACTAGTTATCACTTGATCTAAAACTTCTTAAGTAATGAGATTGATTTGATTTTGATGAGAAAGAGCTCAGCATTGCTGCGTTCATATGATGATAAATTTACGATATACTTCTTACTGATTTGAAATGCCATTCGGCCCTTTTTTTTGATACAGAATTAGACTTTTGATACTTTGAATATAGTAAAAAAAGTTGTATAATTTGATAACATTTGTGCATTATATTGTAGCCATTTTGACAAAGTCATAATACAACTGTACTTTGCTAATCGTGTATATGCTCTTTAAAAATTTAGGCACAAGGACAAGAGAACAAAAATTTAATTACAAGTTTAAATATAAATCAAGCAATTTAGGGATTCACTATCATTTTCTATTTTACATTAAAAAGTGTCATTATGGCTAAATTTTTGACGTCTTGTCCTTATTTCTAGATTTTTCTCTAATTTTGTCTTTCACACAATTTTCCTGTTTATAGCTACAATATATATATATATATAAATTTAACGAGAACTCTATTATTATCTTTAATTGACATGATATTTATTTTCTTAGGCGTTCTTGCTCTTTCATTGGAGGTATGGGTACCAACATTTGGAGAGAAACAAGTTTTGATTCAACAATAATTGTATTATTGGCAGTGAATGATAGAAGAACGAGAATAATATTTCTCAAAATGTCGGCCAACGATATTATAAAGGAGATACATTATCTCTGAGCCTTTGTATGGGCCTGGGCTTAGCCCATTTATTGTCTTTCGGTTACAATGGCTATATATACATCTGTACTCCATGTATTATTAAGTCTGTTACAAATCAAATACAATTGCAACGTATCATCTCAATTCAAAACATGTTACTGTTAATTCGCTATTCTCTACATTCTGCATTATCTCCACTCCATATTTCATATTTCTTTCATGGTATCAAAGCTTCAAAGCCTTACGACATCATACTTTCGCTAATGATATTTTTTGGAAGTTTACTCATTAGAATATATCATCATCACTTGAGTATTGCTCATCAGAGTTTTTACACTCATCACTTGAGTGAGAATTTAATTTCTCTCAATTGTGCCTCACCCGAAATTCTAGTCGTAATCAAAACTAGGCTGCAATCAAATAAGTTCTATTGTCATTTCAGTATACTTTAACAATATCCAATTGTGAAACCCTAGATCCAAATATGTAAACCCATATTGATTTAATTGAGAACAAAATAGAAATAGATTAGCGGAAGCGTACCTGAATCCGTAGTTAATCATGGCAATACCTGAATCTATATTTGGTTGCTAAGAAGATGTAATTTGGTTTGGGCTTCCAAATTGACACAAACCCTAGATTTGAAATCAGCTCTCCGTAGAAGAGGGTTAGAGAGTTGCTAAGACTTGTGTAATTCGAGGACCATAACCCTTTATAGAGTTGGCATTTTGTAATTCAGTCATTCAACAAATTATAAAATGCCCCGGTATCTACACACTAGGCCCATGATAACTTAAACTTTAAGCCTATTAATTATAATCTAAAATTAGATCACTTTAATTAGGCTTTACACAAAAATAGCACAACACGTTTTATTTTACATATGTGACCCAATTGTCAAAATATTCCAACAATCTCCCCCTGGTTCACATATGAAATAACCTTAAAATGTGTTTGACTTTATGAGCTCCAAAATTTGCTATTTATAACATATGGTGTATCTGAAACAATCTCGTCCATTAATTGGGTTGACAAAGGATCAAAGCGGCATTCATTACATTTATCGTAAGTAAACCCATCAATGGTCACATATATCAATACAATCAAACGACATAAATCAATCATGGATGCGTAGCATGGAAATTGCATGAAATGTGATCTATACATGTCTATTTCCAACTATTCCTTCTTTAGTGAGATCAAATGTTTAATATTTAAACAACCTGAGTGCAAAGAAAAATTCATTACTTTATTTCTGATCAGAAAAAGAACTTGATATACATATATCTGTAACTGAAGTATAGAGCAATGAGTCATATGACAATACCAAATACAAACTCCCCCTGAACCAAAATATCCTTACATAAAAGTTACACCAATTGAGCTACATGCTCATGAAAGACCTTATGTGATAACCTTTTGGTAAGCGGATCCGCCATAATGGAGTTTGTCTAAGTGTGCTCTATGAATTACAATATATTTTGCACTCTTCCCTTATTGGAAAATAATATATTCTTTACTGTCACAATATTACTTGGTCTTTCAATTCTTTATCCATAACTGGAGTCTTGTGACAAAATTTCATTATTATTTTCCCTTTTTTTTGGATGTCTTATAATTAACCAAAGACGATATTTTCAAAATGGTGAAAACTATAAGTGCCTAAATGACACTTTTCCCTCATATAGTTTCACCCATAAAATATATTATCATTGCTAGAAGTGGATCTTTTACAGTAATGACATCCAAAATATCCGGATCATAACTCTTTATGATCTCCACCTGATCCGATCTTTTATCTATGAGCATATAATCTTTTAGTTTGTCTTTTAAAGATATATCATATATATCATAACCATTTTGGCTACTAAATCATTGATCCACTTTTAATATCAGTAAAGTATCTGCCAAATAATACACGCATATCCATATGTTTATATACATTAGTATGCATTAGAATTCACACTGCAAATGCATGAGAAATCTTTTGCATTTCTTTAATTTCAAGGATGGTAGCATTTATCTGTTTGGTAAAAGAAAAACATCTGAATCGCAGTTTACATACCAAATCTTTTAAGCATTTATCTTCCTAATTCTTTTGTAATAATCCAAATATCACCCCATGAACAATAACGGTGTATTTGAATCCTAAATACAAAAGACTAATCCATAAATGAGTTTCTTAAGTAGTTTCACCAATGTCTCCATTGAGAAACATAACTTTAATCTCCATTAGATAATGCTCAAAAGTACAAAATGTAGTAAGCTCCAAAGCGATCGATTCTAAAGAATCGTTTACTAAGTCCAAAATGAAACATTCTTTAAAGAAAATAAAATTTCCTTTTAATAATAGTGATTTCAATAAAAGTGCCTTATAAAATTCAATATTACCCACTTGATCCTTTTTGGCTTTGAATAGTTATTCATAACCAATGATCTTATTACTTAAGTTAGAGAGAGATTTCAAACTTTATTATTCATATAGATTTATGCTATATGTTCATTTCTTAAATCCACATTTCAAATTAGTACCTTACATGGATTGATGTAAGTCCATAGCATCATCTTTATCAATCCATTATTTATCTTTATGAAGAAATACTACAAACTAATTTGAAATAGCATTTCTTCTCATTTAGGTGGATTTCCTTAGTGATCTTGTATTTTGAGGTTGTTGAGTTTGTTTTCTAAAACATTAACCTTAGCTTACAGAAGAAAAAAACTTATCTTCAACATCGTCTTACTATGGTTCTCAATTTACTTCTTCCTAATAAAAGAAAACAAATCTTAAACTTTAAGCGAAGAAGTAACAACAGTTGAATCAAAGATAATGATTTTCTTTAAAGACAATGATATTACTTTATTTCTCCCCCCAAACTCAACATCCTCAAAATAACTATTGCAGTTCCCGCTTTAAAACTTTTCCTTAGTGTAGGTTCATAAAAAATTATAAACTTTAAATCCCTTAGAATATCAATAAAACATTTTCTATCATTATGATATATCAATCTGTAATTCCTGAGTAAACTGAAACAAAAATTATATTAGTCATCAAAACAAAGTTTGATATATCATTACATAAGTTATTTAGCATAAGTAGCCATAACTTATATGATCTTCAATTACATAAGATTTTGAATTTATTCATAAATTAACATTACTATTTCTTGATGAACAATAATAACCTAATATGTTCACATTAGAAATATAAAACTGAAATCTGTCTAAATGACAGCATAAAAAAAATCAAAAAAATCCAAAAATTTTGATTTAAATCTCAATAATAACTATAAAATATCAAGTATATTTTACTTTATATGTCTGTATATCTCATTAAAGAAACAACTATATAAAAAAATATCCGTATGTTATTTCTTTTCTTTGAGATCCTTAGCGACTTCTTAATCCTTATTCAGACATTTATTTACAATGTATATCAAATGAGTACTTTTCAATCATAAAAACTTCAATCTCTATTTTAATCACCAAAGCGCTAAATTAGCCCAATAAGATAACATATTATTCTTAAAATAATTTTAATCTTTAAATGAATATACTGAAGATAGCACCAAAAATAACTTGAGCGTCTTTAGCTTTTGAAGCAGTATCATTTTCCATATAGTACTCATTTATATTTTTTTTTACTTTGACTTTATGTAATCAAGCACCACAAAGAGTGCTTGATTTCCCTTATTGTTTTCACAGAAACCGTTTCCATTCTCAGTAGACGACTTAAAAAAAATTAGTTATCGTTACCTATAGCACATCCTTGAAAACTTCTGAAGTATTTACTTAATGATCATTTAACTCTTTCCTTTAAATTATATCACCTTTCAATATTCTTCATAACATTATAAGAATATTTAACCATAGTAGGGTTGGCTGTAACCCTTTTAGTTACAAAAGTTAAATCTATAAAGTCAAGAAAAAATAACATGCTCTCATACAAATCCTTATATTTATCCCAAAACAAGATGGAAATATTCTTTAAATTGACAGATAATCCAGTTAAATAAGATGAAAATGAACAAAAAATAAAATGAAGATTGACCGTATATGCACATAGCCAAATATATCAACCATAGTAAAATTCAAATAATTGGTAAATCTCTTCTCAAGATAACTAGTACACACTTTTATCAAGTCTTTGGACAGTAATATTAACTGTAAGTGGTACTCTTGTTGTAATGATCAAACACTGACAATAAATTCAAGTCAAATAACAACCTTCCTTTGGGCCGATTAATTATTCACTCAAAAAACATGTAGTGACCCGAAAATCCGGTCCAATTTGAGCTGACTAAACAACACAAGTCCAACCCCAAATTGCACTGGAAATTCAAGAAACTAATAGAAAGAAGATAGAGGGTGAGAATAGATAAGGTAGAACTATTAGAATAGAAGAAGAATAAGATCATCATCATCAGAGTAACACGAATCTCACAGCGGAACGAATAAAATATAACATAACTTTTGAAATACAAAGTTATAACTGTTGATACATACCATTTTCAGAGTACAACATATAACATCACAGCGGAATAAATAATAGCTATCGACTGCTGAAGCCTCCTGCTCCAAGCTCTCCAAGTGCATCTGTAAATCCCGACTACTTGACTGCCCGTACAAATTTAGGCACCCAAGAGTTTAGGGAAAACAAAACAAATAAACTCCGGGTCAGTCATGTGACTGGTGTGAGTAAACTCAAATCATTTAAACAGGTATATGATATCTCATAAGACCACGCCGTGAATACGGAACGGGTTTTTCCCTTATGAGAATCCAAACATCTTTGAAAAGCAATATCATTCTGATATTATGATAATGTCTAAATACAAATAGATATCAGTCTAGTAGAAACGCTTGCATCTCACGTTCTACATATATAGTATACAATCAAAACCGCAGGTGCGTATTGGATGATTGGGTTTCCAACTATGACAAGGTATGGAATCACCTTCCGATCAGTGTACTCTAGGAACGATACACTGGAGTTCAACAAGAACATCTTGCAACTCAGCCACACATGACCGACCACTCATTTCGCTTGAGTGTATCGAATGTACATCACCAACGGTCGGGATCAGCAACCGTTCCCGTATATATATATGGGACAGCATTGATAGATTTAAAGAAGCAAATGAATATTCTCTAGATAGGTGATTATACACCCTACTTCGGTGCGACCGACTTAGCCATGCTGCCTGCCCGATTTCTGTCATTTACCGGATGTGAGGCTAGAAGCTATGCTTACTTTCCATTCATTTATAACACGATCACTTTGAATGCCACATTATCAGATTCGTTAATCATTTAGTTGGATCTGCACAAATAGATTCTGGATATTATGCGAAGGGAATAAATCCGTTGGCCACCATATATATTTGTACAGTCCGACCCATTCGATCATTGGAAATACTCTGTCAGACATTCGTCCATATACGTTCGTTCTGGGACTGAACGAAACCGAAGGCACTATTCTGTAAACAGGACAGCCCTTGCACTTTACTCCGTCTTCAATTTCTTCATCGTATTTGATCACAACGCTTATGTCGATACGGAGTGGTTCTTCGGATAATAATCCAACCGGTCTCTCCATATTAACAACGTAAAATGGTCAAAACTTCGATAGTCTGTGATTTAACTATCAAATGAAAATATGTCGGTGTACAAACAACGATCTTAATTCCAAATGGAATTTTCGATCCAATCATCAATCATATATATATATATATATATATATATATTCATATATATATATATTCATATATATATATTCATATTTCCTTATTTTCTAAAATTAGAAAATATATGTTTTCAACATTGGAAAACATTTCCAATCCTCATTTACGCATCACTACCATTCCACAACTATTAGTCCCTAACTGTAAATTAGTAAGAGAACAATTCTCTAAGTATAAACCCCGAAGGCCGAAACCAACATCAGATCAACACTCAGAAAACTATTCAACTTACTAATCTCTAGTCAGTTTCTAATTTTTGTTTAACTTCACTTCTTAATTTCTATATTCGATTAACCCCTTTTTATAAACTACGTTTGATTAACTCCTTTTGATAAACTACGTTTTCCGTTACAACTATTCCTTTTTATAACGTTTACTTACCGTTACAAATATTTCTTATTTACAACTTCTATTTACCGTTACAAATGTTTCCTATTTATAACTTCTATTTACCGTTACAAATGTTTCCTATTTATAACTTCTATTTACCGTTACAAATGTTTCCTATTTATAACTTCTATTTACCGTTACAAATGTTTCCTATTTATAACTTCTATTTATTCACTAAATAAATATTTCTTTTTTAACTTCTATTTATCTTCTAAATAAATATTTCCTTATTCCTATTTATTTTCTAAATAAATATTCTCCTTTTCAATTCTATTTATTTTCTAAATAAATACCCCTTTTATAAAACTCTATTTGTTTTATAAATACTTCATTTTATGAAACCGTGTCCGTTTTATAAATACTCTATTTTCAAATTTGTTTCCTTTTATAAAATCGGTTGATTTTATAAAATTCCTTTATTTCAAAATACATTGAAATATTCCTTTTCACAACTCAGGGTTTCTTATGATATTTGAAATATCAAACAACGATGATCAATATCGTTCTAACACACATAATCCAGAACAGATTATATAACACATCATATAACACAATATATGAAAACAGTAAAATAATTGTTGAGGAATCCAGTCGGATTCCTCCAACCTGTCTCTCTGCATCCACAGATGTTACACAATATAATATATATCATATTTCATTTTGAAATGAAATATCCTGCTGTACAGAACCATATTTGATTAACAGTGCATAGATTAACTATAACTACGTTTTCAATCGAATCTATTTAACAGTCCAGTTTAACAATCAATACACAGCAGTCAATAAATAAAGTACAATTTATATTAAAATATAAATTGAGGAGAGTTAGTGAGTTTTACTCACTTTGGCAGTTCATCGTTAAAGAACGATAAACTGTTTGTTTGATTTGAATCAAACAATTTATTCGCCATAAATTCAACCGAGCTCCTATCCACTTCCAGAATATTCGGTCCTTTGATACGATCCCGTCGGTATGATACGATGAATTCCCTTTTATTTAACGGCCCACCAACCCATTCGAAAGCCCACCAGAAAATCCTTTGACCCAAAACTGCCTGCGTCCATCACATGATGTCCTTCATCACTCATCACCATAGCTGAACCGTGTTTTCCCCCGTCCATCGCTACAGCAGTAGCATCGAACAGTCCTCCCCCTTACTTCATGAACTCACACGGCCACACAAAGATCACCGTCCCCCTGTTATCACAACTGAAATGATCAGACCCCCTAGCCCCTTTCTTTTCAAAACTGTCTTTCCCAAATGACCAAATGAACTTGCTTCCACCACAACACTTCGCTCCATCCTTCTGCCATCTTAATACCGCATCCGCCAGTTTTGGACAAATTTGCTCCACTGTTTTCATGCTCAGACAGTTCGCAACTACTTTACATCCCAACAAAAACACAGTCCCCTCAACAACCAATACTGGAAACCATAACTCCATTATGCCTACCGTAGCCCACACGATTAACCCACAAACCAAATTTCAAATTAGAAATTTCCACCTGCGTTCTGGCCTTCGTCGGCGCCACCAAGATCCATCTTACCGCACCGCCTCACTACCGAAGGACGCCTTCACCATCCACCTTCCGACGCCACACACTGCCGAAATCCCTCGACCCGTCACCGTTTTCAGATCCCCCTTCGACAGCTCGGAGCTCCGGTGATCCCCCCTACCTGCTGCGCTGATTTCCTTCGACTGGAACACGGACCGAGCCCACCCTCGCCTGAGACCAGCTCGAATTCGGGGCCATCGCCAGCCCTTAACCCACGAAGATCCGGCAGCTAACAAGAGCTCGAGCAGCTGAGGAAGACTGATGCTGAAGGCTTTGGAATTTTTAACATTTTATTTGCATTTATCATTGAATTTTGAAGAAGAGATGGGTTTGAGAAAGAATAACTGGCGGCGCCTTTTCCTTGTTTCCAGAAGATGGAAAATTAGGTTTCAAGGAGTTGGTTATTTATAGGCTATTTTTCTTAGATATTTGCCAGTTGGGTGTGTACACGTATTCGTTTTTACACTTATGTTGGGTTCGAGATGTATTATGTTGTTATATCTATCCAGGGTTTTGTTTTGATCATGCATTAAATATTTCTCTTTCCGTCCATCTCGTATGCGCGTGTACATATATAGTTTAATGTATCATGAATATGGAATTTAGCATTCCTTCTTTATTGGTTGAGTAATTATAGTGGTTAGTACTGAGCCAAAAACCCCATTATACGAAATTCTGCTTGTTCATGGACTGATATTAAAATATCATTAAATCGAGAAATGTGTCGTGATCTCAAAAATATAAAAATATCGGTAGGTGGACTCATATTTTGAAACTTCAAAATGTTGATTTCAGGGTGCGAAATACTTCAAATAAAAAGTCGCTTATTAAATTAATTAAAAATTACAGTAAAATTCTAAAAATTAAATTATCACTATTTCCCAAAAGAACCTTGTCTAAATTCAAACCCGATCTCTAGTTATATCGAATAAACCGATACGGTCGATAAACGATTCTACAGCGACTATTTTAAAATTTGATTTGGACGTGAATCAAAATCTACACAACGAAATCCTGATTTTTCTCTTCCACTAGAAAGATATACTCCACCAGCTCCACACGTTTCTTGTTTCACAGAAATCCGATTTAAAACGAGTCCTGTACACTCAGTTGAAGTTCGAATCGCCAAATAACGAACTGCAGCGCCATTTCAAGCTTGATTTTAATTATAATATAATTATACGTTCTAACGTCGTCGATTAAATAATATATTCGTTATTTAAATAATTAAATAAGTTAATTATTACACCGTCAAATATCCGGGTCATTACATTCTTTCCCCCTTAAAATAATTTCGTCCTCGAAATTGCTAAGCTAGAAGACGACCCTATCTACTGGGCAAATATTTATCGGTTTACCCCTTAACTTCAGTTTCAACTGAACCAATTAATATCGACTAAAATATTAATTTATTTCGACTAACTAAAATTTTCATAAATTCTGAAAATTTTTCTAACGCCTTTAATTTTCGGAAAATTTCGCCATAACCTCCTTTGTACAGCCCTATCGGTAAAACCACAACTCGCCTCTCTAGGCCTTCTCCAACCCAAAAGAAAATCAAAACGCCAAGCGGCTTACCAAATCAGCTCATAAATTCCAACTCATATGAAATATAAACTTGTACCTTTCTGCTGACCATATCATTATTCCATTCCCATTGGTTATCAACTTAACATATACCAATGTCATTCCAATCCATCTCCTGTCAGTTTTTATCCTCAAACTCAAGCATTTGCTTATACTCAAGTCAAATTCCATTTCAAACTTAAGTACAATTCTTGATTCCAAATCCTTATAAAATCAATCAACTTACTTGATATCATCCCAATATAATTCCATATTATATATAACCTTTTCCAAGTTTAATTCAAATTTATTTATTCACTTTTATTATTTTAATCTATTTAACTTCATAAGTTAAATCTTAATTCCAGAATTTATATTCCTGGGTTTATTTCAAATCAATTTGAAACCATAATACCAATTCAAAACCTTTGAATTTCTAAACACTTGTTTTCCTTAAATAATTCAAAAACACAACCTTTGGTAGTAATCCGTCACTTAGAACTCAAAAATGAACACTGATGATGTGGCCACACTCATCAGGGTTATTTCCTAGTTTATCGAAGTGAATTCAATACTATAACACTTCCAATTTGAAAACATTTTCAAAATCTCCCAGGAACTTAAAATTTCCTTATTTTAATTCCTAATCCTGATTTAATTTCAGATTTAATTCATCTTATTTCATACACTTTAATCATATAAATTCTGATTAGTTATCTATAACCATTTCGCCTTTTTATAATCTCATCTGATTATAATAACAACCAACACAACCAATTATACTATGTTAATGTCAAAACATATCATGTTGGTTCATCGTATTCGAGTGTTTATAAAACTCCTATCGATATTGTGGTGCCCCACTATCGACCAGAATTCATAAGCCACTCAACCAATAAAGCTCCACAATATAAAACAAATTTTTATATCAAATAACAAATACGTTCACTCGTATATATACACTCAATCTCAGTCTAGGATATTACTAATCCCATCTCTACTGAGTTACGCCACAGAGCCAAGGTAATTCGCTTAACTTAAGCTCTGATACCAACTGTAGTGACCCGAAAATCCGGTCCAATTTGAGCTGACTAAACAACACAAGTCCAACCCCAAATTGCACTGGAAATTCAAGAAACTAATAGAAAGAAGATAGAGGGTGAGAATAGATAAGGTAGAACTATTAGAATAGAAGAAGAATAAGATCATCATCATCAGAGTAACACGAATCTCACAGCGGAACGAATAAAATATAACATAACTTTTGAAATACAAAGTTATAACTGTTGATACATACCATTTTCAGAGTACAACATATAACATCACAGCGGAATAAATAATAGCTATCGACTGCTGAAGCCTCCTGCTCCAAGCTCTCCAAGTGCATCTGTAAATCCCGACTACTTGACTGCCCGTACAAATTTAGGCACCCAAGAGTTTAGGGAAAACAAAACAAATAAACTCCGGGTCAGTCATGTGACTGGTGTGAGTAAACTCAAATCATTTAAACAGGTATATGATATCTCATAAGACCACGCCGTGAATACGGAACGGGTTTTTCCCTTATGAGAATCCAAACATCTTTGAAAAGCAATATCATTCTGATATTATGATAATGTCTAAATACAAATAGATATCAGTCTAGTAGAAACGCTTGCATCTCACGTTCTACATATATAGTATACAATCAAAACCGCAGGTGCGTATTGGATGATTGGGTTTCCAACTATGACAAGGTATGGAATCACCTTCCGATCAGTGTACTCTAGGAACGATACGCTGGAGTTCAACAAGAACATCTTGCAACTCAGCCACACATGACCGACCACTCATTTCGCTTGAGTGTATCGAATGTACATCACCAACGGTCGGGATCAGCAACCGTTCCCGTATATATATATGGGACAGCATTGATAGATTTAAAGAAGCAAATGAATATTCTCTAGATAGGTGATTATACACCCTACTTCGGTGCGACCGACTTAGCCATGCTGCCTGCCCGATTTCTGTCATTTACCGGATGTGAGGCTAGAAGCTATGCTTACTTTCCATTCATTTATAACACGATCACTTTGAATGCCACATTATCAGATTCGTTAATCATTTAGTTGGATCTGCACAAATAGATTCTGGATATTATGCGAAGGGAATAAATCCGTTGGCCACCATATATATTTGTACAGTCCGACCCATTCGATCATTGGAAATACTCTGTCAGACATTCGTCCATATACGTTCGTTCTGGGACTGAACGAAACCGAAGGCACTATTCTGTAAACAGGACAGCCCTTGCACTTTACTCCGTCTTCAATTTCTTCATCGTATTTGATCACAACGCTTATGTCGATACGGAGTGGTTCTTCGGATAATAATCCAACCGGTCTCTCCATATTAACAACGTAAAATGGTCAAAACTTCGATAGTCTGTGATTTAACTATCAAATGAAAATATGTCGGTGTACAAACAACGATCTTAATTCCAAATGGAATTTTCGATCCAATCATCAATCATATATATATATATATATATATATTCATATATATATATTCATATATATATATTCATATATATATATTCATATTTCCTTATTTTCTAAAATTAGAAAATATATGTTTTCAACATTGGAAAACATTTCCAATCCTCATTTACGCATCACTACCATTCCACAACTATTAGTCCCTAACTGTAAATTAGTAAGAGAACAATTCTCTAAGTATAAACCCCGAAGGCCGAAACCAACATCAGATCAACACTCAGAAAACTATTCAACTTACTAATCTCTAGTCAGTTTCTAATTTTTGTTTAACTTCACTTCTTAATTTCTATATTCGATTAACCCCTTTTTATAAACTACGTTTGATTAACTCCTTTTGATAAACTACGTTTTCCGTTACAACTATTCCTTTTTATAACGTTTACTTACCGTTACAAATATTTCTTATTTACAACTTCTATTTACCGTTACAAATGTTTCCTATTTATAACTTCTATTTACCGTTACAAATGTTTCCTATTTATAACTTCTATTTACCGTTACAAATGTTTCCTATTTATAACTTCTATTTACCGTTACAAATGTTTCCTATTTATAACTTCTATTTATTCACTAAATAAATATTTCTTTTTTAACTTCTATTTATCTTCTAAATAAATATTTCCTTATTCCTATTTATTTTCTAAATAAATATTCTCCTTTTCAATTCTATTTATTTTCTAAATAAATACCCCTTTTATAAAACTCTATTTGTTTTATAAATACTTCATTTTATGAAACCGTGTCCGTTTTATAAATACTCTATTTTCAAATTTGTTTCCTTTTATAAAATCGGTTGATTTTATAAAATTCCTTTATTTCAAAATACATTGAAATATTCCTTTTCACAACTCAGGGTTTCTTATGATATTTGAAATATCAAACAACGATGATCAATATCGTTCTAACACACATAATCCAGAACAGATTATATAACACATCATATAACACAATATATGAAAACAGTAAAATAATTGTTGAGGAATCCAGTCGGATTCCTCCAACCTGTCTCTCTGCATCCACAGATGTTACACAATATAATATATATCATATTTCATTTTGAAATGAAATATCCTGCTGTACAGAACCATATTTGATTAACAGTGCATAGATTAACTATAACTACGTTTTCAATCGAATCTATTTAACAGTCCAGTTTAACAATCAATACACAGCAGTCAATAAATAAAGTACAATTTATATTAAAATATAAATTGAGGAGAGTTAGTGAGTTTTACTCACTTTGGCAGTTCATCGTTAAAGAACGATAAACTGTTTGTTTGATTTGAATCAAACAATTTATTCGCCATAAATTCAACCGAGCTCCTATCCACTTCCAGAATATTCGGTCCTTTGATACGATCCCGTCGGTATGATACGATGAATTCCCTTTTATTTAACGGCCCACCAACCCATTCGAAAGCCCACCAGAAAATCCTTTGACCCAAAACTGCCTGCGTCCATCACATGATGTCCTTCATCACTCATCACCATAGCTGAACCGTGTTTTCCCCCGTCCATCGCTACAGCAGTAGCATCGAACAGTCCTCCCCCTTACTTCATGAACTCACACGGCCACACAAAGATCACCGTCCCCCTGTTATCACAACTGAAATGATCAGACCCCCTAGCCCCTTTCTTTTCAAAACTGTCTTTCCCAAATGACCAAATGAACTTGCTTCCACCACAACACTTCGCTCCATCCTTCTGCCATCTTAATACCGCATCCGCCAGTTTTGGACAAATTTGCTCCACTGTTTTCATGCTCAGACAGTTCGCAACTACTTTACATCCCAACAAAAACACAGTCCCCTCAACAACCAATACTGGAAACCATAACTCCATTATGCCTACCGTAGCCCACACGATTAACCCACAAACCAAATTTCAAATTAGAAATTTCCACCTGCGTTCTGGCCTTCGTCGGCGCCACCAAGATCCATCTTACCGCACCGCCTCACTACCGAAGGACGCCTTCACCATCCACCTTCCGACGCCACACACTGCCGAAATCCCTCGACCCGTCACCGTTTTCAGATCCCCCTTCGACAGCTCGGAGCTCCGGTGATCCCCCCTACCTGCTGCGCTGATTTCCTTCGACTGGAACACGGACCGAGCCCACCCTCGCCTGAGACCAGCTCGAATTCGGGGCCATCGCCAGCCCTTAACCCACGAAGATCCGGCAGCTAACAAGAGCTCGAGCAGCTGAGGAAGACTGATGCTGAAGGCTTTGGAATTTTTAACATTTTATTTGCATTTATCATTGAATTTTGAAGAAGAGATGGGTTTGAGAAAGAATAACTGGCGGCGCCTTTTCCTTGTTTCCAGAAGATGGAAAATTAGGTTTCAAGGAGTTGGTTATTTATAGGCTATTTTTCTTAGATATTTGCCAGTTGGGTGTGTACACGTATTCGTTTTTACACTTATGTTGGGTTCGAGATGTATTATGTTGTTATATCTATCCAGGGTTTTGTTTTGATCATGCATTAAATATTTCTCTTTCCGTCCATCTCGTATGCGCGTGTACATATATAGTTTAATGTATCATGAATATGGAATTTAGCATTCCTTCTTTATTGGTTGAGTAATTATAGTGGTTAGTACTGAGCCAAAAACCCCATTATACGAAATTCTGCTTGTTCATGGACTGATATTAAAATATCATTAAATCGAGAAATGTGTCGTGATCTCAAAAATATAAAAATATCGGTAGGTGGACTCATATTTTGAAACTTCAAAATGTTGATTTCAGGGTGCGAAATACTTCAAATAAAAAGTCGCTTATTAAATTAATTAAAAATTACAGTAAAATTCTAAAAATTAAATTATCACTATTTCCCAAAAGAACCTTGTCTAAATTCAAACCCGATCTCTAGTTATATCGAATAAACCGATACGGTCGATAAACGATTCTACAGCGACTATTTTAAAATTTGATTTGGACGTGAATCAAAATCTACACAACGAAATCCTGATTTTTCTCTTCCACTAGAAAGATATACTCCACCAGCTCCACACGTTTCTTGTTTCACAGAAATCCGATTTAAAACGAGTCCTGTACACTCAGTTGAAGTTCGAATCGCCAAATAACGAACTGCAGCGCCATTTCAAGCTTGATTTTAATTATAATATAATTATACGTTCTAACGTCGTCGATTAAATAATATATTCGTTATTTAAATAATTAAATAAGTTAATTATTACACCGTCAAATATCCGGGTCATTACAAAACATTATAATTGTCACGTATTTATCATCACACATGTGAAAGCGATTCAGCCAAATATTAGTCTTCCTTTGGGTCGGCTAATACTCGCATGAACAACTACACACAAATATCAAATATCAAACATTTTCATGAACCACCAAAATATAGAGGTCACTTTGGTGACATATTATTTTAGTCAATTCACTATGTATGTAGGATATTTACGGTTATAAAGAGACACCAAAATTATATTTGAATTTATCCTTAGTATATTATATATTTTGAGTATTATAAAAAATACTCTCAAAAAAAAACTTCAGTTCTATATGACACTTGAAGATCTCAGAATTATAACAGTGACACAATATTTTTAACCATAGCTATAATAATTCTTTTCTTTAGGTCCGTAGTTACATTCATGACATTCCTTAGATAGATATGATATTATGTATCATAAATAAAAAACACTTAACCAATGTTATAAATTGAACACCAAAATTAAATGTCAAATAAATTTATATAGGTTCGTATTAAATAACATGAATGAACAAAATAGCTATACAAAATATCTGAACCATAACATAGCTGCACAGTGTACTAATATGTCACTTTATCTATAATTTACCGTTTACCTTGTCACCAATAATTATGATGTCGGTACTAGGATGAATCCAATGTAATACATGAGTTATACCACAATAAGGTTACTTACTCATTTGGCATCATTAAAACAATTGACAAATTTGGATACTGTAAAACAACTTAAATTATCGATTTGAAAATTAATTTAACCAACTACCGTACAAAAAATTCATTCGAATGTAGCCGAAAGTATTAATATCAGAATAAAATAAAATAAAATAAAAACTTTATACCGTTTTGAAAGGTGACGCCACTAATAGAATGATCAACCTTCGACTTAACACAACATCCAATAAACTTACCTCTTCCAAAAGCACCGACCTTTTTTTTTTAAGAGTGGAACGGAGAACTGGGAACTAGTTGGGAGTTTTATGTAAAAGGAGAACTAACGGCTTGACTTTTAAAACCAGTTTTGGTGAACAAAAAATAATATTCTGCACTAGACCCATACGAAAGCATGGACAAAATTCTAATTGCATGAATAAAATATCACAGCCACATATGTATGTGGCCCGCCCTTAGTGCTTGAGTTCCCGTATGAAAATAGGCTGCCATGAAAATACCAGACTTTGACTTGAATCATTCTTGTGGAAAACGCATGTGCCACAACATACCGCTCATTATATATAAGCATGACTTTAGGCACTATAATTGCTTATATAAAATATTATAAATGGTAATAAATTATTAAGTGCCTTTAATTTAAATATCCTTATATTTTGGATCATGAAGATCCTTATATTTTGGATCTTGAAGAAATATTCAGTCAAAATTTTGACTGCTGTAACAATATACGAAACAAAGTAAAACAAACCGTGATGCAATGGAAAGTTGTCATGATTTTTTTTATGCAGACGGTTTTATGGTGTGAAAAGAAAAACATACTGTTAGTTACCGTTTGATAACCTTTATGAATCAAGGAATAATTATGGAAATTCATATCTAAATATACCACATACCATGTTTTGTTTCGTTCACACAGAAACGCATACGGTACAGATCATATGAAATGAGACCGTTAACTTCAATTTAATGAATACAGATCAAAGCTAAAAGGCTATACTTTTCAGATCTTAAAAAAAACAATTTTTTTTAATGAATCTGCAATCTATACATTATCAAAATAAGAAAACAAGAATTTCTCAACCAAATCAACGATGGGTGGCTCCGATACCACTTATTGTAATTTCAGTATACTTTAACAATATCCAATTATGAAACCCTAGATCCAAATATGTAAACCCATATTGATTTAATTGAGAACAAAATAGAAATAGATTAGCGGAAGCATACCTGAATCCGCAGTTAATCATGGCAATACCTGAATCCATATTTGGTTGCTAAGAAGATGTAATTTGGTTTGGGCTTCCAAATTGACAAAACCCTAGATTTGAAATTGGCTCCCCGTAGAAGAGGGTTTAACAGTTGCTAAGGCTTGTGTAATTCGGGGACCATAACCCTTTATAGAGTTATCATTTTGTAATTCGGCCCTTCAACAAATTATAAAATGCCCCGGTATCTACACATTAGGCCCATGATAACTTAAACTTTAAGCCTATTAATTCTAATCTAAAATTAGATCACTTTAATTAGGCTTTACACCAAAATAGCACAACACATTTTATTTTACATATGTGACCCAATTGTCGAAATATTCCAACAAGTTCATCATATTCCCTTTTAGCAGAGAAAGTCACCAAAAAAGCAATCAAGAAAATCACTAAACAGATAAGCTATGCCAAAGAACTCTTCAGAATAAAGGCTTTCTTTCAAACATAAAAAAGGTATTCATAATTAGAGTCCTTCAGGCTGCTACATACCTGTTTAGGTGATATCTTTTCATTCTTTGATTGTTTAAGCTTCTTTTCCTGCATCTTGTTTTTTGATTTCTTCAGTTTTTCAATTGCTTAGTTTCATTTGCAATGGGTGATGAATCAACTTCAATGGCTTCAGATAATGGTGCTGGTGTTGATCCTTTCAACACAAATACACTTGTACAACAATTAGTGAAAACAGTAATTAGTCAAGAAAGCCAACTAATAACTGTACATCTGGAAGAAGATAATTATCTTCTTTGGAAATTACAAATCGAGACAGCAATTCAAGGACATGGTTTAGAAAGAAATATACTTAGAATAATTGATATTTCTGCAAAGGTCATAACTGATGAAAACAATTGAATAGTGGCCAATGAAAAGTATGTCAAATATCACAGGCAAGACAGCTTAATCAATTCTTGGCTACTATCTTCAATAAATGCAAATCTATTACCATAGGTAACTGGGTGCAATTTAGCTAATGATATTTGGACCACTATTGAAAGAGAGTATAATAGTTAATCATCTGCAAAGGTTCTAAACTAAAAAAATCATCTGGTGCGCGTATTGTGACATTATGTTTACTGAACTTAAATATTTTAAATAAAACGTTAATTGCTTGCTATATACATTATTTCTTGATTTATTTTATTCATCTTATAAAGAACGATTAAGTTTGAATTCCACTTATACATATATATACATACATACAATCTTATGATTTAAATGTTAATAAATAACATTAGTCTCTTCCAAATATAACTTGGTTGATTATTTAATTTATTGATAACATACCTTTTAATTCCTTGTCCTTTAATGCAATTAATGCAGTTAATTAATTTTTTGTCTTATTTCCAATTTAAGTGCATGCATTTAATTTATTGTTGATGTATGCATTGTTTGATTCCTCTTTTTGCATGCATTAATTCATTACTCTTTTTAATGCATTTTATTTATTTATGCATTCTAATTATTTTTCATGCATTAATCTCTTTCTTTATTTAAAATTTTAAATGCCTATTAATGCATTACTTTATTGCGTGCATTCATTTCTCTCTTCTCTTAATTTACACCCTTTTATATTCTAACATTTATATTCATGCATATATACATATATGCAAAATCTTTATTTATTACTCATTTAATATTTAATAAACGCATGGTGTTACATTCTCCCACCCTTCGAAAATTTCACCCTAGAAAATTTGGTAAGGGTAAAATCAAGTACTTTCTCGCATAATTTACATCCATCATGTGTGCATCCAATTTTGCAACCATTTGTGCACTTGTGTAAAATATAATATAGCATAATAATACATGAATGTAATATATGCCTAAGCGGTACCTCTATATGAATGTAAATTTTTTTCCTTCAAAATCCTTTGAAAACATTATACACACTTCCTAAATATACTGGCAAGTTCTATATAGATGCAATATTTTGAAAGTCAAAGTATATATTTTTTTCATCTAAATTTTCCCACACTCTTAAAGAGTAAGAGCGGAGTTCATCCAATTTTTGCATCCAAAACCCTACCAACCAACTATAATTTTCGAATTTCAGAAAAACTGATTTTTCTATATTCGATTCCTTATGTTACAAAAAGGTGGAAAACAGAAAACTTGACGTCTTAGGTTTTCTTTTATATACCTTTTTTTATTTGTATTTGGATTTTATGCTACAATTATATAAAAATTCCTTATCTTCCTATCCAAACACAGTTCACACAAGAAAATTTTCTTTGATATAGATTTTCTTTTTTAACTCACTTAGGAAAAACTCATTTTTATTCTCATTTCTCATAATTTTTCATTTTTCTCAACTTTCATTTTTGTTGCTTTACTAGATTTGTTGTTTACTTTTTAGTTATGTCATTACTCTTTTCTTAGTTTATTTCACTTAATCCATGTATTTAAGTTTAACGTTCAAATAATTCTTCTAGTATTTAACTAAAATAGGAAAACAAGCACCCTACACAGCTACTACCAAGGGCTATCCTGAGACTATGTCCCCTCCGAAAAAGAAAAGTCCAAACGAAAGGATCTATACATTTCCTTACCCATTACCATCTAGTAGTCACCACTAGTTCTTACTATGTACTAATTGTCTTTTCCAAGCAACAACATAGGCTCTATAATGCTTACGCATACTATGGGAACATACCATTATTCCAAATTAATCTTTGCTATATATTTCATTGCCTCAAAATATTTCCCATCTTCCCTAGGTACTAATCCTTACCTACTCCATGCTTTTTTAAAAATGTGGTTTGGCTTCCAAATTTCATTTTTCTTCCAAAAAGTATAAGTGTCAAAATTTTATATTTTCAGATTAAAACTTACCTTTACATAACCAAAAAATATGTTATCTAAAAAATGTAAAACACTTTTTTTTCAAATCACAAAACTGGAGTAGACAAGGACAACTATTTCTCAATTAGTTTCTCAACCGTTCATGTTTACAATGTCAGTTCAGTTACTTACAACTAGGTGCAAACATCTACTCTATTCTTAGTCCTTACAACTTATTTTGTCCACCCAACAAAATTTTATGCCAGAATAATTATCAAAAATTGTTGTCAAAAGAATAGAGAACTTCAAAATTTTCTTTACCAAAAATTTTAGTTTTTAACAAAAATGCAATCTTTTGTATGCTTTGCTTTTTAACCCTTTCGCACTTTATAACTTGAAAAATAGTGAGCTGTACATGCCCTATAATGTGCACCTTTTTCTAAAAGAATCCATTTTAGACCAAAAATTCATAAGAAATCATCGTTTTTCAAAATATACCCCATTTTATTTCAAAACTCAATATGTACTTTTCAAATATGTTAATTACATATTTTTTTCAAACCTAGAAAATATCTCTTTTTGCTTCAAAAATTGTTTCTACACAATTTATCTAGTACATATTTCAAAATTGTAACTTTTTAACGTCAAACTTGAAAAACACCATAAATTATTACCTAAATGTTTTCATAACTTCAAGTTCTCAAAAGTTAACTATGGGGCTAGACTCAAAGTGGGTTCCCAACTTTCCTAGATATCCCCACAAAGTGATTTCTTTCCAATATATATATTCCTAATTCATTTCCTCTTTACGACATTCCAAATTTATAAGGCTCTACTGCCAAACCCACTAATTCAATACTAACGTATGAGATACTTCTTTCTTCAATACAAAGCACATTGTACACTTTTCACCAAAACTATCTAAGGGTCACTTATTTTCATATTTCCATAACCATTCCTTTAGTGTACATAACCGATATCCCAATTCTATCCATTGGCAAGTCTTCATATTTAGTGGGTTCCTTTGTGGATCTAGGTGTATATATAATATATTTATATTATTATTTTAAAAAATACAAATATGTTTACTCACTATCTATATGGGAATCCTTAACCTATGCTCTGATACCATATGTAACAACCTGAATTCCGATGGGCCAATTTCTTTTCAAAATTCTCAATCTATCGATACTCGTGTTGGCTTGTCGGGTATCCTATGGAAAAGAAAGATATAAAATATATCAGAGCTCAGAAAACATCTCACAACAGAATGGAATAAAATATAATATAATCAAATATAATCTTTATCAGAGATCAGAAAACATCTCACAACAAAATGGAATAAAATATAATCAAATATAATCAAACAACTTTAGAATGGCGGATGCTTCAAAATGTATTGTAGCAAAGACACTAACTGGAAAGTGGAATGTGGAAACACTACATCAAGCTTTGGAAGTAAACCTTGAATATGATTGTTGGCCGATGTCAATCATTACAAATAACTTCTTCTTGGTTTACTGCCCTACTTATGGTAAAAAAGATCATGCATTACTTCTCAAAATTTTGACTAAATCAGGAGCAGCGATAAGTTTAGAACCTTGGGATGATGACGACAGATGAAACGACCCAAACTTCCCCATGAAGGAAAGCATAGATTGTTTTAGAACAACACACATCAGAACACAGAACATAAGAACATTTTATTGCTGATTACAACAATTACATCAGAGAACAAGAATATTCCAGAGTATGAATAAATAATATACATTGGAAATACAATATCAGAGATTTAAATTACATTTAGATAGCAGCGGAAAAATAATACAAATATACAACCGAAAGGAATACACGGATACAGAGCTTTCCGAATATTGCTTCAGCTGTAGACCAGGATCCTGTAAATATGATATCTGCAAAACAAGCTACTCGACTGCCCGTGTGGAAAATATGGGCACCCGAGTTTGCCAGTGAAACAAACTACAGGTTAGTCATGGGACTGGTATGAGAAATCTTAACTAACCTATCTAATAATAAGGCTAATCACAGGACCACGCCGCTAACGCGGAACGGGTTTACTCCGTTGGATTGCCAGTGCATAAAATAAAGAAATCGTTAAATAACGCAATGCTTTTTAGAAAAATGAAACCATTATAAGACCCAGGTCCCATCACACAATGTAAAGCACGCCGGAGGATAGGGTTTTACCTTATAATGGTCAAAAGATGCTTGATACGATAAAACACGATACTCGTGTGTATATGTATATTTAAAACATTTCAAAGTAAATGTATCAATCCTAGACGGCATAGTACCCCATCCTACTATGTCGCCATACTAGTTATGCAATCAAAACCGTATAGGGCGTATTGGAAATTTGGGTTTCCATCATGAGTCAAGGCTAGGGAGGAGATCCTTACCGATTCGAGACACTCTAGCAATGCCCCAGGATTGGTACTCTGTCCAACCCTTGGATCCTACAGGGCCGGTCCCCCAATAGTGCAATGGGTAGGATTGGCAATTCCTGAACACACGCTTCCCGGTTCTAGTGAACCTACAATACGGCCGAGAGCGACCGCATAAATCCGAGGCCTCGCAAAAATCCAACAACCACATAAGTAAATGTCTGGGCTCCATACCATGACACCACTTCTAGCTAGAAAGAAACGTGTGCACTCCCTGCGTTCCCTTCTCCCGTTTTAGGCTCTACCGGGCTGTGAGGCTCGCGAAGTCACGATATACACAAAGCTATGTCTAAATAGACTGTGCTTTGATCATCAACCACAAGGCCTGCTTTTCAACAAAACCTTGATCATTTGCATCTTAGCATGCCACATTGTCAGACCCTACCATATTATTGATCATCTACCAATATATATATAACCTCTAAGCTCACACGTCTTAGAGAAGGGTGTTAAGTGAAGAATAAATTCTCCACCACCAAAGCAGAAATATATAATCAGTAGCGTTCAACAAATACAGTAGAAAAGAATACAATGTCAGACACACAATCCATTTACAAGTCCGTTCTGGGTCTGAACGGAACAGGAGAAACCTGGGTGGTTCTCGTATATTCGGACAATTAACACATACGTCTAGACGACTACCACAGAAATCCCTTCAGGGTAGCTACTCCTATCGAGGATCTCAGTATCAATACATCCATCGATGTGAAAACCGCCGGTCTTCAACACCGTCTTCATCTTCGACTCTTCATCGTCGTAATGATTATTCGGAATGGGTTAAACCCGGTCTTTCCGAATAACTAGCGTAATTTATAAAGAATCAAGTGCTATAAAACATCCAACGCCTCATTCCATTTCAGAATATTCTTTTAAATAGAATATTCATATTATTAGGGGAAAGGTTCCCATAAATTTTATCAAAGATAAATTCCTTTAAAATATTCTTTAATCTTCATTTTAAAGATTCATTAAAACTCCAATTGGGTTTTAATGTCAAAATCATTATTAAATGATTATTCCAATTTAAGGATTTAACCCTTGTCTTTAGTCGGGTTAAAGAATCAATGTCATTTAAAGACATTGTTTACGATAAACCCAAAATCATATTCCATTAATTATGGAATTTTCACGGAAATCAAGTCAATACATAATCGATATAAATTTCTGTATCAGACCAATGCTATTAATGGAATAACGGCAAAGCCCTTTAAATTCCATACATAGTATCAGCCTTCCTTTGCAGAAAACTATCTCGAATATTATCGAATCCGATTCCCACTCAATTCCAATTAAATATATATATTGGAAAAACTAGATTTAGAAAATTTCTCTTTAAATCTTAATAAAAAGATTTATTAATTCTAAATCACCTTTTAATGTTAATTTGGGTCAAAGACAAATGTCATTTAAGAAACATAGTTCACCAAAACCAATCTATTTAAGCAATTCCAAATAAATATTTTTCAAATGGAAAATTCTATTAAATCTAAATTTAATAAATTCATTCTAGTTACTAACCAGTTTATTCAAAGGAATATCTTTTGTTAAATATTCTTTAAATATTCATTATAAAATATTCTTTGTATGAAAAGATTATCTATATAAAATATTCTTTATAAAACCATATTCTTTATTCAAGAAGATATTCTTTATATAAAAGAAATCCTTTATTGGAATGCGACTCAATCAGTCACCATATAACTTTAGTTATATGGATTTCATACATTGAATGTATATAACAAGGAAATTAAATAATCATCAAACATCCATCCACAACCAGAGTGCAATATACAACTGTGTGAGCATTAAAATGAAGTGATAACGCTCATCGCAGCCTGTCGATCTACCAATAGACATACAAATAAATATTGGGATTAGTGTATGTCAATTTCCATCCCAACACCCGTGTGGGGTTTCCAACAAATCAAACAAATAATACATTATTTGTGCACTTGGGCGATGTGTGAAAAATTATCGACCCAATCGCATAAACAAGTCAGGTAACTTGTAAATGGAAGTGTAACCTTTCAGTAACATAAAAAGGGAATCATTTCATGTATAATGATAATGTAATTTATCAAAAACAACAAATCTTTTTACTGATTCATTTATATCAAAAAGGTGAATTCTAATGTTAATTCACTTAAAATGAAATGTAATCTTTTTATATTACATAAAAAAAATGATATTCTTTTATATTAAATAAAATGTAATATTTATATTACATTAGGAATGTAATTCTTTAATTTTATTATTTTCATAATGACTAAAATGTAGTTAGAAATATACTCTTTGAATTCATATTTTATTTACAATAAAGAATGCAAATAAAATGTATCTTTTTAATTTCATATTTTATTTGTAATAAGGAATACAAATAAAAATATAACTTTTTATTACATACTTTGTTTGCAAAGGGGAATGCAAATAAAGATTTAACCTTTATTTCATGTTTATTTACATCGAGAAATGTAAATAAAATAGTAACTTTCTATTTCTAGTTTTATTTGCAATAAGAATTGTAAATAAAAAGATAACTTTTAGATTTAATATTTAGTTTACATCTAAAGTTGTAAACAAAATGCTTCTTTTTACTACAGTGTTTATTTGCCTCAAATTATGCAGAAAAAAATATAATATTTTAACTACTATGTTTATTTGCATCTAAATGTGCAAATAAAATATAATCCTTTAACTATAATGATTATTTGCATTTAAATATGCAAATAAAATATGATCTTTTACCGAATGTTTTGTTTGCAAGTAAATTCACAAACAAAATATAAATTCATAATTCTAACTCAAGTACAAAATAAAATGTAATATTTGTTTGCATCAAAAATTGCAAAACAAAATGAAACTCTTTAAATCATATTTTGTTTCATTCTTTTACAATCGCCAAAATAAACATTTCCAATTCATTCCTTCAAAGTGACACAAGAATGCCTCTTTTTATTTCATACAAAATATTCGACAATAAAATATTACTCTCTTTATTTCACCTAAAATTACAATAATATGAAATTTCAAAATCTATTCTTTCTATTGTCCTTTAAATGACAATAAAAAGAAAACATTAATTTTTCTCTACAAATAAAATGTAACTTTTTAATCCTATCTTTTATTCACATCTAGAAATGTAAATAATAAGGTAATTCTTACATTTGAAAGTAAAATGAAACTTCCAATTCAGGTTTTTATTTGCATTAAAGAATGCCAATAAAAATACAACTTTAAAAATGATATTTTATTCATATCAAAAACACAAATTAGAAATGTAAATTTCCTTTTGATGTTTTGTTTGCATTTACAATTGCAAACAAAAATTAAACCTTTACTTTAATGTTTTATTTGCAACAAGGAATGCAAATGAATGAATAAATGTAACTTTTCATTTTAATTTTATATTTACATTGTGAAATGCAAATAAAAGAACAAATTTTAATTCCAATACATATTTACATTTGGGAATGTAAATAAAAGACCAAGTTTTCTTTTCAAAGTATATATTTGCATTATAAATACAAGTAAAAGAGTGATCTAATTTCCTATGTAACATTTGCATTGTAAATGCAATAAATAGATAATTCATATTTTAAGAAATATAATTCTTTTGCTGAGTTATATTTGTTGTTGAAAAACACAAATAAAAATACTAATGCATTTCTATGTATATACTTATGTTGAAAACACAGATAAAAGGATGGTTTCTCCTTCTATGTTATTATTTGTTTTGAAAAACACAATTAAAAGAATGGTTTCTTCTTCCATTTGGTTTTTATAAAAAGAAAAATGTAAACCCCTTCCTCTTTGATTTACATTAAGCAAAAGTGTAAATTCACCTTGCTTTTATTACATTTAAGAAAAATTTAATTTTCTTTTCTTTTTATTACATTTAAGGAAAATGTAATTTTTCTTCTTTTTATTTAATATAACACTAAAACATTTCATTTGAAAAAGAAAAATGATTTTCCTTATGTATGATTCCGTTTTAATACGATATGTTTAAACAGAATGACAATTAATTCTGATCCTTTTATTTAAATCAAAAACGTGAAAATAAACATATTGTTTTTATTTATACTACAAATTTGACATTCTTGAATATAACATGTTTTATATATACAATAAAATATAATTTTATTGTATACACAAAATTCTAACAACATGTATACAAAATTAAAATCAATCATTCATCCCAATCACAACACAATCAACCATTAGACAAATATATACATACAATATAAATTTCATACGGAATGAATACAATAAAATAAATAATAAATTTTGTTTTAAAAAAATTAGAAATCTCACATTCATTCGCGATTTGCCAAATTTTCAAGTTGATCTGAATTGTCTCGTTTCCGTCTAGTATTGTAGACCTCCTTCGTACGATCACAACGAATCTGAAAACGTTAAATTTCGAATTGAAATGAATAAGTTGTGGTCAAAACAAGTTAGTAATTAATTTAAAATTTAAATTAATAAAGGTGATTAAGCTCTTAAACCTTTCCTCCTCTTCTGATATTTGGCCGTGAGTTATACAGAATTGTTCAAAACTTTGATTCGATATGGCCGAAGTTTGGGTCCATGGTAGGATGATCGGGTGGTGCTGCGTCGGAGGGGGGGTCCAAGGCGCGTCGGCGGCTGGCGGAGCGGTTGGTCGCGGGGGCGGCGTGTGGGCCCGGCGGCGTTCGAATGGAGGGATGTTCGTGGGGTCGGTGTGGGCTCCACAGGGCATGGCTCGGGTCGAGGTCGGTGGGGATGGAAAGAGGGGAGAGAGGGCTTCGACGTGGTGTATGGGTTGGGGTCTGGAAGTTGGTGGAGGAGCGGGAATTTGAGGGGGAAGGTTGGAGCTCTCGTGGCCATTGAAATGGTGAAAACGGCGGCTGGTTCTTTGGCTAGGGTTAGGGTATTTTTTTATTATTATTTATAATATCACTTAAATCCTAAAAAGGCCCGTTATCTCAAATTAACTCCTGTTCCAGCCCAACAAAAATGTCCCTAGGTAAATACCCCCCTTCCGGACCCAATGTAACATGTTTCGAGGCCCAAATCCCAAGTCTACAGCCTAATTTATTTAATTTAATATTTAATTCATTTATTTATTAAATTTTGACTGTACATTTTAATTTACCGGGGCCACATACGACCTCAGAAAAATCCAGAAAAATTATTTTTAGCTTCGTTATGACGATACGGTTCTAACAAGACTAATTTCATCGAATTCTGAGACGGTTAGAAAAATGGCCCTTTTCAAGTCGTTTAAATTCAATTGAAAAGATCAAAACACAGTTTCCTTTGCCACGCTCACATATTAATTCTAAAAATTATGGAAAATTAAAATTAACAATAATTTGACATTCCGGATCCAACAAAAGTGGTTTCGTCGAAAAGGGAGGTCGTTTGAAAATTGACTATTTTCAAGGGCTATTAATTTAATATTAAAAATATATTTTTAAACAAATAATTTCCGAAACTCGAAATATATAAGTGTTTATACTTTTTAAATGCAGAAACATCATTCCGGACTCAATGGAAGTGGTTTCAAGCCCAAATTCCTTAGTATGTGAAAAGTACCCTTTTGGGCCATATATATTATAAATTCTACAACGACCTTTCTAAAAATTGAATTGGCCATAACTTTCGATTTTTAAAACGAAATTTAGATTTTTCAGATTCGTTAGAAAGATATGGTTAAACAGATTTAAATATTTTTGGTTTCACTCAATTCTGATTTAATTTGAATCCTGTACATTCAGTCAAAGTTTAAATTCAAAATTTCAAACTACCGCGCCATTTCTAACTCCGTTTATAATTAAAATTAAATTTATTTGTCTCAACTTCGATTAAAATAAATTTTTAACCATTATTATTAAAATAAATTATTTTATATTTCCACAATTCAATAAAATTTTCTAAAATAAAATTTTTAAATTGGTTCAGAATTTGCGGGTTGTTACAATCGCCCCCACTTAAAAATCTTTTCGTCCTCGAAAAGGAAATGGGCTAAAGTCGATAAATTGATTCCCATTGTTTTATTGTTTTCCAATAATTTTATTAGTTACACTAATAATCAAACATCACAACCAGCAATCAATTAGGTGATTAACTTTTCAAAAATATATATTTTTTATATATAGTTCAAAAATCATATTTTCAGTGCAAATCATAGCAGTGTGTCCTAACTAAGTATTGGTTCTCATACCAGTCAGTGGAAATATATAGAAATCCCACTTTCGAAACTCGAACATAAATTCTGATGATGATGCATCAATCATCAGAATCATCTCTGGGCGACTAGAGTGTGATTCTATATCAATCCAGTATATTTAAGACTTCCAATACACGTTGATCAGACGTATATTAAAATCTCTATATACTCGATTGTCCACAATAAAATATAATATACTCAAATACGTCTATTGAGTTAAAAATTCCAAAGCTAAATTTGTTTCTATTTTTAGGAAAATAATACTCTTTGGACTCATTCTAGGATACTTCTGATCCCATCTCTAACGAGTCATTCTTATTGGATATTACTAATCCAATCTCTGATGAATTCTTCTGTTCGTTTTCTAATGTGTCTTGTCCTCGAGCTCTGTAAACCAAAGCTCTGATACCAAAATGAAACGACCCAAACTTCCCCATGAAGGAAAGCGTAGATTGTTTTAGAACAACACACATCAGAACACAGAACATAAGAACATTTTATTGCTGATTACAACAATTACATCAGAGTACAAGAATATTCCAGAGTATGAATAAATAATATACATTGGAAATACAATATCAGAGATTTAAATTACATTTAGATAGCAGCGGAAAAATAATACAAATATACAACCGAAAGGAATACACGGATACAGAGCTTTCCGAATATTGCTTCAGCTGTAGACCAGGATCCTGTAAATATGATATCTGCAAAACAAGCTACTCGACTGCCCGTGTGGAAAATATGGGCACCCGAGTTTGCCAGTGAAACAAACTACAGGTCAGTCATGGGACTGGTATGAGAAATCTTAACTAACCTATCTAATAATAAGGCTAATCACAGGACCACGCCGCTAACGCGGAACGGGTTTACTCCGTTGGATTGCCAGTGCATAAAATAAAGAAATCGTTAAATAACGCAATGCTTTTTAGAAAAATGAAACCATTATAAGACCCAGGTCCCATCACACAATGTAACGCACGCCGGAGGATAGGGTTTTACCTTATAATGGTCAAAAGATGCTTGATACGATAAAACACGATACTCGTGTGTATATGTATATTTAAAACATTTCAAAGTAAATGTATCAATCCTAGACGGCATAGTACCCCATCCTACTATGTCGCCATACTAGTTATGCAATCAAAACCGTATAGGGCGTATTGGAAATTTGGGTTTCCATCATGAGTCAAGGCTAGGGAGGAGATCCTTACCGATTCGAGACACTCTAGCAATGCCCCAGGATTGGTACTCTGTCCAACCCTTGGATCCTGCAGGGCCGGTCCCCCAATAGTGCAAGGGGTAGGATTGGCAATTCCTGAACACACGCTTCCCGGTTCTAGTGAACCTACAATACGGCCGAGAGCGACCGCATAAATCCGAGGCCTCGCAAAAATCCAACAACCACATAAGTAAATGTCTGGGCTCCATACCATGACACCACTTCTAGCTAGAAAGAAACGTGTGCACTCCCTGCGTTCCCTTCTCCCGTTTTAGACTCTACCGGGCTGTGAGGCTCGCGAAGTCACGATATACACAAAGCTAGGCCTAAATAGACTGTGCTTTGATCATCAACCACAAGGCCTGCTTTTCAACAAAACCTTGATCATTTGCATCTTAGCATGCCACATTGTCAGACCCTACCATATTATTGATCATCTACCAATATATATATATATATATAACCTCTAAGCTCACACGTCTTAGAGAAGGGTGTTAAGTGAAGAATAAATTCTCCACCACCAAAGCAGAAATATATAATCAGTAGCGTTCAACAAATACAGTAGAAAAGAATACAATGTCAGACACACAATCCATTTACAAGTCCGTTCTGGGTCTGAACGGAACAGGAGAAACCTGGGTGGTTCTCGTATATTCGGACAATTAACACATACGTCTAGACGACTACCACAGAAATCCCTTCAGGGTAGCTACTCCTATCGAGGACCTCAGTATCAATACATCCATCGATGTGAAAACCGCCGGTCTTCAACACCGTCTTCATCTTCGACTCTTCATCGTCGTAATGATTATTCGGAATGGGTTAAACCCGGTCTTTCCGAATAACTAGCGTAATTTATAAAGAATCAAGTGCTATAAAACATCCAACGCCTCATTCCATTTCAGAATATTCTTTTAAATAGAATATTCATATTATTAGGGGAAAGGTTCCCATAAATTTTATCAAAGATAAATTCCTTTAAAATATTCTTTAATCTTCATTTTAAAGATTCATTAAAACTCCAATTGGGTTTTAATGTCAAAATCATTATTAAATGATTATTCCAATTTAAGGATTTAACCCTTGTCTTTAGTCGGGTTAAAGAATCAATGTCATTTAAAGACATTGTTTACGATAAACCCAAAATCATATTCCATTAATTATGGAATTTTCACGGAAATCAAGTCAATACATAATCGATATAAATTTCTGTATCAGACCAATGCTATTAATGGAATAACGGCAAAGCCCTTTAAATTCCATACATAGTATCAGCCTTCCTTTGCAGAAAACTATCTCGAATATTATCGAATCCGATTCCCACTCAATTCCAATTAAATATATATATTGGAAAAACTAGATTTAGAAAATTTCTCTTTAAATCTTAATAAAAAGATTTATTAATTCTAAATCACCTTTTAATGTTAATTTGGGTCAAAGACAAATGTCGTTTAAGAAACATAGTTCACCAAAACCAATCTATTTAAGCAATTCCAAATAAATATTTTTCAAATGGAAAATTCTATTAAATCTAAATTTAATAAATTCATTCTAGTTACTAACCAGTTTATTCAAAGGAATATCTTTTGTTAAATATTCTTTAAATATTCATTATAAAATATTCTTTGTATGAAAAGATTATCTATATAAAATATTCTTTATAAAACCATATTCTTTATTCAAGAAGATATTCTTTATATAAAAGAAATCCTTTATTGGAATGCGACTCAATCAGTCACCATATAACTTTAGTTATATGGATTTCATACATTGAATGTATATAACAAGGAAATTAAATAATCATCAAACATCCATCCACAACCAGAGTGCAATATACAACTGTGTGAGCATTAAAATGAAGTGATAACGCTCATCGCAGCCTGTCGATCTATCGATAGACATACAAATAAATATTGGGATTAGTGTATGTCAATTTCCATCCCAACACCCGTGTGGGGTTTCCAACAAATCAAACAAATAATACATTATTTGTGCACTTGGGCGATGTGTGAAAAATTATCGACCCAATCGCATAAACAAGTCAGGTAACTTGTAAATGGAAGTGTAACCTTTCAGTAACATAAAAAGGGAATCATTTCATGTATAATGATAATGTAATTTATCAAAAACAACAAATCTTTTTACTGATTCATTTATATCAAAAAGGTGAATTCTAATGTTAATTCACTTAAAATGAAATGTAATCTTTTTATATTACATAAACAAAATGATATTCTTTTATATTAAATAAAATGTAATATTTATATTACATTAGGAATGTAATTCTTTAATTTTATTATTTTCATAATGACTAAAATGTAGTTAGAAATATACTCTTTGAATTCATATTTTATTTACAATAAAGAATGCAAATAAAATGTATCTTTTTAATTTCATATTTTATTTGTAATAAGGAATACAAATAAAAATATAACTTTTTATTACATACTTTGTTTGCAAAGGGGAATGCAAATAAAGATTTAACCTTTATTTCATGTTTATTTACATCGAGAAATGTAAATAAAATAGTAACTTTCTATTTCTAGTTTTATTTGCAATAAGAATTGTAAATAAAAAGATAACTTTTAGATTTAATATTTAGTTTACATCTAAAGTTGTAAACAAAATGCTTCTTTTTACTACAGTGTTTATTTGCCTCAAATTATGCAGAAAAAAATATAATATTTTAACTACTATGTTTATTTGCATCTAAATGTGCAAATAAAATATAATCCTTTAACTATAATGATTATTTGCATTTAAATATGCAAATAAAATATGATCTTTTACTGAATGTTTTGTTTGCAAGTAAATTCACAAACAAAATATAAATTCATAATTCTAACTCAAGTACAAAATAAAATGTAATATTTGTTTGCATCAAAAATTGCAAAACAAAATGAAACTCTTTAAATCATATTTTGTTTCATTCTTTTACAATCGCCAAAATAAACATTTCCAATTCATTCCTTCAAAGTGACACAAGAATGCCTCTTTTTATTTCATACAAAATATTCGACAATAAAATATTACTCTCTTTATTTCACCTAAAATTACAATAATATGAAATTTCAAAATCTATTCTTTCTATTGTCCTTTAAATGACAATAAAAAGAAAACATTAATTTTTCTCTACAAATAAAATGTAACTTTTTAATCCTATCTTTTATTCACATCTAGAAATGTAAATAATAAGGTAATTCTTACATTTGAAAGTAAAATGAAACTTCCAATTCAGGTTTTTATTTGCATTAAAGAATGCCAATAAAAATACAACTTTAAAAATGATATTTTATTCATATCAAAAACACAAATTAGAAATGTAAATTTCCTTTTGATGTTTTGTTTGCATTTACAGTTGCAAACAAAAATTAAACCTTTACTTTAATGTTTTATTTGCAACAAGGAATGCAAATGAATGAATAAATGTAACTTTTCATTTTAATTTTATATTTACATTGTGAAATGCAAATAAAAGAACAAATTTTAATTCCAATACATATTTACATTTGGGAATGTAAATAAAAGACCAAGTTTTCTTTTCAAAGTATATATTTGCATTATAAATACAAGTAAAAGAGTGATCTAATTTCCTATGTAACATTTGCATTGTAAATGCAATAAATAGATAATTCATATTTTAAGAAATATAATTCTTTTGCTGAGTTATATTTGTTGTTGAAAAACACAAATAAAAATACTAATGCATTTCTATGTATATACTTATGTTGAAAACACAGATAAAAGGATGGTTTCTCCTTCTATGTTATTATTTGTTTTGAAAAACACAATTAAAAGAATGGTTTCTTCTTCCATTTGGTTTTTATAAAAAGAAAAATGTAAACCCCTTCCTCTTTGATTTACATTAAGCAAAAGTGTAAATTCACCTTGCTTTTATTACATTTAAGAAAAATTTAATTTTCTTTTCTTTTTATTACATTTAAGGAAAATGTAATTTTTCTTCTTTTTATTTAATATAACACTAAAACATTTCATTTGAAAAAGAAAAATGATTTTCCTTATGTATGATTCCGTTTTAATACGATATGTTTAAACAGAATGACAATTAATTCTGATCCTTTTATTTAAATCAAAAACGTGAAAATAAACATATTGTTTTTATTTATACTACAAATTTGACATTCTTGAATATAACATGTTTTATATATACAATAAAATATAATTTTATTGTATACACAAAATTCTAACAACATGTATACAAAATTAAAATCAATCATTCATCCCAATCACAACACAATCAACCATTAGACAAATATATACATACAATATAAATTTCATACGGAATGAATACAATAAAATAAATAATAAATTTTGTTTTAAAAAAATTAGAAATCTCACATTCATTCGCGATTTGCCAAATTTTCAAGTTGATCTGAATTGTCTCGTTTCCGTCTAGTATTGTAGACCTCCTTCGTACGATCACAACGAATCTGAAAACGTTAAATTTCGAATTGAAATGAATAAGTTGTGGTCAAAACAAGTTAGTAATTAATTTAAAATTTAAATTAATAAAGGTGATTAAACTCTTAAACCTTTCCTCCTCTTCTGATATTTGGCCGTGAGTTATACAGAATTGTTCAAAACTTTGATTCGATATGGCCGAAGTTTGGGTCCATGGTAGGATGATCGGGTGGTGCTGCGTCGGAGGGGGGGTCCAAGGCGCGTCGGCGGCTGGCGGAGCGGTTGGTCGCGGGGGCGGCATGTGGGCCCGGCGGCGTTCGAATGGAGGGATGTTCGTGGGGTCGGTGTGGGCTCCACAGGGCATGGCTCGGGTCGAGGTCGGTGGGGATGGAAAGAGGGGAGAGAGGGCTTCGACGTGGTGTATGGGTTGGGGTCTGGAAGTTGGTGGAGGAGCGGGAATTTGAGGGGGAAGGTTGGAGCTCTCGTGGCCATTGAAATGGTGAAAACGGCGGCTGGTTCTTTGGCTAGGGTTAGGGTATTTTTTTTTTATTATTTATAATATCACTTAAATCCTAAAAAGGCCCGTTATCTCAAATTAACTCCTGTTCCAGCCCAACAAAAATGTCCCTAGGTAAATACCCCCCTTCCGGACCCAATGTAACATGTTTCGAGGCCCAAATCCCAAGTCTACAGCCTAATTTATTTAATTTAATATTTAATTCATTTATTTATTAAATTTTGACTGTACATTTTAATTTACCGGGGCCACATACGACCTCAGAAAAATCCAGAAAAATTATTTTTAGCTTCGTTATGACGATACGGTTCTAACAAGACTAATTTCATCGAATTCTGAGACTGTTAGAAAAATGGCCCTTTTCAAGTCGTTTAAATTCAATTGAAAAGATCAAAACACAGTTTCCTTTGCCACGCTCACATATTAATTCTAAAAATTATGAAAAATTAAAATTAACAATAATTTGACATTCCGGATCCAACAAAAGTGGTTTCGTCGAAAAGGGAGGTCGTTTGAAAATTGACTATTTTCAAGGGCTATTAATTTAATATTAAAAATATATTTTTAAACAAATAATTTCCGAAACTCGAAATATATAAGTGTTTATACTTTTTAAATGCAGAAACATCATTCCGGACTCAATGGAAGTGGTTTCAAGCCCAAATTCCTTAGTATGTGAAAAGTACCCTTTTGGGCCATATATATTATAAATTCTACAACGACCTTTCTAAAAATTGAATTGGCCATAACTTTCGATTTTTAAAACGAAATTTAGATTTTTTAGATTCGTTAGAAAGATATGGTTAAACAGATTTAAATATTTTTGGTTTCACTCAATTCTGATTTAATTTGAATCCTGTACATTCAGTCAAAGTTTAAATTCAAAATTTCAAACTATCGCGCCATTTCTAACTCCGTTTATAATTAAAATTAAATTTATTTGTCTCAACTTCGATTAAAATAAATTTTTAACCATTATTATTAAAATAAATTATTTTATATTTCCACAATTCAATAAAATTTTCTAAAATAAATTTTTTAAATTGGTTCAGAATTTGCGGGTTGTTACAACAGAGAACCAGAGCCTGCATTTGAAACAGAATCATGGGCTAAGGTGGAAGGATTTCCGGAATTTCTCAAAAACAACGATGATGCAGTGAAGGAAATTTTGAAACCTATGGGCAGAGTTCTTGCTGTTGACGATTGCGACTGGTGTCACTTTGATCATAGAGATTTTCTAGTGAAAATGCAATTTTATGAACGAATTGGTTCAAAAAATGAGTTTGCAGCCCGCTTCAACAACAAAGTGCATACTATCAAGGTTCAACGTAGCAAACATGACCATCCTGGTACAAGACCAGAATTAGTTTTTATTGGGAATTATGAGGAATAAGTGGTACCGTGTATTCATAACTTTCAAGATGTTAACTCGGAGGATCGATTTGATGCTATGATTGAAGAAGCAGTCATGTTACCACCTTTGCCTTAAGTCTTTAGGGAAGTTAATATGGAATTTAACTTTCTATACTTTGATACCTATAAGATGGAACGAGCTGAGCAAGATGAGGTGAATCAAGAAATGCATGTTGACCAGAGTCAAGAAGCTCATGTTGACCTGTATCCCCCTTTTAACCAAATTGTCCCTCATCCTACTGATTTCTCAATGGTTCCTATTCAAACCATACCATTTGACATTAGTTCAATCCCTCCACCTCAATCTCCTCCTCATCAGCCATGGTCAGATGATCAAGATTGGCCCCAATTTCTCTCTCCTATTTTTTGTTCGTTGAAGTGGAAGACGCAACAATCCTGAATTAAATGGTGATTTTTTTCAACTCCTGTTGTTTTTTTCCTCTACTAATAAGCATTTGAACAAAAAATATCATATTGCATGTGTGTTAATTTATGTGACGCACACTATAAAGCCATGCAGGCTTTAGAACAGGAGCTTATTAATAAACATCAATGAAAGTTGTCACATAGAATGTACGGGGGTTGGGGGACCATTCAAAATGTCATGCTATTTAATCTAGTTTTGTCCCCACTTAATATAGATATAATTTTCATTCAAGAAACTAAAATCTCAAATCCTTCGAATTATCATTTTAGTTTGATTGGTGGATCCTCTTTGACTGGTCTGACTTATGTTAATGCAATTGAATCTAGAGGTGGTCTTATTACTGCATGGAATGAATCTGTGTGGTCTTTGTGTCAAATTTTCTCCACTCAATCTGCTTTGCGTGTAGCTCTTCTTCACATTGCCTCTAACATTCTTTTCTTCTTTACCAACATTTATGGCCCTTAAGACTTTAATGAGAGAATAAACCTTTGGGAGCAATGTAAACAATTGGCTATTTGCTTTCAAGGCCCTTGGGTAATAGGGGGTGATTTCAATACCAATAGAAATGTTAATAAAAGAAAATCTGGAATCATTTCTCTGGATACTGATGCTTTTAACTCATTCATTTTTGACTGTTGTCTTATTGACCCCCCCTATTTGCATTCGTTCTTTTACTTGGTCAAGTAATAGATTTAATCCTTCTCTTGCTAAGCTTGACCAATTTCTATTCAATTCTTCTTGGGAGGAGATTCACCCATTATATTTTGCCTCTGGCCTTGCTTCTATCATTTCTGACCATTGTTCTATTATCCTGGATTCTGGTTCCCTTTCTAATACTAAGCGTCCTTTTAGATTTGAACGCCTATGGTTACTTGAACCATCTTTTAAGGAATTTATTCATACAGCTTGGGATCATCCAATTCAATCTCAATCAGCTACGCATAAAATTGTCCTTAAATTGAGATCCCTGAGGAAGCTGATTAAACCATGGGCCAAATCTGTTTGGGGTTCAATTCGTGCTCGTATTTCTAATATTCAAGATGCAATTTCAGACCTTAATATCCTGGAAGAATCTCGCCCCTTAAATAAGGAATAGCACAATTCATTGAAGAATCTCGAATCTAAGTTGGAAAGACTGTTTAAACGGGAAGAAATTGGCTGGAAACAAAGATCTAAAGCCAAATGGATAGAGGAAGGAGATAAAAATGCTGCTTACTTTCATAGAATTGCAAATGGAAGGAAGTAAGCTTCCTTCATTCTTGAAATCTCTCATGAAGGCCAATTATTCTCGAATCATAATGACATTCTTCTTCTCTTGTCTAATTACTATCATTCCATTTTCGGTCATCTTCCTCTGCTATCCCATTCATTGATTGGAATATACTCTACCCCTCTTCTTATGCTATTTCCATTGACCAACCATTTACAGAAAAGGAAATTTGGGCTGCTTTAAATGAGATGAAAGATGATAAGGCTCCTGGCCCAGATGGTTTTGGGCCCTCGTTTTTTAAATCCTTTTGGGCCTTGGTGAAAAATGATATTATGGCCATGTGTAATGAATTTTTATGAAAACCCTAGTCTTATCTCTTGTCTTAACTATGCTAACATTGTGCTTCTTCCCAAATTTTCTGGTGCAACTCGCTACCCGATTTTCATCCCATCCGTTTGCTTAATACCACTTTTAAGATCATCACAAAATCTCTTGCTAATCGTCTCCAATCTATGATTTCCGATCTAATTGGTGCTGAGCAATCAACTTTCATTCAAGGACGATGCATTTTCGATTGTACAGAAACTACTCAAGAGGTAATTTCTTACTGCAACAATACTAATACTCCAGGTGTCCTTCTCAAATTAGATTCTTCTAAAACTTTTGATTTAGTAAATTGGGAATTTATTTTGCAAATGTTTAAGAACATGGGTTTCTCTCATCGCTGGTGCAATTGGATTGACTGTATTCTTAGATCTAGTCACTCTACCATTTCCATTAATGATAGTACTGGTGGTTTAATTAAATCCAACAGGGGGCTTCGGCAAGCGGATCCATTATCTCCACTCATATTTGTGTTAATAGCGGATGTGTTCAATCAAATGGTTAAGAGAGTGATTGCAAACAACTATTTTGATGGAATTCATCTTCCAAATGCTTCTTAAGCAGTTTCTAATCTTCAGTTTTCTGACGACACAATCATTTTTTCATCTCCACACCTTAATCATATTCACTGTCTTAAAGTAGTGCTTTATGTATTTGAGCTTATTTCGGGCCTTTCCATTAACTTCTCAAAAATCTCAATTATAATGTTAGGTAAAGCTGACCATCTAGGGCCTCACATCTCTTCAATCCTCAATTGTTCGATTTTTAAGTTCCAATTGTTTATTTGGGAATTCCACTTAAACCCACCAACCTTCATAGATCAGATTGTTGCCTCTCATTCACAAAATTGAGCAGAGGTTATCATCATGGAAGGCTAATACTTTATCCTCAGCTGGTCGTCTAGTGTTGGTTAAAGCTGTACTATCTGCTTTGCCAACTTATTGGATGTCTTTTCATAAGCTACCTAAGTGGGTAATCTCAAAAATTGATTCAATTAGAAGTGCTTTCTTATGGAATGAAAGTAAAGTAAAAAGATTGGTCAATTGGCAAACAGTGTGTTTGCATATTGATCAGCGGGGTTTGGGAGTAATCATCCTCTTGAATTTCAACTTGGCTTTATTATCAAAATGGTTATGGCGAGCAGTTTCTCCAGGTTCCTTCATTTGGAAAGACTGTATTCTTTCTGTTTATAATTCTGGCAACTCTCACCTTGTATTGCACTCCTTCCCCTCTGTTAAACCTTCTCCATTTTGGTCTGGTGTAATTCTTGTATTCCTCGTATTAAAAACTTGTTTCATGTCAGGTTGGGTGACGGTGATTCTTGTTTATTCTGGCATGATATTTGGTATGGTTATGTCCCTTTTTCTAAAGTTTTCCTGCTCTTTTTTCTTTTTGATTTCCAATGAGTTCCCTTTAGTAGCGAGTTTGATTCATAATGGCTCCTCTTCTCTTTGCCCTCCATCTTTATTTAATGTTCAAATTCTTGATAACATCTTGGATATTTCTAGTTTGGTTTCTCACACTAATATTTTTCAATCTTCGGATTATTATGTTTGGGCTTTATAACCAAGAAAGGGTTTTTCAGTTGCTTCAATGTACAATTATATCAACTTTTCTAGTAGGTCTTTTTCTTTCTCAAGACTTTGGAAAATTTGTCTTCCCGCGAAGGTTCTCTTCTTTAATCGGTGTTTGATACACTGTAAAATTAACACGTGAGCTAAGTTGCATAGGCTCAATTTGATTAATGATCCTCTATGTCCTTTTTGTGCTTGCTATGTAGAATCTATTAAGCATTTTTTCCTTGAATGCGAGTTCTCTTTCCCTATTCTTGCTGCACTAGTGTTCATCTGCTTGGATTGGTACCTAACATATCATCAGTGTTTGATTATTGGCAATACAGTGCTATCAATAAGGATTTAGACACCTTTTTATTAATATATTGTTGGTGCATTTGGAAAGAAAGCAATGCAGTCATTTTTAACAAATCACTGAACAAGTTTGAAGGCTTATGCAGACTTATTATTTTCTTCTTTAACTCTTGGTCAGGTCAATCTTCTTCCGCCAGGTTCATGCTTGCTTTGCCAGTGAATAACAGTCCAGCTGAATCCGTTGGTTCGAATCATGGTGACTCGAGTCTAGACTTGCACTAGCTTGGTTATGGTTGCATGGTTAAGTCAACTCTTGTGTGGGTTTATATTTTGGTTTGTGTTTGCACTTTCTTTTCCTGTTTCTCGCTCTTAGGATGTTTTTTGATATTGTAATCGTTTATTTGGGCAGTACTTACGTATAATTATCACTCTTAACAACTAATAGCCACCAGTTGGGCTTGTCAACAAGGTTATATATATTAATATTATGCTTAATCGGCCGTGTAGTTTCACGCTACACATCCGTCCTACTCGAAAAAAAAAAACCTTACAAAATTAATAATACTGTCTAGCCGATATCCAAAGCTATCATATCTCTGCAAAAAGCCTAACCTGCGGGTATGCTATGAGGAGGGAGTCAGGGCACAAGTTCAGGTGACCGAACTTAAATTACACATTTTAAAACAACCCTACATATACCGTTCAGTTACAATTTCTTTTTTATTAGGCTATTCTGCATTAGCAACACTCAAGGTTTTTCACACACGTCGTACCCATCTACCTCCCAATAGATTAATCTAATATAGTATATATGTAGCTACCGCCAATATCAAGATACTTCCCATGGTACCCTCCTCGCACGGTCTTTACCGTCATGCCACAGAAGCATATGCAACTTTCATCCTACGCCGGAGTGACGTACTGGTCTTCATAAAACTACGCCACATTATGCAACTCTCATCCTACATTGAAGCGGCATACGTATTTCCGTAAAACAACGCCACTTCGCACACAAAATACCCTTGCCATTCTACATAAGCATACAGACTGCCATATCCGAAATTCCTTGGCTAATTTCGGTCTTAACACGGAGTAATGCCCTAGCGTCTACGATACATCACCCGTTGTGGCGTGCATTTACCCAAATCCTCACACATATGTACTATCTATGGTACCCCGAGTTCCGCAATAGGGATGCATTTGAATGCATGGAACTCGGTAGGGAGCTTTTCCATATCTATATAGGTCTGATAAAGAGGCCTACAGTACAAATATCTAACTATGGTCTACATTTCTACGGTGGCTATTGTCCTACCATGACCCCTCCCTCAACTAGTGAAAGACTATATCAAGTGCTAAGTGACATTCCCCTAGCAAACAATCTACGTTTAATTTGGCGTGTCCCGCAACCAAAGTCTCGATAGTGAAAGATCGATGGTCTATAGGTTTAGCTCTAGTCTTTCAGCGTCACACTTACTGTTGATGACAGGTACCCGATGATTACTACCCTTTATCTGGTCCTGACCAGCCTACCTATAGGAAAACCGCTGAGTCACCCAATGCCATCCAATAACCTTTGACTTACAAATCATTGTTGCAACTAAGGTATACCCACAAGGTGGTTTTGCGCAGACCAAACCTCTATGAGTACAGTCTGAGCGCTGCCATCGCACAGAGGACCAGCACGGGGTACCCTACTACATCCCTCAGAAGCTGCATGCTTCCTTCCAGTCCAATAGAGCCAGCAAGCAGAATAATCAGATGGACATGCTACTCTTATGTCTCCAAACACCATGATGATCTACCCCATTGGGTTCTTCACCTTTAAACATGCAGACTAGTCCAAGCGCATCATACTAACGTGCAATTAGACCCTATGTCTAAATGTACAATTACGCGCTTGCTCTACTTCATCAGATTTCTATTTAATTTGGTTATTTTCGATCAAATTAATTTCTTATCCAAGTTACCAAGTTCTCTCCATGCCCCTTATATCACTAAGGAATGGACCCTTCTTGCTTCTTAATCTTAGCTATATAACTTAACCCATTTAAGCTCGTTAATAAGCCCATAACATGTTATTCTCTATATTGTAATTCAAGGTCTGTAATCTACAATCTTCTTTCATTATTACCCTATCATCCATCGTCCAATTTCAGGTTTACAGGTTCTTAGGTTTATATTTACAATAACATGTTCTACTTAATGTTTCATTAAGTAAATCTTATCACAATCAGCAGGTTTCCAGTTAACATATTACTTATTTTATAATTAAGTATAACTTTTTTCATTCCATGGGCCTTCTTACTTCATTCTTTCTCATTAACCATGACTTTGCTTAACACAACCTCTTGTTGTTATTTACTTAGTTCGCTTTAACTAAGGTTTATCAATAAGTTTCTTTCCATTTATTACAACCTATGTTATAATTTTCACTTGTCCCTAGGACAAGATTACCTATTATATTCCATTCTTTCATTCGTACTTAATCATAGTAGGTTATTATCATTTCCCGCTCATTACAATTCTTATATTGTCGTAATCCTTCTTTCTTTATTCACTTTCATGCACGTTCCTTACTTATTTAAGGAAAACGTTTCATGCACCTTATTAGTTTGATTTACAGAAAGATACAGTGGTTTATTTTCATGACGTACACCTATCTAGATCCGTAGTTGTAAGCTATTTCTTTTGTTTTTCATCGTGGCTCTCTTGCAACTATGTTCTAACAAATAGGTTACTTAGGGAAATATATCACTTTTCCTTAGAATCCAACTAACTCGGTCTAATACATCTCTTCCTTTCTTATTTTCTGAATTAGACATTTAATTTTTGTGTCACACGATATTCACAAATATTGAAATCTTTTCTTTTTAACCGCAAAAAGCATATTAAATTTATTTACTTATTTTCAGTTGTATACATATATTTCTATATATGTTTAGGCACCGGACCTCTCATATTAAGTTGACCACTTGTGGATGCTAGATTTGCCGGTTGGTTCCGGGCAGACTTCTACCACTAGCTGAACTTAACCTCGTGTCTCAATGCGGTTATCTACAATTTACCAATTACCATAAATTTTACATACAAATCAGGCGTATCTATTCTTTTTCTAATATTCCCAATTCCACTGTAATTTGATTTACAATATCATTAACAACGTTTTCTGTAACATATTCTCTTTTATCGTAAATTCCACAATTTCTGTATTACAATGATTTTAATCCAATCAACAGACTCATAGAATAAATCTATACAACAGTATCAATTTTAGCGTGTTTTAAATAGGTTTCACAACCAATTTCCTTAACTACCAATTGTTCAGCATATTGAATATATGTATAACGGTGAATGCAAACGATAGATATACTGTTATCAAAAAGTATAATTTAAATCCACTCATTTGGCAGCTTTCCAATCCTTGAATCTAATCCAGACTTGCTATTCTGTGATCTCCCTATTGAATCTAATATTAAAACAATCATGGATTCACAAATCTGATACTAAAAGAAGAGGGAAAGAAAGGGAGAAACCTAAACATATCAGATTCAAGAACTTACCTCATGTTGATCAGAATTCTAGACACCTATGATGTTGATTCATATCTTTTATTTCCAAACCTTGAATTAGAATCCCTTAAAACTAATATTTTATTTTCTGAAAAGGTTTGAAGAGGAAAGAGAATGGTAGAGCCTAGAAAGCATCTCAGAAAATATGAGAATAAAGCTAGGCGCTACTAGACTATTTATAGGCATACTAGAAGAGTCTGGTACATCGAGTTTAATTTATAATAATTCGAACCGCACACATCAGAGCATCCACGTCACAACACAATTCTGGACCCTGCATCGGTCGACCCATAGGTCGACCTAGGCACATGGTGGGTCGACCCATGTAGGTCTAAGCGCACGTTTTGACGCTATGTTTACTGAACTTAAACGTTTTAATTAAAAATGTTAATTGCTTGCTATATATATGTACATATATATTCCTTGATTTATTTTATTCTTCTTATAAAGAACGGTTAAGTTTGAATTCCACTTATACATGTATATACATACATACAATCTTTTGATTTAAATGATAATTAATAAATTAGTTCTCTTCCAAATATAGCTTGGCTGATTATTTAATTTATTGATAACTAAACTTCTTATTCCTTGTCCTTTAATGCAATTAATTAATTCATCGTCTTTTCCCAATTTAATTGCATGCATTTAATTTATTGTTGCTGTATGCATTGTTTGATTCCTCGCATTGATTCATTCCTCCTTTAATGCATTTTATTTATTTATGTAGTCTAAGTACTTTTCATGTATTAATCATTTTTTTCATTTAAACTTTTAAATGCATGCATTGATTCCTTTTAATGCGTTACTTTATTGCATTCATTCATTTCTCACTTCTCTTAATTTACACCCTTTTACATTCTAACATTTATATTCATGCATATATACATATATGCAAAATCTTTATTTATTACTCATTTAATATTTAATAAACGCGGAGTTTTACATTCTCCCACCCTTCAGAAATTACAACCTCGAAATTTGGTAAGGGTGAAATCAAGTAGTTTCTCGCATAATTTACATCCATCATGTGTGCATCCAATTTTTCAACCATTTGTGCAAAGTGTAATAAAACATAATAATACATGATATAACGTATGCCTAAGCGGTATCTCTATATGAATACAATTTTTTTCTCTTGAAAATCCTTTGGAAAACATAATGCATGCATCCTAAACATTATGCATGCATCCGAAAATCCTTTGAAAATCCTTTGGAAAACATGATGTAACGTATGCCTAAGCGGTACCTCTATATGAATGCAATATTTTAGAAATCAAAATATATTTTTTTCATCTAAATTTTCCCACACTATTACGGAGTAAAAGTGCAGTTCATCTAATTTTTGCATCCAAAACCCTACCAACCAACTTTAATTTTCGAATTTTAGGAAAATGTAATTTTCTAAATTTGATTCCTTATGTTACAAAAAGGTGGAAAATAGAAACTTGACATCTCCAATTTTTCTTTTATGTGCCTGTTTTTTTAATCTGTACTTGGATTTTATGCTACTATTATATAAAGATTCCTTATCTTCCTATCCAAGTACAGTTCACATAAGAAAAATTTCTTTGTTATGGATTTTCTTTTTCAACTTATTTAGGAAAAACTCATTCTTATTCTCATTTCTCATAATTTCTCACTTTTCTCAATTGTCATGTTTGTTGCTTTACTGGATTTGTTGATTTCTTTTTAGTTATATCATTACTCTTCTCTTAGCTTATTTCACTTAATCCACTGATCTAAGTTTAATATTCAAATAAGCCTTCCAATCTTCAACTAAAACAGGAAAACAAGCACCTTACATAGCTACTACCATGGACTAAGTATCATAGGACCATGTCCCTTCTGATCCAAACTAAAGGATCCAAACATTTCCTTACCCTTTACCATCTAGTAGTCACCACTAGTCCTTGATGTGTACTAACAGTCTTTTCCAAGCAACAACCTAGGCTCTATAATGGTTACGCATACTACTGGAACTTGCCATTATTCCAAATTAATCTTTACTATATATTTCATAGCCTCAAAATATTTCCCGTTTTCCCTAGGTATTAATGCTTATCAACCCCATGATTTTTAAAAACACGGTTTGGCTTCCTGATTTCATTTTTCTTTCAAAAATTATAAGTGTCAAAACTTTATTTTTCCACATTAAAACTTACCTTTACCAAATCATAAAAAATGTCTTCTAAAAAATGAAAACAATTTTTTCAAATCACAAATACTGGAGTAGACAAGGACAACTATTTCTCAATTAGTTCCACAACCGTTCATGTTTACAATGTCAGTTCAATTACTTACAATTAGCTGAAATCATCTACTATATTCTTAATTCTTACAACTTATTTTGTCCACCACACAAAATTTTATATCAAAACAATATCAAAAATTGTTGTCAAAAGAATAGAGAACTTCAAAATTTTCTTTACCGAAAATTTTAGTTTTTAACAAAAATGCAATCTTTTCTATGCTTTGCTTTTTAATCCTTTCATACTTTATAACTTGAAAACTAGTGAGCTATACATGCTCTACATGTGCACCTTTTTTGAAAAAAAAAACATTTTAGACAAAAATTTCGTAAGATTTCATAGTTTTTCAAAATATACTGCATTTTATTTCAAAACTCAATATGTACTTTTCAAATATGTTACTTACATTTTTTTCAAACATAAAAAATACCTCTTTTTATTTCAAAAATCGTTTCTACACAATTTATCTTGTACATACTTCAAAATTGTAACTTTTTAACGTTTAGCTTGAAAACCATCATAAATTATTACCCAAATGTTTCCTTAATTTGACGTTCTCAAAAACTAACTAGGGCGCTAGACTCAAAGTGGGTTCCCAACTTACCTAGATTTGCCTAGGTATCCCCTCAAATTCATTTCTTTCCAATATATATATTCCTAATCCATTTTCATCTTCACCGCTTTCCAAATTTATAAGGCTCTACTACCAAACCCACTAATCAAAAACACTAACGTATGGGATACATCTTTCTTCAATAAAAAGCATATTTATACTTTTCACCCAAACCACCTAAAGGCCTCTCATTTTCATATTTTCATTACCATTCCTTTAGTGTACATAATTGATATCCCAATTCTATCTATAGGAAAGTCTTCCTATTTAGTCGGTCCCTTCATGGATCTAGGTGTGTATATATAATATATTTTTTTCAAAAATAATACAAATACGTTCATTCACTATCTATACAGGAATCCTAAACCTAAGCTCCGATACCTAATGTAACAACCTGAATTCCGATAGACCGAATTTTTTTCAAAAATCCCAAAGTATAAAAAATCGAGTTGGCTTGTCTGGTAACCTGCAGAAAAAAGATATAAAATATATCAGAGCTCAGAAAACATCTCGCAGCGGATGGAACAAATTATAATATAATCAAATATAGCCTTACCAAAGTAATAATCTTGTCTAACTAGTATCCAAAGCTATCATATCTTTGCCTAAAGCCTAACCTGCGAGTATGTTATGAAGAGGGGGTCAGAACACAAGTTTTGGTACTGGACTTAAATTACACATTTTAAAATAACCCTACATATACCATTCAGCTATATTTTCTTGCTTAACGTTTCACACACGTCATACCCATCTACCTTCCAATAGATTAACCTAGTATAGTATATATGTAACTACCCCCAATATCAAGGTACTTCCTATAATACCCTCCTCGCACGGTCAACACCGTCATGCCACATAAGCGTACACAACTCTCATCCTACGCCGCAGCGACATACGGATCTTCATAAAACTACGCCACATTATGCAACTCTCATCCTATGTCGGAGCGACGTACGGATTTTCGTAAAACTATGCCATGTTTCACATAGAACTACCATCACCATTCTACATAAGCATACAGACCTCCATATTTGAAACTCCTCGGCCAAGTTAGATCTACACACAGAGTAATGACCTAGCGTCTACGATACACTAACCGAATTACAGATATATAAACTATGGTCTGCATTTCTACGGTGGCTATGGTCCTACCAGGACCCTTCTCTCCACTAGTGAAAGACTACATCAAGAGCTAAGTGATGTTCCCTTAGAAAGCAATCTACAACCGAATTGGCGTGGCCTGCAACCGAAGTCTCGACATTGAATGATCGATGGTCTGTTGGTTCAGCTCTAGTCTTTCCGCGTCATACTGACTGCCGATGACAGGTACCCGACGATTACTCTCCTTTATTTGGTTCTGACCTGCCTATCTGTAGGCAAACCGTCGAATCATCCTACGCCACCCAATAGCCTTTTGACTGCCAAACTATCGATGCAGTCAAGGTATACCCACTGGGTGGTTTCACGCAGACCCAACCTCTGTGAGTACAGCCTGAGCGCTGCCACCGCACAGAGGACCACTACGGGTAACCCTACCACGTCCCTCAGAACCTGCGTGCTTCCTTCCAGTCCCACAGAGCCAACAAGAAGAATATCAGCATAATAATTAGATGGACGTGCTCCTCTTATGCCTCTAGACACCATGATGATCTACCCGTTTGGATTCTTCACCTTCAGACGTGCAGACTGGTCTAAGCGCATCATGCTAACGTGTTATTAGACCATATGTCTAAATGTTTAATTATGGGCTTGCTCTACGTCATTAGATTTCTAGTTAACTTGGTTATTTTCGATCATGTTAATTTTTTATTCAAGTTACTAAGTTCTCTTAGTGCCCCTTATATAGCTAAGGAATGGACCCTTCTCGCTTATTAATTTTATTTACATAACGTAACCTATTTAAGTTCATTAATAAGCCCATAACATGTTATTATCTAGATTGTAATTCAAGGTCTGTAATCTACAATCTTCTTTCATTATTACCCTATTACATCCATCGTCCAATTTCTGGTTTATAGGTTCTTAGGTTTACAGGTTACAGTAACATGTTCTACATAATGTTTCATTAAGTAAATCTTATCACAATCAGCAGGTTTCCAGTTAACATATTACTTAATTTATAATTAAGTATAACTTATTTCATTTCATAAGTCTTCTTACTTCATTTTTTCTCATTAACCATGACTTTGCTTAACACAACCTCTTGTTGCTATTTACTTATTTAGTTTTTTCTCTTTAAATAAGGTTTATCAATAAGTTTTTTTCCATTTATTATAACCTATGTTATAATTTTCACGTGTCCCTAGGACAATCATACCTATATCTTCCATTCTTTCATTCATATTTAATTATAATAAGTTATTATCATTCCTCGTTCATTCCAATTCTTTTACTGTTGTAATCTTTTTTTATTCACTGTCATGCATGTTCCTTGCTTCTTTAAGGAAAAAGTTTCACACACACATTATTAGTTTGATTTATAGAAAGATACGGTGATTTATTTTCATAATGTATGTCTATCTAGATCCGTAGTTGCAAGCTATTTATTTTGTTTTGCATCGTGGCTCTCTTGCATCAACATTCTAAGAAATAGATTACTTAGGGAAATGTATTACTTTTCCTTAGAATCCAACTAACTCGGTCCACTACATCCCTTCCTTTATTGTTTTCTGGGTTAGACATTTAATTTCTATTTCACATGATATTCACAACTACCAGAATCATTTCTTTTTAACTGCAATAAGCATATTAAATTTATTTACTCATTGTATGTTGTATACATATTTGTATGTATGTTTATGCCCCAGACCTCTCACGTTAAGATGACCGCTTGTGGATGCTGGATTTCCCAGTTGGTTCCAAGCAAGGCTTCTACCACAAGCTAAACTTAACCTCGTGTCTCAATGCGGTTATCTACAATTTACCAATTAATGTAAATTTTACATACAAATTAAGGCATGTTTATTCTTTTTCTAATATTCCCAATTTCACTGTAATTACATTTACAATATCCAATTTGTCATTAACAACATTTTCTGTAACATATTCACTGTTATTGTAAATTCAACAATTTCAGTATTACAATGATTTTAATTCAATCAACAGATTCATAGAATTGATCTATAGAACGGTATTAATTTCAATGTCTTCTAAACAGGTTTCATAGCCAATTTCCACAATTACGAATTGTTCAGCATATTGAATATATATATATATATATATATATATATAATGGGGAATGCAAATGATAGATATACCATTATCAAAAAGTATACTTTAAATCCACTTACCTGGAAGATTTCTGATCCTTGAATCTGATGCAGATTTGCTATTTTTGGTCTCCCTATTCAATCTAATATTAACACAACCACAGACTCGCAAATCTGATACTAAAAGAACAGGGAAAGAAAGGAAGAAACCTAAGTAGATCATATTCGAGAACTTACCTCATGTTGATCAGAATTCTAGACACATATGTTGTAGATTCATATCTCTTATCTTTAAACCTTGAATAAGAATCTCTAAAAACTAATATTTTAGTTTCTAAAAAGGTTTGGAAAGGAAAGAGAACGGCATAGCCTAGATAGCATGCGTCTCAAAAATATGAGAATAAAGCTAGGCCCTACTAGTCTATTTATAGGCGTACTGGAAGAGTCTGGTCCATCGAATTTAATTTTTAAAAATCCGAACTTTACACTTTAGAGCACCCACGTCACAAAACAATCCTGGGCCCTGCTTGGGTTGACCCATAGGTTAACCCAACCTATTCGTGGGTCGACCCCTGGGTCGACCCATAGGTCAACTCAGGCACGAGGTGGGTCGACCCATCTAGGTCCAGGCACGCTTTTTGTGACGCTATGTTTTCTGAACTTAAACATTTTAATTAAAAACTTTAATCGCTTGCTATATACATTCCTTCTTGATTTATTTTATTCTTCTTATAAAGCACGGTTAAGTTTGAATTCCACTTATACACGTATATACATACGTACAATCTTCTGACTTAAATGTTAGTTATAACATTGGTTCTCTTCCAAATATAGCTTGGTTGATTATTTAATTTATTGATAGCATACCTTTCTATTCCTTGTCCTTTAATGCAATAAATGCAGTTAATGCACTTAGTTAATTCATCGTCTTATTCCCAAATTAATCGCATGCATTTAATTTGTTGTTTCTATATGCATTGTTTGATTCCTCTTTTTGCATGCATTGATTCATTCCTCTTTTTAATACATTCATTTATTTATTCATTATAATTACTTTTCATGCATTAATCTCTTTCTTCATTTAAACTTTTAAATGCATGCATCGATTCCTTTAATGCATTACTTTCTTGGTTGCATTCATTTCTCTCTTCTCTTAATTTACAACCATTTATATTCTAACATTTATATTCATGCATATATACATGTGTGCAAAATATTTATTTATTACTCATTTAATATTTAATAAATGCAGGGTGTTACATAACTCTTTCTAGATGTTTGGAAGCTATAGAAAAAGAGGCATTTTTGTGGCATAGTGGACTAACACATGCTAGTATAGGCCTCTTGGAAAAACTTGAAACAAAAGAATTTGTTAGAAGCTTACCACATCAGAAATTTAAAAGTAATAATGTGTTTAAAGCATGTTCCATGGGCAAATTTAGGTGTTCATCATTTCTACGAAAAATATTGTTAAAACTTCTTGGGCTTTTGAGTTAATCCATTTGGACTTGTTTGGACCAAATGATATTGCATTTTTAAATGGAAAATGTTATTGTTATGCTTTGGTTAAAGATTTTTCTAGATTCACATGGGTTTTTTTCTAGCAAAAAAATTTGAAACTTTCGATTATTTTCCAAAAATTTCAAAAACTTGTTCAAAACGAAAAAGGTGTCTCAGTTAAAACTTTGAGAAGTGATCACGAAGATGAATTTGAAAATATAGACTTTAAAAGGTTTTGTGAAGAAAATGGTCTTAAACATAAATTTTACACTCCTAGAACACCTCAACAAAATGGGGTAGTCAAAAGGAAAAATCATACATTACAAGAATTGGCTCTATCCATGTTGAGTGAGTATATATTTCCTTTGAATTTCTGGGCAGAGGTAGTTAATACTTCTTGTTTTGTAGTGAATAGAGTTATCATTAGACCAATACTAAATAAAACGTCATATGAATTATGGTTTGATAAAAAGCCCAACATTTCATATTTTAGAGTGTTTAGATGTCCTAGTTATATTCTTAACACAAGTGATCAACTAGGAAATTTTGAATCGGAAGTCGATGAAGTAACTTTCATGGGTTACTCTTCGAGAAGCAAAGCTTACAGAGTCTTCAATAAGCAATCAAAAACAATTGTTTAAACCATTAATGTGAAGTTTGATGAATTGGACTTGGAGATTGCTTGTGGAAAGGATAAAGATGATGGTGTTGTGGAAAGCAAAAAGGAAAGTAATGAAAATGAATCTTGCAGTGATGAGGTCACAAAGCCAATAGTTAAAGTTGAAAAGTTGAATTTCACAACTGATAACCCTCTAGACTTGGTCATAAATAGTCTAACGGCAGGTATTCACACTCGTTCTTCACTAAATAGAAATGTTTGTGCTTTTTGCATTAACAATGCTTTTATTATTGAAATTGAACCAAGTTCTTATAGAGTTGCGCTTAACAATGAATGATGGATTTTAGCAATGCAAGATGAACTTTACCAATTTGAGAGGAATAAGTTCTGGAAATTAGTTCCTAGGCCAAATAACTATCCAATTTTTAGAACTAAATGAGTGTTTAAAAATAAACTTGATGAATTTGGAAATGTAATTAGAAACAAAGCTAGGTTGGTCGCAAAAGGATATAATCAAATAGAAGGCATTGATTTTGATGAAACATTTGCTTCAGTTGCTAGGTTAGAAGAAATTAGAATTTTGCTGAGTTTTTCATGTTTTAAAGGTTTCAAACCAAAGCAAATGGACGTAAAGAGTGCTTTGTTAAATGGAGAGCTAAAAGATGAAGTTTTTGTTGAAAACCCCCTGGTTTTGATAGTCATGAGTTTCCAAATCATGCGTATAAACTTGAAAAAGCATTATATGGATTTAAGCACGCTCCTAGAGCTTGGTATGACTGTCTTAGTACGTATATTTTGGAAAATGATTTTAAAAAGGGAAGTACTGACACGACTTTGTTTCTATTACATGATGGAGATGATTTTTTGATTGTTTAGGTAATATCATTTATAGTGCTACTAATGAAGGTTCGTGTGAGAAATTTGAAAAACTCATGCATGATTAATTTGAAATGAGCTGGGTATTCGAATTGAAATATTTCCTTAGATTCCAAATCAAATAAAGTAGCAAAGGGATTTTAATTTCACAGAAAAAGTACGTGATGAAATTATTGAAAAGATTTAGATTTGAAAACGCAAAGCCATTGAGAACGCCAATGAGCCTAACCACCAAGCATGACAAGATGAAAAAGGACCTGTTGATTATCAGAAAAATTATCACGGGATAATTGGTTCACTTCTTTATCTCTCTGCTTCTAGACCCGATATTACGTTTTCTATTTGTTTGTGTGCACATGTTCAATCCAACCCTAAGAATCTCATTTAAAAGCTACGAAATGAATTTTGAGATATATATTGCACACACAAAAACTTAGTTTATGGTACCCTCTTGTGATAACTTTGATTTAGTTAGGTATACGGATGCTGATTATGCTAGATCAATTATTGGTTGGAAAACACTAGTGAAACTTGTACATGCTGGGACACTCTCTAATTTCATGGTCAAGTCAAACAAAAGTTGCACTATCCACTACCGAAGCTGAAAACATTGCTTTAGGAAGTTGTTGTGCAAATGTTTTATGGATGATGCAAACTCTCTCTGATTTTGGCCTAATTTATAAACATGTACCACTGAAATATGATAGTAAAAGTGCAATAGATTTGGCAAATAACCTTGTTCATCATTTATGCATGAAACACACAGATGTGCGACACCATTTCATTAGAGATCACATTTATAGAGAGGAAATTTGCATTGAATTTGTTTCAACTGAATCTCAACTTGCTGATATTTTTACAAAACCACTTCCCGAAGATAGATTTTCTAGATTACACTTGGATTTGGGGATTATAGAAATTGATTAATCACTCTGCATTTCTGTTTAAAATATTCTTGAATGTTTGTTCTCTAACTCAATTCCTGATAGCTTGAACCGCTTTTGGACATCATTAAAGAATGGATAGACTAAAAAAATTAGTGATGGAAAAGCGACTATATTATTTTTCAAAATAATAGAATGTTGAAAATTCAAAAATCTTGGTACGTTTGAACATAATTTATAATATATTTAGAAATTTAGTTCATGGCCATTTCTATTTCTACCATGGTTCTATCATTCATTATGGTTTTATATAATGAGGGGATTCTTATTCTATCTATTGAAAAGGATTTATCAAATGTATTATGGTATTCATTCCCATTTAAAAGTCTTCGTGGTTAATAATAATAATTAGTTTTACTCTAACCTCATTTAAAAATCCTCATGATTAAGCATGGTTAGAGAATGCTTATATTTTTTTAAGTTACAACTAATCCCATTTAAAAGTCCTTATGGTTATGCGTGGTTAGTAACTACTTAATTTTTTTATGCTTATGTGATAAAAAAGGTGTATGTATATATACATATATAATTCTCCTCGTCATGTAAAAAACCAGTCTATCGATCCATTTTTTGAAATGTGAAATATGTTACTATTTTATGAAACATTATGATTTTTTGGGGTATTATATTGAGATTTGCAATATTTGATTATTTCTCTTGATTTGAATTTAAAAATACAGTTCAAATCCATCGCTATTTTTTATTTCTTTCAGTCTTTTGATGATAGCAAAAGCAGGAGAAGTGTTAAGATGTAATGTCCCGTATATTTGCAGTATAATAATTAATTAATTTAATTATTTAAATCGTGATTTAGAGGATTATATAGTTGTTTAATTAAATAACTATGAATATTTAATTAATATAATAATTAAATAATATATTTAATTCTGGAATAATCAGAATTAACTTAAATGGCGATATGGTGTGAACTGGACAATTTAAAATATATATAATTCTGTTTGGAATTGAATACGAATAATGAATATATTATTTAAATGAAGTTTGTAATTATAATATAATTATAATCGAGCTCGAAATGGTACTGCAGTTCACTATTTGGCGATTCGAACTTCAACTGAATATACAAGGTCCATTTTAAATCGGATTTCTGTGAAACAAGAAACTTTCGGAGCTGGTGAAGTATATTTTTCTAGTGGAAGAGAAAAATCGGGATTTCATTGTGTATATTTTGATTTATGTCCAAATCAAATTTTAGAAAAGTCGCTACGGAATTTCTGTATAATTTATATCGATTTATTTATATTTTAAAATTGACTTTTCAATATAAATTGAATATCGATTCAACCGGGATTTGAATATCGAGTTATAAATCCAATTGGAGCTATACGATGTTCTGTGTGAATATATATGCGATAATACATATTTATTTATATTTGATTTAATTACTTTTAAATGTTTATTTAGGCCTCAGAAAATAGCCAATTTTTCAAACGACCTCCAAATTCAACGAAACCAATTTTGTTGGATTCGTAATGTCAAATTATTGTTAGATTTCAATTTTCATGATTTTTGAAGTCGGTATGTGGCCATACCGGACTTAATGTAAAAAATAGTCAATAATTGGACATTTAAAAATACGCTGTGTGAGCGAACGGAGTCGGAATTCGATGAAACCAGTTTCGTTGGGACCATAATGTCGAACTGTAGCTGCATGTCCATTTTTGTGATTTCTAGGTATCGTATGTGATCATGGGAATTTTAGAGGACGAATACAATTAGCGATTGCTTAAAATTGAGTATAATAATAAATATTAAAATATTTTAATTTGTCTATAAATACACTACCTTATTTTCCTAAACCATAATTTCTACTTTTCTCAGTCAAAGCTTCCGTCGTCATATTTTTTCCTTACTGTAACACGTTTGGATCTTCAAAATTCCACAGAAATTAATACAAAATTTTTTAAATTTCAAAATGAGTGTAGTTGGACTCCACAGCACAAGAGCTTTAAGCTCATGTATATTTTACAACGCTCGATGGAAATTTGGGTTCATGGTTTTAACGCAGCGTGGATTAGGGTTCCCGTTTGTTCGGATTTGGAGCCGCGTTTAGTGAATGGAGGATGGTGTTCTATTCACGATCACTTATGTGAATGTCTGGAGTGATTCGGTTGCAATGTATGTCGATGGTTATGTTGGGATTTTCGTTGAAACTTGGAAACCTCGGTTCTGGGTTTAAGTTCGAACGCAACCTTATGGAGATGAGGAGATGGAGATTCAGGTATGGAGTTCAATGGTAATTCTCATTGCTGAATCGATCAGGTAATGGGGGAGCACGATGTGTTTTAAATGGGAAAAAATAGTGTCCGGTGGATGTTTGGAGCAATTCGTTATTTGGGGAAGAAGGAATGGTTGTGGGTGGGCCAGTAAACTTCTAAATGGGCCGAGGAAATGGTGAAAGCCCAGTAGTGAATAAACTTATGTTTTAATTCAATTTGAATAAAGTATTAACTTGTATTTATTACATCTTGACGATACAGTGTCAGATTTACATACGGTCGGATCCGTTGGGATCATATGGACGAGCGCTACAAAATGGAACTAACTGGGTGTGGATTGGAGCCCAGTACAATTTATTGCAAAATAAATTATCAGAATCAAATCAAGCCATGGTTATCGTTATTAACAATGATCGTCCAATGAGAGTAAACTCACTATCTCTGCTCAGTTTATATTTTTATAAAATGTACTTTATTTTTGATAAATAAATGATTGATTGTTGTGTATTGATTGTTTGGACTGTTAAATAGATTTGATTGAAAACGTAGATATAGTTATATATATATATATAAATAAATCGACAATCAAATATTGATCATGTTTAACAGTATATTTCATGATGAAATGAAATTGATGTGAATTATATTGTGTAACATCCGTGGATGCAGGGAAACAGGTCGGAGGAAACCAACAGGATTCCTCAACGTTTATTTTACTATTGTTTTCATAAATTGTAATATATGATGTGATATATAATCTGTGTTGAATGATATCAATCATTGTTATTTAGGTATTTTAAATACCGTAAGAAATACTGGGATGTAGAAAAGGGGATTTTCAAAATGTATTTTGAAATTAGATTATTTATATAAAATCAATGGATTTTATATATAAAAGGAAAAGGATTTTATAAAAGAAAACAATTATAAAATCAAAGAATTGAAAAGGGAATTATTTGTAAAACAAATATAAAAGGAAAATATTGTGAAACAAATAGGAAGAGAAATATTTATTTAGAAAATAAATATATGGAATTGAAAAGGGAGTATTTGTAAACCATTTACAAATAGATTAAAAAAGGAGATATTTGTATAACATTTACAAATAGAATTAAAAAGGAAATATCTATTTTGAAAAATAAATATAGTTATAAAAAGGAAATATTTATTTAGGAAATAAATAGACTTATAAAAGGGATTTATTGGGAAATGAAAAGAATGTCATATAAGGAAATATTTGGCAAATGAATAGAATTTTACATCAGGAAAGTTTAGACCCGTGCTTCGCACACGGGTATAACATGATATGGATTTAAAGCAAAGATTTTAAATAGAATCTGTTGTAACCAATAGATTGAGAAGATTAATTTATAAATAACATTTTATAAATAAAATAAAATATTTATCATTGGATAAATAGAATATATAAGTCAGGGCTTATATAGAGAAGTAAGAACCGATTTCAACATCGATATTTGAAACTGAATATGGACGTAGAGTTAACCAAAAGAGTTAATCAAAGGTGTTAATCAAAATGTGTTAATCAAAATGAGTTAGAGGAGTTAATCGATTAGAGTTAGAGTTAATCTGTTAGAGTTAGAGTTAATCGATTAGAATTAGAGTTAACCAGTTAGAGTTAATCAGTTAGAGGTAATCGATTAGAGTTAGGAAAGGAGTTAATCAAAATGTGTTAATCAAAATGAGTTAGAGGAGTTAATCGATTAGAGTTAGAGTTAATCGATTAGAGTTAGAGCTAATCGATTAGAGTTAGAGTTAACCAGTTATAGTTAATCAGTTAGAGTTAACCGATTAGAGTTAAATCGAGCTGGAGTTATTCGAATAGAGTTAATCGAACAAGAGTTAGTCGAATATATGTTATTCGAATAAAGATAATTGAATTAGAGTTAGTCGGATTAGAGTTATTCGAATATAGTTTATTTGAAGAAAGAGTTATCGAATAAGGTTATTCGAATAAGAGAATTAATCGAATATAGTTTATTCGAATAGAGAAAGAAATTATTGAATATTAGTTACTCGAAAGGAGTTATCGAATATTAGTTATTCGAAAGGAGTTATCGAATATTAGTTATTTGAAAAGAGTTATCAAATATTAGTTATTCAAAAGGAGTTACCGAATATTAGTTATTCGAAAGGAGTTATCGAATATTAGTTATTCGAAAGGAGTTATCGAATATTAGTTATTCGAAAGGAGTTATTGTAACACCCCACCTCTGCCAGGGTCACTCTTGTAAGTACACTAGCTTTGGAGGGGTGTTGGACAAGGTAAACATGCATGAAGATATCACAAGACAGAACATATGAGTAAAACAGAGTAAATAAAGCAGCGGATAAAATTACTATTTTCAAAACCATAGTCAAGTTACATCAAAGTACTTAGTCATTATTTTCCAACTATTACAAGTCTAGAAACATAAACTGAAAACTGGAAATAATATAAAGTAAACTATCCCCAAAGTAGACGTGGTAAAGCCATAGCGAGCTCAAGTCCAAACCGTACATGAGCTATCCAGAAAGCAAGCTAAAGATCCAAGCTAGGTGCTAGTGTTCCCACCCTGAGAACCTGGGGGGGGGGGGGGGGGGACGGAAGAAAAGAGGCGAAAGGAAAACATGCCAGTCAAAAAGACTGGTAAGTCCTACCTACTATTAGTATAAAAACTAATAAAGTTAACTGGACATGTAAAACAGAGATGAAACATAGGATGATAACTGGCATGGTGAAAAGTTAACAAGATAGATCAGGAGTGGCATCACATATACAAGGTTAAGTTGCACCAAGTGTACTAGTATTCTAATCCATGTCAAGTATAAACAAGAAATGATCCCTTGGCCCAAAATTGGCCCAACATCATGAGATGACCTAAATCAAGGTCCAACTACACGGTCTAGTCGATCGGCTCCCTATAAGCCTAACGCGTCAAGTGTCGGTGTCATATGGCCCAACCGCGAGATGTAGTCGACTGTGCAAGGTCCACCCTAGGGTCTATCCAGGCCCTAGGGTGCCAACCACTAACACAAAACAAGCACGCACAGTCCAAGCCTATTGGTGCCCATGTCTGTCTTTCATCCCCGGACTATGTGCACGACCATAGTCCGCCGGAATCTACAATGGCGCACCTATCTAGCCATCCCTTTTGGTCACTTACAATTAGCCTAGTAATCGTGCCCCGCAAACTAGGGTTTCTAATGGGTTAACTGTGGTTAACCCTATCCAAACCATGTATCATGTTGGTTAAGTATACCCAAGTGGTTCATGACTTAACCCCGAAAATCGATCGTGATTGGTTAAGTATTCAAGTGGTCCCTGACTTAACCCTACCATGTGGCATTAATTAACTTAATGCACCCCAACCTCTCACATTAGACTTTGTTGTGGTTACTAGTTAAGCCGGGCGGGTCCGAGTAGCTTTACACCACAACCTAGTCTAACCTCGGGTTTTAAGTGCGATATGACCAACTACTCACATTGGGTCCTATTGTTTGTAGCCACTAGTTAAGCCGGTCGGTTCCGGGTAGATTTATGCTACAAACTCAACCCTACCTCGAGTTGGCCACTTTCATGTTTTCTACATGTCATGTCCACGTTCATGTTTTCAAGCGTAATCACATGTCATACTTTCAAGTCATGTTTCATGTCATTTAAGTTTACCCATAACGTAACCCCATCGCACGTAAGTTCGCATCAACACAAATAGATCAAAAAGGGGAACATAATGATATGATAAGTTGGGCATAAAGTGGCAAAGTCTATCACAAGTTTAACATGGTGATATATGAGGCAAAGGTGTTCATCACAACTAGCATATGGCATTATTAGCCTTAAAACATGTATGACATCAACTTAGCAAATAGGTGATAACATGGTCATAGTTAACATAGGGTGATAACTTGTTATTAGCATATAGTTCATAACATCATAGGCAAGTTAACATAAAGATCATGAGGGGTTCTATGTTGCATTATGCACAAATCCCAAATAAAGCTCATAGCTTTATACCCAAAAAGTCAAGGTGATAGTCCCATAACCATAGATCAAAAAAGTCATGTATAGATCTATGCATACAATGATAGATGCAAGGCAAGTGTTACACAAAAATCCCATTTCAACTTGCTACAAGTCATATTAAGTTCATAGTTTAAATCTAAGAGTAGAATAGGGCTTACAAATGGCGGCTATGAAATCTAGAATAAAATAGAACAAGATTGAGAAGAAGCCACACTAGAAATCCCCAAATAAAGATAAGATCCACTCCAAGCCTTGAGAAATAAGAAGAAAGATCCTTGTTTTGATGAAGAAAGATGGCTCCTTTGCTTTAGATCAAGCTTAGGCTTTCAAACTCTCAAGTTGAAGAAGATGGAGGCCATGATTAGGGAGCATTTGGGCAGCACTTAGTTGTAGGAATGATTAATGAGGATTTAGGGTAGGTCTAAGGGTGCTTATATAGAAGTTTACGTTTGTTTAGGCCATAAGATTAACCCTAATTCAGATCTGAGCCATCAAATCACGTCACAAGCCAACAAAACAAGACCCAGGAGCCAAAACAGGTGCACCAGGCCAAACTGGCCCGACCACCCAGGTCGACAGGGGTGTCGACTGGGCAGTCAACACCTGCTGGGGCAAGTCGACTCCCCAGTCGACGTGGGGCTGGGCGGGAAATTTTCCCGCCCAGTCCATTTGGCTCCAGATTTGATTTTCGAACTTTTTTTAAACTCTGGATTTTCTGAAAACTTCGACGGGCCATAACTGGGTCATACGGACTCCGATTTTCGAAAACTCGGACTCTATTTCGCGTATTTTTCCGAGACGAACGTAATGGCACAGCCCTTTCCCTTGATTCAGATTTTAACATTTAATTCTGCCTTGATTTACGTTATAACATGTTATTCAAAATACGGTTTGTTACATTCTCCCCCACCTTAAAGGATTTCGTCCCCGAAATCTTCAAGTTAGGAAGAACGTATCCTACCATCCATCATCCATCTACTCAAAACCTCATCCACGAGCAGTCATTGTCCTTAAAAGATTCTAAATGTTGTATGATCATATGCGAAAGGTGTGTGTATATGTACTTATCTAATGCGAAAATCAGGCGGTTACTGATTCAGTAAACCTCCTTGATGCAAAGTATTTTAGTGAAATGAGTCCATATGTATGCAAATTCCTAACATAATTCATAATCTCTACATGAGTGCACATAACATTCATCCATATGCAACATCCACGTGATAGCATAACAAGTTTCATCCGTGAATAAGTATAAGCACTCATGCATATGCAATATGAAAGTGTGTGAGCCGAGCCTAATGTGTATCATGCATCCACGAGTATCCACTTGCAAACACTTGCAACCACTTGCAAACATCAAGCATAACATGTTTCAAATACATTTTTCATCCAAAGGGTTTCTACCTAAGGTTCTGATGACAAGGTTAACGAGATAACAAGATAAATATGGATAGCAAAAGAAAGATATGCTAACTAGGAAAAGAGATTGAGAATGTACCCTCAAAAAGGAATGGATGAAGCCCACGCATCTTCTCCTCGGTTTCCCAAGTTGCATCTTCATCGGCTTCACTCCACTGAACCTTTACTAACTTGACTTCTCGATTCCTCATCTTCTTGATCTCCGTTCCCAAGATACGAATTGGAGCTCGCCTCAGGGTTGCCTCTTTCTCTACCTCCATGTCTTCAAGAATGCTAGGCTCAACTACCTCGGCTGACTCATGTAGGCACTTTTGGAGATGCGAGACATGAAAAACATTGTGCACTCCGGCCAACTTCTCGGGCAATTCTACCTTATAAGCCATCTTCCCAATCCTCTCTATGATAGGGAAGGTGTTGTATATAACGTGTTGTATACACAATTATATGATTTTTTGTTTGATGATAACAAACAAGTATATATTATCTTAAATGTGTTTGTCACTGTGCTGTTTTATATTCACCTCAAACAAGAATATAATATTTATATTTAAGTGAAATACTACTGTACAGACATTCAAATATTAACACAGTATTTTATTTAAATATAATATTTTATCTCTAACATTTAATCAGTACAACTCTGTATAACTCCACTATTTAAACATTCACTGTATATTGTACTTGTATATAAACAAGAATATAATAGACAAGTTCGTTTGACAATAAAATGATATTTTATTTCAATCAAATTTGTTTATTACATATATCTGTAAAATTCTCTCACAGCTCCTCAGTACAGTTTATTCATTGTCACTCAGTCATACATATACACAGTTACATTTCATATATATCCATTTTCACTTGTATATACAGACTCATACATTCATTGACAACACACACTGTCTTCTTATCTTCTGTCTTCAGTCTTCAGTCTTCACAGCACTTTACAGCACTTCACTTTCAGTCCAGTCATCACCTGCTTACCTGTCACATGAAACACACACACACAGTATACTGCAATAGAAATAAAACTGAACACATGCAAATATAAATTTTATTTTTAAAATTCTATTTGCCTCAGTTTTCTGGTGTGTTTCTCATCCTTTTTCATGACTTGATCTGATATACTTTTTAGTACCCACTGATCAACCCCGACATAACCATACTGGTTTGCTGATCAGAACCAGCATCAAACTCAGCTGATTCTGACCAGCCCCAACACAGTACAGTCAGTCTGCTGATTTTTTTTTCAGTATACAAGATAGGTCAAAAATCAAAAGAGAAATGGAAGTGCAAAATTTCAGATCAGCAAACACAAGATGGAAATCATAACTGATCAAATGCAGCATACACAGCACAAGGCAGAGTAGTCAAGTATGGACAAAGAACTACAAAAGTCAAAGTCAACATGCAAGACAAGACTTGTGATCAAAACAGCAAATACAAAGGTGATAGAATGGTCGAGCAAGTGAGTAAACATGCAAGCAGTGTGAAGAATGGAGCATGACAGCAGCAAAGAAGAATGTCAAAGCAGGTTGACATACAAGTGCAGGTTTGATATCAATACATGGTGATGTCAGTGCGACAAGTGGTGCGTGGCAACATATTAAAATGGTCGAGCTATTAGTGAATGGTGCAATTCAGGTACATGGGTAAACACAACAGTACAGCATTGAAAAATAGCATACAGGAGTGTATAAAGTAAAAACATACAACAAAACTCGACAAAAACATGCACGGGGGTCAAATGGCAACATGCTTTCAGAATGTTTGGAGCAGTTCAAATGAAACAGTTTTTTTTTTGTGCACATATATATGGTGATACAACATAAATGAATACATGATCATACAACTGCAAATAACTTGAAGAAGCTCAAGTTCTATGTTCAAACATAATGATGACATGACTGTATGATGCTACAAGTTTTTCAAACAGGTTCAAAGCCAAAGTCGAATATAAGCTGCATGGTTATGCAATTCAAAACAGGCCAATACATGCATATTTGAACAGCCCAAGCATGTTTTTCAAGGTAATGATGCACACAGGATTTAATGTACAATGGTGCATACATATATAGGGGGCAGTGTAACTTGGGTATGGTGAAATAATGGAGCAGCATACATACAGCAAAAATGGAATGTTCACAAGTATTTACACCTCAGCATGCAAGAAGAACAAGGTGCAAGTTCATAGGTGAATGACACAGAGGCAATGCAATCAAGCAGCAGCTCTTGATCAAATGCAAATGGGAAGTGGATACACAAAAATGGTGTACACAAATATGACAAAGCATTTTTGTCAAAGTCTCAAATGTACAAACAAGGAGCCAAAGTGTAAGCAATTCATTTTGGGAAACAACATTTACAAGCAACAGGAATTTAGCAAACTCAGACCTTGGCAAGTTTTTTAATTTCCAGTTTTCATATCCACATTAAGTTGCAAGAATCATTTGTTCCAGAAAATTAGCATATGTGTTTTTAAGGCAACAATAAATTCCAGATATGCTCAACACTTTTTTAAAAGAGTCAAGAATTTGATTTCCAGAAATGTATTCAATCACTGTGCAGATTTGGTAAAGGGAAAATCACAGATTAAATCAAGTTCACAATGGTTTAAATACATATCCAGATTTATCATTTAAATCGAGTGATTCAATCATGGAAATCACGATTACACAAGGGATTACTCATAGCCACAAATAATTGTTTCCAGCTGTGCATCAAAGTCAAGGAATTCAAACAAGAAATCACGCAAGGGCCTATTCAGATGTTCAGATTTACTCAATTTTAATAAATAGCAAGGGATTTCATTCGAAGCATCTCAATCAGGTTCCAGATGTGCCACAAACCAGTTTTTTTTTAAGTCAAAGGCAACTTTCAAATCGAGGCAACATATTTCATCAATTAAATCGAAGAAAGTCAAAAAGGGAAACCCGCAAAAATTCATTCAATCAGAATTTATCAGCAAACATAAAAGAAGAAACCGCAATCAGTCAAGCCACATATTTCGAAATCAGAGTTAGGGTTTTTGATTTACCCTATTTATCTACACACAGATTCATCATAGGCGAGTTGACAGCAGAAATCGAAAACCAACCAAATATTTCAAATCGAAATTCCCACAAATTCAATTCAAAGAATCAAAGAGAAAATTGAATAACTCACAAATGTTTTAAGGTTTCGATTGCCAGACAGAGAGTTTCAATCGAACGACGAAGGAGTATCAAACTGGAGCATCAGAGAATTACACTTCATCAACCAAGCGTCGATTTGATTTGAAGCCGTCGTGGAAAACCCTAGCCTTTCAATTTACCCCGCCGCCATTTTTTTCTCAGAATAAAGAGATCGGGTGGAATGAATATGAGAATGGGCCGGCCAAGTGATGAAGAGCATTGGGCTTAACTTTTAAAAGGGAATTTAAATTTCTTTTAAAGCTAGGGTTTAAATTGTCTTTGTTTTTATTGTATTTTGTTTTTAAATTTCTGTTGTAAACCAATCCGAACAGTTTCTAGTGTCTGTAAAATACTAGGGAAATCAGTCACGGTGTTGACTGTCAGTTTCAGAGTCTGTAAAATCTGGGTTTCTGAATTACGGGGTTGTAATTTGGGGAATCTGATCGAGAGGACATCGTTCAGTCTAGGGTTTTGAGCGTAGGGTTAGAATAGGAGCAGGGGTTTGCGAGTGTACATGGTCTTGTATGCGGGAACTGTTCTATCACCTAGTAGAAACCTTAGAAATGCAGCAGTAGGCAGGGTTTTGCCGAAGCTGGGTATATCTGTGTGTGATTTACTTTCTACATTTCAGTTTCTGCTATTTTCTGTGATCAGTTTATTATTATATATCTCGTTAAGTTTTTAATTCAGTTAAAAAACTGTGAAAAACCCTATTCACCCCCCTCTAGGGTTATTCTAGATCCAACAATTGGTATCAGAGCAGGTTATTTCATTAACTCTAGAGTCATGGGTACCCCTAGTTGTCTGTCTAGCAAGAGTCAGTCCAGTTCATCTCCAACTATTTTCACTGGAACAGATTTTTTAAACTGGAAATCCAAAATGGAATTTTATTTAAAATCTGTAAATATTAAATGTTGGGATGTTGTTATCAATGGGTACGATATGGTAGATAAAGTTTTTAATTCTCGTACTACACATATTCTATATTCTCATCTTGATGATAATCAATACAGTCTGATTTCCCATTGTTTAACTGCGCAGGAAATTTGGACAGCTCTCAATACGAAGTATGGTCAAATTGACAACTCCAGCTCAAAAACCCAGATTGTCAACTCAGGGTCAGAATTCTGTTTAACAGGACTTACAAATGAAAATTCAGAAGGATCAGATGATGGAGAATCAACAGATGCTGAAGTTGAAAATTTCTCATACGAAGATTTGGTTTATATGTGTCTTGATTTAACTAAATCTGTTGATAAACTCCAATCTAAAAATAAATCTCTGAAATCTAGGAATTCTGAGTTGATCAGCAAAATTGATGATTTGGAATCACAACTTGAATATGTTAAAAATTCTTCAAATTCTGTTTGCAAAAATTGTTTGAAATTGAAAGCCAATCTTGTTCATCTCAATAAAAGTATTCAAAAGTTTGAAGATGAAATTCTGATCTTAAATGAGAACAAGACTGAGTTGTCAAATTTGAATAATCTTCTGCAAAAGGGATTTGAAAATTTTAAAACAGATATAAATTCCAAATTTGAAATTGCTGAAAAGGAGAATTTGTTGAAATAAAATTTGATTTTAGAAGAACTTGAAAATGAGATTGAAAAATCCAAGAATTTTGAGTCTGAAAAACAAAAACGATTTGAACTTGAAATTTCCGAATCCCAAGGCAAAATAAAAAAACTTGAGAATGAAAATTTGGTTTTGAAACAAAACGATGCTGAAAAGAGTAAGATCGCTATAAGTCATTGTTCAAATTTAATAAAAGAAAATAGCGATCTTCAATCTAAAATTCAACGACTTGAATCAATCTTGAATAAATTTTCTAATGGAGAAAAATCGTTGGACATTTTGTTGAAAAACCAGTTTCCTATTGGAAATAAGTTTGGACTCGGATTTGAGAAGTATAATGATTCTGAAAAGCAAAATTCAAGTGTTTTTAAAAATCCTTCAAATCATTTTGAAAAGAGTCGACTTAAAAATTTGAAATCTGAAAATTTCAAAGGATTTGTGAAACATAGACAAAATGAAATTTTGTTTTATAACAATTCTGTTGAACAATCATGGACCCAAAAAATAAATAAAGCCAATTTTGGAAAAACTAAACTGATTTGGGTTCCTAAGGGTACGAAAGTAAATTCAGAGGGATTGTTATACAAACAAGTTTGGGTACCGAAGGTTCGACATACAACTATGAGTGGTTTTACTAACTTTGTTAGACCACTCGATCCAATAAACGGTTAGGTACGAGAAGTGGCTGAGGAACTGCTATGCAAAGGAGATTGATATTCAAGTTGTCTCACTTGTCTGTATCATTCAAAGTTCCTTAGCCAAAGCTTGATGAGTTAGAGATCCACAACGTCTTCTGTGAATCAGGTATGATTTCTAACTTCATCTTTGTAAATATTTTTTTAATTTCTCCTTCTTCTACCCCTTTCTATGTTATTTTCTTCTGTTTGTTTTTTTTATTTGATTTGTCACTGCCATATCTTGTTGTTTTTCTTTTCTGTGCTTCTGAAACTTCCAGTTGCAGTATTCATATTTGTTTGGAAATTTACTCTATTTGGGTAAAACTCACATGTTTATATTCATTTCCAGAACTTGAATTTAAGTTTGTAAATATCTGCAATTGTTTTGAAGTTTTATTTCTTTTCTGAATTCTTAACAGTGCTAAAGCATTCATAGTATACCTTGAACACTGTTATTTTGAATTCAAATTTTTTTTTGAAGATCTGAATATTTAATGAAATTTCACACACCTTTGCTGTTCTGAGTTTATTCTAATTCATTTTAGAAAAGCTCAAAATATTATACTCATTACAGCACTCTGTTATTTATCAGTTGTGATAATTTCATTGTTTTTCAGATTGGCTTGAATCAGTGATACATCTTGGAATCTGTTTGTTTGAAATCATCTGAAATTCTTAATATTTTGAATATCACACATCTCTTATATTTGAAATTATCAATCTTGTGTGAATATTACATTATATCTCAAACTTGTTATTGATTCAAGTGATTTCAAATAAATTAACTTAATTTCATTTGATCATGAATATATCTCATACTTGATGTAAATGATCTGAAGTCTCTTTGGGACTTGGCCGAGACAATTTTGAAAATTCTTTTGAAAATATGGTCATAAATATCACTGTTATTTTATGATTATTTGATTTGAATATATGTTTGTTTAAAATCATTTGAAACTATTTATTTATTGAATCTCAGACATATCTTGAATCTAAAATATAACCTGGTGTGATTGATTCATTAAATCTAGAGTTTTTTCATATTCCTCAAATGATTTCAAATAAACTGTATTTTTAATCTTGGACCAAGAATCATTTTTACATGACCATCATCCTCTGGCAAGTCTGATGTGTGATTGTTTTCTATGCTGCTCTGATACTGTTTTTGAAAAATGTTTGTTTTTGGAATCATGCTGCACTGATTATAAGAAACTGAATTGTAAATTTCTTTGAGGACTGCTTGATTTGGTATCAGAGGTTTATCGTGCTCTGATAAATGAAATTTGTGTACTTGAGTTGCTTGCTTTGTAATTAAGTATTTTCTGTTGATTGAGGTACCATTATTTGCCACTGGGGTATCATTAAAATCCTCGAGAAAGCGAGAACATTTGGTATCAGAAGCGTCTTATATTTGTCTCATTCATCTGTTCTGATTTTTCACTTTGTAGAGACACCATGTGGTATCAGTTTAAAAGTGCTGCATATTTTTTTGCTGTATATATATATATAAATATATATATATATATATATATATTCACTCTTGTCATGTATAGATCAGCATATTACTCTTGTAATTGATTTTCAATTTTAAAATTATTTATTGATTATTCATTCAGAAATTGAAATCAATATCCAAATTGAACTGCATTTAGAACTCATCAAAATTATTATCAGATTTTGAAATTGTGATGAATTGTGACTACAATATATTTCACAACAAGAGGAAATTTTATCTGGATTTTCATGATGGTTGAATATTTGTTATAATATCTTTGAACTGGCAATTATTTCACGACCATCCTCATTATCTATCATCATTCTGCCATCCATGATAATTTTTTATTTTTTGTGGAGAGTTTAATTTTTTTTTAAATCATATTGAATAAACAGTGAAAATATTTGTGATGGAATTGTGGTTATATTATTATTCAGAATTAGTGATAATTGAAAATTTTCAATAATCCAGGTACAGTTGGTCATATCTCATAATATAATTAATTTAGAAATTTATTTCACAGTCCATTTCTGTACCTACCTGTAACGACCCGGAAAAATGCGATCTTGGTTATCCGATATATAACACATATCGAGCATCCAAGGATCGAAAATAACCGAATAGTTAATGAAAGAAATTAGAAGGTGAGAATAGATAAGATAGAAACTTAGAATAGGAGAAGAAGAAGAACATAACATCAGAGTAACACGAACCTCACAACGGAACGAATAACATATAATATATAACATAACTTTGAAATATAACAGTTATGTATACAATAGCACTTATCAGAGTACAACACTTACAACACAGCGGAAATAACTATAGCTATATGATTCTGAAGCCTCCTGCTCCAGCTCTTCAATGTATCTGCAAATCCCGACTACTTGACTGCCCGTACAAATTTAGGCACCCAAGAGTTTAGGGAAAACAACAAATAAACTCTGGGTCAGTCATGGGACTGGTGTGAGTAAAACAGTTTAAAACAGGTATATGAACAAGTAAACGATATCTCATAAGACCACGCCGCATAACGGAACGGGTTTTTCCCTTATGAGAATCCAAAATATCTTTATATCAAAAACCTTTTGATATTATAATAATGTCTATGTACAAATAGATATCAACTAGCAGAAACGCTTTCATCTCACGTTCTACATATATAGTATACAATCAAAATCGCAAGCACGTATTGGGTAATGGATTTCCAACTATGACAAGGTATGGAATCACCTTTCGATCAGTGTACTCTAGGAACGATACACTGGAGTTCAACAAGAACATCTTGTAACTCAGCCACACATGACCGACCACTCATTTCGCTTGAGTGTATCGAATGTACATCACCAACGGTTGGGATCAGCAACCGTTCCCGTATATATATATGGGACAGCATTGATAGATTTAAGAAACAAATGAATATTCTCTAGATAGGTGATTATACACCCTACTTCGGTGCGACCGACTTAGCCATGCTGCCTGCCCGATTTCTGTCATTTACCGGTTGATGAGGCTAGAAGCTACGCTTTATCATCACATCAGATTCACTTCGAATGCCACATTGTCAGATCCATCGAAAATCACTAATTGACGTCTACAACAATACATTACGTGTCAGCTAAAAGAAGTTTCCTTCTCCGCTTCCACTCTTGGTACGGTTGAAGAAATCAATGTACGTGACCTTTCTGGAAATACTATGTCAGACATCCATCTTCATTCGCATAGAAATGTCACATCGTCATACCCGCCAAATCACAAATTGACTTATCCAAAAATAACACGGGTATACAGCTAAGAGAAACGAATTCCTCCGCCACCAAACGTGAATATGTTTGAACAGATCAACTTACGCGATTCATTGGATATACTTTGTCAGACATTCGTCCATACAAGTTGTCCTGGGACTGGACAAACCGAAGACACTATTCTGTAAACAGGATAGCCCTTGCATTTTACTCCGTCTTCAATTATTTTTGGCATATATGATTCGCGATGCTTATGCCAACACAGAGTGGTTCTATGGATAATAATCCAACCGGTCTCTCCATATTAACAACGTTAAAATGGTCAAAATTTCGATAGTCGGTGAGTTAACTATCAAAGAAAAACAAGTGTGCAAACAACGATATTATTTCCAAATGGAAATTATATCGAACAAACATCATTTAACATAAATCTCTTTAGTTCATTTATTTACTTATCTCCTGTTTCCCTATATTCTAAATTCTTATTTTCTTTTATCAGAAAACATTTCCGATTCTCGTTTGGAAAACATTTCCAAAACTCCTTTACGATCAAACCTTACCATTTCTTAGTTAAGAAGGAAGTCACTCAAGTTGGGGTATAATTACCTCTCAGACCTTAACTGAACAACGTTATAACTTCGAAATGGTCAAAGTTTATCTTTTAATCTTTAACAACTTCTTTACGCCTTTCTCGGATTCAATTTTTCTAATCTACTTCTATATTTAAAACATTGGTTATAACGATAACGTTATAATCCCTACTTTCGAATTATCTAACTTTAATTATAACTTCTATTCTTATTAGTGAATAATTAACCTAACACTTATTTATTTATAAATAAATAAATCTCTATTTAAACACTGGAAAGTATAAGTACTTTCCCGAATTCGATATAATCGAATTTGCCGATTAACTCTCTTCGAGAAATCTCTATTTGATTAACTCTTCTTCGAATAACCTATATTCGATTAACTTCTTCTCGAATAAACGATATTCGATAATCTCTCTTCGAATAACTAATATTCGATAACTCTTCCTTTTCAAATATCTCATATTTGAAAAACTCACTTCGATTAAACTAAAATCGATAACTCCCTTCGATGAAACTAACATCGATATTTAACTCGACGAACTTAACTCGACTAACTTAACTTACTTGGTTCGACCAATTCGATTCAATTAACTAGGCTCGACTAACTTGGTTTATTTAACTCAACTTGATTTACTCCTATCGAATAACTAATATTCGATTTAACTCCATTTAACTCTATTCGAATAACTACTATTCGATTAACTCTATTCAACTCTATTCGAATAAGCTATATTCGACTAACTCTATTTAACTCCATTCGAACAACTACTATTCGACAACTCTATTTACTCCATTCGAACAACTACTATTCGACAACTCTATTTAACTCCATTCTAACAACTACTATTCGACAACTCTATTTAACTCCATTCGCTTGACTCTAGATCGCAGCGATCACAATGGTTACGCCTGATTCCCTCAGGAAACATCCGACCGCCTTAGGCTATTTGCAGTCTTGCGAATTACGCTAGCAGTCGTGCTAAATGGCATATTATTTGGATTAACTCTAACTGATTAACTCTATTGGTTTAACTCTAACTGATTACTCTAATTGGTTAACTCTAACTGATTACTCTAATTGGTTAACTCTAACTGATTAACTCTATTTGACTAACTCGACTCGACTAACCCCTTTCGAATAACATATTCGATTAACTAACTTCGAATACCATATTCGATTAACTAACTTCGAATACCATATTCGATTAACTAACTTCGAATACCATATTCGATTAACTAACTTCGAATACCATATTCGATTAACTAACTTCGAATACCATATTCGATTAACTAACTTCGAATACCATATTCGATTAACTAACTTCGAATACCATATTCGATTTCTCCTTTCGAATGTCTATATTCGATTAACTAACTTCGAATACCATATTCGATTTCTTCTTCGAATACCATATTCGATTTACTTTATTCACTTTATAAAGATTTCCTTTTTAACAACGTTTTATTCATTGGAAAAGATTTACTTTTAAATAACGGTTCTACCCTTTAAAAATGATTTCCCTTTTTATAATGTTTCCTTTCCAATTCTATTTGTAAATGGTTTACAGATATTCCCTTTTCAAATTTATTCTTGAAATATTCTAACTCCTTAAATTCCCGGGAAAATTCGCCATAACCTCCTTTGTATCGGGAGCATCGGGAAAATCCCCAAACTCGCCACACAGGCCTTTCCATTCAAAAAAAGAAAATGTTTTGAATTTATTTCCTTTTTAAAATACCTCCTATTTATAAATATTCCCATTTATAAATATTCCTTATTTATAAATATTTCAATTTATAAATATCTCTGTTTTCAATATCACTTTGAAAATCTCCTTATCAACATCCCGTATGTTATGGTATTCAATCATATCAAATCACGATGTTCAATATCGTCCATACACACACAATCTACAACAGGTTATAATTCACATCATATATCAAAATATATGAAAAACAATAAGATAACTGTTGAGGAATCCAGTCGGATTCCTCCAACCTGTTTCCCTGCATCACAGATGTTAGACCGTATAGATAACATCACTTTCAGTTCTATATGATATATTCTGTTAAACAGAATCAATATAGAAATTTAACTAACTGACTAGCAGTTCAATCAAACAATCAATACACAGTCAAACAGACAATTTTAACAGTTCTAACAATACAACATGAAATTATAACTGTTCAGAGTTAGTGAGATTTACTCACATTTGCGCGTTAACCGATAAATATCGGTTTGCGTTATTTGACTCAGTTGGACAATTTATTTCGCCATAAATTGTAACGAGCTCGGATCCACTTCCAGTCAGTCCCATTGTAAAGCCCCCATCCATACGATCCCAACGCAACTTACGGTTTGTGATTCTGATTTCATATGGCCAAGATATTGAAGTTACAAGACTACACACTATTCAAATTCAATTTAACTAAATATATTTAAGTATTTGGGCCACCACTTACCCAAAACCCAGCCCAACTCGTTCTGACCCAAATGAATAGTTCCTCCCCTTCCCTTCGGTTAACAGAACCCGCTGCTCACATTTCAATGGCCATTTCGCCATTTTAAAACACCTCCATTCCTCCATCTCCTTGCTAAAAATCAAAACCGAAATAACCATTTGACTTCTCTCCAGTCCCTCTTGGATTCCAACATAACCTCGCCCACCTCGCATGCGTCTCGGACAACGCGTCGTCCTTCCGTCAGTTCCAGTTGAACGAAATGAACATCGACACCAAAATGTGTCGACTTCACCCAAAATTCCCAAGCGAACTCGTTTCTCCTATATAAGCATCACTATGTACTTCGAATCTCTCGTTAACGCCTGTGCTTCTCGAATTCGTTCGCCCTAGTTCGCTGGTGATATTTGAGCTTCAGCGAACCCAAACCGCACCCCAAACAATTCATCCCATGTTGAAGAACAACTCACACAGATTCGGAATATATACATATTTCGATTTAACGATTTTTCATTGAATTGTTTCGAGGATTTGAAGGTGGATTTTTTTTTTCTGTAAAACGAAGAACACGGCGCAATTTGCCGTTGACCAAAGGAGTGAGTTTATTAGGTTTAGGAAATTTTAAAGCTTATTTATAGGTAATTATAATATCTAGATATTTTAGTAAGGGAATATTCCCGGTATATTCCTTTTTTCTTAATTCGTTTTGCCTTCTAAAAATCGCTGTGATCACACACAGTATTCAAAAATCACGAAACTAGACAAGTAGCTAGAGTTCGACATTACGGTCCCAACGAAACTGGTTTCGTCGAATTTCGACTCCGTATGCTCACACAGCGTATTTTTAACTGTCAAAATACTGACTGTTTTGCACTCTAAAAATCCGTACGGCCACACAGTGCCTCTAAAAATCACGAAACTTAGCATCTAGCAAATATTTTACATTACGAATCCAACAAAATTGGTTTCGTCGAATTCCGACTTCGTATGCTCACACAGCGTATTTTTAAAGCTCTGGATGACCCATTTAAATATATAAATATATTTAAATATTATTAAATTAAATATTAATAAATTAATATTATCGTATATATCCATATACGATGTCGTCCGGCTCCAGAATATCACCTCAGATTTTATGAATTGATTTCCAGACTCCAGATTATCCCGATATTCAGTTCGTATCGAAAAATCTATTTATAACGTATATAAAGCGTCGCAAATTATAAAGGAATTCTACAGCGACTTTTCTGAAATTTGATTTGGACGTAAATCAAAATCTACACGACGAAATCCCGATTTTTCTCTTCCACTAGAAAGATATACTCCACCAGCTCCACACGTTTCTTGTTCCACAGAAATCCGACTTAAAACGAATCCTGTACATTCAGTTGAAGTTCAAATCGCCAAATAGCGAACTGCCGCGTCGTTACGCGCTCGATTTTAATTAAAATATAATTATACGTTCAAACTGTCGTCGATTGAATATATTCGTTATTATATTTCGAATCGAAACTCCACCAAATCACATATGCTATTCAATTCACATGATATTGTGAATTTCACTATATTCCGACTATTTCGACATTATAATATATTATTATAATTATTTATTAAATATTCAACATTATTTAATTAAATGATCATTAACTTCTCTAAATCACCAATTATATAATTAAATAAATTAATTATATACCGTAGAAAATGCGGGTCATTACATTCTTCCCCACTTAAAATAATTTCGTCCTCGAAATTGCTAAGTTAGAGGACGACCCTATCTATTGGAATTCCTAAGATTTGTATACCCCTTATTTCTGATTTCAACTGAACCAATTAATATTGACTTAAACAATAATTTATTCCGACTAACTAAATTTCCAACAAAATTTGAAAATTTTCTAACACCTTAACTTTTCGAAAAATTTCGCCATAACTTCCTTTGTACAGCCCTATCGGTAAAACCACAACTCGCCTCTCTAGGCCTTCTCCAACCCAAAAGAAAATCAAAACGCCAAACGGCTTGCCAATTCGGCTCATAAATTCCAAACTCATATAAAATATAAACTTGTACCTTTTTGTCGGGCATATCGTTATATCCCTTCCATCTGTTATCATTCCAACATATACCAATGTCATCCCAATCAAACTCAATCACTTTTTTATCGTCGAACCAAATCATTCGCTTATTCTCAAGTCGAATCCCATTATCAATCTCAAGTTTCATTCTTGATTTTCAAATTCTAAGTCCAGCTAAATTTCAAATTCTTAACTCATCAACTTAATCCCATTTCCAGATTATTCTCTAATCCAATTCAATTCTATTTAACTTTGTTCAAGTTAAATTTCAATTTATTTTTACCATCTCATTTTATTTAACTTCATTAGTTAAATTTTTAATTCCAGAACTTAAATTCCTGGGTTTCTTTCAAATCAATTTGAAATCATACTGCCAATTCAAAACCTTTGAATTTCTAAACACTTGTTTTCTCAAAACAATTCAAATCAAAATCACTGGTAGTAATCCACCACTTAGAACTCGAAAATCACACCGATGATACTGCGCAGTCATCATCGGAATTATTTTCCAGCGACCCAAGTGATTTCAAAACTATATCATTTTCAATACCCTTACTGTATACTTCCATTTTGAAAACATTTCAAAATCTCCCAGGAACTTAAAATTTCCTTATTTTAATTCCAAATCTGATTTAAATTCATATTTAATTCATCTTATTTCATATACTTTACTTATATGAATTCTGATTAGTTATTTTTAACCAATTTACCTTTTTATAATCTTACTCGGTTATAATAACAACCAACACAACCAATATACTATATCAAATATATTCGGGTAAAATTATTCCATTTACCCTCTTTCAAAACATACCATGACGGTTCATCGTATTCGAGTGTTTAGTAACCCCCATCGATATAGTGGATCAAACCGATCGACCAGAATTCACAAACAACTCAACCAATAAAACTCCACAATATAAAACCATTTTTATATCAAATACAAATACGCACTCGTATATATACACTCAAACTCAATCTAGGGTATTACTAACCCTATCTCTACCGAGTCACGCCACAGAGCCAAGTAATTCTTAACTTAAGCTCTGATACCAACCGTAACGACCCGGAAAAATGCGATCTTGGTTATCCGATATACAACACATATCGAGCATCCAAGGATCGAAAATAACCGAATAGTTAATGAAAGAAATTAGAAGGTGAGAATAGATAAGATAGAAACTTAGAATAGGAGAAGAAGAAGAACATAACATCAGAGTAACACGAACCTCACAGCGGAACGAATAACATATAATATATAACATAACTTTGAAATATAACAGTTATGTATACAATAGCACTTATCAGAGTACAACACTTACAACACAGCGGAAATAACTATAGCTATATGATTCTGAAGCCTCCTGCTCCAGCTCTTCAATGTATCTGCAAATCCCGACTACTTGACTGCCCGTACAAATTTAGGCACCCAAGAGTTTAGGGAAAACAACAAATAAACTCTGGGTCAGTCATGGGACTGGTGTGAGTAAAACAGTTTAAAACAGGTATATGAACAAGTAAACGATATCTCATAAGACCACGCCGCATAACGGAACGGGTTTTTCCCTTATGAGAATCCAAAATATCTTTATATCAAAAACCTTTTGATATTATAATAATGTCTATGTACAAATAGATATCAACTAGCAGAAACGCTTTCATCTCACGTTCTACATATATAGTATACAATCAAAATCGCAAGCACGTATTGGGTAATGGATTTCCAACTATGACAAGGTATGGAATCACCTTTCGATCAGTGTACTCTAGGAACGATACACTGGAGTTCAACAAGAACATCTTGTAACTCAGCCACACATGACCGACCACTCATTTCGCTTGAGTGTATCGAATGTACATCACCAACGGTTGGGATCAGCAACCGTTCCCGTATATATATATGGGACAGCATTGATAGATTTAAGAAACAAATGAATATTCTCTAGATAGGTGATTATACACCCTACTTCGGTGCGACCGACTTAGCCATGCTGCCTGCCCGATTTCTGTCATTTACCGGTTGATGAGGCTAGAAGCTACGCTTTATCATCACATCAGATTCACTTCGAATGCCACATTGTCAGATCCATCGAAAATCACTAATTGACGTCTACAACAATACATTACGTGTCAGCTAAAAGAAGTTTCCTTCTCCGCTTCCACTCTTGGTACGGTTGAAGAAATCAATGTACGTGACCTTTCTGGAAATACTATGTCAGACATCCATCTTCATTCGCTTAGAAATGTCACATCGTCATACCCGCCAAATCACAAATTGACTTATCCAAAAATAACACGGGTATACAGCTAAGAGAAACGAATTCCTCCGCCACCAAACGTGAATATGTTTGAACAGATCAACTTACGCGATTCATTGGATATACTTTGTCAGACATTCGTCCATACAAGTTGTCCTGGGATTGGACAAACCGAAGACACTATTCTGTAAACAGGATAGCCCTTGCATTTTACTCCGTCTTCAATTATTTTTGGCATATATGATTCGCGATGCTTATGCCAACACAGAGTGGTTCTATGGATAATAATCCAACCGGTCTCTCCATATTAACAACGTTAAAATGGTCAAAATTTCGATAGTCGGTGAGTTAACTATCAAAGAAAAACAAGTGTGCAAACAACGATATTATTTCCAAATGGAAATTATATCGAACAAACATCATTTAACATAAATCTCTTTAGTTCATTTATTTACTTATCTCCTGTTTCCCTATATTCTAAATTCTTATTTTCTTTTATCAGAAAACATTTCTGGTTCTCGTTTGGAAAACATTTCCAAAACTCCTTTACGATCAAACCTTACCATTTCTTAGTTAAGAAGGAAGTCACTCAAGTTGGGGTATAATTACCTCTCAGACCTTAACTGAACAACGTTATAACTTCGAAATGGTCAAAGTTTATCTTTTAATCTTTAACAACTTCTTTACGCCTTTCTCGGATTCAATTTTTCTAATCTACTTCTATATTTAAAACATTGGTTATAACGATAACGTTATAATCCCTACTTTCGAATTATCTAACTTTAATTATAACTTCTATTCTTATTAGTGAATAATTAACCTAACACTTATTTATTTATAAATAAATAAATCTCTATTTAAACACTGGAAAGTATAAGTACTTTCCCGAATTCGATATAATCGAATATGCCGATTAACTCTCTTCGAGAAATCTCTATTTGATTAACTCTTCTTCGAATAACCTATATTCGATTAACTTTTTTTCGAATAAACGATATTCGATAATCTCTCTTCGAATAACTAATATTCGATAACTCTTCCTTTTCAAATATCTCATATTTGAAAATCTCACTTCGATTAAACTAAAATCGATAACTCCCTTCGATGAAACTAACATCGATATTTAACTCGACGAACTTAACTCGACTAACTTAACTTACTTGGTTCGACCAATTCGATTCAATTAACTAGGCTCGACTAACTTGGTTTATTTAACTCAACTTGATTTACTCCTATCGAATAACTAATATTCGATTTAACTCCATTTAACTCTATTCGAATAACTACTATTCGATTAACTCTATTCAACTCTATTCGAATAAGCTATATTCGACTAACTCTATTTAACTCCATTCGAACAACTACTATTCGACAACTCTATTTACTCCATTCGAACAACTACTATTCGACAACTCTATTTAACTCCATTCGAACAACTACTATTCGACAACTCTATTTAACTCCATTCGCTTGACTCTAGATCGCAGCGATCACAATGGTTACGCCTGATTCCCTCAGGAAACATCCGACCGCCTTAGGCTATTTGCAGTCTTGCGAATTACGCTAGCAGTCGTGCTAAATGGCATATTATTTGGATTAACTCTAACTGATTAACTCTATTGGTTTAACTCTAACTGATTACTCTAATTGGTTAACTCTAACTGATTACTCTAATTGGTTAACTCTAACTGATTAACTCTATTTGACTAACTCGACTCGACTAACCCCTTTCGAATAACATATTCGATTAACTAACTTCGAATACCATATTCGATTAACTAACTTCGAATACCATATTCGATTAACTAACTTCGAATACCATATTCGATTAACTAACTTCGAATATCATATTCGATTAACTAACTTCGAATACCATATTCGATTAACTAACTTCGAATACCATATTCGATTAACTAACTTCGAATACCATATTCGATTTCTCCTTTCGAATGTCTATATTCGATTAACTAACTTCGAATACCATATTCGATTTCTTCTTCGAATACCATATTCGATTTACTTTATTCACTTTATAAAGATTTCCTTTTTAACAACGTTTTATTCATTGGAAAAGATTTACTTTTAAATAACGGTTCTACCCTTTAAAAATGATTTCCCTTTTTATAATGTTTCCTTTCCAATTCTATTTGTAAATGGTTTACAGATATTCCCTTTTCAAATTTATTCTTGAAATATTCTAACTCCTTAAATTCCCGGGAAAATTCGCCATAACCTCCTTTGTATCGGGAGCATCGGGAAAATCCCCAAACTCGCCACACAGGCCTTTCCATTCAAAAAAAGAAAATGTTTTGAATTTATTTCCTTTTTAAAATACCTCCTATTTATAAATATTCCCATTTATAAATATTCCTTATTTATAAATATTTCAATTTATAAATATCTCTGTTTTCAATATCACTTTGAAAATCTCCTTATCAACATCCCGTATGTTATGGTATTCAATCATATCAAATCACGATGTTCAATATCGTCCATACACACACAATCTACAACAGGTTATAATTCACATCATATATCAAAATATATGAAAAACAATAAGATAACTGTTGAGGAATCCAGTCGGATTCCTCCAACCTGTTTCCCTGCATCACAGATGTTAGACCGTATAGATAACATCACTTTCAGTTCTATATGATATATTCTGTTAAACAGAATCAATATAGAAATTTAACTAACTGACTAGCAGTTCAATCAAACAATCAATACACAGTCAAACAGACAATTTTAACAGTTCTAACAATACAACATGAAATTATAACTGTTCAGAGTTAGTGAGATTTACTCACATTTGCGCGTTAACCGATAAATATCGGTTTGCGTTATTTGACTCAGTTGGACAATTTATTTCGCCATAAATTGTAACGAGCTCGGATCCACTTCCAGTCAGTCCCATTGTAAAGCCCCCATCCATACGATCCCAACGCAACTTACGGTTTGTGATTCTGATTTCATATGGCCAAGATATTGAAGTTACAAGACTACACACTATTCAAATTCAATTTAACTAAATATATTTAAGTATTTGGGCCACCACTTACCCAAAACCCAGCCCAACTCGTTCTGACCCAAATGAATAGTTCCTCCCCTTCCCTTCAATTAACAGAACCCGCTGCTCACATTTCAATGGCCATTTCGCCATTTTAAAACACCTCCATTCCTCCATCTCCTTGCTAAAAATCAAAACCGAAATAACCATTTGACTTCTCTCCAGTCCCTCTTGGATTCCAACATAACCTCGCCCACCTCGCATGCGTCTCGGACAACGCGTCGTCCTTCCGTCAGTTCCTGTTGAACGAAATGAACATCGACACCAAAATGTGTCGACTTCACCCAAAATTCCCAAGCGAACTCGTTTCTCCTATATAAGCATCACTATGTACTTCGAATCTCTCGTTAACGCCTGTGCTTCTCGAATTCGTTCGCCCTAGTTCGCTGGTGATATTTGAGCTTCAGCGAACCCAAACCGCACCCCAAACAATTCATCCCATGTTGAAGAACAACTCACACAGATTCGGAATATATACATATTTCGATTTAACGATTTTTCATTGAATTGTTTCGAGGATTTGAAGGTTGATTTTTTTTTTCTGTATAACGAAGAACACGGCGCAATTTGCCGTTGACCAAAGGAGTGAGTTTATTAGGTTTAGGAAATTTTAAAGCTTATTTATAGGTAATTATAATATCTAGATATTTTAGTAAGGGAATATTCCCGGTATATTCCTTTTTTCTTAATTCGTTTTGCCTTCTAAAAATCGCTGTGATCACACACAGTATTCAAAAATCACGAAACTAGACAAGTAGCTAGAGTTCGACATTACGGTCCCAACGAAACTGGTTTCGTCGAATTTCGACTCCGTATGCTCACACAGCGTATTTTTAACTGTCAAAATACTGACTGTTTTGCACTCTAAAAATCCGTATGGCCACACAGTGTCTCTAAAAATCACGAAACTTAGCATCTAGCAAATATTTGACATTACGAATCCAACAAAATTGGTTTCGTCGAATTCCGACTTCGTATGCTCACACAGCGTATTTTTAAAGCTCTGGATGACCCATTTAAATATATAAATATATTTAAATATTATTAAATTAAATATTACTAAATTAATATTATCGTATATATCCATATACGATGTCGTCCGGCTCCAGAATATCACCTCAGATTTTATGACTTGATTTCCAGACTCCAGATTATCCCGATATTCAGTTCGTATCGAAAAATCGATTTATAACGTATATAAAGCGTCGCAAATTATAAAGGAATTCTATAGCGACTTTTCTGAAATTTGATTTGGACGTAAATCAAAATCTACACGACGAAATCCCGATTTTTCTCTTCCACTAGAAAGATATACTCCACCAGCTCCACACGTTTCTTGTTCCACAGAAATCCGACTTAAAACGAATCCTGTACATTCAGTTGAAGTTCAAATCGCCAAATAGCGAACTGCCGCGTCGTTACGCGCTCGATTTTAATTAAAATATAATTATACGTTCAAACTGTCGTCGATTGAATATATTCGTTATTATATTTCGAATCGAAACTCCACCAAATCACATATGCTATTCAATTCACATGATATTGTGAATTTCACTATATTCCGACTATTTCGACATTATAATATATTATTATAATTATTTATTAAATATTCAACATTATTTAATTAAATGATCATTAACTTCTCTAAATCACCAATTATATAATTAAATAAATTAATTATATACCGTAGAAAATGCGGGTCATTACACTACCACATTTTCTATCATCCATATATTGGTTTTATACCAAGGAGTTTTTCTTTTTTAAAAGCTGAAATGATAAATATATATAATAAATATATAAGTGTGTCTCTAACCTCATTTAAAAATCCAAGCTCTGGTCATGCATGGTTAAGAGACAACTTATAATTTAAGCTGCGACTGACTTCATTTAAAAATCCAAGCTCTGGTTATGCGTGGTCAGTGTGCTCTTAAATAAAAAAAAAAAAGGAAAATTGTGCTATAAATTGAAATTAATTTGAAATTCTCCTTTGTGTATATAAAAACTAGCCTATCAATCCATATTCTAATTTGTGAAATGTGTTGAAATATTATGACGTATTATGATTTGTTGATTGATAGATATTGGGATTTGAGATTATTTGTTTTTGTCACTTAAATTGAATAATTAATTATAGTCCAAATCCATCACTATTTTTTTGTGTTCAATTTATAAAATTCTTCTAAAAATAATTGGAAATATATTTTTTTTACTCTCCCCATTTTATATAAAATTCATTGTAATTGTCTAAAATGTGAAATATGTCACTAGTTCTTAGTTTATTATGATTTTTGTTTGACTAATTGAGATTTATGATGACCATTCCTCCTCTTAAGCTGAAATTATATTTTTTAGTCATTTTTTTTCATCTGTATTTTAAACTCTGTATCCTTTTGATGATAACAAAAGGGGGAGAATGGGTTTAGATTTTGATTTATGAGTGAATATTTGATAAATATTTTTAATTTTGAAAATTCATTATTATTCATACATTTGACTCATGCACAGTTATAGGGGGAGTTATCTGTTGTAGGGGGAGCAAATAAATAGGGGGAGTTCAATATTCACTGTCAAACACATTTATTATATATTATTATATACAAAATCTTTTATTTGTATGTCATCATCAAAAGGGGGAGATTGTTGTATATAACGTGTTGTATACACAATTATATGATTTTTTGTTTGATGATAACAAACAAGTATATATTATCTTAAATGTGTTTGTCACTGTGCTGTTTTATATTCACCTCAAACAAGAATATAATATTTATATTTAAGTGAAATACTACTGTACAGACATTCAAATATTAACACAGTATTTTATTTAAATATAATATTTTATCTCTAACATTTAAACAGTACAACTCTGTATAACTCCACTATTTAAACATTCACTGTATATTGTACTTGTATATAAACAAGAATATAATAGACAAGTTCGTTTGACAATAAAATGATATTTTATTTCAATCAAATTTGTTTATTACATATATCTGTAAAATTCTCTCACAGCTCCTCAGTACAGTTTATTCATTGTCACTCAGTCATACATATACACAGTTACATTTCATATATATCCATTTTCACTTGTATATACAGACTCATACATTCATTGACAACACACACTGTCTTCTTATCTTATGTCTTCAGTCTTCAGTCTTCACAGCACTTAACAGCACTTCACTTTCAGTCCAGTCATCACCTGCTTACCTGTCACATGAAACACACACACATAGTATACTGCAATAGAAATAAAACTGAACACATGCAAATATAAATTTTATTTTTAAAATTCTATTTGCCTCAGTTTTCTGGTGTGTTTCTCATCCTTTTTCATGACTTGATCTGATATACTTTTTAGTACCCACTGATCAACCCCGACATAACCATACTGGTTTGCTGATCAGAACCAGCATCAAACTCAGCTGATTCTGACCAGCCCCAACACAGTACAGTCAGTCTGCTGATTTTTTTTTCAGTATACAAGATAGGTCAAAAATCAAAAGAGAAATGGAAGTGCAAAATTTCAGATCAGCAAACACAAGATGGAAATCATAACTGATCAAATGCAGCATACACAGCACAAGGCAGAGTAGTCAAGTATGGACAAAGAACTACAAAAGTCAAAGTCAACATGCAAGACAAGACTTGTGATCAAAACAGCAAATACAAAGGTGATAGAATGGTCGAGCAAGTGAGTAAACATGCAGGCAGTGTGAAGAATGGAGCATGACAGCAGCAAAGAAGAATGTCAAAGCAGGTTGACATACAAGTGCAGGTTTGATATCAATACATGGTGATGTCAGTGCGACAAGTGGTGCGTGGCAACATATTAAAATGGTCGAGCTATCAGTGAATGGTGCAATTCAGGTACATGGGTAAACACAACAGTCCAGCATTGAAAAATAGCATACAGGAGTGTATAAAGTAAAAACATACAACAAAACTCGACAAAAACATGCACGGGGGTCAAATGGCAACATGCTTTCAGAATGTTTGGAGCAGTTCAAATGAAACAGTTTTTTTTTGTGCACATATATATGGTGATACAACATAAATGAATACATGATCATACAACTGCAAATAACTTGAAGAAGCTCAAGTTCTATGTTCAAACATAATGATGACATGACTGTATGATGCTACAAGTTTTTCAAACAGGTTCAAAGCCAAAGTCGAATATAAGCTGCATGGTTATGCAATTCAAAACAGGCCAATACATGCATATTTGAACAGCCCAAGCATGTTTTTCAAGGTAATGATGCACACAGGATTTAATGTACAATGGTGCATACATATACAGGGGGAAGTGTAACTTGGGTATGGTGAAATAATGGAGCAGCATACATACAGCAAAAATGGAATGTTCACAAGTATTTACACCTCAGCATGCAAGAAGAACAAGGTGCAAGTTCATAGGTGAATGACACAGAGGCAATGCAATCAAGCAGCAGCTCTTGATCAAATGCAAATGGGAAGTGGATGCACAAAAATGGTGTACACAAATATGACAAAGCATTTTTGTCAAAGTCTCAAATGTACAAACAAGGAGCCAAAGTGTAAGCAATTCATTTTGGGAAACAACATTTACAAGCAACAGGAATTTAGCAAACTCAGACCTTGGCAAGTTTTTTAATTTCCAGTTTTCATATCCACATTAAGTTGCAAGAATCATTTGTTCCAGAAAATTAGCATATGTGTTTTTAAGGCAACAATAAATTCCAGATATGCTCAACACTTTTTTAAAAGAGTCAAGAATTTGATTTCCAAAAATGTATTCAATCACTGTGCAGATTTGGTAAAGGGAAAATCACAGATTAAATCAAGTTCACAATGGTTTAAATACATATCCAGATTTATCATTTAAATCGAGTGATTCAATCATGGAAATCACGATTACACAAGGGATTACTCATAGCCACAAATAATTGTTTCCAGCTGTGCATCAAAGTCAAGGAATTCAAACAAGAAATCACGCAAGGGCCTATTCAGATGTTTAGATTTACTCAATTTTAATAAATAGCAAGGGATTTCATTCGAAGCATCTCAATCAGGTTCCAGATGTGCCACAAACCAGTTTTTTTTAAGTCAAAGGCAACTTTCAAATCGAGGCAACATATTTCATCAATTAAATCGAAGAAAGTCAAAAAGGGAAACCCGCAAAAATTCATTCAATCAGAATTTATCAGCAAACATAAAAGAAGAAACCGCAATCAGTCAAGCCACATATTTCGAAATCAGAGTTAGGGTTTTTGATTTACCCTATTTATCTACACACAGATTCATCATAGGCGAGTTGATAGCAGAAATCGAAAACCAACCAAATATTTCAAATCGAAATTCCCACAAATTCAATTCAAAGAATCAAAGAGAAAATTGAATAACTCACAAATGTTTTAAGGTTTCGATTGCCAGACAGAGAGTTTCAATCGAACGACGAAGGAGTATCAAACTGGAGCATCAGAGAATTACACTTCATCAACCAAGCGTCGATTTGATTTGAAGCCGTCGTGGAAAACCCTAGCCTTTCAATTTACCCCGCCGCCATTTTTTTCTCAGAATAAAGAGATCGGGTGGAATGAATATGAGAATGGGCCGGCCAAGTGATGAAGAGCATTGGGCTTAACTTTTAAAAGGGAATTTAAATTTCTTTTAAAGCTAGGGTTTAAATTGTCTTTGTTTTTATTGTATTTTGTTTTTAAATTTCTGTTGTAAACCAATCCGAACAGTTTCTAGTGTCTGTAAAATACTAGGGAAATCAGTCACGGTGTTGACTGTCAGTTTCAGAGTCTGTAAAATCTGGGTTTCTGAATTACGGGGTTGTAATTTGGGGAATCTGATCGAGAGGACATCGTTCAGTCTAGGGTTTTGAGCGTAGGGTTAGAATAGGAGCAGGGGTTTGCGAGTGTACATGGTCTTGTATGCGGGAACTGTTCTATCACCTAGTAGAAACCTTAGAAATGCAGCAGTAGGCAGGGTTTTGCCGAAGCTGGGTATATCTGTGTGTGATTTACTTACTACATTTCAGTTTCTGCTATTTTCTGTGATCAGTTTATTATTATATATCTCGTTAAGTTTTTAATTCAGTTAAAAAACTGTGAAAAACCCTATTCACCCCCCCTCTAGGGTTATTCTAGATCCAACAGAATGGTCCTACGAACCTTGGTGCCAGCTTCCCAACTGCTCCAAAACGAACCACATTTCGCAAAGGAGAAACCTTCACAAAGACCATATCTCCAACTTCAAACTCTAAGTCTGTCCTTCGCTTGTCTGCATAAGATTTCTGTCTGTCTTAGGCCGCTTTCATTCGCCTTCGAATCAACTCAACCTTCTCGGATGTGTCCCTTATCATGTCGGGCCCAAGTATAAGCTTATCCGTCGTCTCCCACCAACATGTTGGTGACTTGCACGGCCTCCCATACAAAGCTTCGAATGGTGCCATCCCTATGCTTGCTTGGTAGCTGTTATTATAAGCAAACTCTATGAGAGGAAGGTGGTCTTCCCAAGTGCCACCAAAGTCAAGAATGCATAGCCTCAACAGATCTTCTAGTACCCTATTCACCCTTTCGGTCTGGCCATCCGTCTGTGGGTGATAGGCTGTACTTAGATTCAATCGCGTACCCATCGCTTCTTGCAAACTACTCCAAAATTGGCTAGTGAAGATTGGGTCACGATCGCTAACTATGCTAGAAGGAACTCCATGCAATCGCACTATCTCTCGAAGATAAAAAGATACTAGCCATGATGCGGTCCTCTTGCTCTTCACCGGAATAAAGTGAGCACTCTTCGTAAGTCTATCAACTATGACCCATATGCTAGTATTCCCCTTCCTTGATCTCGGCAATCCAACCCCAAAATCCATAGAGATACTTTCCCACTTCCATAGCGGGACCTCCAATGGATGCAGTAGCCCACCGGGCTACTTCGACTCGGCCTTTACTTGTTGGCAAACAATGCATCTAGAAACAAACTTTGCCACATCCTTTTTCATCCCATCCCAAAAGAAAATGCGCTTCATATCCCGGTACATCTTATCCCCTCCGGGATGTATGGTCATCCTCGAGTGATGCGCCTCCTCAAGAACTTTATTTACTAAGTCTCCCACTCGTGGGACACATAGTCTTCCATCACGCCTTAGCCATCCCTTGTCATCAATAGTATATCTAGCGAGGTGACTTGACGTCTCACCCCAAATCAACTTGTCCATGATCTCGACTATCTGCGGGTCTTCCCTCTGTGAAGCTCCAACTTGATCAAGAAGTGTAGGTCTAAGCTTAAGGGATGCTAACGAACTAGTCATCGACTCAACAGCAGGTGTAAAATCAAAGGTTGCCAAGAACTCTAGGCTCTTCACCTCAACAAACAAGGGACTCAAAGTCAACCTTCTTCTACTTAGCGCATCCGCCACAACATTACCCTTGCCGGGGGTATAAGCTATATTGAAGTCATATGATTCCAAGAATTCCATCCACCTCTGCTGCCTTAGATTCAAATCTTTCTGCGAGAAGAGTTACTTAAGCGACTTGTGATCAGTATATAACTCAAACCTTTCGCCTAGAAGATAGTGGCGCCAGGATTTGAGTGCAAAGACGATCGCTGCCAATTCCGAATCATGAGTGGGATAGTTCTTCTCATGAACTTTGAGTTGCCTACCCCCAAAGCATATCACTTTCCCCTCCTGCATCAGGACAGCACCTAATCCTGTGCCACATGCATCAGTGTACATGGTAAACAACTTCCCTCCATCGGGCAAGGCTAGAACTGGAGCTGTGGTGAGGGCTTTCTTGCGCCTTTGAAAAGCAAGCTCACACTCTAAGTCCCATGCAAAGACTAAGTTCTTCTTCGTTAACTTAGTGAGAGGGGCTAAAATCCTAGCGAAGTCCTTAATGAACTTCCTATAAAATCCTGCCAGACCGAGAAAGCTTCTCACTTCAGTTGCATTCTTCGGAACTTTCCAGTCTTGTACCGCCACCACTTTAGCGGGATCCACAACTACGCCTTGCTTAGAAACTATATGCCCAAGGAACCGAACTTCCTTTCTCCAGAAATGGCATTTAGAGAACTTGGCTTTAAACTGATGAGCTCTAAGCGTATCCATAACCTCCTTGAGGTGTGTAGCATGCTCTTCCTCGTCCTTAGAGAAGACCAGAATATCATCCACTAAGACAACCACAAACTTGTTAAGGAACTCCCTGAACACCCAACTCATCAAATCAACAAAGTATGCGGGTGCATTAGTCAAGCCGAACGACATGACTAGCCATTCAAAGAATCCATCTGGAGTCCAAAACGCAGTCTTGTCAATACTATCCTCAGCCACTCTAAGATGGTGGAATCCGGTGGCTAGATCGAGCTGAGAGAAAACAGAAGCCCCAACAAGCTGGTCAAAGAGATCATCAATCCTCAGTAACGGGTGTCTATTCTTCTTTGTCAGCTTGTTCAACTCACGATAATCAACACATAGACAAAGCGAACCATCCGCCTTAGTAGCGAATACCACCGTAGCACCCCATTCTGAAATGCTTCGCTTAATGAAATTTTTCTCAAGCAACTCCATGATTTGCTTTCTAAGCTCTCTTCTTTCTCGTGGGACCATGTGCCTAACATGCAATGAAACTGGCTTGGCATTATCAACAAGATAAATACGGAAGTCTATCTCGCGTTTAGGGGGTAACCCTTTCACCTCATCAAAAACATCAGGATATTCTCGGACCACCCTCACAGATTGAAGATTGTCAATAGACGAGTCGAGGGATTAAAGATAACATAACATGACGGGATCCAGAGGGTTACAAGAAATCTCTAGGGTATTTCCAAGGCGAGTGATAAGCCTCACTACCCTATGCTCACAATCGAGAATGGCTCCATAACTGGACAACCAATCCATGCCCAAAATCAACCCGTATCCCATGAACCCGAGAACATAAGCATTACATGTGAATTCTACGGTCAAGATAGAAATCCTCAAATCCATACAAATCGTAGATAGATGGGCGGAACCCCCAATTGGATTTGAAACACTAACGGGATCCTCAACTAGACTAGTACTTAGGTGCAAACTTTCAACAATATCAGAAGAAATAAAGGTATGCGATGCGCCAGAATCAAATAAAGTTCGAACAGGAAAACCAGAAATGTAAACAAGGCTTTCTACAGAAATACTACCTCGGTCCGGAACTGGAGCAGTGTTGAGAGCATGCATCTGCCCTCCAGAAGGACCTGCTCACTGAGTCTGTCCTTTCCCCTGTCCTTGCTTCTTTGGGCAATCCTTACTGAAGTGTCCAGCCTCTCCGCAATGAAAGCATTCTCCCAACTTCCTCTTCTTCTTCCTACAATCTTTGGATATGTGTCCAACGATCCCACAGAAGTTGTACTTCCTTGTCTCCTTTGCCTTGTTGTTGTTGGCCTTGTTACCTTTGTTGTTCTTGTTGTTCTGATTGCTCTGGTTGCTCTGATTTCCTCCCCACTTGGAGTCTGCCTTCTTGGTTTGAGTCTCATTAGGCTTGACTTCTTTCTTGCCATTCTTATCATCTCCCTGAAGCAAGGCCATATCCACTAAGCTCTCAAAAGTGGCCCCCATGGGTATATGAGACATGGCTAAACCTTGTAATGGCTCGTTCAATCCTCGTGCAAAGCGTAGAGCCTTCTTCTGGGGTGTGTTAACCATGTCCAAACCGAATCGAGCAAGCTGGTTAAAATTATTCACATACTCCCTCACTGTCATGTCCCCTTGCTTCAAAGATATAAACTTCTCCATTTGTATATTCTCCTCAGCAGATGATAGAAACTTAAGCCCAAACCTCATCCTAAAGTCGGCCCAAGTCTCTATGGGCCTAGTAGCGTTGGTGACCTCCCACCAATAAGCAGCTTCCTCTTTCAATAGCCATACTGCCAATAGAACTTTTCTACGGTCTTCCACATCAAAGATGGCAAAGAGGTCTTCAGTTTCTTTTAACCAGTTTCTTGCCTCCACAAAAGTCTCTGTCCCAACAAAATTCTTTCACCCATCGCCTTAAAGTCTTTGCAAATCTTTGCGAAATCCGCTTGTGGACGCTGAGGAAAAGGAGGAGGAGGAGGAACCTCAGGTACGGGAGGAGGAGTGGGAGTGTTTGCTGGGCCCGCATCCTTGGCCCTAGCTTCCAAGTACCTTCGGAAGCATCCGGGTATGGGTACTCCCTCGGGAAGGTTAAGATCGGCCATGCTGAAACGAAGAAAAAGATAGATTGAGAATGAGGAAACAAAGGATAGTGCTAATGGCTTTTGGGGAATAGCCTTTTAAAATAAACTAGACTTTTCTTGGAAAAATACTTAATTGGTTTTGAAAATAGCTTTTCAAAAGGGTTTTTAAAACTTTTGTCCGGTCTAGTAAAACCTTATGCTCTGATACCAAATGTAACACCCCACCTCCGCCAGGGTCACTCTTGTAAGTACACTAGCTTTGGAGGGGTGTTGGACAAGGTAAACATGCATGAAGATATCACAAGACAGAACATATGAGTAAAACAGAGTAAATAAAGTAGCGGATAAAATTACTATTTTCAAAACCATAGTCAAGTTACATCAAAGTACTTAGTCATTATTTTCCAACTACTACAAGTCTAGAAACATAAACTGAAAACTGGAAATAACATAAAGTAAACTATCCCCAAAGTAGACGTGGTAAAGCCATAGCGAGCTCAAGTCCAAACCGTACATGAGCTATCCAGAAAGCAAGCTAAAGATCCAAGCTAGGTGCTAGTGTTCCCACCATGAGAACCTTGGGGGGGAAACGGAAGAAAAGAGGCGAAAGGAAAATAGGTCAGTCAAAAAGACTGGTAAGTCCTACCTACTATTAGTATAAAAACTAATAAAGTTAACTGGACATGTAAAACAGAGATGAAACATAGGATGATAATTGGCATGGTGAAAAGTTAACAAGATAGATCAAGTGTGGCATCGCATATACAAGGTTAAGCTGCACCAAGTGTACTAGTATTCTAATCCATGTCAAGTATAAACAAGAAATGATCCCTTGGCCCAAAATTGGCCCAACATCATGAGATGACCTAAATCAAGGTCCAACTACACGGTCTAGTCGATCGGCTCCCAATAAGCCTAACTCGTCAAGTGTCGGTGTCATACGGCCCAACCGCGAGATGTAGTCGACTGTGCAAGGTCCACCCTAGGGTGTATCCGGGCCCTAGAGTGCCAACCACTGACACAAAACAAGCACGCACAGTCCAAGCCTACTGGTGCCCATGTCTGCCTTTCATCCCCGGACTATGTGCACGACCATAGTCCGCCGGAATCTACAATGGCGCACCTACCTAGCCGACCCTTTTGGTCACTTACAATCAGCCCAGTAATTGTGCCCCGCAAACTAGGGTTTCTAATGGGTTAAGTGTCGTTAACCTTATCCAAACCATGTATCATGTTGGTTAAGTATACCCAAGTGGTTCATGACTTAACCCCGACAATCCATCTTGTTCAATAGGTTAACTATTCAAGTGGTCACTGACTTAACCCTACCATGTTGCATTAATTAACTTAATGCACCCCAACCTCTCACATTAGACTTTGTTGTGGTTACTAGTTAAGCCGGGCGGGTCCGGGTAGCTTTACACCACAACCTAGTCTAACCTCGGGTTTTAAGTGCGATATGACCAACTCCTCACATTGGGTCCTATTGTTTGTAGCCACTAGTTAAGCTGGTCGGTTCCGGGTAGATTTATGCTACAAACTCAACCCAACCTCGAGTTGGCCACTTTCATGTTTTCTACATGTCATGTCCACGTTCATGTTTTCAAGCGTAATCACATGTCATACTTTCAAGTCATGTTTCATGTCATTTAAGTTTACCCATAACGTAACCCCATCACACGTAAGTTCGCATCATCACAAATAGATCAAAAGGGGGAACATAATGATATGATAAGTTGGGCATAAAGTGGCAAAGTCTATCACAAGTTTAACATGGTGATTTATGAGGCAAAGGTATTCATCACAACTAGCATATTGCATTATTGGCCTCAAAACATGTATGACATCAACTTAGCAAATAGGTGATAACATGGTCATAGTTAACATAGGGTGATAACCTGTGATTAGCATATAGTTCATAACATCATAGGCAAGTTAACATAAAGATCATGAGGGGTTCTATGTTGCATTATGCACAAATCCCAAACAAAGCTCATAGCTTTATACCCAAAAAGTCAAGGTGATAGTCCCATAACCATAGATCAAAAGAGTCATGTATAGATCTATGCATACAATGATAGATGCAAGGCAAGTGTTACACAAAAATCCCATTTCAACTTACTACATGTCATATTAAGTTCATAGTTTAAATCTAAGAGTAGAATAGGGCTTACAAATCGCGGCTATGAGATCTAGAATAAAATAGAACAAGATTGAGACGAAGCCAGACTAGAAATCCCCAAATAAAGATAAGATCCACTCCAAGCCTTGAGAAATAAGAAGAAAGATCCTTGTTTTGATGAAGAAAGATGGCTCCTTTGCTTTAGATCAAGCTTAGGCTCTCAAGCTCTCATGTTGAAAAAGATGGAGGCCATGATTAGGGAGCATTTGGGCAACACTTATTTGTAGGAATGATTAATGAGGATTTAGGGTAGGTCTAAGGGTGCTTATATAGAAGTTTAGGTTAGTTTAGGCCATAGGATTAACCCTAATTCAGATCTGAGCCATCAAATCACGTCATAAGCCAACAAAACAAGACCCAGGAGCCAAAACAGGTGGACCAGGCCAAACTGGCCCGACCACCCAGGTCGACAGGGGTGTCAACTGGGCAGTCGACACCAGCTGGGGCAAGTCGACTCCCAAGTCGACTCCCCAGTCGACACCAGCTGGGGCAAGTCGACTCCCAAGTCGACTCCCCAGTCGACATGGGGCTGGGCGGGAAATTTTCCCGCCCAGTCCGTTTGGCTCCAGATTTGATTTTCGAACTGTTTTTAAACTCTGGATTTTCTAAAAACTTCGATGGCCCATAACTGGGTCATACGGACTCCGATTTTCAAAAACTCGGACTCTATTTCGCGTATTTTTCCGAGGCGAACGCAATGGAACAGCCTGTTTCCATTGATTCAGATTTTAACATTTAATTCTGCCTTGATTTAGTTATAATATGTTATTCAAAATACGGGTTGTTACAGTTATCGAATATTAGTTATTCGAAAGGAGTTAATCGAATATTAGTTATTCAAAAGGAGTTAATCGAATATAGTTTATTCAAAGAAAGAGTTACCGAATAAGGTTATTCGAATAAGAGAATTAATCGAATATAGTTTATTCGAATAGAGAAAGAAATTATCGAATATTAGTTATTCGAAAAGAGTTGTCGAATATTAGTTATTCAAAAGGAGTTATCAAATATTAGTTATTCGAAAGGAGTTATCGAATATTAGTTATTCGAAAGGAATTATCAAATATTAGTTATTCAAAAGAAATTATCGAATATTAGTTATTCGAAAGAAATTATCGAATATTAGTTATTCGAAAGGAGTTATCGAATATTAGTAATTCGAAAGGAGTTATCGAATATTAGTTATTCGAAAGGAGTTATCGAATATTAGTTATTCGAAAGGAGTTAATCGAATATTAGTTATTCGAAAGGAGTTAATCGAGTATAGTTTATTCGAAAGGAGTTAATTGATGAGAGTAAATTAGTTAGAGTTAATTAAATAGAGTTAATCCAGTTGGGTAAATCAAATAGAGTTAATCCAATAGAGTTAATCAAATAGAGTTAATAGAATTGAGTTAATCAATAAAGCTAACTGATTAGAGTAAATCGGTTAGAGTTAATCGAATAGTGTTAATTGAATAGAGTTATTCGAATAAAGGTTATTTGAAGAAGAGAGATTATCGAATATAGTTTATTCGAAGGAAAGAGTTATCGAATAGAGATTTATTCGAAAGAGAGTTACGTAAGGAAGTTTGTTAAAGATTTAAAAGATAAACTTTGACTATTTTGAAGTTAAAACATTGTTCAGTTAAGGTCTGAGAGGTAATTATATCCCAACTTGATTGACTTCCTTCTTAACTAAGGAATGTTAAGGTTTGATAGTGAATGATGGTTAAGTGAATTTAGTTAATGAGTGAAATGGTTTGAGTTGGCACGGCGATGTTTGATTTAAACATTAGTTTAAATCCAGTGAAGTAGTTTGGAAATGTTTTCCAAATAAGAATCAGAAATGTTTTCTGATAATAGAAAATAAGAATTTAGAACATATGGAAACAGGAGATAAGTAAATTAATGAACTAAAGAGATAAAATGTTAAATGATGATTGATCGATAAAATTTCCATCTGGAAATAATATATTTGTTTGCACACGTGTTTCTCTTTGATAGTTAAATCACAAACTATCAAAGTTTTGACCATTTTTCCGTCGTCAACACGGAGAGGCCGGTTGGATTCTTATCCAAATAACCACTCTGTATGTATGTTAGCGTTTTGAATCAAATAGATCGAAGAAAAATTGAAGACGGAGTAAAGGGCAAGGGCTGTTGTATAAGTCCTATGTAGAGATTGCCTAGGATAGGTGTACAGAATAGTGCCTTCGGTTTGTCCAGTCCCAGGACAACTTGAATGGACGAATGTTTGACAGAGTATATCTGGTGGATCACGTAAGTTGATCGTTTCAAACGTATTTACGTTGGTGGCAGAGGAATTCGTTTCTCTTAGCTTATACCCGTGGTATTTTTGGGTAAATCAATTTGTGATTTGATGGGTATGACGACGTCGCATTCGAAGTAAATGGAGGAGTGATATGTTAAAAGATACGTTTTGACCTAGAGCCTCATCAATTGGGAAATGACAGAAATCGGGCAGCCAGCATGGCTAAGTGGTTCGCAACCAAGTAGGGTATATTGTCACCATCTAGAGAATATTCATATTTGTTACTTCTTTCAATTATGTATCTTTTGGGAATGGTTATGTTGGTTTACCAACTGTAAGGTGACAATATATTCGATGCGCTTAAGCGAAATGAGTGATCGGTCATGTGTGGCCGAGTTGCAAGATGTTCTTGTTGAACTCCAGTGTATCGCTTCTAGAGTACACTGAGAAGAAGGTGGATCCATGCCTTGTCATAGTTAGAATCCATTCCCCAAATAAGAGCCCGTGGTTTTGATTGTATATTATATATGTAGAACGTTAGATGTAAGCGTTTCTACTAGATTGATATTACTTGTGTTAGACATTATTATAATATCAGAATAATATTGTTTTACTAATGATTTGGGTTATCGTAAGATAAAAACCATCCATGTTTATGTGTGGATCGGTCTTATGATTATCCTTTGTTTTAAAAGGATTTTGAAATTTAAATCAAATAAATTGAATTTACTCACACCAGTTACATGACTGACCCGGAGTTTATTTTGTTTTGTTTTCCCTAAACTCTTGGGTGCCCAATTTTGTACGGGCAGTCAAGTAGTCGGGATTTACAGATACTTGAAGAGCTGGAGCAGGAGGCTTCAGAATTATATAGCTATGGTTTTTCCGCTGTGTTGTAAGTGCTGTACTTTGGAAATGATATGTATATTCAAGTACAGATTTATATTTCAAAGTTATGTTATGAAATATATTTATTCGTTCCGCTGTGAGATTCGTGTTTACTCTGATGTTGTATGTTCTTCCTCTTCTTCTTCTTCTTCTATTCTATGTTTCTATCTTATCTATCCTCACCCTCTAATTTCTTTCTATTAATTTTCTGGTTTCCAGTGTAATTTTGGTTGGACTTGTGTTATTTGGTCAGCTCAAATTGGACCGGGATTTCGGGACACTACAGTTGGTATCATAGCTTAAGGTTAAGTAATTACCTTGGCTCTGTGGCGTAACTCAGTAGAGATGGGGTTAGTAATACCCTAGATTGAGTTGAGTGTATATATACGAGTGAACATATTTGTTGTTCAATATAAAATGATTTTATATTATGGAGATTTATTGATTGAGTTATTTATGGGTTCTGGTTGATCAGTTTGATCCACTATATCGACAGGGATTTATAAACACTTGAATAAGATGGACCGACACAGTATGTTTTGAAAAGTGGGTAAAACAAAATAATTTTACCCAAATATATTTGATATAAAGAAGATATATATACACATATATATTGGAAATATAGTATATTGGATATATTAGTTGTTATTATAATCGAGTAAGATTATAAATTAAATGGTTACGTAAATAACCAATTAGAATTCATACAACTGAAATATATGAAAGAAGCGGAATTAATTTTGAAGTTAAAAATCAGAATTGAAATTAAAATCCTGGAAATTGGAAAGGTGTTCGTAAATGGATTTGAATTGAATATATGAGAATTTTAAAATCCTGGGAGATTTTAAATTGTTTTACCAGCACTGTGAATGGTATTATGAAATGTGTTTCAAAAAGGAATAGTTTAAAAGTGATTTTGAAAGCGATATCGTATTCGATAGTTGGGAAATAATGTGACGACCCCAAATCCCGTACAGACGGAGACAAGGGTAATCTTTGGAATATAACACAGAAACAGATAATAGCAGAACAGAATTAAATAGATACACCAGATAATGAACAAATAGAATATACTGGATAAAAGTAATCATCAGAGTTACACAGTATACAGGATCTTACCGAGTACAAATACAGTTCAACTATACATATATGTCTACAGCGGAAAAACAAACATAATGTACAATAGGAGCTGAACAGCATAAAAAGAGATAAATGATAGAATCCATCTTCAGCTCTAGCTATCTAGAGGAAGCCATCTAAACCTGAATACAAGGCTGCCCGTGTAGAAAAAGTGGCACCCGAGTTTGAAAGTGAAACAAACTACGAGTCAGTCATGGGATTGGTATGATAAATCTACTCAACACATTTTAAATATCGCTAATCATAGGACCACGCCACTTTCGTGGAACGGGTTTACTCCATTGGATTGCCAGTGCTTTAAAACAAATCATTCTTTTAAACATTGCAATGCTTTTTATAAAAATGAAGCCATTATAAGACTCATTTCCCATCACACAATGCAACGCAAACTGGAGGATAGAGTTTTACCTTATAATGGCCAAAATATGGTTGATACGAATAAAACAAAAGCAATTGATATTATTACTAGTGTTTACATGTCTCCAAAACAATTTCGAATCATAACTATCAATCATAGACGACATGGGTACCATATATCATGTCGCCATATATATATACAATCAAAACCGCACGATGTCGTATTTGGAAATTGGATTTCCATCATGAACCAAGGAAAAAGATAGTCCTTACCGACTTCGAGACGCTCTAGCCTGCCCCTCAGGACCCAGACTCAGGTGGGCCCTTGGATCGTCAGGGCCGGTCCACCGATGTGGATTAAAATTCCTGAACAATATGTTTCCCCACCCTTTGGGCCGTAAATGAGCCAACGAATGACTCCATCGGACCCGGATCGTCCGATCAAACTGAGGCGCCTCGCAACAGCAACAACCACATAATTCAAACTCGTCAGGGCATGTAAAACCACTGACGCCACTTCTAACTAGAAAGAAACGCATTTCCTCACTGAGATCCTCTCCCGTTTCTGGTTCATACCGGGGTGTGAGGCTCGTGATTTCACGTTATACACAAAGCTATGCCGCACAGGCGGTGCTTTGATCATCACCACAAGACTTTGCTTTTCAACAGAAGCCCTGATCACTGCATCTTAGCATGCCATACAGGCAATTCACACCGTGCAACTGATGGTTATCAATCACATATAATAAATTCCAATGTCAGACACACTGTCCATTTGCAAGTCCATTCTGGGTCTGAACGAAATCGGAGGCACTATATACCTCACAAACCCATCGATCACCATGTATGTCTGGACGATCACCACTCATTATCCATATTTCGAGATGCCTCCCAATCAGGACCTCGGTTACCATCCCAAACGAGGTGAAGATCTCCGGTCTTCGACCACCGTCTTCATCTTCGATTTCTTATCGTCGATTCAGTTATTCAGAATTGGATAAACCCGGTCTTTCTGAGCAACTCGCGTATATAATAAACAAGTGCAACACTAACATATACATGCATCATTTCAATTCATTAGTCACCAACCGTCAATCAGTAAGAGAACGATTTCCCAAATATTAACCCCGAAGGCCGAAACCAACATCAGAGCAACACCCAGGAAACCATTCGACTTAGCTAACCTTCAGTTAATTTCTAAATCACATCCATATCGTTTATAATATTTTATAACGATTTATCGCTATTTTTATTTATTTGAAAATAGCCAATTTATTCAAAACGACGCTTCGGGCCATAACGCGACCGTGGCGCTGTTTTTCTTCAGATTTGATTTACCCATATCTCAAAATCTAACCGTTGGATCTTCACAAAATTTATATCATTAGAAAGATCTTTTCAGAACAAATCCAATGGTTCCAGTTTCGGGAAAAATCCGACGGTCGGATCTCCCGGTATAATCGTTTGAAGTTTCGATTTCAAAATACGGACTGCAGCGTCGTTATTCGATTAAATATAATTATATATATATATATATATATATATATAATCGATTCTGGCGCTGTTTTTCTTCAGATTTGAATTAAACATTCCAGACAATCCAACCGTTGGATTTTTACAAAGTTGGGGCCGTTGGAAAGATATTTCCAAAGCGAACCCAACGGTTGCGATTTCAGAAAAATCCGATGGTTGGATCTCCCGTACCTATCGTTTGAAATCACGGTTTCAAAATACGAACTGCAGCGTCGTTTTTTGATATATTTCAGTTCTATATATATATATATATCGATTCTTCGATTTCAAAGCTATATTCTTTTCATACATTTGATAAAAATGATATTTTTATCAAACTATCTTCTATTTCAACACTTCACTATATTTAACAACTCATGTATATAATAAAAATGTGATTTTTATTGTAAAACAATTCATTTCAAAACACTATTATATATGGTTCATATAGGTAATAAAAATAGGATTTTTATTATCAAACAATTTCTTTCAAAAGGAGATTATTTTATATAGTTCATATAGATGATAAAAATGTGATTTTTATATTTAAAACACGAACACCATTCAACACATGAATTTTAATTCAACGAATGAAAATAATTCAAACACATGAATATTATTCAAAATTTTGGCAGCATAACAGCAGGGTAGTTAAAACCGGGACCGTCCCTAGTACGACTCCTCGCTCTACCTTAAAACCTCGGGTTTCTGACAATGGGGAATCATGCATCTAGTTCGCACGCAGGCGGCATGTATATATTTTTCATTTCCACAAACTAATCCTATGTGGTTTCAACCAAATATTTCTCAACCACAAATGGGTATTTTTCAACCACAATCAATCAATATAAACCACAAACAATTCCAATCAACCAATCGCTATCCATCAATTTTCACACCAATCACAACCAATAAATATCGTCCATGGTTTGTGGACGAGGGGCGTATATATATATATATATATATATATATATATATATATATATATATATAGCGATTCACTTCTATTTCAACACATATATAATTTTTACACCGCATATATAACTTATACATCGAACGTACATCTTATACAACACTTATACAAGAGGTGTACAACGCTTATATAACTCATACATCCACTATATAATTTATACATCGTCGTTTTCCATATCGTTTATAAATTAGAAATCTCACCTTGGGTTCCACTCCTCCAAAAATAGCAGAAGGCTCAGAAAAATATGCGGTCTCTTCTAGAATGTAGAAGACGTCCACACGAGTCCACTGTCTCTTGTTTCACTAAATTTCGTCAATACACGAAAAAGATATGATTTTTCAAAGTTTGCAACGGTTTAAAGGTGTTAAAACTGTTTAAAATATATATAGCCGTACCTCAGCTGAAAGGTTCAAAACTAGGTTTGGATTTATCTCGAAATCCGTGTAGCTAATCGTCGATCGGCCTTCGCAGCGTCGATGGGGGAGGAGAGTCGCGCCTGCACCTCTGACGGCGGCGAGCTCGGTGGTCAGAATCAGGCGGGGCGGCGGCTGGAAGTCGAGATCTTCCTGGCATCCGTTCTCCCAAAATACACAATGAAAAAATCGAAACCAGGTATGGGTTTGAAGAGCTCGGGAAGATCTTCAAAAAGTTCAACTGTGGCACGAGCTAATTCGGCGTGGATTGATCGGAAAATGGACGGGAAAGTTTAAAGCTGTTTCCGCCTTCGACGTCGGGGAGAGAGAAAGAGTTTTCTCTTTTTTTTTTAATTAAATTCTGATTGGCTGATGGGTTTTAAAAGGTGTTTTCTGACACGACCTCCAATCCAAACCCAACGACTGTCGTCCCTAGCGTTTTACCCCCATTCCAAACACAATGGGATATGTTTCGTAGGCCTATTCGACTGTTTCAGTCAGTTTCCATTCAAATTTAAAATATATAACATTCAATATTCGATTTGAACGTACATTTCAATCTGCCAGGGCCACAAACCGATTCGGAAAATTCCAGAAAAATAAATCTAGCTATGTTTTGATGATACGGTCCCAACAAAACAAGTTTCGTCGAATTCTGAGACCGTTTGCAAAAAGGCACATTTCTGGTCGATCCAATTTAACTATAATTGACCAAAACACATTTTCCTTTGCCACGCTCATATACTAGCTTCAAAAATTATGAAATTTGAAACCTAGCAATAACTTCACATCCCAGATCCAACAAAAGTGGTTTCGTCGAATTTCGAGGTCGTATGCAAAATGGCCAATTTCACGGGCTATATAAATTTCATAGCGACCTTTCTGAAAATTCATTCGGCCATAACTTTTGCTTTCCGCTATGAAACTTCGATTTTTCAGATTCGTTAGAAAGGTATTCACTAAAAGATTTAAATATTTTTGGTTTCACTCAAATTCGTTTTGTTTTGCACCCGGTACAGTCCGACAAAGTTTGAATTCAATTTTTGAAACTGCCGCGCCTTTTCAGGCCTTGATTATAATTAGAATTAATTATATTCATTTTCAAATGTCGATTCAAACTTACTTTTCATCGCTATTATTTAAAATATTTATTTTAAATATTTAAAATCCATTATTTTAGCCAATTTAAAATTTTTAAATTGGTTCAGATTTTCTGGGTCGTTACAATCTCCCCCACTTAAAAATTTTCGTCCCCGAAAAGGAACAAAGTCGAAAGTGGTTTGATTAATCAACTCTACGTTCAACCTGGCTTCCATTCTCCAACTTTTTAGTTTCTGAGAATTTTCAAATTCTTCAAAAAATTTGGCTAACACCCGAAAATTTCGCCATAACCTCCTTTGTACGGGGAGAGGTTTGGAAATTTATTGGGCCGTATTAGGTACCCGATAAATCCTAATAAGCATACACATATTTATAGTGTTATATTCTGGTGTTTACAGGGGAGCGTGTATAGATAATAACTCTAGAGAATAAATTCTCGTCACCCTGCCAAAGCCTGAGGGAGTGTGTATTTTAAATGCTCCAGAGGATAAATCCTCGTCGCCTCGTCCCGTGTGGGAAATAAATAGTCCATGTGCCGTATCTAATAACTAGAGAGACGTGATTATTGTCAACTCCAGACCCGTGTGGGGTTTTTATTAATCTGGCAATTTAACCGTTACAATTTAAATAGTCCATATCAGTCATCAGTTCAATCTGTAAAATATAGTCATCGCCATACAAGCCTCTCGCTCGTATGGTAAATCTTCCACCCCATCACACAAGCTCCAAATGCTTATGTGGTATATGATGAAGTATGCCATGTAATGTAGTTCAAAACTAATTGTTACTATTCTATGGCGATGTTTATTATTACACACAGAACAACCAACACTCCGCATCCAATGGAATTCACAGGAGTTGATATAATAATATTTTGCATCCAACTCATTAAGGTTTACCTATTTGTCGGGCACGCAAATAAAATCTTTACTCAACAGCTAATCCATTTACCTGTTCAAACATATATAATGCATAAGTATATATATTTCTATCTATTTTTAAATCAGTTCAATGTGTGATTTAAATGAATAAATTCTACCATTATTCCCTTATTGATTAAATTAACTATCGTTTTAATAATTCAATTAATCAACTCTACAATCACACAACACAAACAATAATCAAATTTTTTTAACTTTTCAAAAATATATCCTTTATATATTCAAAAATCATATTTCTAAAACCAGACTATATATATAATCACAAATACGTTATTTAAAAAACATATTACCCTCGACTCGTTCTGAGGCACTTCTGATCCCATCTCTAACGAGTTGTTCTAATTCTGCTGTACTCATACTAGGATATTACTGATCCTATCTGTATAGAGTTACCCATTCTAGAAAACTACTGGTTCTATTTCTGACGAGTTCATTAATATGTTATATTCCATAACTAAGCTTAACCAAACCACTGATACCACGTTGTGACGACCCCAAATCCCGTACAGACGGAGACAAGGGTAATCTTCGGAATATAACACAGAAACAGATAATAGCAGAACAGAATTAAATAAATACCCCAGATAATGAACAAATAGAACATACTGGATAAAAGTAATCATCAGAGTTACACAGTATACAGGATCTTACCTAGTACAAATATAGTTCAACTATACATATATGTCTATAGCGGAAAAACAAACATAATGTACAATAGGAGCTGAACAACATAAAAAGAGATAAATGATAGAATCCATCTTCAGCTCCAGCTATCCAGAGAAAGCCAGCTAAACCTGAATACAAGGATGCCCGTGTAGAAAAAAGGGCACCCGAGTTTGAAAGTGAAACAAACTACGAGTCAGTCATGGGAGTGGTATGAGAAATCTACTCAACACATTTTAAATATGGCTAATCACAGGACCACGCCACTTTCGTGGAACAGTTTACTCCATTGGATTGCCAGTGCTTTAAAACAAATAATTCTTTTAAACATCGCAATGCTTTTTATAAAAATGAAGCCATTATAAGACTCAGTTCCCATCACACAATGCAACGCTAACCGGAGGATAGAGTTTTACCTTATAATGGCCAAAATATGGTTGATACGAATAAAACAAAAGCAATTGATATTATTACTAGTGTTTACATGTTTCAAAAACAATTTCGAATCATAACAATCAATCATAGACGGCATGGGTACCATATATCATGTCGCCATATATATATACACAATAAAACCGCACGATGTCGTATTTGGAAATTGGATTTCCGTCATGAACCAAGGCAAAAGATAGTCCATACCGACTTCGAGACGCTCTAGCCCGCCCCTCAGGACCCAGACTCAGGTGGGCCCTTGGATCGTCAGGGCCGGTCCACCGATGTGGATTAAAATTCCTGAACAATACCTTTCCCCGCCCTTTGGGGCGTAAATGAGTCAACGAATGACTCCATCGGACCCGGATCGTCCGATCAAACCGAGGCGCCTCGCAACAGCAACAACCACATAAGTCAAACTCGTCAGGGCATGTAAAACCACTGACACCACTTCTAACTAGAAAGAAACGCATGTCCTCCCTGATGTCCTCTCCCGTTTCTGGTTCATACCGGGGTGTGAGGCTCGTGATTTCACGTTATACACAAAGCTACGCCGCACAGGCGGAGCTTTGATCATCACCACAAGACTTTGCTTTTCAACAGAAGCCCTGATCACTGCATCTTAGCATGCCACACAGGCAATTCACACCGTGCAACTGATGGCTATCAATCACATAGAATAAATTCCAATGTCAGACACACTGTCCATTTGCAAGTCCGTTCTGGGTCTGAACGTAACCATTGGCACTATATACCTCGCAAACCCATCGATCACCACGTACGTCTGGACGATCACCACTCATTATCCATATTTCGGGATGCCTCCCAATCAGGACCTCGATTACCATCCCAAACGAGGTGAAGATCTCCGGTCTTCGACCACCGTCTTCATCTTCGATTTCTTATCGTCGATTCAGTTATTCAGAATGGGATAAACCCGGTCTTTCTGAGCAACTCGCCTATATAATAAACAAGTGCAACACTAACATATACACGCATCATTTCAATTCGGTAGTCAACAACCGTCAATCAGTAAGAGAACGATTTCCCAAATATTAACCCCGAAGGCCGAAACCAACATCAGATCAACACTCAGGAAACCATTCGACTTAGCTAACCTTCAGTTAATTTCTGAATCACATCCATATAGTTTATAATATTTTATAACGATTTATCGCTATTTTTATTTATTTTAAAATAGCCAATTTATTCAAAACGACGCTTCGGGCCATAACGCGACTGTGGCGCTGTTTTTCTTCAGATTTGATTTACACATATTTGAAAATCTAACCGTGGATCTTCACAAAATTTATATCATTAGAAAGATCTTTTCAAATCCAATCCAACGGTTCCAGTTTCGGGAAAATCCGACGGTCGGATCTCCTGGTATAATCGTTTGAAGTATCGATTTCAAAATACGAACTGCAGCGTCGTTATTCGATTAAATATAATTATATTTATATATATATATATATAAATATAATCGATTCTGGCGCTGTTTTTCTACAGATTTGAATTAAATATTCCAGACAATCCAACCGTTGGATTTTTACAAAGTTGGTGCCGTTGGAAAGATATTTCCAAAGCGAACCCAACGGTTGCGATTTCAGGAAAATCCGATGGTCGGATCTCCCGTACCAATCGTTTGAAATCACGGTTTCAAAATACGAACTACAGCGTCGTTTTTCGATATATTTCAATTCTATATATATATATATATATCGATTCTTCGATTTCAAAGCTATATTCTTTTCATACATTTGATAAAAATGATATTTTTATTAAACTGTCTTCTATTTCAACACTTCACTATATTTAACAACTCATGTATATAATAAAAATGTGATTTTTATTGTAAAGCAATTCATTTCAAAACACTATTATTTTATATAGTTCATATAGGTAATAAAAATAGGATTTTTATTATAAAACAATTTCTTTCAAAAGGAGATTATTTTATATAGTTCATGTAGATGATAAAAATGTGATTTTAATATTTAAAACACAAACACCATTCAACACATGAATTTTAATTCAACGAATGAAAATAATTCAAACACATGAATATTATTCAAAATTTCGGCAGCATAACGGCAGGGTAGTTAAAACCGGGACCGTCACTAGTATGGCTTCTCGCTCTACCTTAAAACCTCGCGGTTTTTGACAATGGGGAATCATGCATCTAGTTCGCACGCAGGCGACATGTATATATTTTTCATTTCCACAAACTAATCCTATGTGGTCTCAACCAAATATTTCTCAACCACAAATGGGTATTTTTCAACCACAATCAATCAATATCAACCACAAACAATTCCAATCAACCAATCGCTATCCATCAATTTTCACATCAATCACAATCAATAAATATCATCCATTGTTTGTGGACGAGGGGCGTGTATATATATATATTTATATTTATATATAGCAATTCACTTCTATTTTAACACATATATAATTTTTACACCGCATATATAACTTGTACATCGAACGTACAACTTATACAACGCTTATATAAGAGGTGTACAATGCTTATATAACTCATACATCCACTATATAATTTATATATTATCGTTTTCCATATCGTTTATAAATTAGAAATCTCACCTTGGGTTCCACTCCACCAAAAATAGCAGAAGGCTCAGAAAAATATGCGGTCTCTTCTAGAATGTAGAAGACGTCCACATGAGTCCACTGTCTCTTGTTTCACTGAATTTCATCAATACACGAAAAGATATGATTTTTCAAAGTTTGCAACGGTTTAAAGGTGTTAAAAATGTTGAAAATATAAATAGCCGTACCTCAGCTGAAAGTTTCAAAACTAGGTTTGGATTTATCTCGAAATCCGTGTAGCTATTCGTCGATCGGCCTTCGCAGCGTCGAAGGGGGAGGAGAGGTGCGCCTGCACCTCTAACGGCGGCGAGCTCGTTGGTCGGAATCAGGCGGGGCGGCGGCTGGAAGTCGAGATCTTCCTAGCGTCCGTTCTCCCAAAATACACAATGAAAAATCGAAACCAGGTATGGATTTGAAGAGCTCAGGAAGATCTTCAAAAAGTTCAACTATGGCACGAGCTAATTCGGCGTGGATTGATCGGAAAAAGGACGGGAAAGTTTAAAGCGGTTTCCGCCTTCGACGTCGGGGAGAGAGAAAGAGTTTTCTCTTTTTTTTTATTAAATTTTGATTGGCCGGTTGGTTTTAAAAGGTGTTTTCTGACACGACCTCCAATCCAAACCCAACGACTATTGTCCCTAGCGTTTTACCCCCATTCCGAATACAATGGGATATGTTTCGTAGGCCCATTCGACTGTTTCAGTCAGTTTCCATTCAAATTTAAAATATATAACATTCAATATTCGATTTGAACGTACATTTCAATTTGCCAGGGCCACAAACTGATTCGAAAAATAGCAGAAAAATAAATCTAGCTATGTTTTGACAATAACGTCCCAACAAAACTAGTTTCGTCGAATTCTGAGACCGTTTGCAAAAAGGCCCATTTTTGGTCGATCCAATTTAACTATAATTGACCAAAACACATTTTCCTTTGCCACACTCACATACTAGCTTCAAAAATTATGAAATTTGAAAACTAGCAATAACTTCACATCCCGGATCCAACAAAAGTGGTTTCGTCGAATTCCGAGGTCGTATGCAAAATGGCCAATTTCACGGGCTATATAAATTCCATAGCGACCTTTCTGAAAATTCATTCGGCCATAACTTTTGCTTTCCGCTATGAAACTTCGATTTTTCAGATTCTTTAGAAAGGTATTCACTAACAGATTTAAATATTTTTGGTTTCACTCAAATCCGTTTTGTTTTGCACCCGGTACAGTCCGACAAAGTTTGAATTCAATTTTTGAAACTACCGCGCCTTTTTAGGCCTTGTTTATAATTAGAATTAATTATATTTGTTTTCAAATGTCGATTCAAACTTACTTTTCATCGCTATTATTTAAAATATTTATTTTAAATATTTAAAATCCATTATTTTGGCCAATTTAAATTTTTTAAATTGGTTCAGATTTTCTGGGTCATTACAAATAACCCTGATGATGAACCGCGACATCATTAGTGTTTATTTTCGAGTTTCTAAGTGACGAATTACTACCAAAGACATTTTTTTTGAATTGATTTGAGAAAAGCAAGTGGTTGAATCTTGAAAAGGAAAGTTTTATTTTCGATATGGTAAACTGTTTAAAATTCCCAGGGAAAGATTGTTGAATTAAAACCAAATTGAATTGACAGTTGGAAAAGCAATTGGAATTAAACTGAAATCAATTATGTGAAAATTGAACTGAATTTAAATATAATGATATCGAGTAAGTTGAATTATTGAGTAAGTATTTTGAATTGAGATTGGAATTGGAGTTTGAATGGAATTCGACTTAGGTATAAGCGAATGGTTGGATTTGTGGATAAAAACAGATTTGAATTTGATTGGGATGACATGGGTATATGCTGAATTAACAGCAGATGGAAAGATATAATGATATGCTCGACAAAAAGGTACAAGTTTATATTTCTATTGTATATGAGATTTATGAGCCGAATTGGCAAGCCGCTTGGCGGTTTGATTTTCTTTTGGGTTGGATAAGACCCAGAGAGGCGAGTTGTAGTTGTACCGATTGACCAGTACAAAGGAGGTGTTAGCAAAAAATTTTGAAAATTTCGGGTGTTAGAAAATTTGCAGGATTTTTGAAAAATTTCGTTAATAGGAATGAATGAATTAATATTTTAATTGAATTTTATTTTTTCAATTGAAACTGAAGTTGATAAGTAAACCAATAATTTTAACCCAGTTAATAGAGTTGTTTCTACCTTAGCAATTTCGAGGACGAAATTATTTTAAGGGGGGAAGAATGTAATGTCCCGTATATTTGCAGTAATTTATTTAATTATTTAAATCGTGATTTAGAGGATTATATAGTTGTTTAGTTAAATAACTATGAATATTTAATTAATATAATAATGAAATAATATATTTAATTCTGGAATAATCAGGATTAACTGAAATGGCGATATGGTGTGAACTGGATAATTTAAAATATATATAATTCAATTTGGAATTGAATTCGAATAACGAACATATTATTTAAATGAAGTTTGAACGTATAATTATAATATAATTATAATCGAGCTCGAAATGGCGCTGTAGTTCGCTATTTGGCGATTCGAACTTCAACTGAACATACAGGGTTCATTTTAAATTGGATTTCTGTGAAACAAGAAACATTCGGAGTTGGTGAAGTATATTTTTCTAGTGGAAGAGAAAAATCGGGATTTCATTGTGTAGATTTTGATTTATGTCCAAATCAAATTTTAGAAAATTCACTATGGAATTTCTTTATAATTTATATCGATTTATTTATATTTTAAAATGGACTTTTCAATATAAATTGAATATCGATTCAACCAGGATTTGAATATCAAGTTATAAATCCAATTGGAGCTATAAGATATTCCGTGTGAATATATATGCGATAATATATATTTACTTATATTTTATTTAATTGTTTTTAAATATGTTTATATATTTAAATGGGTTATTTAGGCCATAGAAAATAGCCAGTTTTTCAAACAACCTCCAAATTCGACGGAATCAATTTTGTTGGATTCGTAATGTCAAATTATTGTTAGATTTCAATTTCCATGATTTTTGAAGTCAGTATGTGACCGTAAGGCATTTAATTTGAAAAACAATCGATAATTAGATCTTTAAAAATACGCTGTGTGAGCGAATGGAGTCGGAATTCGATAAAACCAGTTTCGTTAGGACTGTAATGTCAAACTGTAGCTACATGTCCATTTTTGTGATTTTTGGGTATCATATGTGTTCATAGAAATTTTAGAGGACGAATACAATTAGCGATTGCTTAAAATTGAGTATAATAATAAATATTAAAATATTTTAATTTGTTTATAAATACACTACCTTATTTTCCTAAAACCCAATTTCTACTTTTCTCGGTCAAAGCTTCCGCCGTCATATTTTCTCCTTACTATAACATGTTTGGATCTTCAAAATTCCGCAAAAATGCATACAAAATCTTTTAAATTTCAAAATGACTGTAGTTGGACTCCACAGCGCAAGAGCTTTAAGCTCATGTAGATTTTTCAACACTCGACAGAAATTTGGGTTCATGGTTTTAACGCAGCATGGATTAGGGTTCCCGTTTGTTCGGATTTGGAGCTGTGCTTAGCAAATGGAGGATGGTATTCATATTCATGATGGAAATCCGTACTTTATGTGAAAATATGGTGTGATTCGGTTGCAATGTATGTCGGTGGTTGTGTTGGAATTTTCGTTGAAACCTGGAAACCCTGGTTCTAGGTTTAAGTTCGAACGCAACCATATGGAGATGAGGAGATGGAGATTCATGTGTGGAGTTCAATGGTGATGCTCATTGCTTAATCGATCAAGTAATGGAGGAGCACAGTGTGTTTGAAATAGGAAAAAACGGTGTTTGGTGGATGTCTGGAGCAGTTTGCTATTTGGGGAAGAAGGAATGGTTGTGGTGGGCCGGTAAACTTCCAAATGGGCCGAGGAAATGGTGAAAGCCCAGTGGTGAATAAACTTATGTTTTAATTCAATTTGAATAAAGTATTAACTTGTATTTATAATATCTTGACCATACGGTGTTAGATTTACAAACGGTCGGATCCGTTGGGATTGTATGGACGAGCACTACAAAATGGAACTAACTGGGAGTGGATTGGAGCCCATTACAATTTATTGCAAAATAAATTATCAGAATCAAATCAAGCGATGGTTATTGTTATTAACGATGATCGTCCAATGTAAGTAAAACTCACTATCTCTGATCATTTTATATTTTTATAAACTGTACTTTATTTTTGATAAATAAATGATGGATTGCTATGTATTGATTGTTTGGACTGTTAAATAGATTTGATTGAAAACACAGATCTAGTTAGATATATAAAAATCGACAATCAAATATTGATCATGTTTAACAGTATATTTCATGATGAAATGAAATTGATGTGAATTATATTGTGTAACATCTGTGGATGCAGGGAAACAGGTCGGAGGAATCCAACAGGATTCCTCAACATTTATTTTACTGTAGTTTTAATATATTGTAATATATGATGTGATATATAATCTGTGTTGATTAAGTGTGTTGAATGATATCGATCATTGTTATTTGGGTATTTTAAATACCATAAGAAATACTGGGATGTAGAAAAGGGGATTTTCAAAGTATATTTTGAAATTAAATTATTTATATAAAATCAATGGATTTTATATATAAAAGGAAAAGGATTTTATAAACGAAAACAATTATAAAATCAAAGAGTTGAAAAGGGAATTATTTGTAAAACAAAGATAAAAGGAAAATATTGTGAAACAAACAGGAAAAGAAATATTTATTTAGAAAATAAATGTATGGAATTGAAAAGGGAGTATTTGTAAACCATTTACAAATAGATTTAAAAAGGAGATATTTGTAAAACATTTACAAATAGAATTAAAAGGGAAATATTTATTTAGAAAAATAAATAGAGTTATAAAAAGAAAATATTTATTTATGAAATAAATAGAGTTATAAAAGGGATTTATTGGGAAATGAAAAGAATGTCATATAAGGAAGTATTTGGCAAATGAATAGAATTTTACATCAGGAAAGTTTAGACCCGTGCTTCGCACATGGGTATAACATGATATGGATTTAAAGCAAAGATTTTAAATAGAATCTGTTGTAACCAATAGATTGAGAAGATTAATTTATAAATAACATTTTATAAATTAAATAAAATATTTATCATTGGATAAATAGAATATATAAGTCAGGGATAATATAGGGAAGTAAGAATCGATTTCAACATCGATATTTGAAACTGAATATGGATGTAGAGTTAATCAAAAGAGTTAATAAAAGGATTTAAGCATGTTAATCAAAATGAGTTAGAGGAGTTAATCGATTAGAGTTAGAGTTAATCGATTAGAGTTAGAGTTAATCGATTAGAGTTAGAGTTAACCAGTTAGAGTTAATCAGTTAGAGTTAATCGATTAGAGCTAAATCGAACTGGAGTTATTTGAATAGAGTTAATCGAACAAGAGTTAGTCGAACATTTGTTATTCGAATAGAGTTAATTGAATTAGATTTAGTCAGATTAGAGTTATTCGAATATAGTTTATTCGAAGAAAGAGTTATCGAATAAGGTTATTCGAATAAGAGAATTAATCGAATATAGTTTATTCGAATAGAGAAAGAAATTATCGAATATTATTTATTCAAAGGGACTTATCGAATATTAGTTATTCCAAAAAAAAATCGAATATTAGTTATTCAAAAGAAATTATTGAATATTAGTTATTCGAAAGAAATGATCGAATATTAGTTATTCGAAAGAAGTTATCGAGTATTAGTTATTCGAAAGGAGTTATCGAATATTAGTTATTCGAAAGGAGTTATCGAATATTAGTTATTCGAAAGGAGTTAATCGAATATTAGTTATTCGAAAGGAGTTAATCAGATATAGTTTATTCGAAGAAAGAGTTATCAAATAAGGTTATTCGAATAAGAAAATTAATCAAATATAGTTTATTCGAATAGAGAAAGAAATTATCGAATATTAGTTATTCAAAAGGAGTTATCGATTATTAGTAACACGAAAGGAGTTATCGAATATTAGTTATTCGAAAGGAGTTATCGAATCTTAGTTATTCGAAAGGAATTATCGAATATTAGTTATTCGAAAGAAATTATCGAATATTTGTTATTTGAAAGCAATTATCGAATATTAGTTATTCGAAAGGAGTTATCAAATATTAGTTATTCGAAAGGAGTTATCGAATATTAGTTATTCGAAAGGAGTTAATCGAATATTAGTTATTTGAAAGGAGTTAATCGAATATAGTTTATTCGAAAGGAGTTAATTGATAAGAATAAATTAGTTAGAGTTAATTGAATAGACTTAATCCAGTAGGGTAAATCAAATAGAGTTAATCCAATAGAGTTAATCAAATAGAGTTAATAGAATTGAGTTAATCAAATAGAGCTAACTGATAAGAGTAAATAGATTAGAGTTAATCGAATAGTGTTAATTGAATAGAGTTATTCGAATATAGGTTATTCGAAGAAGAGAGATTATCGAATATAGTTTATTTGAAGGAAAGAGCTATCGAATAGAGATTTATTCGAAAGAGATTTACGTAAGGAAGTTTGTTAAAGATTTAAAAGATAAACTTTGACTATTTCGAAGTTAAAACGTTGTTCAGTTAAGGTTTGAGAGGTAATTATACCCCAACTTAATTGACTTCCTTCATAACTAAGGAATGGTAAGGTTTGATAGTGAATGGTGGTTAAGTAAATTTAGTTAATGAGTGAAATGGTTTGAGTTGGCATGGTGATGTTTGATTTAAAGATCAGTTTAAGTCCAGTGAAGGAGTTTTGGAAATGTTTTCCAAATAAGAATCAGAAATATTTTCTGATAATAGAAAATAAGAATTTAGAATATATGGAAACAGAAGATAAGTAAATAAATGAACTAAAGAGATAAATGTTAAATGATGATTGATCGATAAAATTTCCATCTGGAAATAATATCGTTGTTTGCACACGTGATTTTCTTTGATAGTTAAATTACAGACTACCAAAGTTTTGACCATTTTTCTGTCGTCAATACGGAGAGACCGATTGGATTCTTATCCAAATAACCACTCCATATGGGCGTTAGCGTTTCGAATCAAATAGATCGAAGACAAATTGAAGACAGAGTAAAGAGAAAGGGATGTTGTATAAGTCCTAGGTAGAAATTGCCTAGGATGGGTGTATGGAATAGTGCCTTCGGTTTGTCCAGTCCCAGTACAACTTGAATGGACGAATGTTTGACAGAGTATATCTGGTAGATCACATAAGTTGATCGTTTCAAACGTATTTACGTTGGTGGCGGAGGAATTCATTTCTCTTAGCTTATACCCATGGTAATTTTGGGGAAATCAATTTGTGATTTGACGGGTATGACGATGTGGCATTCGAAGTAAATGGAGGAGTGATCTGTTAAAAGATACATTTTGACCTCGAGCCTCATCAATTGGGAAATGACAGAAATCGGGCAGACAGCATGACTAAGTGGTTCACAACCAAGTAGGTTATATTGTCACCATATGGAGAATATTCATATTTGTTACTTCTTTCAATTCTGTATCTCTCGGGAATGGTTATGTTGGTTTACCAACTGTAAGGTGACAATATATTCGATACACTCAAGCGAATTGAGTGGTCGGTCATGTGTGGCCGAGTTGCAAGATGTTCTTGCCGAACTCCAGTGTATCGCTTCTAGAGTACACTGAGTGGAAGGTGGATCCATACCTTGTCATAGTTCGAATCCATTGCCCAAATAAGAGCCTGCTGTTTTGATTGTATATTATATATGTAGAACGTTAGATGCAATCAATTCTACTAGATTGATATTACATGTGTTAGACATTATCATAATAATATTGTTTTACTAATGATTTGGGTTATTGTAAGGAAAAAACCATCCATGTTTATGTGTTGATCGGTCTTATGATTATCCTTTGTTTCAAAAGGATTTTGAAAGTTAAATCAAATAATTTGAGTTTACTCACACCAGTCACATGACTGACCTGGATTTTATTTCGTTTTGTTTTCCCTAAACTCTTGGGTTCCCAATTTTGTACGGGCAGTCAAGTAGTCAGGATTTTCAAATACTTGAAGAGCTGGAGCAGGAGGCTTCAGAATTATATAGCTATGGTTTTTACGCAGTGTTGTAAGTGCTATACTTTGGAAATTATATGTATATTCAAGTACAGATTTATATTTCAAAGTTATGTTATGAAATATATTTATTCGTTCCGCTGTGAGATTCGTGTTTACTCTGATGTTGTATGTTCTTCTTCTTCCTCTTCTTCTTCTATTCTAAGTTTCTATCTTATCTATCCTCACCCTCTAATTTCTTTCTATTAGTTTTATCGTTTCCAGTGTAATTTGGGTTGGACTGGTGTTATTTGGTCAGCTCAAATTGGACTGGAATTTCGGGACACTACATAAGATTTTGATAAGCGTGCAAACATTTGTAGATTTTTTTTTCAATTTTGTTAGGTGTTTAATAGATTTTTTTATATCTCTTTAATCTCATGCAATTTGTTAGGGGTGTTTTCAGTTTTTGGGGGGCATACAAATAGGGAGATTTCTATAATTCACATTCAAACACATTTATCATATTCAAAATCTTAAGTGTATTTCTGTCATCATCAAAAGTGGGAGATTGTTGAATATAACAGTATGATTTTTTTTGTTCGATGGTAACAAACATATATTATTTTATAAATGTATTTGTAATTTCATCTCATATAGAAGCAAATATTAATATTGAACAATAATGCTATTGCACAGAATTTAAATATTCAATTAGTATTTATTATTCAATAAAATATTTTATTTCAAATATTCGGAGTAGTACAACTTTCAGAACTCACTATTGTACATTTCACTGATCACATTCAAGTTCATATACATAGCTTCCTCACTACAGTTTCACTCAACTGTACTTGTACTCTCTCATGTACATTCACACATACTGACACACACTAAGTCTTCAATTGCTTCAATTTCCTATCTAGTCATTTTTATACCTCTCACAGAAACACACATAGTAAAATGGAATAAAAATAAATTTAAATTTTGGTGAATATAAATTTATTTTTAAGTTTTATTTGCCTTGGATTTTTGGTAGGTTTCTCATTACATTTCTCGACTTGGTCAGATATATATTAATTTATTTGAGTCTAAACTGCTTGTGATATTCACAGTGATTCATTGTAAATTCCACAAGGTAGACTAAATACTAGTGCTCACGATTAGCCTCAACACAACTATAGTGGTATGTTGATCATGACCAGCCATGATTCACAGATGCAGTCTTCTGATCTTAACCAACCACGAAACAACGTATAGTGGTCCTCGTATTTAAATAGAAAAACATATATGCATATGTACAGAGTGATTTTTCAGGTGAAAAGGTACAAAACCACGCAGCATGCATAAGATCGATGGTGCTGCACCAAGTTGTAACAACCCAAAAAATACGATTCACTTTAAAAAAAATTAATTGGTTATTTTAATGAAATTAGAGAAATTGAAATAGAGTATTTCAATAAAATAATGAGTTAGAAATGGTGCGGCAGTTTTAAAATCTGAATTCAAACTTTGACTGACTGTACCGGGTGCAAAATAAAACGGATTTTAGTGAAACCAAAAATATTTAAATCTGTTTATGATTATCTTTCTAACGAATCTGAAAAATCGAAGTTTCATAGCGGGAATCAAAAGTTATGGCCAAATGAATTTTCAGAAAGGTCGCTATAGAGAATATATAACCCTTGAAAATAGACATTTTGCAAACGACCTCAGAATTCGATGAAACCACTTTTGTTGGATCCGGGATGTCAAATTATTGCTAGGTTTCAAATTCCATAATTTTTGAATTTAATATGTGAGCGTGGAAAAGGAAAACGTGTTTGGTTGATTTCAATTAAATTGGATCGATCAGAAAAGGGCCATTTTTCAAACGGTCTCAGAATTCGACGAAATCAGTTTTGTTGGGACCGTATTATCCCAACATAGCTAGATAAATTTTTCGGGAATTTTTAGAATCAGTATCTGGCCCCGGCAAATTAAAATGTACGTTCAGAAAAGAATTTGAATATTTTTACTTTAATTTAAAAAATAACCGACTGTAACAGTCGAATTGGCTTACGAAACATATCCCTTTGTGTCCGAGATGGGGGTAATTAGTTAGGGGCGACAGTCGTTGGGTTTGTAAAGGAGTTCGTTTAAGAAAACCCTAATTTTCTGAAAAATATATATACCGGCCAATCAGAAAAATTCATTCATTAAATAAAAAAAAAAGGCATTTCTCTCTCCCGACAACCGCTCTCGACGGAAACAGCTTTCCATCGTTCAAACAGGTCGATTCTGGTGAAACCGCTCACTATTTCACCCTAACCCTGGTCAACTTTTTAAAGCTCTCTTCTCCCTCTTCAAATCAATCCCCGCTGCACCCCTCCCTCATCTCGTAATTCAAGAGAACGAGCTCCCCGAAGGTTGGAACTTCCGACCGCCACCCCGCCTGACTCCGGCCACCGAGTTCGCCTGCGCCGCCAACCCCGATGCACGACTCCAAGCTCCAAGCCATGGTTAAACCCAATTCCAACATCGTGCTGCAGATTTGCTGGAAAATCAAAACCTAGTTTTGAACGCTCAAGGAAGGTAACGGCCTTGTTTTTTAGAACAGAAAATAACACTTCTAAGTATTGCAAATCTTGTTTTTCAAATAAAAATCGTATCTTTTTGCTATGATGACGAAATTCGATGAAACAGAAGATATCGGACTAGTGAGGACGCTTTCTACCTTCTAGAAGAGTCCGGGGATTTTTCTGAGCTCGCTACTATTTTTAGCAAAGCAACAAACCAATGTGAGATTTCTAAACTGAAATGTGAATGGAAATACGTTGTATAAGTTATATAAGCGAAGTATAAATTATATGAGCGTTGTATACCTCATGTACTTGTGTTGTATAGTTATATGAGCGATGTATAAATTATACATGAATTATATAAATCATATATGTGTTGGAGTGGAAATAAAATATATACATATATATATACACACACATATATACTCCCCTCATCCACAAACCATGGACAATATTTATTAATTGTGATTGGCATGAAAAATTTGGTGAATAATGCGAATGGTTGATAAGATTGTTTGTGGTCGATAATGATTGATTGTGGTTGAAGTATACCCTTTTATGGTTGAAAAATACCCCATTTGTGGTTGAAAAAAATTAGAATAGGTTGTGGAAAAGAAAAACATACTCGCCTGCGTGCGAACTAGATGTATGAAATCCCCATTGTCAAAACCGCGAGGTTTTAAGGTAGAACGAAGAGCCGTACTCGGGACAGTGCCGGTTTAAAATACCCTGCCGTTATGCTGCCGAAATTTTCAATAATATTCATGTGTTAGAATTATTTTCATGTGTTAGAATTATTTTCATGTGTTGAAACTATATTCATGTGTTGAAACCATATTCATGTGTTGAATAGAAATTCATGTGTTTAATAGAAATTCATGTGATGAATAAATTTTTTTGAAAAATAACTTTTTATCACATATATAGAATATATAAAATATTCATGTTTTAAATAAATTGTTTTAACAATAAAAATCACATTTTTATTATATATATAAACTATAGAAAACATTCATGTGTTGAATAAAGGACTAGAACGATAAAAATCATATTTTTATTGTATGTGTGAAGTCGAAAACATTCATGTGTTGAATATATGAATTGAACAATAAAATTTACATATTTATTGTGAATATGAAGTGCTAAAAACGTTCATGTGTTGAATAAATATTTTTGTTGATAAAAATATCATTTTTATCATGTATACGACTCACTAAGAATGCACAAGTGTTGAAATAAATATTTGTTTGCTATGACTATTATTTTTAACTTGTATATGAACTAAATAAAATAGTCATGCGTTGAAGTATATTTTTGTTTGTTAAAAATATCATTTTTATACGAAATATGAAGTGTTAAAAATAACCACTTGTTCTAATAAATATGCGTGGGTAGACAATATTATTTTTAACATGTGTAGGAAGTGTTAAAAATAACCATGTATAGAAATAAACCTTTGTTGGCTAGAAATATTATTTTTAGCTTAGTTTCGCACACACACACACACACACATATATATATATATACACACACACACACACATACATACATGTGTTGAACTGGGAAATGGTTAGCTGTTGTGTAAAGAATTTTTTTGTGTGCCCGACAAATAGGTAAACCTTAATGAGTTGGATGCGTAATTTTATTATTATATCAACTCCTGTGAATACAATTGGATGCGGAGAGCTGGTTGTTCGTGTGTAATAATAAACGTCGCCATAGGATAATAACAATTAATTATGAACTACACTACATGGCATACTTCATGAAGATAGGCATACGTCATCATATACCATATAAGCATTTGGAGCTTGTGTGACGAGATTGAGGATTTACCATACGAGCGAGAGGTTTGTATGGCGATGACTGTATATTACAGGTTGAACTGATGACTGATATGGACTATATAAAATGTAGCGGTAAATTGCAAGATTAATAAAAAAACCCACACGGGTCTGAAGATGACAATAAACACGTCTCTCTAGTCATTAAGGCACAAAAACCATTTATAGGGTGACGAGAATTTATTGTCTGGAGTTATGATCTATACACACTCCCTTGTGGACACCGGAATATATCACTATAAATATGTGCGTGCTTATTAGGATTTATTGGGTACCTAATACGGCCCGATAAATTTCCAAACCTCTTCCCGTACAAAGGAGGTTACGGCGAAATTTTCTTAAATTTAAAGGCGTTAGTGAAATATTTGAAGTGAAAACGATATTGAAATCGTCGAATATATATTTTATATATATATATATATGTATATATATATAAATATAAATTAAATAAAACGAATCGAGCCCCAGTAGTTCGCGTTTTGAAATCATAACTTTAAACGATTATACCGAAAGATCCGACCATCGGATTTTCACGAAACTGGAACCGTTGGGTTCGGTTTGGAAATATCTTTCCAACGATATAAACTTTGTTGGGATCTAACGGTTAGATTTTCTGATATGTGTAAAACAAATTTGAAGAAAAACAGAGCTAGTGCCTCGGCATGACCTGAAATGTCGTTTAATTAAATAGGGCCATTTTTAAATAAATAAAAATGGCGATATATCGTTATAAGATATTATAGACAATATGGAATGGAAATAAACCGATTATACTTGGTTTGCTGGTCATTGGATGGTTGAATGTGTTTGACATGAAAATTATACTAAAAGAACTGAAATGTGAATGTCGAATAATTTAACTATGGAAAGAATTGATTTGAAATCTAAATATACGTGAATTATTTGAAAAGGCCGAGTTAATTCTCATTTCAAATAATTGATCGACGATTAGAAGTCGAAGAGATGAAGACGGTTCATGACCGACGATCTTCACATCGGATGGATGGGCACTACTGATTCTCATGATTGGAGTAGCTACCTTGAAGGGGCTGAAGTGGTAGCCATCCGGACGTATTTGTTGATTGTATGGATATGCGAAGAATATGGTGCCTCCGGTTTCGTTCAGACCTAGAACGAACTTGTAAATGGATGCGTGTCTGACATTGGATTTTGTTCTGTGTTGATTGATCTCTATTAAATATGTATCTGTTTGGCGGCGGAGAATTTATTCTCTTGCTTAACGCCCTTCTCTGAGACGTACAAGCTCATAGGTTATATATCGATAGAAATCGGTCGCATGGAGTGTATTGCCTGTGTGGCATGCCTAAGTGGCAGATGATCAGGGCTTCTATTGAAAAGCAAAGTCTTGTGGTTGATGATCAAAGCATGGCCTACGTGGCATAGATTTGTGTATAGCGTTCATTCACGAGCCTCACATCTCGGTATGAGTCAAAAACGGGATAAGGACCGCTGGAAGAACATGACGTTTCTTTCTATCTACGGTGGTGTCAGTGACTTACCAGCCCTAACATTGATATTATTTTCACCTGTGTGGTTGTTGGAATGCGAGGCACCTCGATTATAGGTCTGTAAGGACCGGGAAACATATGTTCAGGAATTGCCAATCCTCAAACGTAAGAGAGGACCGGCCCAACCGATTCCAAGGGTTACCCAGAGTGTGTAGTCCTGAGGCATTTGCTAGAGTGTCTCGAAGCGGAGTGGAGCTTGCCCTTTGCCTCGACCCATGATGGAATCCAATTTCCAATACTAAATTACGGATTCGATTGTATTACTAGTATGGCGACATAGTAGATGGTAGTTATGCCGTCTATGATTGATATTTATGATTGAATTTGCTTTTGAAACATATATGCACTAGTAATAATATCAAACACTTTTGTTTTATACGTATCAAGCATTTCTTGGCCATTATAAGGTAAAACTCTATCCTCCGGCTTGCGTTGCATTGTGTGATGGGACCTGAGTCTTATAATGGCTTCATTTTTATAAAAAGCAATGCGAAGATTTAATAATTTACTTTGTTTCATGCACTGGCAATCACTGGAGTAAACCCGTTCTGCGAAAGTGGCGTGGTCCTATGATTTTCCTTATTATTGTTGTTTAATTAGTTAAGTAGATTTCTCATACCCATCCCATGACTGAGTTGTAGTTTGTTTCACCTTGCAAACTCGGGTGCCGTTATTTTCACACGTGCAGCCTAGTGGCAGGTAGTAGGACATATTTTGGCTTTTGCGCTATAGTAGAGAGTGCATCTTTTGGCTTATATGACGAGGCTTGACTTCTCAGTGTTTTGGCCATTGAAATTCCGCCATTATTATCTATGTATATGATTCCTCTTATAGCTATGTAGACTGATATTTCTTTTATGTAATCCCTTATGTATATGTACCGTTTATGGCAATGTAGACTGATCACTTACTTTTATGCACTAAGTTGTATCCTACACTGTGCTCTTTGATGTTGTGACATATTATGATTCCGCTGTCATATTTATGTAAATTATTCTATTTGCTGCTTATGCTATTATCTGTACTCTGCTAATGACAATTAATGTGTTATATTCCACTGATTATCCTTAACACCATCGTATGGGGTTTTGGGATCGTCACCGGTGGCATCAGAGCTTTGGTTAATCTTAGTTCTGGAATTTAACACATTAAACACCTCGTCAGAATAGAATCAGTAGTGTTCTAAGGCGAGTAGCTCATTAGAGATAGGATTGGTAATGTCCTAGAATGAGCTAAGCAGAATAGCAAAAATAATTTGATCAGTACATCATTGTCTTTCCTTAAGTTCTTCTTCTTTACCATATATTAAAATTATCATTTCTGTGGGCTTGACACTTTTCTTGCTTATACAGAACTTGATAAATGGCTACCCGAGCAGCTGCAGCTAGAGGAGGCCGAGGTGGAGGATGTGGGAATATCCCTGTTGCAGAAGGGCCTTTGATACAACCACCAGCTCCTCAGCCATTCGAACTAGACAGAGTGGCGAAGATATACAAGAATCTCGGGGTCAAAACCTTTTTAGGCACGGGCACAGTGATAGAAGCCTTGGCGTGGTTGAAAACTTGTGAAAAGATCTTAGGTGGCTTAAGACTAGGAGATCATGATAAGGCATTTATGGGTGCCTGGCTTTTACAAGATAAGGCAGAATTATGGTGGGATGCCATCATCACTGAGGACCAAAATGTAGTGAGGACTTGGGATGAGTTCAAGACATTGTTTAAGGGGAAGTTCATTCCCAAACAAGCGATGGAGCGTATGCACGATGAATTTTCCAATCTCCAGTAGGGAGACCTCTCCATCCAGGACTAGCTTAACAAGTTCACGCAGCTATCTCGTTACGCACCGGAGCTTATCACGACTGTAAAGGCAAAGAACAAAAGGTTTATACATGGGCTTAAGGGTAAGTATCACGATAGAGCCATGAGCCACATCAAACTTCCATTTGTAGACTTGGTGGAAATGGCCTGCAACTATGAAGACTTGGACCAAAGGAACCTCGATATAGACCACGCCAAGAGTCAAGCGGGAAACAAACGCAAGGCTTCTGGGAACCAACCTGAGTCCAGCAACGCAGCAGCCGCAAATAAGCAAGCCAATAAGCCACCCAAGGGAAGCTGTTTTAATTTCGGTAAGATGGGGCATTATTCCAATGTGTGCACCGCTCCAAAGCAGCAGAAGACAAACCCACAAAGCTCAAGTCAGAACCCCCGCAACTCCTTTGAATGCTACAACTGCCACCAGAAGGGGAACATTAGCAGAAATTGTCCTTTGCGGAAGAATGCTCAGGTTGCTCATGTTTATGACGGGGCGAACCCGCCGGCTACTTCAGATGGAGCAGGTAAGCCCGATGTTTTGGGAGGTACCCTTACAATTAAAAATATTCCTGTTTCTGTACTATTTGACACTGGTGCATCACGTAGTTTTATTGCAAGTAACATAGTCAAAAAGTTAAAGTTAAAGATAAGAGTCCTTAAAGAACCGATTAGAGTTCATATTCCAATAGGGGGTTCTATTATTCTCAGTTCATATTGTAAAGTACCTACTTCTTTTTCTTGATACCAGTTTCCTTTTGATCTAGTCGTTATGGATTTTCCTGAGTTCAATATCATTCTCGGACTAGATTGGTTAACGAAATACGAGGCCAAAGTAAATTGTGTGGAAAGAATAGTAAAAATTAAAACAAAGGTTGGATATATTACTATACCATGCCATGGTTCAGATCCGGATAGAAAAGCATTTTGGTCTGCTTTAGAAGTTATTCCCACTTCATTAGAAAAGATTCCTGTTGTTAAATACTATGCGGATGTGTTTGAAGAAGTCAAAAACTTACCTCCGCAAAGAGAAATTGAATTCAGAATCGATCTAATTCCGAATGCCAGACCAGTGGTACATCCAATTCGAAGGATGACTCCAAAAGAAAAAGAAGAATTGGGCGATCAAACTCGTCAACTGCTATGGAAGGGTCTGATCAGACCTAGCTTTTCTAATTGGGGTGCAACTGTAGTGTTTGTTCCTAAGTCAGACGGTACTCTCCGATTGTGTGTTGATTACCGAGACCTCAACAAGAAGACGCTCAAAAACAAATATCCGTTACCCCGCATCGATGATCTGTTAGATCAATTAAATGGAGCGAGAGTATTTTCCAGAATGGACCTAGCTACAGGTTTCCATCAACTGAGAATTGCCGAAAAGTATGTTCCTTTGACATCTTTTAGAGGTCCAGACATATTTTATGAGTGGTTGTAATTTCGTTCGGCTTAAGCAATGCTCTAGCATACTTCGTCGATCTAATGAATAGAGTGTTCAGAGAAGTTCTGAATAAATTTGTTATGGTATTCATCGATGATATTTTAGTCTACTCCAAATCAGAAACCGAGCATGAAAAACATTTAGAGAAAGTATTGGGGATTCTGAGAAAGAACATCTTCAAAGCCAAATTCTCTGAATGTATCTTCTGGCAAGATGAAGTGAAGTTCCTTGGACACGTGGTGTCAAAGGAAGGAATTTCTATAGATCCGAGCAAAATTACAGCAATTCAAGAGTGGAAACAGCCTGCTACACCCACAGAAGTCCGAAGTTTTCTGGGATTGGCTAGTTATTTTCGGGAATTCGTTAAGGATTTTTTGAAGATATCCGTTCCGTTAACAAAGCTTACAAAGAAGCATGAGAGATTTAAGTGGACTTCTGACAGTGAGGAAGCTTTCCAGGAACTGAAATCAAAATTGATAACCACTCCAATATTAACCATTATCAATGGCAATTAGGATTTGACGGTTTGGACGAATGCTTCTATTAGAGGTCTTGGTGCAATATTAATGCAAAGAGGCCAAGTAGTCGCTTATGCAAGCCGTCAGCTGAAACTGCTTGAGAAGAATTATGTAACTCATGATCTTGAGTTGCTAGCCATCGTTTTTGCCTTGAAAATATGGAGACATTACTTGTTGGGTGAGAAATTCGAATTATATATAGACCATCAATCATTGAAGTATTTGTTCACCTAGAAAGATCTAAACTTGAGACAGCAGCGTTGGCTATAATTTCTAGCAGCATATGATCTAGATATCCTGTATACTCCGAGGAAAGCCAACGTTGTAGTTGATATGCTCAGCAGAAAGAATGAAATCATCGTTAGTCTTATCGTTACGTCTTCATTGATTGACAAGATTTCCGTCCTCCAGAAAGACGATGAATTTATTCAGAGAATCAGTCATAGGATCAAGGAAGGTGAACCCACAAGCTTCCGGATTGATGACAAGGGAGTTCTTAAGTTAAAAGGCCGAATTTGCATCCCGAATATTCCAGAGCTTCGAAAAGAAGTCATGAATGAATTCCATAAGTCCAAACTTAGTATCCATCCCGGTGTGAGCAAAATGTATAATGATATCAAGCGCACATTCTGGTGGAGGGCAATGAAAAGGGACATTTCAATATATGTTAGCAGGTGCTCTACTTTTCAACTAGTCAAAAGCGACCAACAAAAGCTGGCCGGATTGTTGCAACCGTTGGGAATCCCAGGTTGGAAGTGGTGAAAAATTTCCATGGATTTCATAGATGGTTTGCCCCGAAATAGGAAAGGAAATGACAGTATTTGGGTGATCGTAGATCGCTTCACGAAGACCACCCATTTCATACCTGTCAGATCAAATAGAACCGCCCAAAGTCTAGCACGGATTTATTTCAAAAAAATTGTTAAGCTGCATGGAGTTCCCATTAGCATAGTCAGTGATAGAGACCCAATATTCACAAGCAAATTCTGGGAGGCATTCCAGACAGAATTGGGAACAAAACTGAACTTGAGCACCGCTTATCACCCTCAGACAGATGGCCAAACTGAGAGGGTGAACAGAATTCTAGAAGATTTACTGCGGGCTTGTATTATTGATTTTGGAGGGTTATGGGAAGATCACTTGCATTTGGCCGAATTCTCATACAACAACAGCTATCAAGCAAGTTTGAAAATGTCTCCATTCGAAGCATTATATGGTAGACAGTGTAGATCTCCAACACGTTGGGTAGAACCTGGCAATAGACTTGTGTCGGGACCCGATATGATTCGAGAAGCATCAGACAAAGTCGATTTCATCAAGAAACGATTGAAAACCGCGCAAAGCCGATAGAAAAGTTATGCAGATTCTAGAAGAAGAGATTTAGCATTTGTTGTTGGTGATTATGTTTATTTGAAAGTTTCTCCGATGAGAGGAGTAATCCGATTCGGTAAAACTGGGAAGTTGGCACCCAGATTTATTGGTCCCTTTCCTATACTTGAACGAATTGGAACTCTTGCTTATAGGGTTCAATTACCTAATTGGTTGCCTGGAGTATATAATGTGTTTCATGTATCTCAACTTAGAAAACATTTGCATGATCCAGATCTTGTTGTAGAAGAAGCAGCGCAACATGACTTGGAAAATACTCCAGAGTTAGCAATCAGAAGAGAGCCGTTAAAAATTATTGGCAAAGAAACTAAAGAGCTAAGGAACAAGAAGGTTCATTTAGTTAAAGTGCAGTGGAGATCCTAGAGACTGTACTTGGGAGATAGAAGAAAGCATTAAGCAAGCTTACCCCAATTGTAGAGTGGACATCTCTGACTAACTCCGGTGCAAGGTACATTTATAATACTTTGCATTTCCGTTTTTGTTTCCTACTTTACTGCTAATTCCTTTTCAGGGAAGAAAAGTTTTAAGTGGGGGAGATTGTAACAACCCGAAAAATACGAGCCAATTTAAAAAAATTTAATTGGTTATTTTAATGAAACTGGAGAAATTGAAATAAAATATTTCAATAAAATAATGAGTTAGAAATGGTGCGACAGTTTTAAAATCTAAATTCAAATTTTGACTGACTATACCGGGTGCAAAATAAAACAGATTTTAGTGAAACCAAAAATATTTAAATCTGTTTATTATTATCTTTCTATCGAATCTGAAAAATCAAAGTTTCATAGCGGGCATCAAAAGTTATGGCCAAATGAATTTTATGGAAGATCTCTATAGAGAATATATAGCTTTTGAAAATAGACATTTTGCAAACGACCTCAGAATTCGACGAAACCACTTTTCTTGGATCCGGGATGTCAAATTATTGCTAGGTTTCAAATTCCATAAATTTTGAAGTTAATATGTGAGCATGGCAAAGGAAAACGTGTTTGGTTGATTTTAGTTAAATTGGACTGACCAGATAAGGGCCATTTTTCAAACGGTCTCAGAATTCGATGAAATCAGTTTTGTTGGGACCGTATCATCCCAACATAGCTAGATAAATTTTTCGGGAATTTTTAGAATCAGTATGTGGCCCCGACAAATTAAAATGTACATTCAAAAGAGAATTTGAACATTTTATACTTTAATTTGAAAAATAACTGATTGTAATAGTCGAATTGGCTTACAAAACATATCCCATTGTTTTCGGGATGGGGGTAATTAGTTAGGGGTGACAGTTGTTGGGTTTAAAAAGAAGTTCGTTTAAGAAAACCCTGATTTTCTGAAAAATATATATACTGACCAATTAGAAAAATTCATTCATTAAATTAAAAAAAACGCGTTTCTCTCCCCGACAACCGCTCTCGACGGAAACAGCTTTCCATCGTTCCCAGGCCGATTCCAGCGAAACCGCTCACCATTTCACCCGGACCCTATTCAACTTTTTAAAGCTCTCTTCTCCCTCTTCAAATCAATCCCCGCTGCACCCTCCCTCGTCTCGTATTTCGAGAGAATGAGCTCCCCAAAGGTTGGAACTTCCGACCGCCGCCCCGCCTGACTCTGTCCACCGAGTTCGCCAGCGTCGCCACCCCCTGACGCGCGACTCCAAGCTCCAGGCCGTGGTTAAACCCGATTCCATCATGGTGCTACAGATATGCGGGAAAATCAAAATCTAGTTTTGAATGCTCAAGGAAGGTAATGGCCTTGTTTTTTTATAACAGAAAATAACACTTCTAAGTGTTGCAAATCTTGTTTTTCAAATAAAAATCGTACCCTTTTGCTATGTTGACAAAATTCGATGAAATAGGAGACATCGGACTCGTAAGGACGCTCTCTATATTCTAGACGAGTCCGGGGATTTTTCTGAGCTCGCTACTATTTTTAGCAAAGCAACAAACTAAGGTGAGATAAGTGGTCATGGCAATGTACAAAATGCCAAAGTTTGCATGCACATATATATATTTTAGGTTCAGTTTCATGTATGAAGCAAAGGCCAAACTAAATGAAGACATGACTAAAAGCCAAGTATAAAGTCACACAAGCTTTCTGGTGAAGCAATCATAAATAGGCATGAAGGCATGCAAGAACAAGGCTAGTGATAATAAGTTGAGCAATGTCAAGAGGAAGTGCAAAAGTGTACAACATGGCAACATGCAAACTGCACAAGGCAATTAATATACAAATGAACATGGCAACATGAGCACAGAGCAAGCAAAAACTCAAACAAGTACAATATGCCAGTGAGACTAAGAGCTAGTAATACAACATGTAGGCAGAAATAAAGCACAATTAGCAGTTAAGCAAATAGCAATAGGTTACAAAAGCATATAGGAACATAGTGAAACATGCACATAGCAATGCAGTAATGAAGAGTAGGGGTAGGAACTCAAGCGCACAAGCATGGAAAAGTAGTTGATAAAAAATACACAAAACCATGAATACTGTATCAGGACAATGCATTAATTAGTATATATGGACACTACACAAGAAATGCCAATTAAGCAGTGCTCATGACCGTATCTAATTCGATTTGGCAGTGCTATGGACCGTATTAAATTTCGGCGTCTTTGTCAATTTTATATGGTCATTAACCGTATCATATTGAGAATTTGATATGTCTAATGGCCGTATCCTTTTTAAATTTGATATGGCCATTAACCGTATCAAATTGGGAATTTAATATAGCTAATGGCCGTATCATTTTTTGAATTTGATACGGCCATTAACCAGATTAACCTTTAATTTTTCCCATGAAACTACTAGAATCAGATGTTAAGATGCTTCAAAATAGTTCTAACATCTAATCAATTACATGTACACAGCAAAATAAATGAATAATCAATAAAAAGTGAACATACAGCAGTGCCAGAGAAGACATGTTACTAGGCCAAAAGTTAACAATCATTTCATGAAAACCACGTAAGGGTTTAGGCTCACCTTCCTCTCTCGACATGCCACAACTTTGATTTCGTTCTCCTCGAGAAATCTCCAAATTAAATACAAAATATCTAAAACGGTAAACTAAATTCAAAGTATCTAAAATAGTAGAGTAAAATCAAAATAAGCTTAAAAGAAAAGCCACAGACCTTTAATTTTACGTCTTCGCATTAATTTTGAGTTTAAGATGAGAATCCAGAAATAGCACCTTCCCATTAATAAGCATTCAATGACTACTGTTGATGTTAAATAAGCAGAAGAGCGGTGACAACCTCATCCATCAATCGAAATTTAATTTTCCATGTAGAAGGAGCACCTTAAAATAACACTGTGAAAACAGATCCGTTAGGGTTTCAACAGGATCAGGACCGACGATAGTTAGGGTTTCGATGAGAGGCTTCGCAAATTGTTGATGAGAACCGAAGGTTGTTGATGAGAAGGACGAAGCAAAATTAGGTTTAAGATTTCAGGAAATGAATTGGAGAATAGGAAAATAAAAGAAAAGGGGGAATTGAAGGAGCGATAATACGAGACCGATTTGGTATGGCTCGAAGCCGTATAAAATGAAGTGATCCGGAAGTTTGCAGATGTATGATTAGATCTTATATGTTTGGGGAGGTGTGGATCGGTTGAGTTGTAGCAAAGGAAACTAGATACGGCTAAGAACTGTATAAAATTTGATACAGCTTAAAGCCGTATCAAATCTCTGCATCCTGGTGTGCTAAATTTGTTGTTTTTGTATAGTGGGACTACACATCACAATAAGACGCAGTGGGGTAGAGTTAGTGGCAAACAGGTTCAATATGGAAGCAAATAACAAATGAGGATCAAAGGCTCATAAATGCAGTCGTGGATATACAAAAATGGCATAGCAAGTGACAAGCATGAAAACAGGTTACAAGTGGTTCGAATGGTTACAAATAAAAGGCAGAGTCTTATTCTTGGAAAATTAATAAACGATAAGTAAATATATTTAGCTAAGAAGAATACATATTCTATTTTTGGAAATTTGTACAAACGGGAAACTGGATAAGTTCGAACAATTTCCAGAACTGAAATCAGTCATAATTGACAAGTAAATATTTGAGAAGAATTCAAATACGCAAGAGTTAAATTTGGCAACAAGTTTACAGAAATCAAGATACCCAATCTCTTATTTCAGGAAATTCAAATTAGAAAAATCTCCAGAAATATGAAGAATTCAACGCTGAAAATCATGCAACAATTATCAACGTTTTCAAATGAAGAAAAATCAAAGCTTTTATTTTTGTCAAGGAGGAATGACTCAACCGAATAAGAAATTCAAAATTTTCCAAGAAATCGCAAGGGGTAATTTTGAGCAAGAAAATCAATTAAACATTTCCAGAAATTGAATGGTTATTCACGATAACATCTTTTGAAACCAAAGGGGATAGGGTTTCAAAAACCCTGTATAAACATCAATTCATCATTGGCAAAGGGCATCGAATCAACATGCAAACGATTGCGCACAAGTAAAATTAAATCACAAAACTCACAATTTTTTTTTTGAGAATTTCGATCATCATCAAATCGTGTGTAATATGGAGCAGTTGCAATGAATCATCAAATAATAAATTTTAGAACAACTGGAAGCCGCGATTTGAAGGGAGACCGAAACCCTAATTTCATCGACCATTGAAAGTAAAAGAAGAAGCCAGTCGTTTTTTCAGTGACAAAGCAAAATGAAGAAAAGAAAAGGGGGCTGGATCTTTTTTCCTTTTTATTGTCTTTGTTTTTTAGGGTTATTTACTTTAGCTTGTTTCTTCTTAGTTTCTATTTGACAAAACAAGTTTTTGTTGGGTCATTTAACTATAGGATTTTGTAGTCAAGTAAATCACAACTTAAAGGTAAAGTCATGTAAATATTTTGAGCGTAGGATTAGAGAAGTAGCACCGTTTGTGAGATTACAATAAACTATAGTCACCCCCTAGGGTTAATATAGGTCCTACAGAGATGACCCAGATCAGGGAAATCCTGTTGGTAGGGATCCCACCGATATGGTTCAAAAGGGCTCTACCTTGGTGGATCTAATAAGGATAATATGGACCAATTCGAAAGTCGTTTTGGGAACTTGTTTGAGTGGAAGAAATGGTTAGGTTTTTACTCACGTGAACCTTGAACTTTCATATTCAGACTTTTAGACTTGAAATAGTAGGATCGATGCATATTTAGATTGTTACACGAAGGTCAAATTATGGTTGTGAACTGCTCCAAAAGTCAAATGTTGTTCCTTGCACTGAACAAATTCTGTATACTCAGGTTCGGGGATTGGTGAGACGACCAGCAATGACGGTCACTTCAGTCAATACCTGGATCACACCTTTAGTGTTATGATCTATGAACTTTGATATGCATGACTTTGTACCCACCGCACAACGCGCTCACACATAGGGGGTACATGTCAATTACTTTAACTGATGGTATTTGTTGAGTAGTATTGTCGATGAACCAAAGATTTTCTGGCTACATTACCACTTTAGAAGCTAAAAAAGGTATTGAATATTAGATAACGAGTTAAGCTCAATAACTGATTTAGACGTAATTTTACTAAACATCAAGTATCCTGCAGCTTGTGCAGCAAGCTAACCGATCGGTTGTGCGTCAAGAAGTCATCGAAGGTGGAGTTGTTTAAGGCGGAGTCACAGAAGTTACTTCCGCTCCTAACACTTTGAAAGGATTCACATTTTTGGAAATTCCGCCTGATTTTTTGTCTTCTATTATGGAGGAGGTGAAGCTAAAAATGTTGTGGGTCAAGCACTGGATTCAAATTGAATAAGTTCATGTTCTAGGCCCTGAGGACATATCTCACAATGCTTCAATAGATTGCACAACATGCAATAGATACATGTGCACAATAAACTGTGTTCCTCCATTTAGTTCCTAACTCGAGACATCTTGTATCATGTGAGGCTGGCACTTTGATGCAAGTGCGCCCTGAAATCCACATGTACTAGGTCGACATTCATGTCTATGTTCATAGAATATCCTTCAAGGGCCTATAATAGATAACATGCGATATTTATTCAATTTCAAACATCGAAAACAAATAACTGAATCCTAGACGACGGGTGGAACAAGCTGAGCGGTTCAAGTCGGAATGTTTCTATGTCCAATGTCCACTGGGTTCACTAGTTGATGACTCGAAGGAATTAAGTGTAACGACCCGGAATCTCCCTTATAGGAAATCACGGATTGAGTTGAGAACAAGCCTTAAAGGAACGCAGACGGAAGAACATTTCATTGTATATTACAACAATTCCATCAGAATACAAGAATATACAGAGTATGAATAAATAATATACATCACAAATTATCAGAGATTACAATAAATAACATAGCAACGGAAAATAATACAATACACAAACTGAAGGAGATATACGGATACAAAGCTTTCCGTATATCATTCCAGCTGTAAACCAGGATCCTGTGAATATAAATCTGCAAAACCAAAACTACTAGCTGCCCGTGTCAAAATAAGGGCACCCAGAGTTTATGTTAAAACAATAAACTCCAGGTCAGTCATAGGACTGGTGTGAGAACTAAAACAGTTATTTAAAACTTTACTTTAAATCAGTTATATCAAGGGACCACGCCGTATAACACGGAACGGGTTTCCTCCCAAGAATACCAGTGCATATAACAAAATAGCGCAATGCTTTTTGGAAAAATGAAGCTATTATAAGACCCAGGTCCTATCACACAATGCAACGCAAGCCGGGGGATAGGGTTTTCCCTTATAATAGCCAAACATGCTTAGTACGTTTAAAACAAATCATTTGATACTATTATAAGTGTATAGTGTCAAAACAATTTCAAATCATAAGTATCAATCATAGACGGCATGGGTACCATATATCATGTCGCCATACTAGTTCTACAAATAAAACCGCAAAATCACGTATTTGGAAATTGGATTTCCATCTGTGAACCGAGGCAAAAGTTAGTCCTCAACCGATTCGAGACGCTCTAGCCCGTGTCTCAGGAACAGCCGCAACTGCCCCTTGGATCGTCAGGGTCGGTCCACCGATGTGGATTATAATACCTGAACACTACGTTTCCCCACCCTTTGGGGTGTCAATGAGCCAACAAATGACTCCATCGGACCTGGATCGTCCGATCTAACCGAGGCGCCTCGCAACAGTAACAACCACATAAGTCAAACTCGTTAGGGCATGTAAAACCACTGACACCACTTCTAGCTAGAAAGAAACGCATGTCCCCCCTGAGGTCCTCTCCCGTTTTTGGTTCACCACTGGGATGTGAGGGACGCTAATCAACGCTACACAAAGCTACGCCACACAGGCCGTGTTTCAACAGAAGCCTTGATCATTTGCATCTTAGCATGCCACACAGGCAAACCACTATATGCAACCGATATCAGTCACACAGAATGAAATCCGATGTCAGAAACACAGTCCATTTACATTTCGTTCTAGGTCTGAACGAAACCGGAGGCACCTAGTACCCCGCATATCCATCGATCTCCAAGTACGTCTGGACGATCACCAACCGATTCCCTCCTCTTGGGTGTACGGCCCAATCAAGATCATCAGTAATTATCCAAACGACGTGAAGACCTCCGGTCTTCAACCATCGTCTTCGTATTCGATTTATCGTCGAATCAGTTATTCAGAATGGGATAATCCCGGTCTTTCCGAATAACTCGCGTATATAATAAACAAGTGTTACACAAACACAACATATGCCTCATTCAAATTCATCAGTCACTAACCGTAAATTAATCAAGAGAATAATTCCCCTAATATTAACCCCGAAGGCCGAAACCAACACCAGATCAATATCCAAAAAACCATTCTGCTTAGCTAACCGACAGTTAGTTTCTAAATTTCACATTCTTAGGGAAATGTTCCCATTAATTTTATCGAAGAAAAATTCCTTAAAATTTATTCTTTAATCATCCTTTGAATATCACTTCAAACTAGTTGGGATTAGTGAACCATACCGAAGTAATTATTTATTTTATTTCCCAATCCCAACCTATATATCCCATGAAGTAAAACTGTTCATACTTCATATCTAACACCATGGTGTTATCGGTAAATTCAATTACCATTTCACGTTCAAATCTAATTAAAGATTTAACTATCGCCTGGAGCAAAACTGGTGATACTCCATTCTCAATCTCTTCAATCTAATTAAAGATTCATTAAAACTCCACTTAGTTTTAATCTTTAACTGGGTTAAAGAACCGATGTCATTTAAAACACGGTTCACGATAAACCCAAAAATCACATCACATTTCAATCAGTCCCTAACCGTAAATTAGCAAGTGAGCAATTCCCTAAGTATTAACCCCGAAGGCCGAAACCAACATCAGATCAATATCCCAGAAACCATTCAACATAACTAATCTCTAGTTAGTTTTTGATTTTCTTAACTCCTTTGGGTATAAGAACAGCATTATTGAAGATACCATTCACGACAACCCAAAATCACATTCCATTAATTATCGGGTTAAAGAACAAGTGTTATTTAAAACACTGTTCACGATAAACCCAAAAATCAATACGAATTCAATTCCAATTAAATATTGTTTAATTGGTACACTTCATTAAATCTAAATAAAAATATTTAATCTTCTTCTCAACTAGGCTTAAGAACAGTGTTAATGAAGGCACCATTCACGACGACCCCAAATCGCATTTGATATTAAATACAAGGTTCTGAATAGAAAATATATCGGCTTATATTCAATATCAAATTCTATGACCAACAAATATTGTATTGGAAATAACGATATATATATGTCTTTCAAATTTCCATAACGATATCTGTATAATCACTAAATCCAACATAGAATTATTACAAAGACAAATTCGATTCAAATCCATTCCAATTCAATTATTGGAAATTCTTGTTACTTTTAAAACCCTTTTCAAATTCAATTTATTTATTTAAAATTAAATAGAAGTATCATTCTAGTTCAAAACTTGTTCATTTCGATAAAAAATTTATTTTTATCTTTTCAAACGTGGAGTTTTTCATCCCAATTCTTCACAAATCATTTCTTATGATTTTACACTAATTATTACTATTTTTAATAATTTTATCAAGGCCCGTACAGTCGTTTTCCATCAACGGCCATCGCACTACACTTACAGCGACCTTTTCCAAATTTGATTTGGACATAATTCCAAATTCAACCGTTAGATTTCTAATTTATAATATTTGTTAGAAATCTCTTTTCGATACGAACCCAACGGTTCCGGTTATAGGAGAATCCGACGGTCGGATCTCCCGCAATATCCATTCAAAGTCAATGGTCGAAATTCACGAACTACCGCAGCGCGGCGCGTTCTATTCAGGCCATTATATTATAAATATATTATATATAATATATACTTCGTCGATTTCCTTTTAAAACGTATTATATAAACCATTTTAAATTCATTTTCAAAACGATTTCAACTTTATTTTCAAATTCAAATCAAGATTGAATTTTTCAATATAAATTCGTTTTAAATTCATTTCAAATTGATTTCAATTCAAATTGATTTCTAATTCAATTTCAGTTCGTTTTCAATTCAATTTCAATTCGAATTCATTTCGAATTGATTTCAATTCGAATTCATTTCTATTCAATTTCAATTCGAATTCATTTCTATTTAATTTCAATTCGAATTCATTTATATTCAATTTCAGTTCGAATTCATTTCTATTCAATTTCAATTTGAATTCATTTCTATTCAATTTCAATTCGAATTCATTTCTATTCAATTTCAATTCGAATTCATTTCTATTCAATTTCAATTCGAATTCATTTCTATTCAATTTCAATTCTAATTCATTTCTATTCAATTTCAATTCTAATTCATTTCTATTAAAATTCAATTCGAATTTCAATTCTATTCAAAATATCAGATTTTGAAATCACTTTCGATATTCATTATAAAATGAATAAAATCGATATAAATATCGTTCACGTCAAAATGGCGCAAATCTAATCAACACGGCTTCATATATTTCTATATTCAAATGTTCTTTTTCAAATATTTCTTTTTCAAATATTTCTATTTCAAATATTTTATTCAAATATTCTATTTCAAAACTAGAATGAGGCCCAATCAATTACCATAGATTTTATTTCTATGGATTTCCATACAACGCATGTATATATCAACAACGACAAATAATCAACCATCATCCAAAGTGCATTCTACACTGTACAAGCATCAAATATAAATATTCAATGCTTATAACAGTCTGTCAATCAATCGATCGACATAAAAATAATTACTGGGATTAGTGTATGTCATATATCACCCCAATACCCATGTGGGGTTTTCAAACAAACAAACACAGATTTTATTTGTGCAGTTGGGCGAGGTGTAAAATTTATCGTCCCAATCACTATCAGTCAAATGTGTGTATATAAACAAATCGTCCGATTTGTTTATATTTATTTCATTTGATATACACATTAAAAATTCTATTTTGAACCATAAAATATTTTTAACTATATAAATATTTTATTCCATTTCACATCACATCACACAATCAACTACACATCAAAATCAAACAACCAAGCATACAAGCCTTCCATGGTCTTTGGACGACGGGTGTCGGGTGCTACAAAACACCGTCTGCATCCTAGTATATATTATTAACTAGAAAAATAAAATTAAAGGTGAGAAGTTCTCACCAAAGCTATCCCAACGCCACGACACTTCAAATGTAGGATATCTTCATTGTTCTTCCTTTTTTCACTTCCATCATCCGTATTCGCTACATATATAAAAATCGAATTTTTACTTCGCTATTCAATATATAAAAATCGAATTTTTACTTCGCTATTCAATATATAAAAATCGAATTTTTACTTCGCTATTCAATATATAAAAATCGAATTTTTATCGCTACTTCATATATGTAAATCTCGCATTTCTATATATAAAAATATCGCCTGTCTATAATTAAAAATCGTATCATTCAAGTTAAAAACCATACTTTTATATATTCTATGAAAACAAATGTTAAAAATATAATCTTTACCTTATTAAAAATCTAATCTTTACCTTAACCAAAGATCTAAAATCTCCTAAACAAAGGTTTAAACTTTATATAGGAGAAATCTTAACTTTACAATCACAAAAACTGAATTCAAAGGCACGATTTAAACATATAAATGAAGATAAAATAAATAAATTAATTAAATAAAAAAAGGGCTCACTGATTTCGTCGCTCGGAGGATAGGGCGGCTGCTGCGCTCGAGGGGGGAGGCTGCATCGGGCTCGCAGTGGCGGCGGTCAGTGTTGCAGGTGGTGGGGTGCCACGCGGTGGCGGTTTTGGGTGCGGCGGATCTCGATTTGGGGAAGGGGGGCTCGCGGTCTTCTCGGGCGAGAGGGAGAGAGGGGGTAGACGGAGGAGGTGAGGGCGAACGAGGGGGAGGCTGGCGTTGGGCGGCGTCGCCTGGGGGGGGGGGCGATGGATCGATTTTTTTGTTTCTTTAATTTTTCTTCTGAATGAAAAAGAAGGGGGGAGGTATATGAGATATTTATATTATTTTTATATTATTTAATTTCAAAAAAGTTGACTTTTTTCATTCGACCTCTAAACGAGGCCCATCGCCTATCGTCCATAGCTAATTACCCTCATTCCGAACACAATGGGATATGTGTCGTAGGCTGATTCGATCGTTTCGATCAGTTTTCGTCAAAATCCAAATATAACTCTATATATTAAATTTGAACGCACACTTCAATTTACCGGGGCCACATACTAAATAGAAAAATTCCCGAAAAATATTTTCTAGCTTCGTATTGACGATACGGTCTTAACAAAACTAATTTCATCGAATTCTGAGACCGTTTGAAAAATGGTCATTTTCCAGTCAATTAAAATCAACCGAAACTGGTCATACGCGTTTTCCATTGCCACGCTCACATATCGATTCGAAAAATTACGAAATTTGAAACCTAGCAATAATCTGACATCGCGGATCCAACAAAAGTGGTTTCGTCGAAAACCGAGGTCGTTTGGAAAATTTCCATTTTTAAGGGCCTGAATTCCATAGCGACTATTCTGAATTTTCAACTGGACATATCTTTTGATTCCCGCTATGAAATTTCGATTTTTCGGATACGTTGGAAAGATATTCTCAATTAGATTCAAATATTTTTGGTTTCGCTAAAATCCGGTTTATTTTGCACCCGGTACATTCATTTGAATTTTGAAACCGAATTATCGAACTACCGCGCCATTTTCAATTCCTTTTATAATTTAAAATAAATATATATATTCTAACGACGATCTATATAAATATATACGTTCGAATTCCATTCAAAATAAATTTCTCGTCGTTATTATTTAAAATAATTCATTTTAAATAATTAAAATTCATTAAAATTGCCAAAATAAAAATTTTAAATTGGCCCAGATTTCCGGGTTATTACAATCTCCCCCACTTAAAACTTTTCGTCCCCGAAAAGGAACGAAGCCGAAAGTTGTTTAGCAAATCAACTCAACCTTCACTATTATCATTATGGCTTAAGTTCTTCAACTTTTCAGTTTCTAAGAACTTTTCAATTTTTTTAAAAATTTGGCTAACACCCTAAATTTTCGAAAAATTTCGCCATAACCTCCCCTGCACCGGGGACTTCAAGATATTTCATATAGCCTCCCATGGCCTTCTTCAATCAAAAAGAAAAGGAAAAAGCCAATCGGCTCATAAAATTATCATCACCCAAACAAAACAGTAAATTATGATAAAAATGTACCTATTTGTTGGGCAAAACAATTTTATTCTTCCGCTCTAGCCTCCTTGCTATGACCTTTTCAATGTATGTACATGTATATGCAAGCAAATGCGACTAATTTTCAATACAATTTACTATTATGTACAATTTGACTAAATGGTTAAAAATTTAATTGATCAAACAATAATCAAACAACACAACCATCAATCAATTAGTTGATTAGCTTTTCAAATTCATAACTTTGATATATAGTCAAAATCAGATTTTGATGCCAAATCACAACAATAGGCCCTATCTAATTTTGGTTCTCACACCAGTCAATAGGAAATATAGAAATCTCACCTTCGTTACTCGAAAATAAATACTGGCGACGGTGCCCTATTATCAGAATTATTCCCAGGTAATTAGAGTATGATTCTATGACTATCCAGTATAGTAAAACTTCGAATACACATTTGCAAGACGTATATGCAAAATCTTTATATATAGGATTGTCCAAATCAAATATAAAATAAATAATCAAATACGAATAATTGATTTAAAATTTTCAAAACAAAAATTGTTTTCATTTTAAAAATACACTCTTCCCACTTGTTCTAGGATACTACTGGTCCCATCTCTAACGAGTCATTCCCATTGGATATTACTAATCCAATTTCTGATGAATCCTTTCGTTCGGTTCTAACGTGTCTTGTTCTCTGAGCTTTGTAAACCAAAGCTCTAATACCACGCTGTAACGACCCGAAATCTCCCTTACATGAAATCACAGATTGAGTTGAGAACAAGCCACAAAGGAACGCAGAAGGAAGAACATTTCATTGTATATTACAACAATTCCATCAGAATACAAGAATATACAGAGTATGAATAAATAATATACATCACAAATTATTAGAGATTACAATAAATAACATAACAGTGGAAAATAATACAATACACAAACTGAAGGAGATATACGGATACAAAGCTTTCCGGATATCATTCCAGCTGTAAACCAGGATCCTGTGAATATAAATCTGCAAAACCAAAACTACTAGCTGCCTGTGTCAAAATAGGGGCACCCAGAATTTAGGTTAAAACAATAAACTCTAGGTCAGTCATAGGACTGGTGTGAGAACTAAAACAGTTATTTAAAACTTTACTTTAAATCAGATATATCAAGGGACCACGCCGTATAACACGGAACGGGTTTCCTCCCAAGAATACCAGGGCATATAACAAAACAGCGCAATGATTTTTGGAAAAATGAAGCTATTATAAGACCCAGGTCCTATCACACAATGCAACGTAAGCCAAGGGATAGGGTTTTCACTTATAATAGCCAAACATGCTTAGTATGTTTAAAACAAATCATTTGATACTATTATAAGTGTATAGTGTCAAAACAATTTCAAATCATAAGTATCAATCTTAGACGGCATGGGTACCATATATCATGTCGCCATACTAGTTCTACAATTAAAACCGCAAAATCACGTATTTGGAAATTGGATTTCCATCTATGAACCGAGGCAAAAGATAGTCCTCAACCGATTCGAGACGCTCTAGCCCGTGTCTCAGGAACAACCGCAACTGCCCCTTGGATCGTCAGGGCCGGTCCACCGATGTGGATTATAATACCTGAACACTACGTTTCCCCACCCTTTGGGGTGTCAATGAGCCAACGAATGACTCCATCGGACCCAGATCGTCCGATCTAACTGAGGTGCCTCGCAACAGTAACAACCACATAAGTCAAACTCGTCAGGGCGTGTAAAACCACAGACGCCACTTCTAGCTAGAAAGAAACGCATGTCCCCCATGAGGTCCTCTCCCGTTTTTGGTTCACCACCGGGATGTGAGGGTTGCGAATCAACGCTACACAAAGCTACGCCACACAGGCCGTGCTTTGATCATCAACCACAAGACTCTGCTTTTCAACAGAAGCCTTGATCATTTGCATCTTAGCATGCCACACATGCAAACCACTCTATGCAACCGATATCAGTCACACAGAATGAAATCCGTTGTCAGACACACAGTCCATTTACAAGTTCGTTCTGGGTTTGAACGAAACCGGAGGCACCTAGTACCCCGCATATCCATCGATCTCCAAATACGTCTGGACGATCACCAACCGATTCCATCCTCTTGGGTGTACGGCCCAATCAAGATCATCAGTAATCATCCAAACGACGTGAAGACCTCCGGTCTTCAACCATCGTCTTCGCATTCGATTAATCGTTGAATCAGTTATTCAGAATGGGGTAAACCCGGTCTTTCCGAATAACCCGCGTATATAATAAACAAGTATTACGCAAACACAACATATGCCTTATTCCAATTCATCAGTCACTAACCGTAAATTAATCAAGAGAATAATTCCCCTAATATTAACCCCGAAGGCCGAAACCAACATCAGATCAATATCCAGAAAACCATTCTGCTTAGCTAACCGACAGTTAGTTTCTAAATTTCACATTCTTAGGGAAATTTTCCCATTAATTTTATCAAAGATAAATTCCTTAAAATTTATTCTTTAATCATCCTTTGAATATCACTTCAAACTAGTCAGGATTAGTGAACCATACCGAAGTAATTATTTATTTTATTTCCCAATTCCAACCTATATATCCCATGAAGTAAAACTGATCATACTTCATATCTAACACCATGGTGTTATCGGTAAATTCAGTTACCAATTCACGTTCAAATCTAATTAAAGATTTAACTATCGCCTGGAGCAAAACTGGTGATACTCCATTCTCGATCTCTTCAATCTAATTAAAGATTCATTAAAACTCCACTTAGTTTTAATCTTTAACTGGGTTAAAGAACCGATGTCATTTAAAACACGGTTCACGATAAACCCAAAAATCACATCACATTTCAATAAGTCCCTAACCGTAAATTAGCAAGTGAGCAATTCCCTAAGTATTAACCCCAAGGGCCGAAACCAACATCAGATCAATACCCCAGAAACCATTCAACTTAACTAATCTCCAGTTAGTTTCTGATTTTCTTAACTCCTTTGGGTCTAAGAACAACATTATTGAAGATACCGTTCACGACAACCCAAAATCACATTCCATTAATTATCGGGTTAAAGAACAAGTGTTATTAAAAACACTGTTAACGATAAACCCAAAAATCAATACCAATTAAATTCTAATTAAATATTGTTTAATTGGTACACTTCATTAAATCTAAATAAAAAGATTTAATCTTCTTCTCAACTGGGCTTAAGAACAGTGTTAATGAAGACACCATTCACGATGACCCCAAATCACATTTGATATTAAATACAAGGCTCTGAATAGAAAATATATCGGCTTATATTCAATATCAAATTCTACGACCAACAAATATCGTATTGGAAATAACGATATATATATATATATATATATATATATATATCTTGCAAATTTCCATAACGATATTTGTATAATCACTAAATCGAACATCGAAATATTCCAAAGACAATTTCGATTCAAATCCATTACAATTCAATTATTGGAAATTCTAGTTACTTTTAAAACCCTTTTCAAATTCAATTTATTTATTTAAAAATAAATAGAAGTATCATTCTAGTTCAAAACTAGTTCATTTCGATAAAAAATCTATTTTTATCTTTTCAAATGTGGAATTTTTCATCCCAATTCTTCACAAATCATTTCTTATGATTTTACATAAATTATTACTATTTCTAATAATTTTATCAAGGCCCGTACAGTCGATTTCCATCAACGAACATCGAACTGCACTTACAGTGACCATTTCCAAATTTTATTTGGACATAATTCCAAATCCAACCGTTAGATTTCTAATTTCTAATATTTGTTAGAAAGCTCTTTTCGATACGAACCAAAGGTTCCGGTTTTAGGAAAATCCGACGGTCGGATCTCCCACAGTATCCATTCGAAGTCAATGGTCGAAATTCACGAACTACCGCAGAGCGGCGCGTTCAATTCATGCCATTATATTATAAATATAATAAGTATAATATATACTTTGCCGATCTCCTTTTAAAACGTATTATATAAATCGTTTTAAATTCGTTTTCAAATCGATTTCAACATTATTTTCAAATTCAAATCAAGATTGAATTTTTCAATATAAATTCGTTTTAAATTCATTTCAAATTGATTTCAATTCAAATTGATTTCTAATTCAATTTCAGTTCGTTTTCAATTCAATTCAATTTCAATTCGAATTCATTTCGAATTGATTTCAATTCAAATTCATTTCTATTCAATTTCAATTCGAATTCATTTCTATTCAATTTCAATTCGAATTCATTTCTATTCAATTTCAATACGAATTCATTTCTATTCAATTTCAATTCGAATTCTTTTCTATTCTGTTTCAATTCGAATTCATTTCTATTCAATTTCAATTCGAATTCATTTCTATTCAATTTCAATTCGAATTCATTTCTATTCAATTTCAATTCTAATTCTAATTCTAATTCACTTCTATTCAATTTCAATTCGAATTCATTTCTATTAAATTTCAATTCGAATTTCAATTCTATTCAAAATATCAGATTTTGAAATCACTTTCGATATTCATTATAAATTGAATAAAATCGCTATAAATATTGTTCACTTCAAAATGGCGCAAATCTAATCAACATGGCTTCATATATTTCTATTTTCAAATATTCTATTTCAAATATTTCTTTTTCAAATATTTCTTTTTCAAATATTTCTATTTCAAATATTTTATTCAAATATTCTATTTCAAAACTGGAATGAGGCCCAATCAATTACCATAGATTTTATTTCTATGGATTTCCATACAACTCATGTATATATCAACAACGACAAATAATCAACCATCATCCAAAGTGCATTCTACAATGTACAAGCATCAATTATAAATATTCAACGCTTATAACAGTCTGTCAATCAATCGATCGACATACAACTAATTATTGGGATTAGTGTATGTCATATATCACCCCAATACCCATGTTGGGTTTTCAAACAAACAAACACAGATTTTATTTGTGCAGTTGGGCGATGTGTAAAATTTATCGTCCCAATCAATATCAGTCAAATGTGTGTATATAAACAAATCGTCCGATTTGTTTATATTTATTTCATTTGATATACACATTAAAAATTCTATTTTTAACCATAAAATATTTTTAGCTATATAAATATTTTATTCCATTTCACATCACATCACACAATCAACTACACATCAAAATCAAACAACCAAGCATGCAAGCCGTCCATGGTCTTTGGACGACGGGTGTCGGGTGCTACTAAACACCGTCTGCATCCTAGTATATATTATTAACTAGAAAAAGAAAATTAAAGGTGAGAAGTTCTCACCAAAGCTATCCCAACTCCACGACACTTCAAATGTAGGATATCTTCATTGTTCTTCCTTTTGTCACTTCCACCATCTGTATTCGCTACATATATAAAAATCGAATTTTTACTTCGCTATTCAATGTATAAAAATCGAATTTTTACTTCGCTATTCAATATATAAAAATCGAATTTTTACTTTGCTATTCAATATATAAAAATCAAATTTTTATCACTACTTCATATATGTAAATCTCGCATTTCTATATATAAAAATATCGCCTATCTATAATTAAAAAACGTGTCTTTCAAGTTAAAAACCATACTTTTATATATTCTATGAAATCAAATATTAAAAATATAATCTTTACCGTATTAAAAATCTAATCTTTACCTTAACCAAAGAACTAAAATCTCCTAAACAAAGGTTTAAACTTTATATAGGAGAAATCTTAACTTTACAATCACAAAAACTGAATTTAAAGGGACGATTTAAACATATAACTGAAGTTAAAATAAGTAAATTAATTAAATAAAAAAGGGCTCACTGATTTCGTTGCTCGGAGGATAGGGCGGCTGCTGCGCTCGAGGGGGGAGGCTGCATCGGGCTCGCAGTGGCGGCGGTCAGTGTTGCAGGTGGTGGGGTGCCACGCGGTGGCGGTTTTGGGTGTGGCGGATCTCGATTTGGGGAAGGGGGGCTCGCGTTCTTCTCAGGTGAGAGGGAGAGAGGGGGCAGACGGAGGAGGTGAGGGCGAACGAGGGGGAAGGCTGGCGGTGGGCGGCGCCGCCTGGGCGGGGGAGGGGGGGGAGGGGGGCGCGATTGATCGATTTTTTTTCTTTCTTTAATTTTTCTTCTGAATGAAATAGAAGGGGGGAGGTATATGAGATATTTATATTATTTAATTTCAAAAAGTTGACTTTTTTTATTTGACCTCTAAACGAGGCCCATCGCCTGTCGTCCATAGCTAATTACCCCCATTCCGAACACAATGGGATATGTGTCGTACGCTGATTCGATCGTTTCAATCGGTTTTCGTCAAAATCCAAATATAACTCTATATATTAAATTTGAACGCACACTTCAATTTACCGGGGCCACATACTAAATAGAAAAATCCCTGAAAATTATTTTCTAGCTTCGTATTGACGATACGGTCTTAACAAAATTAATTTCATCGAATTCTGAGACCGTTTGAAAAATGGTCATTTTCCAGTCAATTAAAATCAACCGAAACTGGTCATACGCGTTTTCCATTTCCATGCTCACATATCAATTCGAAAAATTACGAAATTTGAAACCTAGCAATAATCTGACATCGCGGATCCAACAAAAGTGGTTTCGTCGAAAACCGAGGTCGTTTGGAAAATTTCCATTTTTAAGGGCCTGAATTCCATAGCGACTATTCTGAATTTTCATCTGGACATATCTTTTGATTCCCGCTATGAAATTTCGATTTTTCGGATACGTTGGAAAGATATTCTCAATTAGATTCAAATATTCTTGGTTTTGCTAAAATCCGATTTATTTTGCACCCGGTACATTTATTTGAATTTTGAAATCGAATTATCGAACTACCGCGCCATTTTCAATTCCTTTTATAATTTAAAATAAATATATATATTCTAACGACAATCTATATAAATATATACGTTCGAATTCCATTCAAAATAAATTTCTCGTTGTTATTATTTAAAATAATTCATTTTAAATAATCAAAATTCATTAAAATTGCCAAAATAAAAATTTTAAATTGGCCCGGATTTCCGGGTTATTACAATCTCCCCCACTTAAAACTTTTCGTCCCCAAAAAGGAACGAAGCCGAAAGTTGTTTAACAACTCAACTTTCACTATTATCATTATGGCTTAAGTTCTTCAACTTTTCAGTTTCTAAGAACTTTTCAAATTTTTCAAAAATTTGGCTAACACCCTAAATTTTCGAAAAATTTCGCCATAACCTCCCCTGCACCGGGGACTTCGGGATATTTCATATAGCCTCCCATGGCCTTCTTCAATCAAAAAGAAAAGGAAAAAGCCAATCGGCTCATAAAATCATCATCACCCAAACAAAGCAGTAAATTATGATAAAAATGTACCTATTTGTCTAGCGAAACAATTTTATTCTTCTGCTCTAGCCTCCTTGCTATGACCTGTTCAATGTATGTACATGTATATGTAAGCAAATGCGACTAATTTTCAATACAATTTACTAATTGGTACAATTTGACTAAATGGTTAAAATTTTAATTGATCAAACAATAATCAAACAACACAACCATCAATCAATTAGTTGATTAGCTTTTCAAATTCATAACTTTGATATATAGTCCAAATCAGATTTTTGATGCCAAATCACAACAATATGCCCTATCTAATTTTGGTTCTCACACCAGTCAATAGGAAATATAGAAATCTCACCTTCGTTACTCGAAAATAAATACTGGCGACGGTGCCCCATTACCAGAATTATTCCCAGGCAACTAGAGTATGATTTTATGACTATCCAGTATATTAAAACTTCGAATACACATTTGCAAGACGTATATGCAAAATCTTTATATATAGGATTGTCCAAATCAGATATAAAATAAATAATCAAATACGAATAATTGATTTAAAATTTTCAAAACAAAAATTGTTTTCATTTTAAAAATACACTCTTCCCACTTGTTCTAGGATACTACTGGTCCCATCTCTAACGAGTCATTCCCATTGGATATTACTAATCCAATTTCTGATGAATCCTTTCGTTCGGTTCTAACGTGTCTTGCTCTCTGAGCTTAGTAAACCAAAGCTCTAATACCACGCTGTAACGACCCGAAATCTCCCTTACAAGAAATCACGGATTGTGTTGAGAACAAGCCACAAAGGAACACAAACGGAAGAACATTTCATTGTATATTACAACAATTCCATCAGAAAACAAGAATATACAGAGTATGAATAAATAATATACATCACAAATTATCAGAGATTACAATAAATAACATAGCAGCGGAAAATAATACAATACACAAACTGAAGGAGATATACGGATACAAAGCTTTCCGGATACCATTCCAGCAGTAAACCAGGATCCTGTGAATATAAATCTGCAAAACCAAAACTACTAGCTGCCCATGTCAAAATAAGGGCACCCAGAGTTTAGGTTAAAACAACAAACTCCAGGTCAGTCATAGGACTGGTGTCAGAACTAAAACAGTTATTTAAAACTTTACTTTAAATCAGATATATCAAGGGACCACGCCGTATAACACAGAACGGGTTTCCTCCCAAGAATACCAGTGCATATAACAAAACAACGCAATGCTTTTTGGAAAAATGAAGCTATTATAAGACCCAGGTCCTATCACACAATGCAACGTAAGCTGGGGGATAGGGTTTTCCCTTATAATAGCCAAACATGCTTGGTACGTTTAAAACAAATCATTTGATACTATTATAAGTGTATAGTGTCAAAACAATTTCAAATCATAAGTATCAATCATAGACGGCATGGGTACCATATATCATGTCGCCATACTAGTTCTACAATTAAAACCGCAAAATCACGTATTTGGAAATTGGATTTCCATCTGTGAACCGAGGCAAAAGATAGTCCTCAACCGATTCGAGACGCTCTAGCCCGTGTCTCAGGAACAACCGCAACTGCCCCTTGGATCGTCAAGTCCGGTCCACCGATGTGGATTATAATACCTGAACACTACGTTTCCCCACTCTTTGGGGTGTCAATGAGCCAACGAATGACTCCATCGGACCCGGATCGTCCGATCTAACTGAGGCGCCTCGCAACAGTAACAACCACATAAGTCAAACTCATCAGGGCATGTAAAACCACAGACGCCACTTCTAGCTAGAAAGAAACGCATGTCCCCCCTGAGGTCCTCTCCCGTTTTTGGTTCACCACCAGGATGTGAGGGTCGTGAATCAACGCTACACAAAGCTACGCCACACAGGCTGTGCTTTGATCATCAACCACAAGACTCTGCTTTTCAACAGAGGCCTTTATCATTTGCATCTTAGCATGCCACACAGGCAAACCACTCTATGCAACCGATATCAATCACACAGAATGAAATCCGATGTCAGACACACAGTCCATTTACAAGTTCGTTCTGGGTCTGAACGAAACCGGAGGCACCTAGTACCCCGCATATCCATCGATCTCCAACTACGTCTGGACGATCACCAACCGATTCCATCCTCTTGGGTGTACGGCCTAATCAAGATCATCAGTAATCATCCAAACGACGTGAAGACCTCCGGTCTTCAACCATCGTCTTCGCATTCGATTTATCGTTGAATCAGTTATTCAGAATGGGGTAAACCCGGTCTTTCCGAATAACCCGCGTATATAATAAACAAGTATTACGCAAACACAACATATGCCTCATTCCAATTCATCAGTCACTAACCGTAAATTAATCAAGAGAATAATTCCCCTAATATTAACCCCGAAGGCCGAAACCAACATCAGATATAATATCCAGAAAACCATTCTGCTTAGCTAACCGACAGTTAGTTTCTAAATTTCACATTCTTAGGGAAATGTTCCCATTAATTTTATCAAAGATAAATTCCTTAAAATTTATTCTTTAATCATCCTTTGAATATCACTTCAAACTAGTCAGGATTAGTGAACCATACCGAAGTAATTATTTATTTTATTTCCCAATTCCAACCTATATATCCCATGAAGTAAAACTGGTCATACTTCATATCTAACACCACGGTGTTATCGGTAAATTCAATTACCATTTCACATTCAAATCTAATTAAAGATATAACTATCGCCTGGAGCAAAACTGGTGATACTTCATTCTCGATCTCTTCAATCTAATTAAAGATTCAATAAAACTCCACTTAGTTTTAATCTTTAACTGGGTTAAAGAACCGATGTCATTTAAAACACGGTTCACGATAAACCCAAAAATCACATCACATTTCAATCAGTCCCTATTCGTAAATTAGCAAGTGAGCAATTCCCTAAGTATTAATCCCGAGGGCCGAAACCAACATCAGATCAATACCCCAGAAACCATTCAACTTAACTAATCTCCAGTTAGTTTCTGATTTTCTTAACTCCTTTAGGTCTAAGAACAACATTATTGAAGATACCATTCACGACAACCCAAAATCACATTCCATTAATTATCGGGTTAAAGAACAAGTGTTATTTAAAACACTGTTCACGATAAACCCAAAAATCAATACCAATTCAATTATAATTAAATATTGTTTAATTGGTACACTTCATTAAATCTAAATAAAAAGATTCAATCTTCTTCTCAACTGGGCTTAAGAACAGTGTTAATGAAGACACCATTCACGACGACCCCAAATCACATTTGATATTAAATACAAGGCTCTGAATAGAAAATATATCTGCTTATATTCAATATCAAATTCTAAGACCAATTAATATCGTATTGGAAAGAACGATATATATATATTTATATATATATATGTCTTGCAAATTTCCATAACGATATTTGTATAATCACTAAATCGAACATCGAAATATTCCAAAAGCAATTTCAATTCAAATCCATTCCAATTCAATTATTGGAAATTCTAGTTACTTCTAAAACCCTTTTCAAATTCAATTTATTTATTTAAAAATAAATAGAAGTATCATTCTAGTTCAAAACTAGTTCATTTCGATAAAAAATCTATTTTTATCTTTTCAAATGTGGAGTTTTTCATCCCAATTCTTCACAAATCATTTCTTATGATTTTACACAAATTATTACTATTTTTAATAATTTTATCAAGGCCCGTACAGTCGATTTCCATCAACGAACATCGAACTGCACTTACAACGACATTTTCCAAATTTGATTTGGACATAATTCCAAATCCAACCATTAGATTTCTAATTTCTAATATTTGTTAGAAAGTTCTTTTCGATACGAACCCAATGGTTCCGGTTTTAGGAGAATCCGACGGTCGGATCTCCCATAGTATCCATTCGAAGTCAATGGTCGAAATTCACGAACTACCGTAGCGCGGCGCGTTCTATTCAGGCCATTATATTATAAATATAATATATATAATATATACTTCGTCGATTTCCTTTTAAAACATATTATATAAATCATTTTAAATTCGTTTTCAAAACGATTTCAACTTCATTTTCAAATTCAAATCAAGATTGAATTTTTCAATATAAATTCGTTTTAAATTCATTTCAAATTGATTTCAATTCAAATTGATTTCTAATTCAATTTCAGTTCGTTTTCAATTCAATTCAATTTCAATTCGAATTCATTTCGAATTGATTTCAATTCAAATTCATTTCTATTCAATTTCAATTCGAATTCATTTCTATTCAATTTCAATTCGAATTCATTTCTATTCAATTTCAATTCGAATTCATTTCTATTCAATTTCAGTTCGAATTCATTTCTATTCAATTTCAATTCGAATTCATTTCTATTCAATTTCAATTCGAATTCATTTCTATTCAATTTCAATTCGAATTTCAATTCTATTCAAAATATCAGATTTTGAAATCACTTTCGATATTCATTATAAAATGAATAAAATTGATATAAATATCGTTCACCTTAAAATGGCGCAAATCTAATCAACACGGCTTCATATATTTCTATTTTCAAATATTCTATTTCAAATATTTCTTTTTCAAATATTTTATTCAAAAATTCTATTTCAAAACTAGAATGAGGCCCAATCAATTACCATAGATTTTATTTCTATGGATTTCCATACAACGCATGTATATTTCAACAACGACAAATAATCAACCATCATCCAAAGTGCATTCTACACTGTATAAGCATCAAATATAAATATTCAACGCTTATAACAGTCTGTCAATCAATCGATCGACATACAACTAATTATTGGGATTAGTGTATGTCATATATCACCCCAATACCCGTGTGGGATTTTCAAACAAACAAACACAGATTTTATTTGTGCAGTTGGGCGATGTGTAAAATTTATCGTCCCAATCAATATCAGTCAAATGTGTGTATATAAACAAATCGTCTGATTTGTTTATATTTATTTCATTTGATATACACATTAAAAATTCTATTTTTAACCATAAAATATTTTTAACTATATAAATATTTTATTTCATTTCAGATCACATCACACAATCAACTACACATCAAAATCAAACAACCAAGCATACAAGCCGTCCATGGTCTGTGGACGACGGGTGTCGGGTGCTACTAAACACCGTCTGCATCCTAGTGTATATTATTAACTAGAAAAAGAAAATTAAAGGTGAGAAGTTCTCACCAAAGCAGTCCCAACTCCTTGACATTTCAAATGTAGGATATCTTCATTGTTCTTCCTTTTGTCACTTTCACCATTCGTGTTCGCTACATATATAAAAATCGAATTTTTACTTTGCTATTCAATATATAAAAATCGAATTTTTACTTCGCTATTCAATATATAAAAATCGAATTTTTACTTCGCTATTCAATATATAAAAATCGAATTTTTATCACTACTTCATATATGTAAATTTCGCATTTCTATATATAAAAATATCGCCTTTCTATAACTAAAAATTGTATCTTTCAAGTTAAAAACCATAATTTATATATTCTATGAAATCAAATGTTAAAAATATAATCTTTACCGTATTAAAAATCTAATCTTTACCTTAACTGATTGACATAGAAATGTGTTTATTTTATGCTCTAATATCTCGTCTTTTGTATATAAATAAGTATTACTTGGATATTGTTTTGTTACTTTTACAGATAGTCCAACCCAGCCGCATGCAACCAGAAATGTAGAGAAATAGAGTTCAATTTGCTGTGTATTTGCATTTTGAAGAATTGTAGATGAAGATATCACATCTAGTTGCTGTTGGACAAGAAAAGGAGTGATAAAAAGGCTTTGCACATCACAAATCAATGAAGAAGTGTCAAGGAAGCAAGAGGAAAAGAGAAAAGGCCCAAATTTGCTTTATTTATCTAAGGCTCATTTATGTTTCTCATTGTAAACTAATTAGTGATGTAATGACCAGGCCCAGTTATCATTAGGGTTAGGGTTAGGGTTTGGCTATCTACCCTATATATACCATTGTAATGGCATTGTAGCCACCATCCTATCATATATCTCAGTCTATTCTCTTCTTCATCAATAAAACTCATTTTTCTTTTTATGCAATTTTCTATTTTTCTTAGCAATTAGTGTTGTCTACACGATTAGATTCGGTAGAACACTATTTGTCTTTTGCATTTCTTTTCATTAGCGATTGACCGTCTGATTAGATTCAGCGGTAATCCTAATTGTTATTTTCTGTTCGTTTAATTCTGTTCTGCAATTTTATTTCCATTGTTTTATTTTATCTTTAATCGTTGAATTTATTACAGATCTGATTAGATTCGAATCTGCAGTAAATTTAATTGCATCTTTTAATTGTAGTTTCACTTTTTATTTATTTTTGCAAAATCAACCTCCAGCTGTGTCTAACTCGCCCAAGAGATTAGATAAATAATTTAATTTTAATTAAACCTCCCTGTGTTCGACCTGTATGCTACACGCCTGTATGCTTGCAGAATTTATTACAAATGTCGCACTTTTCTAATTCATAGATTAGCGTCGATCAAGTTTTTGGCGCCGTTGCCGGGGAGGTAACAATTAAATTTTATTATTTATTTAATTTCTTATTCGTGTTAGTATTTTATTTTTTTTCTTTTATTTTTTTTTCTTGTATATATATATAAAAATCTCGATTAGTGGTGTGGCGTATCAATTACATTGATTCTGTCATGAACTAAGCAAGAAAAAAAAAAGAATTGCCAAATTTCCTTTGATTTATTTCCTATTTTCAGTACATAGTTTTTTCTTCCTTCTACAAGCGTAAAAAAAAAAACAAAAAAAAAAATCCTCCAATCTTCCTTTATTTCTTTCCTCTTCCCAGAATCTTTCCCAAAATCTCCTTACAATTGCATTCCTTCTTTCCCAAAATTTCTTTCTTCTATATTTCTGCCACAAACAGAAATCCGCAATTACTTCAACCATTGTACATCAATACTCATCACAAAACGATCGAATAAAATCTTCAGAAACTCCTAAACTGTAATAACCCCCTTGGCCGAATCACAAATCATACCTCTGCCTTACATTAACCACAATAACACAACCCCAGTTCTGTCCTATCCACGTCCTTAAACCAACAACCGAGATCCTCCCTCAATTCACTTTCACCATCACGCATCAGAAACCATACCCCATACAACATCCCTCTCCGACCAAATCCACTGTTCATCGTACACGCAACCATCCATCGCAGAAACATTTCGCAAGGACTCAGACCATTTACCAAAGTCAATCCCTTCAATTCCTCCGCATCTTTGAATAGCCTTCTTCAACCTTAACCCATCCATACTTTCACATCTCATCAAACCCACTGCACACCCTCTTCTTGCGTCAAGCATCCACCACTTTGACTAAACTCCGAAGGCAACACCACTGAACAGGGATTTCGAAACCCCTCCTAACACATACCCTCCTAACAGAAACCCTCAACAAAAAAAAAAAAAAAAAAAAAACGACAACATCATCCAAACCACCGTTGCTCGACCTCTACCACCACGACATCCAGAGTCTCGCACCCTTCGCTGTCCAAAACCAACTCCCTGTATCACAAAAAACCGAACATCCACGTCACCAAATCCTTCAACAACTCCCACCCTCCTCTCACAACCTCTAACGAAAAACCGCAAACGCAACAATCTCAGACCTGTTCATCATCACTGTTTCCGATCCACCATCGCAATTCTGAAAAATCTCAGTGAAACCCAAAATCAAATTTTGTGGAAGGTTTCTTTCTGAAAAAAAATAGGGGGGCGTGGAATCATTTCCTTCGATTTTCTGGATAGTTTGTGGCAATTTATAAAAGAAAAAGAGAAAAAAAGGAAAGGGGGAATTGTGTGAATTTGGGACTTTCGTTGTTTCCTGATATTGCAAGGGAAGGCGTGATTTGTTTTCTTTCTGATCAAAGAGCGGCGTTTCTTTTCATTATTTTTAGGGCATTGGAATTTTTGTTTAATTCCAGGAAGGAGTGATTTGTTTTCTTATAGCAAAAGTGGCGTGAGTTTAATATAATATATTTTTTATGGCTTGTGATTTGTTTGGCGAGGAAGGCATGTTATATTTGGAGTAAGACTTGCAGCAGTGTATTTATAAGATTTATAGCAGACTGGTTGAGTTTGAACGCGAGTTCTAGAAACTCAGACATTTTGATTCTCTGAGAGATCAGATTTTTTTTTTTTCGTTGGCGGTTGTACTATTAAAAAAAAAAAAGAGAAATTTTCAAAAACAGGTACAGCTGAAATTTTAAAAAAGGGTCTTAAAATTTTTTTTTCGGGCTCCTAGCCCGAACCCGTGCCGCAGCGCAGTCAAGCAATTAATAGAAGGGGACAACAACAGAAAGCAGCGGACGATTCAAATGGGTTGGAGCGGTTGCACACCAAGTGGGGTGTGAACGCGCTAGCGCTTCCCAAATTCACTGGACGGACTGCCGATCAAGGTAAGAAATTTTTAAAACACTACAGGTGCTCTGCTGCAAAGAAAAAAATATATAGACAATTGTTGTAAAAAAAAATCTGCAGGGGCAGCGGCTTTGAATGTACAATTTTTAATTTCTGCAATTATTTTGTGTGATTGCTGTTCTCTCTGCATTTTTATTCATTCTGTTAAGGGCAATACCCCAATTCACATAAGGTGAGGGATTTCATCACTCTTTCCTTAGCCCACAAATTGCATTTCATCATAGAATTTGACTAATAATAACGGTTAGACGTTGGACTTAAGGGAGTCACGGGCTCATCTAGGGCTTAATTATATCGTGATAGTTGATTCACTTGGAACAAATTATTTCTTGGTGTCTAGACTACGACAGAGAAATAACCGTTTATAAATATTACGGTGATTCGTAAATATTATATCGGTTGTTACTCTGAAGGTACTTAAACCTTTGACTCCATTGCTAGGGTGATTCCTAGTGCACCGATAACTCCCGTCCGTTAACTGGCTAAGAAATCTTTTGATCTAAGTAATCAAACGCATCACTTTATAATTTTGGGTTAAGAGCCAATAAGGACAGAAAACTTCATTGTAGCTAATTTCTGTGCTTGCATTTAACAACAATGAGTGAAAAAAGTGTTAGCCAACAAAATTCTCCTAGGGGTTCTCGAATCAACCAAAATTTTCCACCCGAATTGGATCAAAATCGAGTGAATCAAAACTTTCCAAACTTTGGGGATCAAAACCAGATAAATCAAAATTTTCAAAACCTCAATATCCAAATGGATAGACCCTTGTCTCTTCGTGATCGATGTTATCCTACTAGGACCGTTCAACCATCCGTCATTGTGTTCCCACCAGCTGAAGGAAACAATTTTGAGCTTAAACATTCTTTTATCCAAGGGGTACCAAAATTTACTGGGTCTGAAAATGCTTATGAATTTCTGAGTGAATTTGAATTGTATGCCTCCACAACAAAAATGCAACAACTATCTAACGAATAGATCAAGCTAAGGCTAATTCCATTTGCACTACTTGAAAGCGCTAAAAGATGGCTAAATTCTCTTCCACAACATTCCATAAGAAGTTGGGATGAATTTGTCACTGCATTCTTGAAAAAGTTTTTCCCTTTCCATAAAACTCTAAAAATCCGAACCGAGATAAATCAATTTTGTCAAAATGAGGGGGAAACTTTTTCAAAATACTTTGAGAGATTCAACCAGCTATTATATAGTTGCCCTCATCATGGAATTCTAAAAGATCACTTATGTCAAATTGCATATGAAGGGCTAAACTATCAGACTAGAACTCAACTAGAATCAATGTGTAGAGGAGATTTTATGTCTAAAACAGCCGATGAAGCTTGGCGGTTTTTAGAAGATTATTCTGAAAAGGACATGCAGTGGGAATCGATTCGTGTTCCCATTCGTACTTCTACTAGAGGAGTGCATGTCGTGGACCCAAGTCAAATTCCTTTAGAAACTCAAACTCCTCAAATCGGAGAAGGGTTACCCCACTATTACTCTCAAGACCAAGCCAATGCCATAGCTCAAAATAATCCGTACTCATCCACGTACAACCCTGGTTGGAGGAACCACCCAAATTTTTCCTGGTCAAACCCCAATAATTCGGCTAACCCATCTCACGTGCAACCCTTTATTCCCAATCCGAATTACCAAGGTCCACCCCCCAATTCTCAAACCTCTCAAGCTACACCTCAATCCAAACAACCTTATAGGCACCCTAATTTTCAATCATCAAACCAATCATCTCAATCTTCTCAACCATCACAAGATATTGGGCGTCTAGAAAAACAGATGAACTCTTACGAAGCTAAAATAAACTCGCAAGACGCTAAAATGGACCAAATGTTTAATATGATGAAGGAATTTATGAAAACTCATGAGAAGGGAAAATTGCCGAGTCAACCTGAGGTGAATCCAAAATATAACTCTCGTGCTGTAAATTCTTGTGAGGACGAAAACCATAATCCAGTCAACGCTATTACAACCCTTCGATCTGGAAAGAGGATTGATAATAACGTGGGAGACCCTGACGAACCTTCTAACTCGGCCCCGATGCCTAATCTTGAGGATCACCCATTGGCTTCGAATGCCAATTCTTCTAAACCTCAAATTCCCTTAAATGTTGGCAATCAAAACAGTTCTTCTCCTTGTGTCGGCAAACCCGACCCACCTTTGAAAACCAATGTTGGCAATCCCAACATTTCATCTTCTACACCCCTACCACCTTTTTCCTCGAATGATGAAATTGATCGTAGAGTCGAAAAACCAGTTGCTCCTTTTCCCCATAGACTCAATAATAAGAAGAAAGCAGCAAATTTCGATAAAATTCTGGAAATTTTCAAACAAGTCCGTGTGAACATTCCTCTTTTAGACACCATTGAACAAATTCCTCAATATGCTAAATGTCTTAAGGAATTGTGTACACAAAAACGTGCGACCAATGTCCCAAAAACCGCCTTTCTAACTGCGAATACAAGCTCTGTTCTTTCGAATCTTGCCCTAGTCAAGTATAAAGACCCTGGCTGCCCTACGATTGATTGTAAAATAGGAAATACTCACATCTCTCGTGCCCTACTCGACCTTGGTGCCAGTGTCAACCTTCTCCCTTATACTGTCTATCGTCAACTTGGACTAGGGGAGATTAAACCAACAAACATCACACTTCAACTTGCCGATCGATCTGTCAAAAAGCCATTGGGAATTATCGAAGACGTCTTGATACAGATCGAACAGTTTTACTTCCCTGTTGATTTTATAGTTCTAGAAACAGAGCCTGTCTCAAATCCCAACGTTCAAATACCATTGATCTTAGGACGCCCTTTCTTAGCAACCTCTAATGCTGTCATTAATTGTAGGAATGGTCAGCTTCGACTTTCCTTCGGGCACCTAACCATTGAGCTAAACATCTTTAATCTCAACAAACAACCTAGGGATTTTGAGATCGATGAAATTGACATGATTCAAACCACAGTTGATGAAACCTCTAGTGACACTTCTGAAGCCCTGAAAATGTGTCTTGACCATTTCGACTCTGATTTCGATGAACTCGAATACATTTCTGAACTCAACAAAATTCTTGACTCCGACACTTCGTCACCTGAATCTAACAAAGGAATGTTGACCAATGTTGATACACAAGAACTTCCTAAGTTAGACCTCAAACCCTTGCCACCAGACCTTAAGTATGCCTACCTAGACTCCTCAGAAACTTTCCCCGTAATCTTGGCCTCTGATCTTACCGAAGACCAAGAAGAAAAGGTTTTGGAAACTTTACGGGAAAATAAGGATGACTTGGGGTGGGAACTGAGCGATATAAAAGGAATTAGCCCATCAATTGTCGAACATCGCATACACTTAGTTGATGAGGCTAAACCCACCCGTGAGGCTCAAAGGCGATTAAACCCAAACATGAGAGAAGTGGTCAAGGAGGAGATAATCAAATGTCTAGACAATAACATCATCTATCCCATCTCCGACAGTACTTGGGTGAGCCCGGTACAAGTTGTACCAAAGAAGTCGGGAGTCACAGTGATCAAAAACGACAGTAATGGACTCGTCCCAACAAAAATCAAAACCAAATGGCGTGTGTGCATCGACTATCGAAAGCTTAACTCAGCCACACGAAAAGACCATTTTCCCTTGCCTTTTATTGACCAAATGCTCAAGCGCTTAGCGGGACATGAGTACTACTGTTTTCTCGATGGATACTCTGGCTATAACCAAATTCCTGTTGCTTTAGAAGATCAACATAAGACCACCTTTACTTGTCCCTTTGGAACCTTTGCTTATCGTCGCATGCCTTTTGGTCTTTGTAATGCCCCCGCGACTTTCCAAAGATGTATGATGAGTATTTTCTCTGACATGGTGGAAGAATTCTTGGAAATATTCATGGACGATTTTTCAATATATGGATCATCTTTTTCCCATTGTCTCACTCATTTAGAACTCGTCCTTAAGCGTTGTAAGGAGAAATCACTCGTGCTTAATTGGGAAAAATGTCACTTTATGGTGAAAAGGGGGATAGTTCTAGGTCATGTCGTCTCCAAAGATGGCCTAGAAGTCGATAGATCAAAAATCGACTTGATTGCTAATTTACCTCCTCCCAAGTCTGTCAAAGATGTTCGTTCATTTCTTGGCCATGCGGGATTCTATAGAAGATTCATTAAGGATTTCTCGAAAATTTCAAAACCTCTCTCGAATTTACTTGCCAAAGACGTAAAGTTTGAATTTTCCAATGATTGCAAAACAGCTTTTGAAACTCTTAAATCACTCTTGACCACAACTCCCATCATTCAACCTCCTGATTGGACTCAACCCTTTGAACTTATGTGCGACGCTTCTGACTTTGCAATTGGAGCCATCTTGGGTCAGCGTATCGATAAACTCCCTCGAGTCATTTATTACGCTAGCAAAACTTTAAACGAGGCCCAACTGATACTCAACTACTGAAAAGGAATTTTTGGTAGTTGTCTTCGCTCTTTAGAAATTCAGACCATATCTCATAGGATCCAAAGTCATAGTTTACACTGACCATGCTGCCCTACGATATTTGCTTTCTAAAAAGGATGCCAAGGCCAGCTTGATTCGTTGGATCCTTCTTCTTCAAGAATTCGATATAGAAATACGAGATAAAAAGGGTTCTGAAAATGTCGTAGCTGATCATCTCTCTCGAATTGTGCACGAAAATGATAACGACGCCCAAATTGATGACTATTTTCCTGACGAACAACTCCTTTCGATCTCTAACACCCCTTGGTACGCTGACATTGTGAATTATCTTGTCACACAACAAACACCCGCTGAATGGTCGAAACAAGATAAACAAAAATTTCTCTCGAAAGTTCGAAACTTCTATTGGGACGACCCATATCTTTTCAAATACTGCCCAGACCAAATCATTCGAAGGTGTGTGCCTGATCATGAACACCAAAGTATTCTCTCCTTCTCGCATGACCATGCTTGTGGCGGTCATTTTGGAGCAAGAAAAACTGCTGCAAAAGTTTTGCAAAGCGGTTTTTATTGGCCCACACTCTTCCGTGACGCTTTCGAATTTTTCTCTAAATGTGAGCGATGTCAAAGAACGGGTCGAATCTCTAAGCGAAACATGATGCCTCTCAACCCCATTTTAGTGATTGAATTATTCGATGTTTGGGGCATCGATTTCATGGGACCATTCCCTAATTCATTTGGGAATCTTTACATCCTACTTGCGGTAGATTATGTCTCAAAATGGGTTGAAGCCATTCCGACCAAAACCAACGACAACAAGGTTGTTGTCAAATTCCTCAAAGAAAACATCTTTTCATGCTTTGGCACACCTAGAGCTATCATTAGCGATAATGGCACTCATTTCTGTAATCGTGCCTTTGAGTCCTTGCTCAAGAAATACTCAATCACACACAAGCTGTCAACCCCTTACCATCCACAAACTAGTGGACAAGTAGAAGTTTCCAATAGACAAATCAAACAAATTCTTGAGAAAACCGTGAATTCCAATAGAAAAGATTGGTCCTTAAAACTGATTGATGCACTTTGGGCTTTTCGCACTGCTTATAAAACCAATCTAGGGATGTCACCATATCGATTAGTCTTTGGAAAGGCCTGTCACTTACCTCTTGAATTAGAGCATCGTGCTCTTTGGGCCATAAAATTTTTGAATTTTGACTTAGAAAAAGCCGGCTCACATAGAAAGTTACAAATTTCGGAATTAGAGGAATTAAGAAATGAGGCGTATGAAAATGCGAAAATCTACAAAGAAAGAACCAAAGCCCAACACGACAAAAACATACTTCGTAAGGAATTCAACGTAGGTCAAAAAGTCCTTTTATACGACTCTAGGCTTCGCTTGTTTCCAGGAAAACTCAAATCTCAATGGACTGGACCTTATGTCGTGAAAACAGTATACCCTCATGGAGCGGTTGAAATTGAAAATCCTAGGGATGGAAGAGTCTTCAAAGTAAACGGTCAACGACTGAAACCATTTTTGGAATTCGAGCAATATGACGAAGATGACTCTATCGATCTGCATGATCATCCACCATGAAATCAGGTGGTACACGTTCTTTTTCTTTTATTTTTCTTTTTCATTTTTTTTAATTTTATTTTTGTTTTTCTGCCTTAGACAGTTGGGACACTGTCTCAATTAAGTGTGGGGGGGGGAGAGTCTGCATTTCATCCATTTTCATTTTTTTCTTTGTTTTTATTTCTTTTTATTTTCAGCCATTTAAGTAGGACCATCATACATTTTAGATTGTAGTAACATACCATAATTTTTTTTTTAAATACGACTCATTTTCAATTGATACAACAAAATAAGTTTACAATTTTTAGCCAGTTGATAGTATTTTTCTCTCTCAGCTAAATTCGAATTTGAAATATAATGAAAAGTTTAATTTTGAGGGATAATAGTGTAACCGGTACATAGGGAGATTCTTAGGTGATGGCCATGAAATCTATTCTATATTGTAGACTTTGTTTAAATAAGTGGAGGACTTAAAATACTTATATTGGCTTTTCAAATCTTTAAAACTAAGTTGTGTTAAGTTGAATTCGCGTAACTCTCTTTTGTGCTTATATTTTCGATAACAATAATAATAGTATTCCAAGGGTATCCAACATTGCTTGTATATCGAGCGTTGGTGTGCAAACCCGCCAAGCTCTATCCGACACGTTGTTGACAAAGTCAAAGTTGGAATATCTTGGTCTCATTTTATGGGATTGGACACCTAAGGATTACCGACACGTTGTTGACAAAGTCAAAGTCGGCCTGCACAATCCGCCAAGCTCTTTACCCACTCTCCGTTAGTCCGCGAGGCAGTGCATGAGTGGTAAACCTTGGTCTTTTTAGGTGTATGTACTTAATCATAAATCTTAAAATTTTATAGAACAAAGAATAAGCGATGATACCCAAACACTTCTTGACCTTATTGATTTGACTAGCCATACATGAGAAAGTTAGAATACCACTTTGCAAACTGTGCCAAGCAAACTAAGAATTTATTTCATGGCTACACTATGTTATCGACCGAACTAACTGGCCAAACTGGAATTTAACATTTGAAAACTTGATTTATATTGAAAATTTGTGACAAGTTGAGGTATTTAAAGTACAATCAACTGATTAGAAATTGTTAACTTAATTTGTTGTACCACTTTCCTGAAATAAGTCGTGTTGTCATTTTTCATTTTTATTTTTGCATATGTCCATTGCATTCATGTAGTTTCATTAGAATCATAGCATACTGCAATTGGATTTTGTGGGTAGTATCCGCTGAAAACCCTCACGAGACACCACTCGTCCTACTAGGGACACCTAGAGGTTTAACGGCTTGTTGCATGCGCTCAATGCAATCGTGTTTCCTACGAAAGTGCGACCTATCTAGTTAGTTTTTCATTTTCTTTTTACTCGAGGACGAGTAAAAGATAAGTGTGGGGGTATTTGATTGACATAGAAATGTGTTTATTTTATGCTCTAATATCTCGTCTTTTGTATATAAATAAGTATTACTTGGGTATTATTTTGTTACTTTTACAGATAGTCCAACCCAGCCGCATGCAACCAGAAATGTAGAGAAATAGAGTTCAATTTGCTATGTATTTGCATTTTGAAGAATTGTAGATGAAGATATCACATCTAGTTGCTGTTGGACAAGAAAAGGAGTGATAAAAAGGCTTTGCACATCACAAATCAATGAAGAAGTGTCAAGGAAGCAAGAGGAAAAGAGAAAAGGCCCAAATTTGCTTTATTTATCTAAGGCCCATTTATGTTTCTCATTGTAAACTAATTAGTGATGTAATGACCAGGCCCAGTTATCATTAGGGTTAGGGTTAGGGTTTGGCTATCTACCCTATATATACCCTTGTAATGGCATTGTAGCCACCATCCTATCATATATCTCAGTCTATTCTCTTCTTCATCAATAAAACTCATTTTTCTTTTTATGCAATTTTCTATTTTTCTTAGCAATTAGTGTTGTCTACACGATTAGATTCGGTAGAACACTATTTGTCTTTTGCATTTCTTTTCATTAGCGATTGACCGTCTGATTAGATTTAGCGGTAATCCTAATTGTTATTTTCTGTTCGTTTAATTCTGTTCTGCAATTTTATTTCCATTGTTTTATTTTATCTTTAATCGTTGAATTTATTACAGATCTGATTAGATTCGAATCTGCAATAAATTTAATTGCATCTTTTAATTGTAGTTTCACTTTTTATTTTTTTTTGCAAAATCAACCTCCAGCTGTGTCTAACTCGCCCAAGAGATTAGATAAATAATTTAATTTTAATTAAACCTCCCTGTGTTCGACCTGTATGCTACACGCCTGTATGCTTGCAGAATTTATTACAAATGTCGCACTTTTCAAATTCATAGATTAGCGTCGATCATTAACCAAAGATCTAAAATCTCCTAAACAAAGGTTTAAACTTTATATAGGAGAAATCTTAACTTTACAATCACAAAAACTGAATTTGAATGCACGATTTAAACATATAACTCAAGTTAAAATAAATAAATAAATTAAATAAAAAAAGGGCTCACTGATTTCATCGCTCGGAGGATAGGGCGGCTGCTGCGCTCGAGGGGGGAGGCTGCATTGGGCTCGCAGTGGCGGCGGTCAGTGCGAAGGTGGTGCGGTGCTACACGGTGGCGGTTTTGGGTGCGTCGGATCTCGATTTGGGGATGGGGGCTCGCGGTCTTCTCAGGCGAGAGGGAGAGAGGGGGCAGACGGAGGAGGTAAGGGCGAACGAGGAGGGAGGCTGGCGGTGGGCGGCGCTGCCTGGAGGGGGGTCGCGAAGGATCAATTTTGTTTTTTTTTCTTTAATTTTTCTTCTGAATGAAATAGAAACAGGGGGGGTAGGTATATGAGATATTTATATTATTTTTATATTATTTAATTTCAAAAAAGTTGACTTTTTTCATTCGACCTCTAAACGAGGCCCATCGCCTGTCGTCCATAGCTAATTACCCCCATTCCGAACACAATGGGATATGTGTCATAGGCTGATTCGATCGTTTCGATCAGTTTTCGTCAAAATCCAAATATAACTCTTTATATTGAATTTGAACGAACACTTCAATTTACCGGGGCCACATACTAAATAGAAAAATTCCCGAAAAATATTTTCTAGCTTCGTATTGACGATACGGTCTTAACAAAACTAATTTCATCGAAGTCTGAGACCGTTTGAAAAATAGTTATTTTCCAGTCGATTAAAATCAACTAAAACTGGTCAAACGCGTTTTCCTTTGCCACGCTCACATATCGATTCAAAAAATTACGAAATTTGAAACCTAGCAATAATCTGACATCGCGGATCCAACAAAAATGGTTTTGTCGAAAACCGAGGTCGTTTGCAAAATTTCCATTTTTAAGGGCCTGAATTCCATAGCGACTATTATGAATTTTCAACTAGACATCTTTTGATTCCCGCTATGAAATTTCAATTTTTTGGATTCGTTGGAAAGATATTCTCAATTAGATTCAAATATTTTTAGCTTCGCTAAAATCTGGTTTATTTTGCACCCGGTACATTCGTTTGAATTTTGAAATCGAATTATCAAACTACCGCGCCATTTTCAATTCCTTTTATAATTTAAAATAAATATATATATTCTAACGACGATTTATATAAATATATACGTTCGAATTCCATTCAAAATAAATTTCTCTTCGTTATTATTTAAAATAATTCATTTTAAATAATCAAAATTCATTAAAATAGCCAAAATAAAATTTAAATTGGTCTAGATTTCCGGGTTATTACATTAAGTGCTTATGATAATCATCAATTCAGAAGACAAATTTAGTCTTTTTAACACATGTCCCCTTTAACTTTCAGGAAATCCAATTATACCTATTGGTGAAGCGCTTAACTCTAAACTTGAAATCTTGTGAGTAGTTTCTATAGACCAAATACATGTCCAACAGTGTATTACTGACTGAATACTACATGGATTCCACATACTCGATGAAAATAGAGGTGTGGTCCAAGATAGCACCCTAGTTAGGGGTAATGGTGGATGTGACAACCCGGATTTTAAACAGGAATAACTAATTTATTTAAATCTTAAACTGATTTAGTTTGGGATTTAATAACTTAAAATTTATTTAAAGGAGAATTTGGTTGTCGATTTAATTTAAAATCGAGTTAAGTTTAATTTCAAGCTATGTGAACTTCTACGTGAATATATATTATAATAATAATTTATTATCAATGTACATAAGTGTTTTGAAATCGAGTTATTATTTACCGGTTTAACTTAACATAAGAAAATAGCCGTTTTCGAACAATCTTGGAATTCGATGGAACTAGTTTCATTATATTTGGAGTGTTAAATCACTATATGATTTGAATTTTCATTTCAGTCGTGCAAAATAGAAACACATATCAATAATCAATTCGAAATTTTAATAATAAATTTTAAATATAATTGAATTAGCTTTTGAAAAAAATTCGATTATGTTCGAAATAGGGGTTATTAGATATGAATGACAATTAGGATGTCTTGTTTCGAGTTTGAAAAAATCCGTGACTCGATGAATAGTGTTTTTGAGAGGTTATATAAGCATCACATTTGTTTACAATCTCAAAATAAAAATCCTATTCTCTATTTTTCTTCAAATCAATGGTTTAAATTTAATCTTCTAATCCGTACAATTAGTAAAAACTCCTAACTGGAAAGTCGTTCGCATCGTCGATTGGAGTTCATCCATGCCCGGCACTCGGCCATCGGAGGTCGTGGGTTATCGGAAATCACCATAAGTAGTCAGAACCCTCGTTTCGTGCTTTCTCGAACTATGTGTAAACTATCCACTTTCATCCCGATGTGACTGAAGAGAAAAGTAAGGGTGGAAGTTGCTCTTTCCAACAGTTGTGGTCGGAGGTGATGCGGTGGACTATGGCGTGCGAGATCTAAAGTTGAATGGTTTTTCTTCAAATATGATTTCCATGCAAACGAAGGCACAAGGTGGGTCAAGGCTTTTGGCGAATGGGCAACGTGGATATGCAGAGCTCGTGCTAGTATATGCTGGTGGTCTGATCAAAGGAGGTAGAGATGGATTTGAGATGTATGGTACGAAGAAAATGGGTTCGTTCGAACCTGGAAATGAACATAGGATGGGGATTATAACTTGATTAATTTACGTTAACGAGGTAATAAATTAATGTTAGTTACTGTCATTAAGAATTTAAGTTATTTAAATTTAAGTAAATATTTTAACACGTATATTTATTTCATACGAAATTAGATTGAGGCAAAACAAGTTGCATTGGGTTTGTATTCACAAAATCTACTTGTATAAGTTGGATTGATGTGATTTTTAGCTATTGGTCTTTTTTATGTAATTTCAAAAGCCTATTTAAAATTATATAAATCGACGTGAAATTGTCGAATTGGAATGGATGGTGAGTTAACTCTCACACTTTCTAGAATATTGTGAATATTGTTATTTTGTATAATAATATTCATTCTTGTTAGTATCTAAATTCTGTTTTTGGATGTTTTGGATGATTTATTGTTTTGTTGGTGGTTGTCGATATATATTCCCGTCTGTTAATGAATGACCTTCGACACTACTTGCTTTTAAGAGAAAGATGAATCATAAATGAATTATATTAGATTATCTAATTTATATTCATATATAAACTAATATATGAGCTATGATGCAGAGGGAGAGGTTGGAGGGATTTAACAGGATTCCTCAATGTGTTGGATGTTACATGCTTCATATTTTACACATATGAATTGTCTAACATAAGTAACAACAAAATATGATATGCAAGATGCTTGATGTCTTATTAATCAATAAACAGTATTGGTAAAGGGATTGGCAGCAGATGGCCTAAAATTGAACCTTTTAAGGCGTTGATTAGCTGCAAGGAGAATTGACTAAGTTGAAGTTATAAAATTATATTTATAAAAAAGCAAGTTTTTAAATTTATTTTATATAAGTTATACAAAATATTTTTTTTATAAATAAATCAATATTTATAAGTGAATTTCGTATGGATGTAATAAAATGTTTTGTATAGAAAATTCCTATGTTGTAAATAAGTTTTATAATCAGAGATTTTGAGTGTTAAATCTTAACTATGTTTTATGCGGTTATAAATCCAAGTTTTGCAATTAGATGAGTTTATTTGCAATTTCAACTACTTGGAACAAGTTTAATAAATAGCTTTATTTAACTTGTCAAATGACATATAAATGATATTGGTGTTTAGGATAGAATTTTATGAAAAGTTGGATATTTGTATAAGAAATTATAATGATTTAATTTGATTTTGAAATAAATTGTGAAAGATTTGATTTATAATCAAATAAATTCTGATAAGATTTAAAGTTTTATAAGATATAAAAATGGAGTTCTATTATGAGAATTTAAATGATTTTTTAAGGGAATTTATAAAGGTATTTTATAAATAAATCAAAGTTTTTAAAGCAAGTTTTATAAAAAGAGAATTTAAGCTAAAAAGGATATATTTTTAGCAGGAGCTTACTTAATAATTGGTTTAAGTAAAAATGGTTATATTTGGGAAGAAATTTTTAACTACAAGAGTGGTTTTTGAACCTTATTTAAATTGAATATTAAATGGAACTTATTGTGATATTTATTGAATATTAGGTTTTGTGCTAACAAACTTCTACTTATCTTATAGATAAGAATGTTGTCGAGTCAAGGTCTAAGCGGTAAGTAAAATACCCCAACTTGAACAAAAGTGGAGGTTGTAAACTAAATTATTATTTCCATAATTGGTGTATTAAACTTTAATTTGCATAGTTAAGAAGTTTAATAAAACTATTGGGATTTATAGTAAACATTGTTTCACATGACATTGCTTGGCTCAGGTATGATATGAGACTATACTTATACCACTTGGTTAAGTATATAACACTATTTTCTAAATACCGAAAATAGTATGGTTTTGTGAATACACTTATTCCAAGAAATAAGTGTATGGCTATGGTTTTCAAAGTAACGAAAACATGAGTTTTGTGAATATGCTTATCCCATTGAGATAAGTATATGTGATCGATTTCTAAGAATCGATGAAGTGATTTTAAAGAATGCTTTAATTAAAAGGGCATATGTTGTTGAGGTACTAAACAGTACTATTGTGATTTGATAGTTAAAGAACTGACTATCAATAAATTCCCTTTTAACTTATAACATGTTGGTTCGAGGAACCAAGATTGGAATGGGATCCAAAACCATTTTAACCCGATTTTATGTTCGAACTAGAATTTGCAGGTATGCTTGAGCAAAGATAAAGTTTTGAGAGCGCAAGAGTTTCTTGCTACTAATCATATGGAGGTAGTAGAGGTAACGCCTTTGATTTTTTATTCCCGATATATTGCCATTGAAGGGCAATGAACATTCAAAGATGAAATGTGCCATGTGTAAAAGATAAAAACGTAGCATTTAGCCTTATCAGCCGGTAATGATTAAAATCAAAGGAGATGTAGTAGGCTATGTAGGTCGCACCCATTAGGGTATGCACATCACCACTACAGAACGGTTGACCCTTTAATTATTATATGTTGAGGTGGTTGTTGATCGCAACCATGGTGATGATGTGTTTGGTACTATCAAGTTAGTGGTAGGCTAGTCTTGTGTTGGCAGAGAGACACAAGTTGTGTAACAACCCGAAAAATCAGAACTAATTTAAAAAAATTATTTTGGCAATTTTAATGAATTTTAAATATTTAAAATGATTTATTGGAAATAATAATGACGAGAAATTTATTTTGAATATAATTAGAATGTATAAATTTATTTAAATCGAAGTTAGAATATAAATATTTATTTTAGTTATAAAAGGAATAGGAAATGGTGAGGTAGTTTGAAAATTCGATTTCCAATTTCAAATGAATATACATGATTCAAAATAAATTGGATTTTTGTGAAACCAAAAATATTTAAATCTGTTTGAAAATATCTGTCGAACGAATCAGAAAAATTGAAATTTCATAGCGGGAATCAAAAGTTATGGCCAATTGAATGTTCAGAATAGTCACTATGGAATAAATATGGCCCTTAAAAATAGAAATTTTGCAAACAACCTCCGTTTTCGATGAAACCACTTTTGTTGGATCCAGAATGTCAAATTATTACTAGGTTTAAATTTCCGTAGTTTTTGGAATTAATATGTGAGCGTGGCAAAGGAAAACGCGTTTGGTAATTTAAGTTTGAATTGGATTGACCAGAAAAAGTCCATTTTTCAAACGGTCTCCAAATTCGATGAAATTAATTTTGTTGGGACCGTATCATCCAAACATAGCTAGATTTATTTTTCTGGAATTTTTAGAGTCAGTATGTGGCCTCAGTAAATTAAAATGTACGTTTAAATTTAATATACATTGACTTATATTTTAATTTTGATAAAAACTAGATGAAACAGTCGAATGGGCTCACGAAACATATCCCATTTTGTCCATAATAGGGGTATTTGGCTCGGGGCGACAGTCGTTGGAGTTCATTTGGAGTTCGGAGCGTTAAACTTCTAAATAAAGTAAATTTGAAATAAAATATTAATATAAAAATATTATAAAAGGTCATGGTAAAACCCGGTCAAGGAAAACCATAACCCTAATTATTTCCGCCGTCATCAGCGATTAAAGGCTGGAATTTTCCTAAAAGCGATCCCTTAAATTCACCTAATGTACTTTGAATTAGAACAAGAAATCAAAGGTAAAATTAAAGGGCATTCAGAGGGCTTTCGATCAGTACGAGTGTGATGATCTATAGTTCGATAGGCAGATGTAATTTTGGCCAGGAACAACGGCAGTTCATGGCGATTTTGGGTCGCCATCTGGGCACCGAGTGCAACGAGGTGGCTATGGTTGGGGAACTCCTACAGAGGCGCGTCGTGGAAGGGGGTTTGATCAGACTCCAATGCCCAAGGGTCATGGCGGCGACGGATTTTCTTCCTGGGGTGATGGGTTCAGCGAAGACGACTGGTTATTGAGGGGGATTAATTTTAATAGGGTAGTTAGTGTTTAATTATTAATTAATTTTCCAAATTAATGTAACTAACGTATTAAACTCCATTTATCCTTTATACGAGGTCCAAATCAGACGATTTCAAATCCGTTGAAATCGCCTCGACGAGCACTTCAATATGGAATTGACTAGAAGCAATTTGGAGCAAATCAGAATTTTAGGAAAATTCAAATGCAAATGGTTTAGAAATTCAGAAATAAAACTAACGGAGTGGAAAACTAATGTGAGAACTTCTCACTATTATTTTTTTACAGTTATTTAAATTATTTTGTAATTGCACATATGAACTGCTCATTATCGTCCACAGACCATGGACGACTTGTTTGATTGTATTGTGATGTAGAAATTGATTGTGATTGTAATGTATTGATATTTTTGTATATAAAAATTATTTATATAAAAAAAATATAAATTATTGTAAAATGAAAATAAAATAAATACTCATTTGCAAACTGGACGGTTTGTTTACGTACATTTATTTATCTGATATTGATTGGGACGATAAATTTTACACATCGCCCAACTACACAAATAGTAAACAGTATTTGTTGTTTGAAAACCCCGCACAGGTATTGGGATAATATTTGACATACACTACTCCAAATAAATTAGTGGTATGTCAAACGATGGGTTGAAAGACTATATAAGCGTTATTTATTTATTTTAATGCTTATACATTTGTTGAATGCACTAAGGATGTTGTTTGAATTTTTAATGATTGCTTACCATTATTGTTGTATATATATGGTGTTGAAATCAATATAAATAAAATTATATGGTAATTGATTGAGTCTAATTCCAGTTCAGAATTAACGAATATTTTAAAATAATATTCACTGAATATTGAAATGTGAAGCCGTGTTAAGTAGGTAAATGCCATTTTAACACGAACGGGAATTTTATCGATTTTATTTATTTTATAATGAATATTGAAAAGTGATTTCTAAATCTGATATTCTGAAAATATTATCATTTTAATATTGAAATGATATGGAAAATTAAATTTTGATTTGAAGTTGAAAATAGAATTGAAATCGTTTTAACATGAATTTAAAACGAATTGAAATCAATTTGAAATGAATTTAAAACGAATTTATATTGGAATATTCAATTTTGATTTGAATTTGAAAATGGAATTGAAATGAATTTATAAACGAATTTATGAGGAATATTCAAATTGGATTTGAATTTGAAAATAAAATTGAAATCATTTTAAAATGAATTTAAAACAAATTTATAATAGAATATTCAATTTTGATTTGAAATTGAAATGGAAGTGGAAACCATTTTTAAAACGAATTTAAAATGATTTATAAATTCGTTATAAATGGATATCGACGAAATATATAATATATTATACATATTATAATGGCCTGAATAGAATGCGCCGCGCAGCGACCGTTCGCGAATTTCAACCATTAAATTCAAATGGACGTTACGGGAGATCCGACCGTCGGATTCTCCTAAAACTGGAACCGTTGGGTTTGTATCGAAAAGAGCTTTCTAATGAATACAAGAGATTTGAAATCTAACGGATAGATTTAGAGATATATTCAAATCAATTTCAGAAAAGGTCGCTATGGATGTAGTTCGGTGGCCGTAATAGAAATCGACTGTACGGACGATAATAAAATTATTAAAAGTATGGAAAAATTATGTAAAATCATAACAAATGATTTGGAAAGAATTGGGATGAAAAATTCCATATTTGAAAAGACAAAAATATATTTTTATCAAAATGAACAAGTTATTAACTAGAAAAATGATATATTTATTTTTAGAAATAAATAAATTGGATTTGCAAATGGTTTTAAATTAACCATAATTTTTCCAATAAACAAATTGGAATGGATTTGAATCGAAATTATCTTCAGAATATTTCGATATTGGATTCCATGATTATACGGACATTGTGGATGAATTTGGAAGACATATATATCGTTATTCCAATACGATATTTGTTGATTTCAAAATTTGATACTGAATATAGGTAGATATATTTTCTATTCAGAGCCTTGTATTTAATATCTAATGGGATTTTGGGTTTGTCGTGAATGATGTCTTCACTAACACTATTCTTAAACCCAATTGAGAAAATATTAAATGCTTTTATTAAGATTTAATGAACTTTACCAATTAATTAATATTTAATTCAAATTGAATTGAATTGGATTTTGGGTGTGTCGTGAATGGTTTCTTTAAAAATGATGTTCTTAAACTCAATGGAGTTAAGAAAATTAGAAACTAACTGGAGATTAGCTAGTTGAATGGTTTCCTGGGAATTGATCTGATGTTGGTTTCGCCCTTCGGGATTAATACCTAGGGAATTGTTCTCTTACTAATTTACGGTTAAAGACTGATGGAATGATGTAATTAGAAACTAACCGGAGATTAGGTAAGTTGAATGGTTTCCTTGGTATTGATCTGACGTTGGTTTCGGCCTTCGAGATTAATACTTTGGGAATTGTTCTCTTACTAATTTACGGTTAAAAACTGATGGAATGGTGTCTTCAGTAACACTGTTCTTAAACCCCGTGTGAAAAGAATAAATCTTTAATTAAGATTATTAGAATTTCCAGTTATATTTAGTAATTGGAATGTGATTTTAGGTTTATCGTGAACCGTGTTTTAAATGACATTGGTTCTTTAACCCAGTTAAAGAAAGGATATGATTTCCCAAGTTAAATAATCATTAATAACGAATTTTTGGGAAGAATAAAACTAAGTGGAGTTTTAATGAATCTTTAATTAGAATGAAAATTGAATGTGATAATTAAAATTATCAAATCAAGAAAATGATCGAGAATGGAGTATCATTAGTTTTGCTCCAAACCATAGTTAAATCTTTAATTAGATTTGAACGTGAAGTGGTAATTAATTTTACCAATAACACCGTGGTGTTAGATATGGAGTATTCCCAGTTTTGCTCCATGGAATGAATAGGTTGGGATTGGGAAAATAAAGAAATGATTACTTCGGTAGGGTGCGCTAATCCCGACTAGTTTGGAAAACCTTAATTTGGTTTAAATTTTGAAAAGAATATTTGAATAAAAATAATATTCTGGATTGGAATGAGGTATATGATGTGTTGTTATAGCACTTGATTATAAGATACACGAGTTATTCGGAAAGACCGGGTTTAACCCATTCTGAATACATGATAGGACGAAAAGTCAAAGAGATTGAAGATGGTGCAAGACCGATGATCTTCACATCGGATGGATTGGGTGCTACTGTTGCACATGATTGGTGTAGCTACCTTGGAGGGGCTATAGTGGTAGCCGTCTAGACGTACTTGTTGATTGTACGGATATGTGAGGGCCTCTCTCCTGTATTGGACATACGGGACGAGGAATAAGGTGCCTCCGGTTTCGTTCAGACCTAGAACGGACTTGTAAATGGATGGTGTGTCTGACATTGTATTCCTTTATACCATATTTGTTGATCTCTGATAAATATATGTCTGTTTGGTGGCAGAGAATTTATTCTCTTGCTTAACACCCTTCTCTGAGACATACGAGCTCAGAGGTTATATATCGGCAGAAATCAGTGGTACGATATAGATTGATAGTGTGGCATGCTGAGATGCAGTGATCCAAACCTTTGTTGAAAAGCAAAGTTTGGTGGATGATGATCAAAGCACAACTTTAATATATCACAACTTTGTGTTGCGTTAACTCGCGAGCCTCACACACTGGTATGGTGGTAAACTGATGGTTAGATCAGTATACTTTTGAGATGAGGATAGAAATCCTGTGGTTGAGACGTACGAGCCCAGAGGTTATATATCGACAGAAATCAGTGGTACAGTATAGATTGATACTGTGGCATGCTGAGATGCAGTGATCCAAACCTTTGTTGAAAAGCAAAGTTTGGTGGATGATGATCAAAGCACAACTTTAATATAGCACAGTTTTGTGTAGCATTAATTCGCGAGCCTCACACACTGGTATGGTGGTAAACTGATGGCTAGATCAATATACTTTAGAGATGAGGATAGACATCCTGCGGGTTGTCATGGATTCGGTCGACTGAGGTGATACTGGTTGTGGTCGCCCCCACACCAGTAGGGATATGGGAACACCCCCCGATTCCTAGATGGATAGAGTTAGTGGTGTTTTCCAATGTTTGGACGTAAGCCAAAGTAACTTGTTTCTTGGATAGTGCGGATGTGCATTACGGCGTTTTCGCATGCCTGCGACATAAGACATTGGGAATTGTACTACGTGATAGATCTTTTGGATCAGGAGCCACCATGATGGAAATCCAAACTTCCAAATATGACATTTTGCGGTTTTGATTGTAGAGTTTAGTATGGCGACATGATATATGGTACTCATGCCGTCTATGATTGATACATTTATATTTGAAGTTGATTTCTTCACTTATAGTAATAATAAAAGATTTTTTTTAAAACGTACCAAGCATATTTGGCTATTATAAGGTAAAACTCAATCCTCCGGCTTGCGTTGCATTGTGTGATGGGATGTAAGTCTTATAATAGCTTTATTTTTCTTTATTTAGCATTGCGCTGTTTGTTTTAGGCACTGGTATTCTTGGGGGTAAACCCGTTCCGTGTTATACGGCGTGGTCCCTGATTTACCTCATTTTAAATAAAGTTTTAAATAACTGTTTTAGTTCTCACACCACTCCCTTGACTGACGTGGAGTTTATTATTTTAACCTAAACTCTGGGTGCCCATATTTTGCACTCGGGAAGCTAGTCGTTTTGGTTTTGCAGATTTCTTTATACAGGATCCTGGATTTATAGTTGGAGCTATATACGGAACGCTGTGTATCCGTGTATTTCTTTCGGTTGTATCTGTTAATGTTTTTCCGCTACGCATTGTATTTATACATTTTATTTCCACTGCTATAATCTCTGATATTTTTCTTTGTAATATTTAATAATACTCTGAATATTCTTGTACTCTGATGTAAATTGTTGTAATAAGAAATGAAATGTTCTTCTGTTTGTGTTCCGATTTGTCTTGTTCTCGAAGCAATCTGGGCTTTCCATCACGGGGAAGTTTGGGTCACCACAGGTTGACTCTCGGTACACTTGTCTAGAAAGGTACTACAACAGGTGGTACACCAGTGCCCATTCATTATATGGAATCCAAACTCTAATTTGAGTCCGTTTGGTTTCAAATATAAACCAATTGTGTCAAAACCTGAGATGTAAGCTTTCGGCTATATTTCTACTATATTTGTGGATTTTAAACATTATTATAATATCATTGAATTTATAATAAAAGTGATTCGGTTACCATAAGGGAAAAATGCATGTCGTGTTTATGTATGGTCGTATCTAACAAGAGCTCCATTCTTTTAGATGATTTCTAAAATTAAGCAAGTTGTGTATGATGTGAGTTTTCTCACTGAAAGTATTCTAGACTGATTCAGGTAGTTTTGTTTTCCCTCAAAATGTGCTTGGGTCAGATCGCATATTTTTTAGGTGTGTTTTTGATTTGTTTGGAGCTACAAGAGAGGAATTGGTGTCGAGCTAGAGTTGATATGTATTCTCGTAATTCTTGTATCAAATTATTCCTACTATGTGTGTTGTATTTACCTGTCATTGTACAGGTAGACTAATATGACTACATAGGACGACCTATTTGTGTACTCTTATTATTTGTTCATGTATGTATATAGTTTTCTCTTTGTGTAAAGAGTATTAGTATATTATATTTTATTCCTTTCGCTATGAGATTTTGATCTTTTTCGCTTCTGATGTGTTTGTATTCTTCTTCTTCTTCTTATATTCTAACCTTTCTTCCTTCTCACCCTCTAACTTATTTTTTCTAACTTTCTAGGTTTTTGGTACTTGAGTTTAGGTACGCGAATACAGAGGTTGTATTAGTGTCAAAATTCGAGCATTGATTTTCCCGTGTCGTTATACTGGAGGCAAAGGAGATGTTGGCGTTGTTGTGCCCCTAATCGGGGAGAACAAGCTAAGGAGACTCGCGATTAAGTCATCGTAGATGATGTCGTTGGAGACAACGGCATAGGAGCAACTCAAGAGCTGATAATCGAAATGGAAAATATTACTATCACTACGAACACGGCAAATATCACTAACAAACTGACGTTTAACCATTGCAATGAATTTCATAAACATTGAATATACCTCAGTTTTATCTATTAATAAAATCACCCATACTGCTTTAAAAAAATCATCAACTATAGTCAAAAAATACTTAGCACCACATGAAGAGACACAATGATATGGTCCCCACAAATCACAATGAATGAGTTCAAACACTTAAAAGCTCTATAATTACTATCTGAAAAACTACCCCTTGTCTGTTTAGCTTTCTGGCAAACATCACATGCTTTATTTAAATGCAAAGAACTATTAATAAAAGGTAAATGCTTCATCACTTTCTCAGCCGGCTGACCAAGTCTACTATGTCATAACTCCAAATCTCCAATTTGTACCACCAAAATAGCTGAACCTCTAACCTTTGAAGCATCACAAAAATAGTAAAGTCCACCCCACCATTCACCCGCTCCAATCACTATCCTCGTACTTCGGTCCGGAATAATACACAATGCATTCGTAAAGAGTGCATCACATTGAGTGTCATCAATCAAATGCGATACAAAAATTAAGTTGCAATGTAAATTTGGAATATAAAGAACATTGTTGAACGCCAACTCAGCAGACAAAACAACTCGGCCATACAAATTAGATGTAATCACTACACCATCCGGTAAGGTCACAGGAAAAGAAGAACGCTCAAATCGGTCAACCAAACAATCTAAACAACCCGTCACATGTACGGTAACACCTGTGTCAACAATCCATGGGATACCGAAAAACTTACCCATTAAATGATCAGATATGGGAGGAGCATTAGAATTACCAATCAAACTCATGATATGCTGATACTGGGAAGATAGATAATATGGGGAAGATGGATCTTTGTTTGGGTCATAAGGTGAAGAGATCAAGGGTTTCAGAGGGGTTCCACTATTGGCAGATCCATTAGAACTATGTTCATTGGCCATGATTGACGGCGCAAGGTTCAAAGATAGAGGAGGCTAGGATTTTTAGGCTCTAATACCATGTAGGAAAATAATTCTTCTTATTCAAAACTGTGCAGATGATACAAGTTTATAGAAAAATGAGTTTATGTTTCCTAGTAAACATATGTTAGAAAAATGGAAACAAATATAGTCTTCTACACTGAAAAACATATAATAAACTAATGGAAACAAATATATACAAATATATTCCTAACAATTACACCTACTCGTTGTACTATAGCCATTCTTGACATATATTTGTTATGTTTGCGGGCACAATGGGCAAGATTCACAGATATCGAAAACAATTCACCTCCAATGTTTACAAAGGTGATGTCTAGCCTAAATACACTTTAATTAAACTCGAGATTGAAGAGAGGGTCATGATAGAGATGACAAGGAAAACTTGTCTAGGATCATGTCCATCATTTCCTCTTTCACTCTCCGACCCGTTAAGCACTTGACAAAATTTCAAGTTGCCGAGATGAATCTTGCAACAGTGAGAAATCAAAGGTCATAATCCTAATCCCTCCTAAAGGCCATCTGGGCAAAAGCCACAAAGATAAAATTACCACACTGAAAGGAAAGGAACTCTTCCTTCAGACAAACACACTCAAAGCTCTATCTAAACCTCTGATCCTCCAGAGTTGGAACTCACAATTCAACAGCAGAATAAATAATTCAAACATCAATTCCTGAAATTCTACCTCTCTAGGATGGCATTCATTCCCAATATCCACCTCATTCCTTACGAATTTGACCTCCAACTGAAGGCAGGCATGGATGAAGTATGTGAACAATATCACAAGATGGTTAAGCTAGTTGGAAAATTTTCTATTGACATCGAGAATATGAAACAAAAGTCAGGTTGTAGTTAGAATGCTCTAGATACCTTAGACAAAGTAGTTACAAATTACAAGGCGAAGCTGGCCATAACAAAGAAAGAGGCTCTGATATCCAAATAACTATTTAACATGGGATGAGTACAATTCGAGTCCAAGCTTGATTCTTTATCTTTCAGGACTTAGTCTCTTTAAGATGAGGGTAAAATGATGGGTCAGGAGAATGTTGTCCTGAGAGTTGGCACTGAGTCTACGAGGAATGAGAGAGACTCCTTTGCTTTGGAAGTTGAGTAGTTAAAGATAATCTTGCCGAGTCTCATGAAGGCAAGAGAGCAGTCGAGGAAATTGCATAGGTGGCTTATTAGTCAATAAACAATGCAAAGATTCAATATGACATCAAGAACAAAGAGCTTAAAGCCCACGTGGAAAAAGAAAAAAAATTATATTAGGAGCTTAATCCTCTAATCCTTGGTTTCTATTCCCAAATCATTTGACATTTTGATTTTTCATGGGTTGAAAATTATCAACAACCAGTAGTTGACGCTTAGGAGTATTTAGTCACGGATGAAAAACTTGCCTCCTTGGATGAGTTTATTCATAAAGAGGAGCTTATGAGATTGTACTTGAAAGACAATGAACCTCAGATTCTAAAGGAAGGTTGACATTTGTTGAAGGAGGAGGAGAATAATTGTGAATGGGCCTACACAAAGAGTAAAAAATTATGGAGGAAATCACTGGCGTTGTCTAAGAAAATGCCGCTCTTGGGCAATCGACTAGTCAAGTAGTTCACACCAAGGACCTTCCTTCATATTAAAAAATCCCAAAGCCTCATGCCTGCTAAAGTTCTGGAAGTTCAAAGGAGTACATTCCCAATGACTCATATTTCAAAGGACTAAAGCTTATGACCCACATTGTTGACGCTGCACTCCTAGGCTCCTTAGAGGCGAAACTCTCGAAGGTATTTCTTTTTTGTCACTATAATTTGAAAAGTTCATAATTGCATGTCGACATGCTAAGGGAATGCAAGTCGAGACATCTAAATCCTTGCAGAGACTAATTGTTGTTGCCTCCCTAGCATAGGTAAATCATGCGCTAAGCTGCCTTCCGACTCACAAGTCAAATCTTCTATTGATTCCCAAGTGCCTCATGTTGATGCTCTTGACAAAGACAAGTGCATAATTAACGATCTGAATGACTTAAATGGAAACGGAGCCCAAGATGAAGGCGAGAAGAAATATTTATCAAGGGAGGTTGGGAAGATATGGCCACTAAGCATGGAAGAATTGGTGAAGTGGTAAGAGTTGAAGATGGCAATTGAATTAGAGTGTGGACTAGTCATGCTAGATCGTATCCAGATATTATCTCCAACTTCTACTGGCAACAAATATTCATGGAGTGTATCGCGCAGCTCCTATGAAGTCGACTTTACTAGTCTAACCAAATAGACCCCAGGTGCAGAGGAACAAAAAAGGCACTAATAAAGGCCATAAGAAGAGAAAATACAGGAAAAGCCACAATACTTTGCCAAAAGACAAGCTAAAGGATTAGTTTACCACTATGACCCTTTGCATAATTTGTTTTTTGGTTTTGCTTCTTGGATATTATTATACAAGTACAACCCTCGCTTTTGCGCACTATCTGGACATAAACTTGTATTTTAACATTTTATGGAGATAAAATTTATTTATTTTCAATGTCATTTGTGTTATAAGTTCTTAATGGTTTCCCATTCAATGTTCTTGCAATCGCGTAATTGTGATTTTGGCAAGACTATGCCTATTTGCACTCCTGAATCCAAGGATCGAACTAGCACAGTGTACATTTGTCGAACTTCTCAGCCCTCATCAGGAGGTGGAATAAAGTTCATGGTCTTATGTCAACATTCGCAGGCGTTGGGTCATCGTCTTTCACTAAGTGATTACTTTTCAGACCTTGGGTCTAAGTGAGGACGTCATAAGTCATCCTTTATACTCTCTCGTCGTTCGCTTAGGTTGGAGTTCTAGATTAAGTGGTCATAAGTCTTTGCGTGCCTTTCATTCTTACCTATCATTTTATACTACATCTAAAGTCTTTGTGAAATAGAGTTAAATGAGGGAAAATAGTCGAACCATATTCGTCTTGGCTTCGGTCTTTTATCATTAATCTAAGGTAAGAATCACCGCTAAAATGATCTAGTCATGTTTGATTAAAATTAACTCCTTCTCCCATCAAATTGTGGCATTCAAGTTAGAGCATATTTCTTTTAGTTAATCAACTCATTGGTACCCTTGGTTCATATGTAGAAAGAAAGAGTTGGAGGGTGGTCAATTACACCCTCTTACCTAGATGTTAATATTAACTGGTCGGATCACAACATTCAATTGTATAATTATAGAAAGAGAAACAGAGCATTGAAAAACCAAGTGCTTCATTAACAATAAGAATATAGTTCTCATATCGTGTTACTATGTTGTTTGAAAGCAATTTGCTATGTACAAGAATGAAATGATAAAAATAAAGTAAAACAATACTAGAAATGCTCGGCGTTCCATGCTCCTGGTAGTCGATCATCATAGCTTGAATGCTCCATTTTCAAGCCTTCTTTGGATAACGTTTGGTCCTTCTAATTTCTATCCTATATGGATAGGGATAATTGAGATATGTTTCAGGACGAGGTCACTAGATTCAGAGGTTTTGGATCAAACCTTACGATTGTTATTTCTAGCGACTCCGCATCTGTGCAAGGCAGCTCACAAAGTCGGCCTCCTATATTTTCTCATCTATCATGTCGAGACTCCAGGAGGAGCTCTTTACTAGTCAATGGTTCGTAATATGTAGTCTGATGAGAGGGGACTTTAGTTACATTTGGGATGACTATCTCGGAACCATACTCAAAGGTGAATAGAGTATGGCCAATCGTTGACTTATGGGTTGTCCTATATGCCCAAAAATTTTACAAGAGTTCATTGACCAACTTGCTTCCGGCTTTCTCCGAACGTTTCTTCAAATTTTACTTAATAACTTTATTAACAATGACAACTTGTCCAACCGATTGTTGATGTGAAAATGTAGTGAATCGCTTCTCGATACGATGATGCCAACAAAAGTCCCTACATTTGGAATTATCGAATTAGGTACCATTATCAGTTATGATAGTCTTATTAAGACCGAATCGATAGATAATGTTCCGGATGACAAAGTTGACCACACTTTTTGTTGAAATTATGGTCTATGGTTTAACTTTTGCCCGCTTAGTAAAATAATCCATTGCAATAATGACATACCTTATTTGTCTTTGAAGATCAGTAGAGTGCTTATAATATATATACCCCAGATAACAAAGGGCCATAAACTGATCATTTGGGGGTGTTAAGTTGGAAGAGCTCATGGAATTTTGGAAAACCTTTGGCTTTTGTCACGGTGACATGAATAATCAGCTGCATCTCGATTAACGAAGTGCTAGAAATAGCATATCGAAGTATCTTTTTGGCCAAAGTTCACCCACAATGTGGTTGTTGTACCTTCCTTCTTATACTTCTTACAACACACATTAGGCGTCGTCGTGGGCTACACACTGAAGAAAGGGGACAAAGAAATCTTTTCTGCACAATGTGTTTCTCTGGATGATGCATTCAGTTTCTTGGTGCAGGAAGGTAAGAATTTCGCTAAGCCTATCAGGTAGAGCACCGCAATGGGAAGTTCTTAATGGAAGTTATCCACGAATCCTTTCAGGTTCAAATTCAATGTTCAGTCATCCTTCGTCCAATCTATAATTGGGTTTCTCAGGGTTTCAATCCGAACCAGCCCTATTTGTTGAGCATTGTCTGAGTTACCCAACTTTACCAATGAATTGGCTTTTCGTTCTAGTCACGAGGAATGTTGAAATGGAACCATATTCAAACTTAGAAAGAGGTTTGTGAACTTGATTAAGATAGGGGGGCAAGTCGCACCCATTAAGCCTGGAAGTCCTTCTTGATTTGACATACGACAATTCGGTAATCACTAAAGTTCAAGATAAATTTTACTCCTAATTCCATAGTATGTTTGAAAGAAACAATCAGGGCTTTGTATTTGGCCTCAAAATTAGTTGTCGTAAAGTCGAGTTTTAATGCATGACAAGTTGGTCGTTCCTGCGAAGTCAGCAAGACAACTCCGGCGCCAAAACATTGATCATTACTACTCCATTTGTAAATAGTTTCGATTGGATAAAAGGTGGTTCACTATAACACCCCATTTTCTAAGGCCCAAAGCTAAGTGCTACAAATGTTGCAGTCATCTTTAATATTAACTTTTGGTTATAGGAAACTAATATGTTAATGAATCATAATATCAGAGAACATGTGAATATGATAGAATTTTGAACACATTCATTGATAATTAACATTCACACATTTCCTTTCAAAAACTCCGTTCATATCAAAATATGCACTGTATAAAATATATTCCCCAAGAGTAACATATGAAGGTACCGCCTTGGTTGACCAAAGCTACGTAAGTGATAAAAAAGTATGCCTAATACATCTTAAACAAGATAAAGAAAAATAGTGGGAAATATCCTGGAATATCTATTGTCTCCTGTGACACCCCACGTATGTTAATGTCACTCTTTAAGAGAATGCATTAAGTTTTGTGAAGCGTTAAAGGTAAAAGGAAACAAAAATATTACAAAACAAATATAAAATAACAGCGTAATTTAAAACTTTATTGAGTAGAAAATATCGTGGTTCGAAAACATAGTTACATCATGAGTCTGAAATGCATAAAACTGGGTACATCAACTTAAAACTTCTATCTTGTACTAAAATCATCAGAATACAATAAATAAAGAAGCATAATCCCCAATATATAGCCATAGTAGAGAAGATATGAAATCAAGCAGTACATCTAAGCAGCTCCAAGCAGAAGGAAAGAAGAACCCTGATCAAGCTTGAGTATTCCCACCCTTAGAACTTGGGAGGGAAGGACGAAAGAGAAAGAAGAGGAAAAAAATGGGTCAGACATAAAGTATGGCGAGTCCAGTTACTTTTAGCATATAAATAAATGAAAGCATTATGACAAGCGTATAAGTTGGAGAGAGATAACAGTGTCATATGACATGCATAACAAGGTAAACAGGATAAATTGAACAGTCATTACGCTTCTCTATTACTTTTATCTGCACCAATACTAGTATCATATGAAAAAGTTGATCCCCAACAAGTACAAGATGGTAGACTTAGGCGTACTTCTAGTGAGAGGCTTTACCCCATACAATAACAGGCAGCCAAACTGAACATACCGGTGTTACCCTTAAGGACAATAACGGGCTCCTAAACAAGTGAGACTAGATATACCCTAATTACTAGCCCAATCGACCGGCTCCCTAACTCATAAATACCCTGCGTTGGCCCCACAATAGGATGTATCACTTCCTAAAGTGGCAACCCTTTGTTTGCAAGATGTACACAAACCATTTCTACAGGTGTCAAGGCGTCTTAACCTCCCTAGTCTGGACCCATGCATGCACATGACCCCACCGGAATGCGCCACCCACACTGTCCCTCATACAAGTGACCTCTTATAATCAGCTCAGTAAGCGTGCCACTACTCCGGCCTAGTTCGGAGTACTCGTTTGATACTTATATGGGTTACCGACTGAAACGGATCCTACATACAAGATGATACAAGCTCCCCCTAGGCTTGCATCCCCACTACTAGGATTTCAACAGGTTATGCCTACCAATGTAACAAGATTGCATAACCCTAACTGGTTAAGTTTATGGGGCCTATATATATAAATATTACCCATCGCCACAAGATTTACTTAACCCTCCTACTGATTCAAACAAGTTTACTTAACCCCTACTCAATTTGATAGGTTCATGTAATCATTAAAGATTCAATCAAGTTAAGTATTACAGGTTAACAAGTTATCCCCATTCACATTGACTTCTTTTCAAGTTGCCAAGTTCCACTTGCTTAATAATTTCATGTATGTATATATACATATATGCATATATATATATATATATATATATATATATATAATCCATTTAAGTTTATTAATAAGCGCATCACATGTTATTCTTTAGATTGTAATTAACAAAAGTAATCTACAATCCCCTTATATTATTCATTGTCTGATTCCATAGTTACAATAACATGTTTTACTTAATTGTAATCAAGTTTACCTCATCTCAGTTCACCTGTTTCCTATTTAAGATGTCACTATAACTAGTCGTTTTTTACTTATTAACTTAGTTTTTTTTAATAAGGTTTACTAATAAGCTTCCTTTCCTTTTATTATATCTTATGTTATAGTTTCCACTTGTCCCTAGGACAAGCTTACCTATTATATAACATTCTCATTAATGTAATTAATTATAACGGGTTGTTCTCGTTACCCGTTTATTCAAATTCATTTCCATTAATTACAATTAGTGCCATTTATTTATGTCCTTTTATATACATATATTCATATATATGTTATGCACTAGACCTCTCACATTAAGTCTACAACTTGTGGATGCTGGATATGCCGGTTGGGTCCGGGTAGACTTCTTCCACAAGTCGGAATTAACCTTCTGTCTTAGCACGTTACGTGTTTATGCACTTAGACCTCTCACATTAGATTCACCACTTGTGGATGCTGGATATGCCGGGCGGTTCCAGACAGGCTTCTACTACAATTGTAATCTAACCTCATGTTTAAGTGCGATTATAGTTTCTAATTACTATAGATCTAGGCATATTCCTTCTCAAACAATTTTTCATGTTCATCGTAGGTTTTTAAATTATAGTATTCATTTTCAACAACTTTCAGTAGATTTGTCATCTAATAGATTAAACATCTCCGGCAGCTACAACAAGTTACTTACAATTTTATTATCATATTATGCTAAATCTTATATTAATCCTACCGATTTGTATACCCCAAATTACGGTCATAATTCACAATATAGCATTTGCCCCAAGTTTTAGTCAAATTGTACAGTATAGGTTACGCTCCTAGAGAAAGCCGCAATCATGATTCATAATACAAGTTATGCCCAAATTATAGATTTAGTTCATTGTATAGTTTATGCCCCCAAAAATCCTAATACAAGTTATGCCCCGATTTAGATCAAAATATAGATTATTCCCCAAATCCCAAGTCTTAGCTTTAGGTACAAATTATGCCCAAAATTACCAATCACGTTTTACAATACGAATTATGCCCCAAATTAATCGTTCCCAATTTTGTGCATTCACATATTTCGGCAATATGCCTAGGCTCGAAGGTAGCCTGGCTTTAAAAACAAAAAGGGGAAAAGGGGAAGAAGAGAACAAGAATAGGCATAGCAAATAAAAACTAGCATACAATGATAGAATTGGTCATACTAACAGAATAGGAATAGTGACATGATTAGGCAACCCAACATAATAAGCATATGGTGACATGATTACGCAATCTAACAGAATAGGGATATCATAAATAGGCATGATGAGATCTAAACAATGAATTAGATATACAATTAATAACATATCTGGTATGGTTTCAGATTACTAGTAGGCATAGGCTTAGATCCATACTTATAGGCATGTCAAGATTACATTTTAACTGTTTATATCTAAAATTAACACAGACTCGCTGTGATTAGATCTAAAGAATAGAAGATTTGATTGTAGATGTGGAATCACATATCTCTTGAATATGAATAACTTTTTATTGAAGAAGAATAGCCTATATCAAACTGAGTTGGGGCAGCACCTTGTTGTCCCCAATGATTTATGTAACACCCCGTAATTTTAAAATATTAAAATTAGCAAATTAAAGAATACCTAATTTTTAGAAGAAGAATTAAGTAAAACGGGTTACGCCATTGCGTTTGTCTCAGAATTCTGCTTGAGATAGACTCCAATTTTGCGTAAAATGGATACAGTATGAAGAAGTTATGGAGGTTAGAAGATTTAAGTTTAAACTAGAATTAAAATAAATAATTAATAAATCAAATTCGGGATTCAAAAGCAGAAGAGAAGCTGGGCGGGAAAATTCCCTCCATATGGTGTCGACACCCCCAGGGGAGTCAGCATAGGTGTCGACCCCTCTATAGGGGTGTCGACATAGGTGTCAACCCCCCCGTAGGGGTCGACCCCTGTGTGCTGATCTGGACAGTGACAATTTTCTAAGTTTAAGGGCTACGTGGTGACTTCTGATTGGCTGGGTGATGTGTATTTTGGATTTGGAGGGTTTAAATGGAACCTAACCTAATCTGAAGGCCCCAATTCACCAACTACACCTATATAAACACACCTAGACCTAACCCTATATTCATTAATCAAAGTAATGACGCCTCCATGCTGCTAAATTCTAAGTTAACCTAGCCTCCACCCTAATCAATCAAATTCAAGTTAAAAGACAACAATCAAAGCCTACATCGACGGATCTGCTAATTAACTTCAAAAATCAAAATTCAGAATCATTCTCTAATCCTTAAACCTATCTCTATGAATTTCTAGTCACTTTTAGTTTTTAATGGATAAATGTGAATTATGATAGAGTACAAATTGGGTATATGTTGTGAATCATAAATTATGCAAGTTTATTATGTCATTATCCCAGGATCCAATATGATTATGGACATTCTACTATGCTGACTATGTAGATCTTGACTTGCAACTATATTGTGGTAAATGCGAACTAATTAATTTAGATCTAATCCTTTATGCTAATCACCTTTCGCCTGTTATGTTGTAGTAATCATGATATATTGTAAATTGACATGTGATGCCACCCTTTTAGATCTAATCATGATACTATGTCACCCTAATTTTGTTAGACATCTAAATGACAAGTTTAGAACATGTTATGTTGACTTTGACATTGTAGATGCCACAAGTTCATTAGTTCTGTGTTCACCCTGTTATGATGATTACATGTCCATTCATCTTGTTGCATGCGTATGCCAAAACTGTGCTGAAACTATCACCTTTGTCACTCCCTTTTTATTGTTATTGCAAGGCTACTTTGTAGCCTCGATGACGCCAAAATACATGTAATCACGTTAGTTAGGAAATGGGGAAAAAGGAGATTTATAATTGGCATAATTTATATAATGTTTATATAAGTTGGACATATAATTCAAATAGGGAAACACATAAATAATCACCTATAATGACATAGGTAAATTTGGGTAAAAATGGCATAATTTGAATATGACCATTTATGGATATGTAATTCAAATTATTGTCGCAAAATAGGTATTGACACCTATAAAAGGAAAGGACTAATTAATTGGTAAATTAATTAAAAATGGAATGTTAGTAATTACAATTAGGAATTGTAATTGTACTTATGACATGAGGTTAGGTTACGTTAGTGGTGCAAGTCTGCCCAGACCCGACCGGCATATCCAGCAGCCACTAATGTTGAACCTAATGTGGGAGGTCTAAGTACGTAAATACGAAATGGGCTAAGACACGAGGTTAGGCCCAACTGTGGAATAAGACTTCCCGGACCGGACCGGCATATCCAGCATCCACTTGTTGTAGGTCTAATGTGGGAGGTTTAGCCCATTATAACCATAAAGGGAAATGGTAATGAATTGGACTACTTAACCTAGGTTAATTCATAGGGATTGTATAAACTTAAATTTAAGTTGGAGGTTAAGTAAACTTGGCTAAATAAAAGGGGAGGGTTAAGTAAATCTGGGGTAGGTGGGTAATATTAGTATATATAGGCCCACAAACTTAATCGTTAAATAAACATGCTTGAATCAATGGGAGGGTTAAGTAAATCGTGGGTAGGTGGGTAATATTAGTATATATAGGCCCATAAACTTAACCTGATAAGGTTATGTAATTAAAGACACCTTTTAGGTAAACATAACCAGTTGAAAACCTAGTAGTGGGGATGCAAGACAAAGGGGAGAGCTTGCATCATCTTGTGTGGGACCCATTTCAGTCAGTAACCCTTAAATAGGTATCAAACGGGTACTCCGAACTAGGTTGGAGGGGGGCACGCTTACTGAGCTGATTGTAAGAGATCCAAATGTAGGGGTGGTGTTAACGGCGCGTTCCATCGGGGTCATGTGCGTGCATGACTCCGCCTGCTGGGGAATATAAGACACAGTGACATCAGTAGATATGGTTGTGCACATCCGGAAATTAAAGGGTTGCCACTTTAGGGAGTGATACACCTTACTGTGGAGCCAGCACAGGGTATCTACGGAATAGGGAGTCGATCGATGGGGGGCAGTAAATAGGGTACATATAGTCCTGTCTGTTCCTGTGGGGTACCTGTGTTTCTGTCTGGGCTAACACCCATTATTTCTGTTTAGGTACTAGTTCTGTTTGGGTTAAAACCCGTTACTAGAGTACACCTAAAACTACCATTATATTTCTGATGGGATCATCCTGTTTTTGTTAAGTAATTGGGGAGTATGTAATCCTATTACATATCTGTTATACTAGTATTGGTGCAGAGCAAGGAAAGTATTAAGAAGCGCTATCTATTCTATCATATTGTCCTGTTTACCTTGTCATACTTGCCATTTATGTAGTGATCTCTTTTATCCACTTTGTATGCCTGTCATGTTCACCTTTATTTATTTACTGGATAAAAGTAACTAGAGTCGCCAGTCTTTATGTCTGATCCCTTTGTTTTTCCCTCTCTCTTCCGTTCCCTTCCCCCGGTTCTCAGGGAGGAAACACCCAGGCTTAGTCAGGACTTGGATACTATCTTGATGCAAGATACTTCTGGAGTATAGCTTAAGTCTTTGTCTCTACTCTTTTTATTGGGGAATAATTTTTTTCTTTAATACCTATGTGCTCTGATGATGCAAGACAGAAGTATTTTGTTGTAATGGTTTTATAACTTATGGTATTTTGAAATTTGGTATTATGTTTTATGTTGAAATAAAAATTTGAAATTTCCGCTGCTATCTTATTTATATCTGTCTTGTAATTATTCTGTGTCTATTTACCTACAACGCTTCATGAAACTTAATGCATTCCCTTAGTGAGTGACATTAACGGATGTGGGGTGTCACAATTTGGATGAATAAAAACAATGTGATTAAGGTCCTTTATATAGCTTAGGGTTCACGAATCTGGTCAGAAAACAAGTCCATATACGCAGGGATGAATTTCATTCGGATCTAGGGGGTGTCAACATGGGTGTTGACACCCTTAGGTAGGGTCGACCCCCAACGGTCCAAACTCCCGCCCAAGCCCGCATCTTCTGATTTCGAATTATTTTGAATTTCTGGTATGTTTAATTTATGTATAATTAGCTTATATATCTGTAAACTTCAAACCTTAACTAATATCTTCTTCATACGATGTCCGTTTTAAGCAAACTTGGAGTCTATCTTAAGAAAAATTCCGAGAAGTACGCAATGGCATAGTCTGTTTTACTTAATTCTCAATATTTAATTAAGTGTTCCTTAGTTTATCATTTTAATGTGTTATAAAATTATGGGATGTTGCATTCTCCCCTACTTAAAGAATTTCGTCCTCGAAATCTCTAAGTCAAGAGGAGTGTATATCCTAACATCCACATCCATCTACTCATCCACCAATCATAGGCATCCATTGTCCTTAAAAGATTTATAATGCTTATATAACATATGCAAAGGTATGTGTGTATATCCCAATACTAATGCGAAAGATTAGTCGGACTGCTGATTCAGTCGACCTCCTTAATGCAACATATGTTAGTGCCATGAATCCAACATGTATGCTAATAATCCTATTATAACATGTAAGTTCTATATGAGTGCGCAGTCATTCATCCAAATGCAACATCCATATGATGATGCACCCACTTTCATCCATTAAAAGAAGAAAAATGCACGCACGTCCATATGCAGTATGAAAGTGATTGAGTCGATCTAGTGCCTAATGTATGTGTATATGCGTCCACGAGAAAACACTTACTTCCACTTGAATCCATGAAACATAACATGTCTCAAACACGTGTTTACATCCAGGGGTTCCTACCTAAAGGTCGAAGATTCGATTGCTAGATATACTTAAGTGATAGAAACAAGCATGAATAAAAGCTTTCGAAAGGAAGTTAAGAATATACCCTTGAAATAAAAGGGTACGAAGCGCGAATCTTATCTTCAATCACCCAAGTTGCATCCTCTTGGTTATCTCCCTAATGAACTTTCAGCAACTTGACTTCTCGGTTGCGTAGCTTCTTAACCTTTGATCCAAGAATACGAGTAAGAACTTGTCTAACTGTCACCTCCCATTCCACCTCTACTTCCTCAAGCATACTCGGCTCAACTACTTCTGCAGTATCATGCAAGCACTTCCGTAAATGAGAAATGTGGGAAACATAATGAACGCTAGACAGTATCTCTGGTAGATTTTACCCTATAAGAAATTTGACATATTCTTTCCATTATGGGAAATGGTCCTACGAACCTTGGCGCCAGTTTCCCTACAGATCCAAAACGAACCACACCCCTCCGAGGTGATACCTTGATGAAACCATGTCTCCCACCTCAACTCAATATTGGTCCTTCCTTTATCTGCATATGACTTCTTCCTGTCCTGAGCTATCTTTATGCGCTTGCGGATAAGATCATTCTTTCTTGAAATTCTCTAATCGTCTCAGGTCCAATAGTATCCTATTTATGCTCTCTCAATTTGAGATCCTTCTACGAGAACATATACTTATACGACTTAGGGTCCATGTATAACTCGAACATCTCTCCCAGCAGATACTACTGCTAAGTCTTAAGCGCGAATACTATAGCAACTAATTCCAAAACATGGATAGGGTAGTTCTTCTCGTGAACTCTTAACTATCTACCTCCATAACATACTACCATTCCCTCCAGAACTGTAATTACTTTTTGCGAGATCTACTGCCCATCCAATCCTTAGAGACCACATGCCTTAAAAATCTCACTTCCTTAAATGTAGGGCATGTTCTTCCTCGTTCTTTGAGAAAAATCAAGATTCAGCAACAAAAACCACAACGAACTTATTTAGAAACTCCCGAAACACTCTGCTCATCAGATCCACAAAACAGGCGGGTGCATTCGTCAATCCGAATAGGCATGACGAGCCACTTGAAAAAACCACCTTGAGTTCTAAAAGCCGTTTTGTCTATACTGTTCTTGGCCACCCTCAACTGATGAGACCCCATAGTCAAGTCTAATTGAGAGAAAACAAATGCACTAACAAGCTGGTCAAACAGATCATTTATCCTCGGAAGTGGGTGCCTATTCTTCTTAGTGAGATTTTTCAACTCTCTATAATCCACACATAAGTGAAGGGAACCATCCGCCTTAGTGGGGAATACTACTGGAGAAATCCATTTAGATATGCTTCGCCTAATAAACCCTTTCTCAATTAGCTCCCCTACTTGCTTCCTAAGCTCCCTCCTGTCTCTTGGAGCCATATGGTGCACAGGAAATGCAACTGGTGTGATACCCTACGTCCGTTAATGTCACTCGTTAAGAGAATGCATTAAGTTTCATGAAGCGTTATAGGTAAACAGATACAGAACATTACAAGATAGATATAAAAGATAGCAGTGGAATATTTTTGTTTTAAAACATAATTCATAACATCATGGTCCAAAATATCACAAGTCTGGAACTACTTGAAAACCATTCCAATAATATAGAGCTTCTGTCTTGTACCATCAGAGTACAGAAATACATAAAAGAAAAATCATAATTCCCCAAAGAGACAAAGCCATAGTAGTAAAGACAAGAACATGAGCACAACCATATCTACTACCCTAATCGATTGGCTGCCTACTCCGTAGGTAGCCTGTGCCGGCCCACCATTAGGAGGTATTACTTTACTAAAGTGGCAACCCTTCGTGATGTGCACAACCATATCTACTGGTGCCACAGTCGTCTTATCCCCTTCTGCCCTTCCCATGCACACACGTCCCTGGTCGTTTTGCACCGCCCGCACCGTCCTCTACGTTTAGATCTCTTACAATCATCCCAGTAAGTGTGTCCCTACTCCGACCTAGGGGGAGTACTCGTTCGATACCATTATATGAGTTACTGACTAAAATGGGTCCCACACACAAGATGATACAAGATCTCCCCCTTGTCTTGTATCCCCATTAGGATTTCCACCGGTTATGTATACCTATTGGTGCCTTTAATTACATAACCCCATTAGGTTAAGTTTGTGGGTCTATATATAAATATTACCCACCCCTTCAGATGTTAGCCTACTTTGTAAAATAGGCAACACAAAGTCGTGATGTAAAGCGTTGAAGAAGTTAGAAAGCATCATAGCGGATCAGATCGGAGAGCCGCTGCTAATCGGATCAGAGAGCTGCTGCTAATCGGATCGGAGAGCTGCTGCTATTCGTATCGGTGAGCTACTACCAGGTTGGAACGGAGCAGAGCGAAATGGATAAGGACTTAGTTTCAGCTTAGTTCGGGTCGGATCGGATGCCCCGATCTGAACCCCCTCTGCACGCTCCTCCGAACCGAAGCCATGTTCCATATCACATCCCCCCACGATCGCCTGAATATTCGGAGCGGTTATGACCAGTTCCTACCCACGATAATCTCTACTCTGATGTGCTGTCAGCACTGGAGTCCATCCGAGCCCGAGGACGATGGGATGGAAGACACGTGGCTCCGACCCGGATCGAATGCTGAGTAAATCTCTACCTATAAATACCCTGCCCAGAGACAATTAAAGGGATCTTCTTTTTGGCACTTTGAGAGTTCAAACACTTTCATAAACCGAATTCCATCACTCCCAGATAATCCAAATCATCTTTCAATATTTGTTTTGAGACAATTGAATGAATGTACATGAATTATGAGTGAAATTGAGTGAACATCTCATTGTAATTGCATTTATATCGTCGAGAATAGTGATTATAAAGTGGACGTAGGCTTTTCAACGCCGAACCACTATAAATTCCGTGTCTCCATTTTACTTTTGATCTTATTTTATTTCGATTTCAGTCAATTTGGGTGTTAGAACCACTTTTTGGTCTAACATTTTGGTGCTTTCACCGAGAATCATTTGAATTCTCTATTTTTTCGGATTATCGTTCTACTTTTTGGACCGTTGAGTTCAAAGAAGTTAATCCTCAAATTTCGACGCTCTTGAATACTTGTTGGTTGATTGTTGACGAACTATGGCCAAAGGAAAAGGCAAGGAAGTTCAAACTAGTCAAGGGAACGAAGTTGGTGAAGATCAGCAATATGCGGTTGTGACAAGGTCTCGTGGGTAGAGCTCGGGAGTGGATCGGACAGATACAAGAAACCCGAAACGCACTCAAGGAGAGAGTTCTGACGCTATCCGAGTAGGAGAATCTGAAGCAGTGCACTCCCCCAACCTGAACCGACCCGAAAAGATCGCACTGCACCGATCCGAACAAGTCTCCCAGCTCCGACCCGACCTGATTGCCCAGCTCCGATCCGATCCGTCGCTTGGTGATGTTGGAACCTCTACTCGAGCCCCTCCAAATGCTCCGACTCCAGCCACCATGGTCAATGATCAGGTCAATCCATCTGCGCCTATTACTCAAGGAGATTTCTCGCGCCTACTTGACATGCTTGAGAGTACTAGGGAGGCCATGAAAATCCACGAGCGCACCAATCTCATGATGCAAGAAAACATGAGACTCATGAGCAGGGAAATTAGCGAACTCCGCAGACAGAGAACTCCATCCCCGGTTCACCACACACCAATGGATCAGTCTTCTTCTTCCGAGGAAGAACGGCCCTGTGAAAGAAGGCCGCTCGAACGACCTCAGAATTTGGAGCAGCTGACATTCGGATCTTTGGGGTCCCGCGAGGATGCTGTACGGGTACTAGGACCCAATGATCCAAGCTTGAGAGAGCCTATGTTATTACCGATGTAGGGATCCCATGTATTACCTAGAGACCCTAACCTTACCAATCCCACTCAGGGACAAATGCTCCAGCCCCTTCCTCCCGAGATCGACCGGGAGCGTAGGGAACGAAGCAGAGCAGAAGCGGCTCGAAGTAGAAGGGCGTCCCCTGATCAGGAGCCCAGAGGAAACCCGAACATCAGAAGGAGGGCGTCTCCTGATCAAGAGCCCAGAGGGAACCCGGATGCCAGAGCCAGGGAGCCTGAACGGCCCCTGACCAATGCTGACGTATGGGCTATGGTACGCCAAATCATGTCTGAAAGCCGGCACTACACCAATGAGGATTATGGCATTGAGCGATGCCATACTCCTTTCATTGACGACATCCTCAACTTTCAGTTTCCCCGACGTTTTAACCTGCCGTAGATGGACAAGTACAATGGGAGAACCGATCCGGGACAACATTTAATGCGATACTCATGGCTTATGAATGCTGCTGTTGCCCCTGACGCAGTGAAGTGTAAAGCCTTCCCGATCTATTTAGAAGATCTGGCGCTGCTATGGTTTACCCGACTTCCGCCTCGGTCGATATCGAATTTTAGGGAATTGAGCGAACGTTTTATGAATCAGTTCCGACTCCATACCCGAAAGTCTAACAGTGTTATTGAATTATCAAGAATTAAGCAGGTGCCGGGAGAGTCTTTGAAGTCATATCTAGACCGTTTCAACTTAGCTGTGACAGAAGTCAGTGACCCGCACGAGCCCACCATCTTGATGGCTTTGATGGAAGGAGTCGATCCTGATTCCGAGTTTGGAGATTATCTTTATGGGAAGCCACCTCCCACGAGAGAGTTGTTCTATGAAAAGGCCAATATTCAGTTAAGACGAGAGGAGGCAAGGGCAAACCGAAAGAGAAAGTCTGGAGCGGCTTCAAAAGAAAATGTTCAGAGTAATGTCACCGTGAAGCAGTCTGTAGAAAGTTCCGGGAAAGTTGAGGTGAATATGGGAAACAAGAGTGGAAACGACAATAATGGAAATGGGGGCAACAACAACAACCGTAACGCGAATGGTAATAGAAGAAATAGGAATAGAGGAGGTAATCCTGAAAAAAGACCCCGGTTCCAGACTTGTGAGAATTATACACCGCTGAACGACACTCTGGAGAACATTTACTTGGATACATACAGTGTTTTGCAATATAAAAGACCGCCACCTCGAGACTCAACGGAGAAAGAAATCGCAACTGGAAAGTTTTGTCTGTTTCCTGGAACTCATGGGCATTCAACAAATGAATGTCGACATTTGAGAGATTTGATTGAGAAGCTGCTGCGCGAAGGAAAATTGGATGAATATAAGGCTGCGCCAAGAGACAAGGGGCAAGGAGAACGGGCTCCAAACCAGATCCAATCTGCTCCCAAGCCTACAGCGCAGCAGAAAGGCAAGGGAATTGTTATCAACACCATAGTGGGTGGACCCCACCCAGCGATCCACAGTTTTAGAGCAATGGATCAATACGTAAATGCAGCTAAGCACGTAGATGTGGATGAATGTGATGATTTGGAAGATATCTCCCCTGTGAAACAACAAAGGACAATGTTTGATGACGTGATATTCCATAGCAGAGATAATACCGGAATCCAGTCACCCACTGACGATCCGTTGGTCATTACCACTACCATTGGACCGGCATTGGTTCATAAGGTGTTAGTAGACAATGGAAGCTCTGTTAATATTTTGTTTAAAAAGTCATTCGATCAGATGAAACTTGAGTCCTAAGATTTGAATCCAGGCGAAGGTTGGATTCGAGGCTTCAACGGAGCATCGACATCTCCGATGGGGTATATAGAATTGCCCGTAACATTGGGGCAAGGGGAACGCCGGAGAGTACGAATGCTTCAGTTCGTAGTGTTGGACGTAGATTCGCCCTACAATGAATTTTTGGGAAGGCCCGCCCTTGCAGAGTTCAGGGATTGCATCGCCCCTTGGTGTTTATTGCTTAAGTTCCCAACCGAAGCCGGAACAGGAGTAGTGAGAGGAGATCAAGTCTCCGGTCGGGCTTGCTATGTTGCCGAATTAAAGATGTTGATGAAGGGACTCAACATTGAGAGTAAAGGTGCCTCGCCTCCTCCAAAGGAAAGCTTGGCGTAGCAATTAGAGGGATCGGCCCCGAAGGAGTTGCCCAAAGGAACGCCTGAAGACTTGGATCCCTGAAAAGATGAGGAACCAGAGGCTAGAAATGCGACTCCTAACGAAGCAACAGTGGACATACCCATTGATGAAGCCGATCCAACAAATTTTTTGAAGATTGGGTCCCAGTTGGATCCACATCGAGCCAAAGAACTAACTGACTTCCTGAAGGCAAACCTGGACGTGTTCGCCTGGACTCACGCCGACATGTGTGGAATATCTCCATCCGTCATGAGTCATTTACTAAATATCAACCCAAAACACCCGCCTGTAAAGCAAAAGAGACGTGTGCTGGGCCCAGAGAGGTCGGTAGCTCTGAAAGAAGAACTGGAGAAGCTGAAACAGAATGGATTTATTAGAGATTCGACATATCCCGACTGGATATCGAATCCTGTCTTAGTAAAGAAGCCGAACAGAAAGTGGCGGACTTGCATTGATTTTTCAGATTTGAACAAAGCTTGCCCGAAAGATAGCTTCCCACTCCCCAGAATTGACCAGCTTGTAGACTCGACAGCAGGACACAAACTTCTTTCTTTCATGGACGCATATTCCGGGTACAACCAAATTCCTATGCACGTGCCAGATCAAGAACACACGAGCTTCATTACAAATTTGGGGTTATATTGTTATGTGGTCATGCCGTTCGGATTGAAAAACGCTGGAGCCACTTATCAACGCTTGGTGAACATGATGTTTTATAACCAAATAGGGAAGACTATGGAAGTTTATGTGGATGATATGCTTGTCAAATCGAAACAGTCTTCCAGCCATACACAAGACTTGGCAGAAATGTTTGGCATCTTACGAAGGTATCGGATGAAGTTGAATCCTTTGAAATGTTCGTTTGGAGTAGCATCGGGAAAGTTTCTAGGCTTCATTGTGAGCTCTTGAGGGATTGAAATTAATCCCAGCCAAATAGCAGCGATTAGAAACATTGAAGAACCAAGGAGAATTAAAGATGTCCAAAGTCTTGCAGGGAAAGTAGCCGCGTTGAGTAGATTTATCTCCAAAGCAACGGACAAATGCGTCCCCTTTTTTGACTTGATTAAAAGGGGAAAGAAGAACTTCGAATGGACTCCGGACTGTGTTGAGGCCTTTCGAAATTTATTGGAATTACGAGAAAAACCACCGATTTTGTCAAAGCCAGTGGATCATGAAGAGTTATTCGTTTACTTAGCGGTTTCGGCTCACGCTGTTAGCACAGCCTTGGTCCGAGAAGAAGATAAAGTGCAAAGGCCGGTATATTATGTAAGCAAGAAATTGGCAGTTGCAGAATGCAACTACCCAAGGATTGATAAGCTCGCTTACAGCCTCTTAGTTGCCTCCCGAAAACTTCGTCACTATTTCTAAGCTCATCCAATAACCATATACACAGACCAGCCTCTGAGGCAGGTGTTGCAGAGACCCGAAGCATCGGGGCGTTTGATCAAATGGAATATTGAATTAAGTCAGTTTGATTTAAATTTTCAACCGCGAAGGTCGATCAGGGGGCAGGCCCTGGCCGACTTTATAGCAGAATTCACAATCCAAGAGGAGGAAGTGATCGATGATAGAGTGATCAAGTCAGAGGACGAGTTAAAATTAGATCCATGGAAGCTGTACACAGACGGAGCCAAGAACGACCGAAGGTCCGGAGCTGGAATCGTCTTAGTTACTCCTGAGGGACGGTCGTTATATTATGCTCTACGATTAGAATTTCCAGCGACTAATAACGACTCTGAATATGAAGCCCTGATTACCGGGCTGAAACTTGCTAGAGAACTCGAAGTAAAGACATTGGACATATTTTGCGACTCCAAAATAGTTGTGTGCCAAATGCGAAAGGAGTTTGTGGCTCGGGGACCTCGACTTATCACTTACCTCGGGAAAGTGGAAAAGCTATTGAGCAACCTGGAGCGGTACAACATAACGCATATCCCAAGAGCCGAAAACCAGAAGGCAGACAGGCTAGCAAAGCTAGCTAGTTCCGACAACCCGGAAGAAACCGAAATAATCCCAATTGAAACGTTGGAATTGCCAAGCTTTGAGTCGATGGAAGTTGAATTCGCTTTCGAAGTAGAACCGGAGAAGGAGTCTTGGATGACCCCAATTAAGAATTTCCTTAAGAATGGGATACTCCCATCAAAGAAGAGTGAGAGACGGGCTATAGTTCGCAAGGCCACCAGATACATCCTTCAAGATGATACTCTTTACAGACAAGGATTTTCTATGCCCCTGTTACGATGTATAGCACACAACGACATCAAACGTGTACTAAGAGAAGTACACGAAGGTGAGTGTGGAGATCATACAGGAGGTCAGACTTTAGCGAAAAAGATATTGCAATATGGATACTTCTGGCCCACAATTAATAAAGATGCAGCTGATTATTCACGACGCTGCGACAAGTGCCAGAGATTCGCCAAAATCCCCAGAGCACCGTCGACCCAACTCAAATCGATGGTGAGCCCTTGGCCTTTTGCCACGTGGGGAATTGATATCATTGGAGTTCTACCAATTGCTAAAGGAGGAGCGAAATATGCAATAGTCGCTGTGGACTATTTTACGAAGTGGGTGGAAGCTGAGCCCCTAACCAAAATCACGGCAAGAAAGGTGATAAGTTTCGTGGTTAGAAATATTATATGCCGATTCGGGATCCCAAGGACCATCATAACTGATAACGGAACCCAGTTCGATGGTGCCGAATTCAGAAATTTCTGCCAGAAATATAAGATCGACAAACGGTACACTGCGGTCGCTTATCCACAGTCGAATGGGCAAGTAGAAGCAATAAACAAAGTCATAAAATCCATCCTCGAGAAACGGTTAGAACGCGCAAAGGAAAAATGGGTTGACGAATTGCCCTTAGCTTTGTGGGCATATCGGACAACGTTTAAGACAGCTACCGGTCATACCCCTTTCTCTCTCTCATTTGGTTCAGAAGCAGTAATTCCAGTAGAGCTTGAGGTTCCCTCCCACAGGGTGACATATTATGACCCGATGACGAATCGGGCACTCTTACTCGAGTCTCTTGATGAAATCGAAGAAAAAAGGGACGAAGCAGATTTGTGCGCGTCAAGACATCGACGTCAAATGGCACACTATTATGACAAAAAGGTTCGTCTTAGGACTTTTGAACCGGGAGATTTGGTGCTAAAGAGAGTTTTTCCATCCCTTCCTCATCTCGGTCCAAAGTGGGAAGGACCCTTTGTCATCCAACGGAAACTTGAAACAGGAACCTTCAAGTTAACGACCGTAGATGGCGAAGAGGTGCCTAGGGCATGGAATGCCCAACACTTGATGCGATATTTGAATTAGAAATGTTGTACTCTTTGCTGTTTTTGTTATGAACTTTGTAAAAAGGCACGACTTGCCTTAGAAAAGTCTGATGATACGAACAAAGAACTATAAAGTGGATGTAGGCTACGACTTAGCCGAACCACTATAAAAATATTGTGTGTCATTTACTTTCCTGCATTATATATACCTTCACCTACTATTCTGTTGCGATTATGGAATATAAGATGATTTAAAACCTGAAGGGTTGAAAACAGTTTATACGCAGGAAAAAGCACAATGACTGTTTGTGCGATAAGACAAAAGAATGGGAAGACGACATTCTTAACTCTAACTCGAGAATTGAGAGAGAGTATAAAGGACGGGAAGACGACGTCCTCTGAGGCGTGAAGGTGCACCCAGATAAGAGACCGCCTCAGTAAGAACTCTAACCTGAGTATAAGACAGGAGAGTATAAAAAATGCCAGAAAAAACGACAGGCATTAACGACACAGAGAATGTAACCCCGTCGGAGAATCGGGGACATTCTGACTACTGGACTAAATTTTGAACAGTTGACTGGGGGCATATATGTACACACATATTTCCCCCCACCATTACTTCATTACACACTTACAGTGGGACATGCATTCATACATAAGTGCAAAACTGATAACTAACAGACATTGCAGAAAACAAATTATTTTTTATTTACAAATGAATGAATTTGTACAGGAAAAAAGACAAAAAGAAGGTGTAAGGGCCACCCTTCACTACAACAAAATGCCGTATATATAGCGCAATATTATAGCTTTATAATTAAACGGCTATATAAAACACAGATAGAGTAAAAAAATACGATAACAAATTGGACGATAATGAAATCATTCCGCTATCTTTCCCTAAAGCCTGTTGGAACGCAGGAACTCAAACGAATGCGGCATCTTGGCAAAAAAAACTAGGCCGTGAAAATGAAAATTCCCTCTTTTCTCACTTTCCTCTTCGGACCAAAAGAAAACTTCTTTCTTCTCACGGCCATACAAATTCCTTTAAGAAGCCATCAATGGCTGCATCGCATCGATTCACTCCACGGCAACTACCTCGTCTATTCCGCGTCGGTTCTCACAATCAGGAAGGTCATCGGATTTGGCATCGATTAGCAACAACGTCGACCTTGTTGGTTCATTCCAGCAGCATGCTCGTTCAAGCGGCAACCACCATATTGATTCAGTCAACCATCAACGACTTCATCGACCAAATTCGTGGACTTGTTTGATAATTTCAATTTTGGGTTTTCGTGTTATTAATATTTTAAAAATTTGTCCTAAGTTTGATTCTAGAAATTCCTCTTTTGATTTTGTTTCATTTTATGAATCAGGGTTTTAAAGTGATGCCTTATTAATACATAGTCACATACACTTATAGGTTCGATTGATTACAAGGGCATTTGGTAGTTGATGTCATAAATATTTAAGTTATATTGGTGTGCTAATTGGTAAACACGTGGCAATGATTACCTAGGGCAATAGATTACCTTACGATTTCAGATTGTAACCAATAGCCAAAGATTCAATCAAATGAACAAAATAACTTATGGGTTCTGAACATTTACCGTATAGTATTTTATGAAGTGTATCCATATATAAGATATCTCTGAATAATTTTTTCCTTTGAATCTTATATTCTTCAATAAACAGAGGAAGTAGAAACAAGAAGTGAGTCATAGATGAATTTAAGTGCGTAATGGGAGCATCATATTGGTAATTCAAGCTAATGTTCAAGTGGAAAATTATAGATGATCAAGTGATCAACAAATCCTTTAAAGGGGGAACATTACAAGCTTAAAAGTTGACACCACATATACTAGTGAGGACGTTTAAGGCATAGACAAAGTGGAAGTTCTAATTTTAGGTGAGTATTCTTCTCACTCTAGACCAATACAAGATTATTGTAGGTTACTTTATTGTTACTATACTGTAAATTAATATTTTGATGTGTTTACATTTGTGTGTTATGATAAAAAATGATCCATATTTTTTAACATTGCTTTGTTTACACCTTACTTTTGGTTCTACAATATGTTAATGTGCGCGCGATACATACCCTTGCTGTTGGGGAAGAAATCCGTAAGTTGTTGATTAGATTGTAAAATTGAAATTATGGCAATTTCACTAGCATTTCTATATAGGTTTACCAGTAAATGATGATGTATGTTGTATAATGAGAACAGATGTATTATAATATTCAATTTTTATATATTTCAATGACAGTTTTACTTACAGTTTCATATATACAATCGTTGTATGTTTTGAAAGTAACAATACATACCTGTAAATTTTAACAATTACCTGTTCGTAGATTGTTATCATTCGCTCGTGTCACTATCCAACAGTTTACTTCTAATAATGAGGATGAGGCACCAAAAGAGTTTATACATCTTAATATGCAAATAATATATTAAACTATACCCAACATTTTACAAAGCTAACATATGATAAAAAATTGTTATCACGAAGCAATACAAACACATTGTACAAGAGCCAATTACATAAAGTAACTAACTTTTTCAACCTACTGTGTTCATGAAAGAGTAAAGCATGAGGCATATGTACTAGTAAGAAAATGGTGTCTGATATAAAATTATTTCCTCTTAAACGTTCTGTGGCCATGCTTGAATGTCTCTCGCTTCCTCTTTTGAATTTGCCATGACATCCTACGAAAGAGAATCCCATGGGAGTATCCTTCATGTGCAACATGCCTATGCACCTGGTGTGCCATATGCGGCGGAAACAACTGCTACACCTCCAGCAAACTTTACACTCATGCCACCATGCCCTGCGAATACATGTCAATTAAAGGAATTTATTAATTCATATAGGATACAACAAAAACTCAAATGTACCTTGACGAAGTGAAGCAGAGTGGCTTTGGATTGCCAGCAAGTAGATATCCTCCATGTTGTGGGTAACCCTATGTATGGTATCCTTGAGGAGGGCACCCCTTAAGAGCTGTTGGGTAGTCTTGAGGGTAACCTCCGGTGCAGGTTGGTAGCCTTGCAGTGGATATCCACAGTGATTCCCGATTTCTCCTGCAGCAAGCCCATGTGCCAAATTCGACATGAATTCTTTCCCATGGTTGTCACCATGTTCATCATGCTTAATTCTTATCTAATGTTTTATAACGCTATAATTTTAATCAAGTTATTAGTAGTTGTCCAATATGATCGATACTATACCATGTTTAAGTTGAACTCAAATTTATTAATTTTTTATTCAAATTTTATTACTAGTGCCATAATACAGAAAATTAGCCAGTATTTCTATTTATATGTTCATTCATCATCATTTGGAAATATATAACATAGTTTATTTTTGTAGATAACACCCACCCACACACACACACACACACACACACACACACATATATATATATATATATATTTAGGAAATGAAAGTGAAACTGAAATTTCAATTTCAAAAACCTTAATAGGCTGAAACGACATCTTAGGATCAATCAGTACTTGGTTTAATGTAGGTAATTCATGGCATCTCATTGTATCTCTACACAACGCTATTTGATTTCAGCATTGCTAAGTTTATAGCTATAGAGTCATGAAGACAATAATGTCACATATTCTATTTTTTGAATGCTATGCATATATGAAATTTAGAGCAAATTATTGTACTTCAACCTTTTTTAACTGATAATATTTGGTCATGCAACTACGTCAAAAGAATCCATAAACCAATATAGGTCTATAACATGTTCTCTTTATGCAACACATATATGAAATAACAATGGACGGGCAAGGAGAAAAGGTGATGGGGAAGATTGGCTCTCTCGGTGATAATGAATGGCTCTCTTAGGTGATGGGAAATTGTGAACTATGCTTCCACTTCTATTACTTAAAAAATAATACAGGAATCCAATCTTGCTTATGTGGCAGACGCATCTTTCGAGATTTCAAAATAGAGGCTTCTTACATATTTATTTGTTTTTCTGCTCCACATTAGAATAACTGCCTCCCTACCACTTACTCAGCCAAAATATTGTATTCCAATATGACGCGATTTGTAATGCAACTGTTTCAAATCTGGTCCCTAGACTATAATTTAGGTAAGTGGCTTTACCCTTCTTCCTAGTATTGTTATGCAAGATTGTTGTTATTTGATTAGTTTGTAGTGATTGCCGCTTTATCTACACTTTCCTTCACTGCATATTCGGGTCTGTACCTAGCAACCAGATTGCCTCGATGTTTCCCGACATGTAAGTTGTTCTTAAATTGCTCTCATTGCTTGAATTAGGGTGAATTGCCAATTATAGTTTGTTGTGTGTCCTGAAAATTTATGTTCATTAAAATGATCAAACATCTGTTCCTTTGGCCCTACTTCATTTAATTGCTGACTAAGCTAGTTGACATTTAAATGTCTTACTCATGTTCAAATTTTCAACAATCCTGTCATCATGTCTTAAAATTTCAGACTAGTATTTCTTCGATTATGAAAGATAAATGATATACTATTGTTATAACAACTTCAATGTCATCCTGTAACGTTAAAAACAAATATTTGACCAGTATGGCACATCCTTAAGCTTCACGTTTTTAGAAATATAAATATTGCAAAACTAAATGCACATTTTATAAGTCTAAAGGCTTTTTTGATTACATATCTTTCACAGGCTAAAATTTTACAAACCAGTGTGCAGGTTTGTTTCATTATTTATAAGGACAATGGGAAGCTTTGGAACCCAATCGTTGAGCCATGGTCATTTAGTCAATACAGTTATTCAAGACTCCAGATGCTACCGGTGGCTGTTCGCTTTGGGAAGAAAGAAATGTAGCATGGGAAGCCTCAACATTGTGCCATATATAATTGGGTTAGCCAATTATCATTCTAGCTCACCTTGATGTTGTCAGATTATATACAAATTAATACGAGGTAAATTGACATGTCCATTTTTTACATGTGTCTTTATAGTCTTCATGTTTTCTTATGGGCAAGATTTTGTAATACTGCAAAAAATTACACCACCACATCTATTTGCGCAAAATATTGAAGACAACTACTCGGTTATAAACCAAGCAACTTAGAGTACATATAACGTCACCAAACACCTAACAATATACGTTGTGTATTTGAATTTTGAAAATAAAATTTGATTTTTTGCTTGCATAATTATCTGAATTTGATATCAAGTTTAGCTGATATTGAGGAAATGTTACTTTGCCAAAGAAGTGAAATATAGCTGTTTATACTAGTATATAATTTGGACTTAACTTCTCTCTAATCGTGTACAGGCACAACAATCAGTCTAGATAGACTATCCTTTTGATATTTAATGGATTTTTAGATTATTATTTTTCTTCTATTCAACTTCCAACATAGAAAAAAATAGAATAAAAATAAAGGAGCTTTGATTTAACATACTTTTGCAATACATTAAGTTGAAACATAAAGGCTTTACTGTTGTATAAAAGCTTTTTGGATAGAATGTGTGTGATCTGTTTAGGCTTCATCTGATTGTTATTTAACATAGCTAATATCAAATGTTGAGACACACCTATTGTACAATTTATTACTCACTAATAGGTCGGCTAGGATGATGGCCAAATTTCAAGTACACTATTAAACACCTGATAACATCAGTTATCGCTTCTTCATGGTTTAACACCTAGGTTTGTTTGTCTCTATGTACCTTATGTTATAGCTATAGCACTATGGTTCATTGTCAATATAATAAAACATGAGATGATTGTATAAAACAGGCAATCAAGTATTATATGCTTATTTTTCCCAACCATGAACAATGATAACCAGTTCAACATGCTATGCTGATTGCACATTACGGATAACCTTAGGTCATCGTATATATATCGTATATCTTGATGTGTTTATATGTATCAACTCCCATATTGGATTATGAATCATCAATGGTATTTTGTTATTGTGATTATAAGACAATTGGTGATAAATTATGTTATCCGACGATATGCGTTCAGCGTTAATGGTGATATATAATACCTGAAATATGTTATACTGTGGCCAAGTTGCAAATATGTCTGGTGAAGGGCACATACCGAAAGAAATTAAATTTTATAATAACAAGCCGCTGATGTAATTTTGCCTTTTGAAATGTACTGTCGTATGAATATCACCATAAACAATGTTTAAACAGGCGTGTGGTTTTAGTGAAATACATCCAAATAATGATGATGTTCTAATATGTAATTTTGCCTTTTAAAAATGTACTGTCGTATGAACATCACCATGAATGATGTAAACAGGTGTGTTTAGGTGTGTGGTTTAAGTGAAATTCATCCAAATAATGATGATGTTTTAATATATTATTATCATTCTCAAATTTTACAACAAAATATACAAGGCACACTTTGGAATTTTGGAAAAGACAAAATTCTATGTTGATGACCAAAATTCTAATTTCTAAACATAACAAATATAGATCTAGAGATGCTCGTATACCTCCAACAATGTGCCTATATAATAGATACTATGAAATTCGCCCTCAGTGCAAAAACATGGCCTTCCATATGTATTTGTCTTCGAATATGTTAGGACTTAGGAACCATGAAGAACAAACATTCGGAATCATGGAGAATAAACGTTCGAAGTCATGGAGAATAAACTTGACTACCATGTTCACTGCTTAATAGACTGCATGGAATGTTTATAACAGATATAAAAGATTTTACAGCAAATTTGATCGCAATTCTTCCCCAATAAGAATAATTTAGTCCCTATTTCATTTCTTCGATGAGCTTTTGAAATTCTTACATCCTTATATGCAACCAACATATGTTTCATTGTTCTGCACATGCTATTGTAAATAAGTGTATGCTAAATATGAAAAACATTTTAGTTTCAGTTGTCTTATATTACCTTTTGTAAATAAGTGTATGATAAATATAGTTTGCTTTTAATTAATTGATCGATTAGGCATGCATTCGTGAAGAATTGGGTAGACTTGGTGCATATGTGTGCATTTGTTCAAGCAAAGAAAAGAGGTTAAACGATTGCTTGAAGAAATAGGGAGATATGGATTTGAAGGTAACAGGTCTCATTTGTGATATGTCAATCCGAGAGCAGAGAGAAGAGTTGATGATGAATGTGACATTAACTTTTGATGGGAAGCTTAATATTATGGTGAGTTTGATTTCCATAAGTCAACATGTGCGCTTATTCTTCTAAATTAGAGTATCGTAGAGATGTCTGATTAGTTGTTTACATCCCGTAAAATGATTTTAGATTATTTATTAATGACCCCAATTCTAGATTTAGCAATTATATAATTCATAATAACAATGTTTGTTGGTAGCTTGAATGGCCCCAGTTCCAGATTTATATGCATCACATATAGTTTAAGTCATTTACTTCAGCTAGTCATGGATATCATGAATGTATTAATGCAAAATCATTTACATTTTTTTTGCAGCATCTTATAAATTGACTATACATTCATTCTATGCAAATTGGACATGATTACATGTTTTGTACAAACCCTATACATTCCATACAAATCTTACTGAACCCATTCTTATAGTTTTTATTATTAAAGAGTATTGTTATGTCAGTTGTCGTCATCAAAGAGTATGTTTTTTTTTTTGTATTACTTTGTTGATCGGAAATATACAGTGCTGAGTCCACCAAAATATGAGGATGAAGATTCTATGTAAAGTCATTAACCATCTATCTTGGTTCAGGTGCCATCATACTCAGTTCATTGGAACAAAAGTATGATTGCTGGATTAAGTCCACTTCAGGAGGATGAACCCTTGTTGGGTAAGTCCACTTCAGATCAATAAATTTACATATAGAGAAGTGGGACTTGCTGTAATAAGAAAAACATAAAGCATATAATTGCTACACTTTACCTTTAAAGCTTGGAAGAGATAACCTAAGGTATTTTTGTCCTATTTCATATACTTGGATTATTTTTTAATGTCTTTTTATCTCACAGTACATTATTTATAGGCATTAATAAGCTAGTAGTTTCTTTTTAGTACTATTATTAGATCTGTTTTGGTATAAACTAAACTTTTTAGACCTGTTATAGGCATAAAAATATACAACGGACATGTAATGGAATTCTAGTTAAATTTGAACATCGGTTTAGTGTTATGATTTATGTTTGAAATGATTTTCATTCTAAAACATTACCGACTTCTCTAAAATTTGGCAAAAACTCAAACTTGATGTCTATGAAAAGTCTGATATATGCTCTTCATAAAAATAAAATAGTAATCCATGTACCCACTATCATATTGGTGCTTTGTTTTTTGATCTCTGAACAAAATTCAGGGCAACAGAACAACCATGGATTTCCTAAGATACACCAGGCATACTATTCACCATTTCAATTGAAGTAGAAACTCTAACCAGGACCATGTGACCGAAGGGAAGTTCAACCTCCATCCTCCATATTTCTACTGACAAATTTGATGTTCTAGAATGTTCTGGCTTTACTATCGGTCCGATTGCGCGAACACTACTACGAGCATAGACATAGGTTTCAAGGTACAGTTATTTGTTATAAATAAAATCGTTATTTATATTGCTGCATAAAATACGTATTTGTATAAATACCTACAACTATTATATGCACTTGTATGAACACATTGCTGCATAAAAACACATGAACAATATAAAATAATGAGCCTTTAATTTGGGTGATTGATGCAATATGAAATGTAGTTGGAAAATTGATTAACAAGTATGTTAAGATTTGCTTTTAGAAATATGGAAGATATGAACATAACTTGTGCCTATGTAAATTGCAGGTTTTGAAATATGGAATGTGCATGAGTTAATACGCTGAAGACTAATGGTGCATGATTTTTCATGTATAGTATTTGTTTGGAAACTATCTAAACTTATTTACATGGCTATGTAAGAATATCAACTATGTATGACCATATGTATTTTATGTTCTGAAATGAAATATGCTTTTACTATTTGACCTTTTACTATCATGTATGCCTTTTTTTAATGATTTTGCTATTAGATATGTAGTTTTGGATTTAAAAGATTTAATGTTGAACTGCCAATAATTTGCACAGTATGAACAAGAAATGTATTATTTGTAGTGCACTATAGAAAGAGCAGCATAGCAACAAACAAGTGCTATATTAAATGTATTAATAGTGGAAGAATGCTGGTATGGAAATTGAAAGTGAAGTGCTATAAAATCTTATTATATCTGTATAAAAGCGCTATAGGAAAGAAAATTATAGCTTAGACATAGAGCTATGAAGTATATTAAACTGCTATGGAATTTTTTTAATAGTGTTGCGTACGTGCTATGAAAAATTGGTTAACGCTATAAATAAAGGTTATGTTAAATAAAATAACATGGATATAATGCTATGATAAAGTTTTCATAGTGGTAATTATCCGCTATTAAATGTTTCATATAATAACATTTAGTTTAGTGCTATGAGATGTATCAAGGCTATTATAACATGTTGTTATATAGCGTCGTCACTAATGCTATGATATGATATTATAGAATTTTTCACGTGCTATTAGAAGGTAAATTCGGTGTAGTGCTTGCAGCAACAATTTTGGGTCAATCAAAGGCTAAATTAACGCAAGACATCCCACTATTTAGACTTCGAAGGAGGCTTGGACTTCTTAGCAGCCTTCTCCGCATCCCTCGCCTCTTTTTCAGCCTCCGTCAAGATGCACTTTGACTTTTTCTTCCCTGAAGCTGAAGTGCTGGAATCAGCTGACTTCTTCCTGGAAGGCGGAGCGCTGGAATCAAGAGAAGACTTTTTAGCAAGTTCCTCTGTTATAGATCTAGTTGAAAGCTTAACAACTAACCTTGATCCCGCATCCACAACTGCGAGGGGCTTAAGGCTTTCAGGGTCTAAGTCTTCAGCTTTAAGCTGCAAGCGTTTATCTGGGTCAGCTTTCAGTGCAGCTAATGTAACATCATCGGCGCTTTTCGACTCCCCGATTATAGACACCTCAGGATCTTCCTCATGTCCCCCGTTGTCGCCATCATCCTTTAAGGCGTCTATCATGTCGTCATCATGAGGAGTGTCAGCCTTGGACGGTTCAATTCCTACCTCCGAATCTATGGGGGCAGCCTTGTCTTTTCCCTCTTTAACCTTCTCCGTGTGCTCTGCTCTAGAGGCGGTTCCCTGGGACACATCTGTCTTTTCGGACGGTTCAATACCTATAGAGTGAGAAGCAACAGTTATCAAATCAGGAGAAAATAATGGGTTCTTCATCGATTGCTCAATCATGTGACGAAAGGTAGAGATAGCTTTGACGAATTAAGGTGAAAATGTAGAGATACCTTCCGAAGACTTCTCGGCTGGAGTAACTGCTGCCTCCGATGCCGTTTCGGGTATAGGGGATAAAAGAGTTGTTCGAGGGATCCCCGGGTTTTCCAGATCATATCCCTCTACTTCAGGAGTTGCAGAGGTAGTAGAGGAAGAACCAGCCTCGGGAATGTTCTTTTGCTTAGCCCTCCGCCTTTCTTCGTCCATAACAGCAGCAATGAGGTGGCGCCCTTCGGCCAGGCGTTCTGGTTCATCATCTCGTAAATATTTCTCCATCAGCTTGTCCTCGTCAATGGAATCAACCTTGACCTCCTCTTTCTCCCACTTAACGATCTGACTCCATACTTGGACTAGGGTAGATGGATAATCTTCAATCCAAGAAATATTTCGGCGGCAGATGATATGCGCAAAGAATTCAATCATTAATTCGCCGAAACCCTGAACCTCTCCCTTAGCCTCCGACAGTTGTTTGCGGGCCTCCTCAGCGGACTTGATAGCACATTCGACGTTACCCTCCGCTAGGGCAGCCCTGTTCTCCGCCTCCGCTAACTTAGAAGCCAAGTCAACGTTTTTCTTTTCCAATTCAACATTCCTCCTTGCTAACTCGCCATTCTTCCGCTCAAGGTCAGCGTAAGCAAGTCGTGTTTTGGCAGCATCTGACTTGGCATCTTCGGCTTGCTTTTTCAATTCCGAACGCTCTTGGGTATGGGACTCAAGCAAACCACGATAGCGTTTTTGCAGATCTTCAAATTGTTGTTTGAAGCTAGTAGCATCCCGTTGAGCAACAGCAAACTGGGCCTGTGTATCCTCCAAGTCTTTTCCTAGATTTTTTAAGGCCTTTGCATCGTCCTCTGCGGTTTTTTGCATCGAATCAGCATTCGTAATTAAAGTACGGATGATTCTGGAAAGGCAGCGCGAGTAATTGAACATTTCTGAATACTGTTTCTCGACCGCATCTATCTTTGCTTTGGCTTCATCTGCCCACCTTGAAGAAATAGGCTCAAGAGCAGGTAAAAAAGTCAAGTTTTCGAAGTAATGTTCGGGAAATTGCTCCTCCAGATACGCCCGCTTAACTGCAGTTTCAGCATCTAGCGGTGGAGGGGCGGGGATCGTCAGCTCAGTATCCCTGTGCGTGGAGGACTCGATAGCCTCTTTATCCGTTCTAGGACGTTTAGCAGGGACCTTACGCTTGCTTCGTGATTCGGTATCTTTTGGCGAACTCCTCTCCCTACTGCGCTTTTCTTGAGAAGAGGTCGAGTCTTTTGGTTGCGGCCTGTTCTCTTCCCTACGACCTTGGTAACCTTTATATCGCTCTGGGTCTGTCCGGATAGGAGAGCGAGAAATCGAGGATCGTGAACGATAAGGATCATAGGGCCTTCTATCCTCCCTACTGCGATCTTCGCGGCGATCATGCTCAGTATCATAGGGCGGATTAGACATGCTGCGGCGGAGTTTCCTGATATCGTAGTAGGATCGGGACATCTTGCCTGCACAACAAGACAAATGAAATTCAAGATCAATATTTTCACAAAGAGAAAGATGCTGTGAGTTGTGGTGCTAATGTGTAAAGTGTGTCCTAAGTGGTGTTTTCCCCCCGACAAACCCTAGTCCGAAGCTAAACTAGTACGAGCGGGTTCTTTGGCCTTAGCAGGAGTGGTCTCTTCGGAAGAAGTGAAAACTAAAGGATTCTTCCTAAAATCCTCTGAAGTGTAAATAGTTTCAGGTAAGGGGAGATCCCCCAAACCCTGAAATAGTGGGTCATCAGTGCTAGGGACATCTCCTTCAAAAGCATCGATCGGTGACTCTTTGGAAGACGTTGACCTTTCCGGAGAAATGGCATCCTCGGGAACAGTATATCCTTCGCGATGCTTTTCGGCCATGTTAGCCAATTCATCATCTTGAGTAGAAGACGGAGAGGGTGAAGCCTGAAGAGGCACTGTAGGAGCTCTTGAACCTTCGCCCGTTTCTAAGATTACGTCCACTGGAGGAATATATACATATGGAGCCGTCCCGTGACCAATGCTGCAGGTAATGGACAGCAACCCGTGAAGATGAAGATATTCGTCCTTAAGGACTTCATCAATAGTTAAAAACTTCTGATCACCATTAAGAAGCTGATGCATCTGATCAAAGAATGCTTGGTCCGATATTTGTTTTGGGTTGTCAACTGCAAACAAAAAGAAAAAATGAATTAATGCGGTGGTCTGAATGTACAGAGTCGGGATTTAGAAAACCAGTGCTTTACTTGATTTCGTCCACCTCCTAGCATACCTTGGTTGTTGCTTTACATAAAACCATTCCAGCCTGGAGTCCCCAGTTTTACTACTGAATGGTGCTGGAATTATTTTCCTCTTAGGGACAGACTCGAAGTAACAGAAAGAAGGGGTTTCTCGAGTCCGGTGCTTGAAGTTATAGAAGAAGTGAACGTCGTCAAAAGTGTGCTCTATGCCTAAAATCTCACGGTATGCTACATATAGGGTGTACAAGTAAGCATAGGAATTGGGATGCAGCTGCATGGGGGCAATCCTCATTTGTCTTAGAAAATCGACGACGAAAGGAGAAAATGGAGGAATAGCCCCGACGATGCTCATCAACCGAGTGATTGCCATATATCCCTCCGGAGGGTTGTGGGGACGATCAGATTTTGACGGCAACAAGGTATCCCCTTTGGGTATCACGTACTTTAGTCGTATTCGGACAAGTCTGTCATTGTCGATCGTCGATTCAACGGAATCTTGAGGTGATTCCAGTATGATAGCAGACTCAAATTCATCAGGAGCTCGGTTATCACCAATCCCTCCTTCCTCTTCACAACCCAGGGAAACTCCACCCTCAGAAGACACATTGTCGCTTTCTCGAGTTTCAATCTCGTAGTCTGAACCCTCATCATCCCACTTTGGATCCGAAGAAGAAGATATGTCTTCAAGAGTAATTTTGTTGGATGTTTCTGGGACCTCCTTCTTCTCTGCTAATCTAGAGGAGCGTCTGGATGTCATGGTCACAAAACTATTGAAGAAGCAATAGCACAAGTTAGAGTAAACTAGCCCGTATCCCCCCGTGCATGTGTACAAACTAACGTGTGAGAAATGTATGCAGAAAGTGTAAAGTTAACATTTGAAAGTGCGACGCAAAATCTTGGCAAAGTAATAAGGATCAAGGCAGTTCTTAATGTTCATTTATGTTCGCAGGGCACTATCCTAACTGTCCATTAAGTTGAAGATTAAGCCAAGAGTTGATTGGGCCAGTTAAAAAAGTTTTTATGCATTAAGTTGGACTGCTCTTCGGTTCGGTTCGGGTGCATTCATTGGGATCGGATCAGGGGCGTAGCCCTGCCTTGGATTCGGGGAAACATTGAAGCCCAGGAATCAAAGTCGGATCGGTTCGGAAAAAGACTCCCCAAACAGTTCGGATCGGATTGGGTATTCATGCCTCTCTCCTCCTTTATTTTACAGTCCGACCCGATCCGGTCAGGTGAGCTCTATTTCCCTCTTCAACTGTTTGCCCTGACCCGATCCGACCTTCTGAATTTCTCTTCCTTTTCCTTTCCTTCATTTTCCATACTCCATCGCCCGAACCAAACCCCTTGTAATCTCCTTCTTCTTCCTCTTCTTTAATTTTAAAGCCAATCTCGTCTCTGAAACCCCAGTTATGATCGAAAACGCTACGACTCCCTCTTCCAACGCCTCGAAGTGGCAACGGTGCCACCAACGACGATAACGAAGGAAGAGGATGTTGTAGCATGGAAACCACATCCAAATCGGTCGAATTGACCATAAATTTCAATTAAAACCAATTATCATGAAATTGATCAAGGATTTAAACCTACCAAGGTGATTAATTTGGAGATTCGCACGAGAATTGTAAAAGTTTTCCTCTTTTGAGACCTAGGGTTTCGGAACAGAACTTGCAAAACAATGAAAGGAAAAGAAAGTGAGAGGAAGATGAAGGCTGGGTTTATATAAATACATGGTGACTATTCGTATCCCCACTCGGACCGGCTCGAAAGCCCAGTAGCACAGCTTGGCCCACTAGTCCAATGCGAAATGGAAAAAGAAGAGGACCTGTTCGGGTCGGAACCCGAACCGAACAGAATGTCGTATCTCAGCATGGCATGTGAATTAAACTAAAATTCGAAGATAAAGATGAAAGCACAAGGAAAATCAAAAGTAAGATTACCAGGAAGGCACTATGCAACGACAATCAAAGCATGCTTCGTTTCCAACAGAAGCATCCTTTGAGGGGGCAAAATGTTAGCCTACTTTGTGAACTAGGCAACACAAAGTCGAGATGTAAAGCGTTGAAGAACTTAGAAAGCATCATAGCGGATCGGATCGGAGTGCTACTGCTAATCGGATCAGAGAGCTGCTGCTAATCGGATCGGAGAGCTGTTGCTATTCGTATCGGTGAGCTACTACCAGGTCGGAACGGAGCAGAGCGAAATGGATAAGGACTTAGTTTCAGCTTAGTTCGGGTCGGATCGGATGCCCCGATCCGAACCCCCTCTGCACGCTCCTCCGAACCGAAGCCATGTTCCATATCACATCCCCCCACGATCGCCTGAATATTCGGAGCGGTTATGACCAGTTCCTACCCACGATAATCTCTACTTTGATGCGCTGTCAGCACTGGAGTCCATCCGAGCCCGAGGACGATGGGATGGAAGACACGTGGCTCCGACCCGGATCGAATGCTGAGTAAATCTCCACCTATAAATACCCTGCCCAGAGACAATTAAAGGGATCTTCATTTTGGCACTTTGAGAGTTCAAACACTTTCATAAACCGAATTCCATCACTCCCAGATAATCCAAATCGTCTTTCAATATTTGTTTTGAGACAACTGAATGAATGTACATGAATTGTGAGTGAAATTGAGTGAGCATCTCATTGTAATTGCATTTATATCATCGAGAATAGTGATTATAAAGTGGACGTAGGCTTTTCAACGCCGAACCACTATAAATTCCGTGTCTCCATTTTACTTTTGATCTTATTTTATTTCGATTTCAGTCAATTTGGGTGTTAGAACCACTTTTTGGTCTAACATCAGATTTACTTAACCCACCCACTATCAACTGAATTTAGTTTACCCCTATTCAAGTTCATGTTCATACAATCCCTATGGATTCAACTAGGCTAAGTATTCCAATTCATTACCATGTCCATTTATGGTTATAATGAGCTGGACCCCTCACCTTAAGCCTACCACTTTTGGATGCTGGATATGCCAGTCAGTTCCGGGCAGACTTCTTCCACAAGTCGGGCTTAACCTCGTGCCTCAGCACATCTCATATTTTTGCACCTAGACCCCTCACATTAGATTCATCACTTGTGGTCGCTGGATATGTCGGGCGGTTCTAGGCAAACTTCCACCATAAGTGTAATCTAACCTCGTTTCTAGGCGCAATTACAGTTTCTAATTACTGTAATCCTAAGCATTCTATTATTAGCCAATTTTTACCTATGTCGTTATACGGTTCATGCCTCCTTTATCCCAAATATGTTCATAATGAATTATATGTCCAAATTCACATTAATATACTGTAATGTCCCAGATTTTTCGGTCATTTAAATTGAAATATTTAAATATGTTTTATATATTATTGGAAATATAAATGGATTTTATATCGAAATTATTTTTAAAATGAAGTTTGATATATATAATTTATAAGATAATTAAAATGAGCTCGAAATGATGTTGCAGTTTGTAATATTGAATTTTGAACTTCAATTAAATATACAGGATCCGATATAAATCGGATTTCAGTAAAACAAGAATAGTTTGAATCCATCTGATTATATCTTTCTATTGGAAGAGAAAAATTGAGATTTCATATTATAGATTGTTAGATATGTATAATTCAAATTTTCAGAAAATCGTTGTGGAATCATTTCTGAACCATAACGATAATTAAATATAATCAAATATTGGTTTCGAATTTGGACGAGACCTTTGGGACGTAGTTATAATTTAATTTTTAGATTTACTGTAATTTTTAATTTGGAAAATATGCCACTTTTTATTTGTAGTATTTTGCACCCTATATCAGCATTTTGGAGTTTCACAATATAAATTAATGTACCAATATTATTATATTTTTGGGATCGTGGGGAGCTGCTCGTTATAACGGTATATTTATTTTCATTTAGTTTGGAGTTAATGTCCGACAATGCGTATATTTAACGGCACAAAAATTTGCAGTAAAAATGTAATAATCGTATATAAATGAATGTACCAAACGGAATGTAAATAAATAAATATATTCCAGCCATCCTTCCAAGTTGATAACCGCCGTTTGTTCATCGTCATTTAACAAGGTATGTGAAAACAGTAAATGTTACATTGTCTTATTTTTGTGGACAAAAGGGAATAGTAAATCTCCACTGTCCATCATGTACATGCATAGCCTTACTTCATATTAATTAGCATAGTAAAAAAAATACGAAACCTGCCTATAAATAAATCTAAGAATTTACAGACCTAGAAAATAGGATAGCCTACTTTATGCAATGTTCATTTAATGTAATGAACATGCCTGATCCCTCGACGCAAGTTTGAAATTTTGGCACCTACCTTGTGCAGTTGTACCATAGGGAAGCGACAGTGACCCAGTACGTTTCTCCATACCCTATACGCATGTCCTAAGTTAAGACTAAACAAGAAAAATCAAGTACATCAGCAAGGAAAATCTTGACAAAAATGTGGCAAAGCCCTTTCAAGCTTTGGAAAAGGGATTCTGCCTATCTTCAATGAAACGCATTCAAGATTTGGACTTGACATGCTACTTTGGTCACATGGGTCAAATATTTCAGCAGTACATCTAACTTCAACTTTTTTTTTAAAATACGAGAATATGTTGTCAAGAAATGTGCACATTACCGTACATAAAAAGTAAATTAATCCTGCAGTATCTTTTCCAATCTCGACAAACCAATAAAGATTTCGGCTTGTAGTTGCCTGTACAAAAATCAATACCAATATCTTAGCAAATCATGATCACAGTATGTATAATCTGGGAGCAGATCACCTAGACCGGGACCTCCTGGTCCCCTGGTCCAGGCCAATGGGAATCCCCCATTTGGGGGCAATTTGCACTTTGCCCCCTGAATTCCACCCCGAATTTCAGGGTGCAAATTGCAAAATCTCCCAAATGGGGGATTTCTATTGGTCTGGACCAAGGGACCAGGGGGTCCCCGGTCCAGACGATCCGCTCCCGTATAATCTTGTCCAATAAAATCATGCAGGATCCTAGTCCATAACTTCAACTGATTGAAAATCTAAACAAATCATGGCACATGCAAAGACTGCAAATTTGTCAACAAAAGTATCCCTGCAATTTCTGATTCAACCATTTCCGGAGGGCATGGCTGCCATGCAAGCGACTGATTGACAGTGAAAACATGACATTATAATTAGAACAACCCACAATTCTTTCTTACTCAACATCAAAACAAAACCCAATTTTCTTTCTATCTGTTCGAACCCAAATATTTCAATTTTATATATGTTCGCTTCATCGCTTCGTCGCACATAAATATTTGACCCCGTTTGCTTTCCTTTTCCCGTAAACAATATGAAGCGCAGAACCAAATCACGAGCTAATGCTCTCTGACGAGAAGTGAAGGGCCCTTGAATGTTGCAATGGGAGATGTGGGGAGGAGAAACTGGAGTCAGCGGCGGTGAGGTTTGTCAGGGCTCTAGTGGCCTTCGCTGGTAATGAAGAGAGTTTGAACGAAATTTATGTGGTGCCTATTTCCTAAGTGCGGACTGTGGCCAGAGGAGTTGTCAAGGAGACTTGCGGTGTAAAGGGATGGCGGTTTAGTGAAGGAGAAATAGTTGTCGGCGATGGATCCAACGGTGCCATGATGTTTTCATTCCACGTGAGGATAGGCGGGTGGATATCGGTTTTTGCCTAGATAGGAAGACTTGACGCGTAATTCACTTGGTGGAAAAGTGAATACAGTGGATGAGTGAGGAAGAACAAATACGTGGAAGTTTGCATGGCATGAAACGCAGAAACATAGAGGGCAATGAAATAATGGATACATGCCAGAATTTGTCGCTGCGCATGGTGGTGTTTGCGTGGTAGTATAACTTTGGAGAGAGGATGCAGGTCATGGTATATATATACTGGGAAGCTTGGACGAATGGGAGAAAAGAAGTGCGAATATTGGATGTACCATGATTCGGGTTTGGTGAAGAAGTATACTGAAGAAAGAAGAAACATCAGGTAATTGGGGATGGCAGCATAGGAAACGCATTAGGAAGGGGTGACATGGCATTTTTTCTAGGTAACTAAAGATTTAAAAATAAAATTTAGTTTAGTTTAATAATCAATTTATATGTATGCACGTGTAACTGGAGTAGTAATCCATACGATGACAGCATTTGCACGGAAGTCGGTCCGTTAGAGTGGGGGCTACAAAGGCGACGCGACCAAGCTATTTTGGCTAGAGTCAGATGCAATTGGTATTTCATTTAATTTTAAACGTTGTTTAAAATTAAACGATACAATGCACAAACCATTAACCAAAAATATTGGTGAGTTAATTCTCACACTTTTCTGAACTGCTATGATGTGTTAAATTCACATTAAAAATATAATTCATCTTTAATCATAGAAATTCGATTATTGAATGCCTTGGTTGCTTATTAAATGGTTGCCGACAATTATATTTGTCGTATTGGATGATTTTGATTTAAATAATTATTTCATGAATTATTATCAAATATTATTATCATCTGTAATGCAGGGAAGAATAGGTTGGAGAGATCCGACCGGATTCCTCAAATATGAACTGTTTACCCCAACACAACAATATATCATGTTTGAATGTTGATGGTTGAACGTTGAATTGAAATTCAACATCGAGATAACGTTTTTAATCAATAAACGGTATTGATTAGGTTATTTGCAGCAGATGGGCCGAAACGGTATTTTTAAGATGTTAGTTCACCATCAGGCGAATTGACGTAATTGCAATTATAAAATTTATTTTATAATTGAAGTAAAGTTTTAAAAGTGTTTTTTTTAAAATAAAAGATTAAAAATATGACGATATTTATAAATGGTTTTACAAAAATAGTTATATAATATTTTGCAGCAATTTTAATAAGTGTAGTAGCCAGAATTTAACGTACGGATTATTGTTTGAAAACAACTGTTTAAGTAAAACAGTTAAGCAATATAATTATTTTAATTATATTAATCTAGTAAGAAAAGTAATCGTAACCAGTTAACAAATAACTGACATTTATGTTGATGAAGACAACTGTTTAATTAGAGTTGATAATTTCATTAATCGTTCTTCGATTAATTTAAGGAAAATGGTTTGACGAATAATTATTTTTATGTTAATAATATTTCTTCAATATTAATTATATTTTTATTTAATGATATTTAAATTTTTTATTGATTTATAAATCATTAATGAAGTATTTATCATTTAATAATATCGATAAGCGATTAGTTGATCTATTTTTAAACTATTCCACTTCAGTTAATAATGGAATTAATTAATTATTGTGGTTAATAATAATTAAAGTGATTTACTTCTTATATAGAAGTAAATTAAGAATTTATCGAGTTTAAAAAGGAATTGGGTTTAAAGCGATACATGCCAAACTTATAAAATAAGTTGCTAAGCTAATGTGTCGTTTGAGTGAATGTATGTAATAACTAAATTAAGTACAAGCGAAAAGGTTGGAAGAAGTTTTCAAATTATAAAAGGAATTTTCATATAAGTTTTAAATAAGGTTTTGTTTACTAAAATATTAAAATGAGTAAACAAAGATTAATTGGAAGTGATTTACCAGGAAAGAAGATTGACGGATTTATATAGGAAAAGTATATAAGTAGATGCTAGGAAGAAATCTGAGTTTTGAAATAAAGTTTATAAAGAAGTTAAACTCGGGAAATGAATTTAAATAAGTTTTACTAAAGGAAATGGATTAAGTGAACGATTATAATTGGAAGCAGATTTAGGTTAATGAAAAAGTAAGAGGCTTAGTTAAATTTTGTGTAAAAGAATTAGTAAATGGGTTTTTAAACGAATCCAATTGTAAATGAGTTATATTACAGAGGATTAAAGCAAAAGAGTTTGTGTTAGTTAACTTTACTTGAATAAAAAGTAAAAAAAAAATATTTTGAAAATAAATATACCAGAAAAATGGTTCTTAAAAACCATATCTGTAAGATAATAGAAAATGGAAATGATAGGTATGGTGTTTCAAACTTTTATCTATTATAAGATAAGAACGTTGCCAGTCAAGGTCTGAGAGGTAATTAAATACCCCAACTTGGATGGCTTCACTATTATCAAGGGATGATATTAGCTTGTAATGGTAAGGATGTTGAAATTTGGTTTATTGCAAGATAGTATTGCAATGTTACTTGCAAGATTCGGAATGTAATTCAAATAGTAGGTTTCAAAGTAAACAATGAATAATTTATCAGGTTATAACTCAAGTTTGAATCATGAATTATTTATTATCTTGAGTTAAGAATACATGGCGATCCTCGCAAGTAAAAGTAATGTATGAGATTTGGCGAATATATAGGGATGTTTTGAAATAAAGGAATGAAAGTGAGATTGGTAAATAAAGATATATTATTGTTTTCAATGTAACAAATAAATGAGATGTTAGTAATATGAAATTGAAATGGAAATAGAAATCAAAGTGGATTAAAATTGGTTGGGTGGATTAAATTTTGGATCCAATCCTAAATTGTGTAATTTAAAACGAGAAATGGAGTTGGATTAAGTTATAATCGAAAAAGGTTTAAAGTAAGTTTTTATATAATCTTTGATTTATATTTGAATCAATGGCTTATTTAAAATGTTAAAAGGATATACTAAATATGATAAGGGATATGGTGTAGTTTTAAAGAAATTGGAACTTACTGTATGTTGGTTAAGTTGGGTAACTTTCGAGGTGTCAATCTGATGTTGGTTTCGGTCTTCCGAATTGATACTTAGATAATTATTCACTTACTAATTTACAACGAGGAACTAATGGAGTAAGAAGTGAGACGATAACTGAATATTCTTATATTAAATAAAAATAGGGGAATATTTTCATAATATTCAAAATATATAAGTTTAAATTAACCAAATGTTAAATATCAAAGAGGCCAAGTGATGCTGAATACTAGACCGGTAACTTTATTTTATTTTTATGGATGAATGTATGTTTATTTGATAGTTAAATAACCGACTATCAAAACTGACCAATTATCGGTTGTTGGTACGGAAAGACCGAGATCGAATTTATATTCGAAAACCATTCTGACCAACAAATAAGAAATCAAGAAAGAAATTAGACGTTGACGTGATGGATCATTTGAAGACCATAGATCTTCATAAAACAGAAGTATTGCTTATAATCTTTGGGTAACTCCCAGAGATAAACTGTGATTCTATCATGGTTGGAGTCTATGGGTTGCAAGGACTGCTCGCTACAAATCTATTGGGTGATTCCTAGGATGTAGTAGGAGAGTGCCTTCGGTTGTCCAGTCCCAGGGCAACGTGTATGGACGGATCTGACGATGTGGCGTTCAAACTGAAGAGTGGTCAGATGTTCAAAAAGGAAATTTATAACCTCAAGCCTCACAACCGGGAAATGAAAAAAATGAGGCAGGCAGCATGGCTGTGTGGGTCGCACCCATTACGGTGTATTGTCACCATTTAGAGAATATTCATATTTGTTACTTCTTTTCATTTCTGTATCTCCCGGGAACGGTTATGTTGCTAGCAACCGTAGGTGGAAATATATTCGATACACTCAAGAGAAATGAGTCGGTCATGTGTGGGCCAGGTTGCAAGACATTCTTGTTAGACCCATTGTATTCATCTCTAGAGATACACTATCGGTAGGTGGTTCCATACCTTGTCATAGTTTGAATGCAATCTCCAATAAGCGCCCGCGGTTTTGATTGTATACTATTTATACGGAGCATAAGATACAAGCGTTCCGTTAGATTCTATTTATTTGTATTTAGACACTGTTATAATATCAGAAGATATATGATTTCAAAAATATTTGGGTTATAGTAAGGTAAAAACCGTCCGTATTTATGTGTGGGTTGGTCTTACTGTTATCTTTTTTTTTCGAAAGGATTTTCAAAGTTAAACAAGTTGTCGTGCTATGAATTTATCACTGCAAGTATTCCATACTTATCCGGGTGAATTTTGCTTTGCTTCAAATGTGCTTGGGTCAGACCGAGTGTATTTACATGTTAGGTTCCGCTTGGAGTTCAGGAGCCGAAAGCAGGAGGCTTCACCGTTAGTTATTTAAAGTTCATTTCCACTATGTCTGATGTATGATATACTCTGATAATTGGTATGTATATACAGTTCTTTTGTATAAAGAGATTTGATGTATTATATTTTAATTCATTCCGCTATGAGATTCTGATGTTCTTCTTATTCTTCTATTCTAATATTTCTTTCTTTCTTTTCTCACCCTCTAATTACTTTCTCATAACGTTCCAGTGTTTTTGATGCATGAATGTTCGACACGGTGTTTTGTATCGATTTTCGGGGTCGAAAATTCTCGGTTCGTCACATATACATTATTCAAGTTATGCCAAATTTCTCCTTTTTAAAGTTATGTCCAATTTTAACGTTTTTTTTCCCTCGTTCCCAAACTAACGCGTTCGCATAATTTTAGCGGCATGCCTAGGCTCTAAAATAACCTGGCTATATAAATAAAATGGAAAGGGTGAAAGGAAGATGACATAAATGATAATTCTAATGAAATTGGTATAAACATATAATGGCATAATGTTAAGGTGGACATATAAGAATAGATTGGTGAACTTATGATAATAAAACTGGTTCTTAACATAGTAGGGATGTCATAATAGGCATGATTAGATCTAAACAAGGATTTAGATGTCCAACTAATGACAGATCCAAATTGACCACAACATGATAGGCACAAGATTATCTAAATATTGAATTAGATCTATATTCAAAAGTAGATTTGGCATGATAAAGATTAAGATCCAAGTCATAGTTAATTTAGAATATCATGGATTCAAAAATTACAATAGATCTAGCATGATTCAGTCAGAGGGATAGAACCAACTTATAGTCATATTATGTTTTACTTTTAATCATTTAAATCTAAAGGTAACTTAAACTCACAGTGCTAGAATCTGGAAAAATAGAAGGCTAAAAGTGGAGGTCGAATCACAGATCTACACTTGAATCTATAAACTTTGATTATAGAAGAAGAAATGGTTTTGATTCAGTCCAGGCACCGACAATATTTAGGCCTCCATTGATTTCAGTGTGAGAAAACTAGAAAAATGAGGTCGTATATATAACTGCCAGCCCTCAGAACTGACCTGCCACGTCCTCCCTAGGGGGTTCGACCCCCCTTTAGGATGTCGACACCCCTAGGCGGGAATTTTCCCACTCACCTAGATTTTCATGATTTGAACGATTTTGAAATTTCTTGATCTTATATGTATATATATAATTATCTTGCGCTCATACAAACTTCAAACCATCATAACTTCTTCATACGGTGTCCGTTTTACGCAAACCAAATGTCTATCTTAACCAGAATTTCAAGGACGCAATGATGCAGTCCGTTTCCCTTGATTATGAATATTAAATTAATTATTATTTAATTTATCCTCTTTATTGTTGTTAAAATTACGGGGTGTTGCATTCTCCCCTACTCAAAGGATTTCGTCGCCGAAATCTTCAAGTTAAGAAGAATGCATATCCTACCATCCATCACGGGCATCCATTGCCCTTAACGAGTTCTAATGCTTGAATGAACATATGCAAAAGTGTGTGTATATATCCCAATACTAATGCGAAGATCAGGCGGTCTACTGATTCAGTCGACCTCCTTAATGCAATGTATGTTATGCCATGAATCCAACACGTATGCAACAATCCTATTATAACATGTAAGTTCATATGTGTGCACAATCATTAGTCCAAATGCAACATCCTTATGATGATACATCCATTTTCATCCATTGAAAGAAGGAAAATGCACACACATCCATATGGAGTATGAGAGTGATTGAGCCAATCTAGTGCCTAATGTGTGTATATATGCATCCACGAGCAACCACTAGCAAATACTTGCATCCATCAAACATAACATGTCTTAAACACATGTTTATATCCATGGGATTCTTACCAAAAGGTCGAAGATTCGATCGATAGGACATAATTAAATGATGGAAACAAGCATAAATAAAAGCTTTGGAAAAGGAATTATGAACATACCCTCAAAAAGAAAATGGTATGAAGCACAAGTCTTGTCTTCGTTCTCCCAAGTTTTACCACCTATGTTATCTTCCCATTGAACTTTCACCAACTTGACTTCTCCATTGCGTAGCTTCTTAACTTCTAATCCAAGAATACAGGAAGGAACTCGTCTGACTATCGCCTCCCGTTCCAGCTCTACTTCTTCCAATACACTCGGCTCAACTACTTCTGCAGTATCATGCAAGAACTTCCGCAAATGAGAAACATGGAAAACATCATGAAGGCCAAATAGTCTCTCTGGCAGCTTTACCCTATAGGCTATTTGGCCAATCCTTTCTGTTATGGGAAATGGCCCTACGAATCTTAGTGCCAACTTCCCTACAGATCCGAAGCGAACCACATTCCTCAAAGGTGACACTTTAACGAAAACCATATCTACTTCAAATTCAATGTCAGTCCTTCTCTTGTCTACGTAGGATTTCTTCCTATCTTGAGCGGTCTTCATTCCTCATCTAATAAGATCAATCTTCTTGGATGTTTCTCTAACCATATCTGGTCCAAGTAATAGCCTTTCTGTAGATTCCCACCAACAAGTTAGTGATCTTCAGGGTCGTCCATACAATGCTTCGAAAGGTGCCATGCCTATGCTTGCTTGAAAACTGTTGTTGTAGGCGAATTCTACTAAAGGAAGATGCTCTTCCCAAGTCCCTCTTAAGTCTAGGATACACAACCTTAAAAGATCCTCAAAAATTCTATTCACCCTCTCCGTCTGTCCAGCGGTCTGAGGATGATAAGCGGTGCTCAAACATAATTGTGTACCTAATTCTTCTTGCAAACTCCTCCAAAATTCACTAGTGAAGATGTGGTCATGATCGCTTACGATGCTGGAAGGTACTCCATGAAGACGGACAATCTTACGAACATAAATTGCTGCCAACCATGATGCCATCCTTTTACTCTTACCTGGAATGAAATGAGCGCTCTTATTAAGTCAATCTACTACCACCAAAATACCGGTGTTGCTTTTATTTGATCAAGGCAAACCATCTTTGAAGTCCATAGAGACGCTCTCCCACTTCCATTGTGGAACCTCCAAAGGATGAAGTAAACCACCGGGCTTCATTGCTCAGCTTTGACTTGCTAACAAACTAAACATTGAGAAACAAATTCTGCCACATCTTTCTTCATCCTTGCCCAAAAGAAAACTCTCTTCATGTCCCTATACATCTTAGCACCGCCTGGATGAATAGTCATCTTAGAATGATGGGCATCTTCTAGGACTGTCTTTAACAAACTTTCAGTTTGGGGAACACAAAGCCTTCCATCTCGTCGTAACCATCCTTTATCGTCTACGAAATATCTATTGAGGTGACAAAAATTCTCCCCTTTGCTGGGCCTATCCAAGATGTATGAAATTTGTGGATCCTTTCGCTATGAAGCTCCTATCTGATCCATAAGAGTAGGTCGCATCTCTAGTGACGCAAAAAAACCAGGCAAAAGCTCGGTGGAAGGTCTAAAATCAAAATTCGATATGAATTCCAAGCTTTTCCTTTCCACAAACAGGAGGACTATAGGCCATCCTCTGCCTACTCGGTGCGTCTGCTATCGCATTACCCTTACCTGGGGTGTATGCAATCTAAAAATCATAAGAGGCAGGAACTCCATCCAACTTTATTTCCTTAAATTAAGATCCTTCTGCGAGAACAAATACTTGAGAGATTTATGTTCGGTGTGCAACTCGAACTTCTCTCCAAGCAAATAATGATGCCACATCTTAAGTGCGAATACTATGGCAGCTAATTCTAAATCATGGATAGGGTAGTTCTTCTCATTGGTTAAGCATTAACTTTGGTGAAGCATTTTAGGTACAAGAAATAGATAATTTACAAGACAGACATATAAACAGCGGAAAACTGAAATTATTTATTAAATAGCATGGTTCAGTCAAAACATTACAAGCATTATCTCAAAACCCAACTTCTAAATTATTACAACAAAACATCTGTCTTGATTTAAATCTCCAAGTACATAAAGAAGCATAAAACAGAAGTAAAGCATCAAAAATCCCCAATAAAAGTGTAACCACATCCATAGCCTAAAAATGGAGAATCCAAGCAGTACATCTACTCTCTTCAAGCTTGAAAAGGTCTACACTATGCTGAAGTATTCCCTCCCTGCGGACCAGGGGGGAGGGGGGACGAAAGAAAAGAAGGAAAAAGGAAACGGGTCAGACATAAGTCTGGTAAGTCCAGTGATTATTTAGCATGTAAACAGAAAAAAGGATCATGACATGAATAAACTGAACCTAGGACAATACCATAGAAATAAGATAATAATAAATAAGGCAAGATAAACTGAATAAACTATCGCACTCGATTCTATTTCTCTGCAACTTACTAACAAGTGTTTTCAACTAGCACCATGTGTTCATGATAAAATGATCCCCTTTATCGATCGGCTTCTACTCGCATGCATTTATGGCTTGTGTCATTCGGCCCCGCTTGATTGTAGATACCTGTGATGGTCCCACCATGGGGTATATCAATTCCTATGGTGGAAACCTGACACAAATTCAAGATGAACGGTGTATACTACTGATGCCAGTGCCTGATTTGTCCATGCTGGAGTACGTGCATGCCCATACTCCGTCGGAACCTACACTGCTGCACCACTCGCCGTTATTTTGACCTCTTATAATCAGCCCAGTAATCGTGCCCCACCCTGCCTAGTTCAGGGTACTATGATACATCTATGTGGGTTACTACTGAAATGGGTCCCCGTTACTAGGGTTTCCTAATCAACATGTTAAAATGGTTAAGTGTTCTCAAATTAACCTAACCCCAATCATCAGTTTAGTTAACATGTTGTATTGGTTAAGTGTTGCCTTAATTAACTTAACCCTACCATTCTTAGCCAGCCTTAGCTTTAATTCATTCATTAAAGCACCAACCACTCACATTAGATATGTATTGTTGCAGTCGCTGGATGTGCCGGGCGGTTCTGGGAAGTCTTACACCGCAACTCAATCTAACCTCGGGTTTTTTCAGGCTTAATGCGCTAACCTCTCACATTAGATCTATATTGTTACGGTTGCTGGATGTGCCAGGCGGTTCCGGGCAGTCTTACACCGTAACTCAATCTAACCTCGGGTTAGGCACAACCATCTTTTAATTAATTTACATATTTACTATTTAAGTTTATATGTAAATTATCCACCAATGTTGTCAACTCAAGTCATGTCCCATTTTCCCACTAAATTATGTCTATAATCCTTAAGTATACAAATTATACCATTTTATGCCATTAATCATTTACATGATTATGAGCCAATCTATGCCAATAACATGTAATTTAGTATTTTTTTCCAACGTATCCCCCATTATTCGTTCGCATAAATTACATAAAACGTTAGGCTCACAATTTAGCCTAACTAATAAACAAAAGGGAAAAGCAAAGGGACATGTAACATTCAAACGGCATAAAACAGTATAGATCGACTAAGCATGTGTGATATAAATTTGGCATAGTACTACAAAAATTTAATTAAGCATGTAAATGTGAACTTGCATTTGAGTTGGACCAAATTAACATAGATCTAAACATCTAAGCATGTAGATCTAGACATATAAGCCTATATGAACATGACTTAGCTTATGAACTTGCATATAACATATCATAAAAGAATCACCAAGTATATATGCAACATGATATGTTCATCACCAAATCAGTATACAACATGATAGGTTCATCATCAAATCAATTACAACGTGATAGGTTCATTACCAAATTAACATACAACACGATAGGTTCATTACCATATTAACATACAACATGATAACTTGTATCAATCACAATAGCCTCGTAGGCATAGGTAATTTCAGAATTGTTACATGGATAAACATGAATCAGAATACGATTATCTTACAACTAGGTACAGTTCTAATTTCTCTTCATTACAAGTCATGACTTTTGTTTGTTCAAATCTAAAGAATAACTGAACTTACGAACAAAAGAACAAATCTTGTTTTCTGGGATATGATTTCTGAAACTGAAATGCTATCCTTTGATTTAGACTACTGATTCTCTAGCTTAGATTTGATTTGGTACTTCATAACTTGCTTTCTAGTTTAGAGAAAAATGGAGGCTATGTTAGTTTGTCCATAGACAGCATGACGGCTTCAGAGAGCAATTTTATGAGGTTTTAGGGTTGAGGGTTGGGGTTGTTTATATAGAAGTTTAGATTAATGAGAGTCGTTTGATCATCCTTGGAGAAATCAGAGCCATCCAGACCAAATAGAGCCAAACAGAAGTCGCTACATATGCCCTAATGACTCAGAAAACGTCACTGGATAAAACAGTACAGATCTGGCCGAGAGGGTCGACCCCTATAGGGGGGTCGACACCCCAGTCGACACCCCTCTTGGGGGGTCGACACCTATGTCGACCCCTATAGGCGAGAATTTTCCTGCCCAACCACTTTTCTCAGAATTTTTGAATTTGAACCGCTTTTTAATTTAATTATTATTTATATTTAATTTCCATTTAAACTTGAAATTTTATGAACTCCATAACTTCTTCAAACGGAGTCCGATTCACGCAAACTCGGACTCTATCTCAAGAAGAATTCCGAGACGAATGCAATGGCAAAACCCGTTTCCCCTAATTTCCACTTTTAAAATTAAGTATTCTTTAATTTGTTACTTTAATGTTCACAGAAAATACGGGGTGTTACATTCTCCCCTCCTTAAAGGATTTCGTCCCCGAAATCTTCAAGTCAAGAAGAATGTATATCCTACCATCCAACATCCATCTACTCAACCATTAAATCACATGAATCCATTGTCCTTAAAAGGTATTTAATGCTTTTCATGAACATATGCATAGTGTGTGTATATGTCCTTATCTAATGCAAAATCAGGTGGTCTACTGATTCAGTTGACCTCCTTAATGCAAATCATGATAGTGCCATGAATCGATTATGTATTCAATTATTCCTAATTGTACTTTATAACTTTTACATGAGTGCACAATCATTCATACAAGTGCAACAACCATATGACAACACATCAAGTTTCAATCCATATACGAATACATATATGCATATGCAATATGAAAGTGACCGAGCCGATCTAGTACCTAATGTGTGTGCATATGCATCCACGAGCAACCACTTGCAACCATCAATCATAACATGTTTCAAATACATGTTTATGTCCATTGGTTTCTACTTAAGGATCAAGAATAGGCCCGAGGAGATATACTTAAAAGATAGATATAAGCATGCATAAACTTATGGAAATGAGATCAAGGATGTACCCTCAAAAACAAAAGGGTAGACTGCGCGTATCTTGTCCTCAGTCTCCCAAGTCGTGTCTTCCTCAGCATCACTCCATTGAACTTTAACAAGCTTGACTTCACGATTGTGTAGCTTTTTGACTTCTGTCCCTAAGATACGAGTTGGAACTCTCCTCACCGTCGCTTCTCATTCCACTTCTTCTTCCTTTAGTATGCTTGGCTCTACAACTTCCGCAGACTCATGTAAGCACTTTCGTAGATGGGAGACATGAAAAATGTTATGAACTCCAGCCAATCTTTTGGGCAGCTCTACTCTATAAGCCACCTTCCCAATCCTTTCAACGATAGGAAATGGCCCTACAAATCTTGGTGCCAATTTTCCTATAGACCCAAAGCGAACGACATTCCTCAAAGGAGACACTTTAAGGAAAACCCTGTCTCTAACCTCAAACTCAAGGTCAGTCCTTTTATCATCGTAGGACTTCTGTCCATCTTGTGCAGTCTTCATTCACCTTCGTATCAAGTCCACCTTCTCTGAAGTTTCTCTAATCATGTCCGACCCAAATACGAGCTTGTCTGTAGACTCCCACCAACAGGTTGGTGATCGGCGTGGTCTTCAATATAAAGCCTCGAAGGGTTCCATGCCTATGGTGACTTGGTAGCTATTGTTGTTTGCTAATTCCACCAAAGGAAGATGATCCTCCCATGTCCCTCCAAAATCAAGAATGCACAATCTCAAAACATCTTCTAATAATCTGTTCACCCTTTCCGTCTGACCAACAGTTTGAGGGTGATAGGCCATGCTTAAGCATAGCTATGTGCCTACAGCCTCTTGCAAATTCTTCAAAACTCACTCGTAAAAATAGGATCTCGATCACTTAAAATGCTAGAGGGTATTCCATGCAGTCGAACCACCTCTTTAAGATAAATGGATGCTAACGATGAGGCATTCCTCCTACTCTTAACAAGTATAAAGTGGGCGCTTTTTGTGAGCCTGTTAACTATTTACTAAATACTGGTATTGCCCCTTCTTGACCTAGGAAACCCATCAATAAAGTCCATCGAAATACTATCCCATTTCCACTGTGGGACTTCTAGAGGATGAAGCAGACCACCAGGCTTCTTCTGCTCCGCTTTGACCTGCTGGCATATCAAGCATTTAGAGACAAACTCAGCTACATCCTTCTTCATGTCTTTCCAAAACAAAACCCTTTTATGTATTTATACGTCTTGTCCCCACCTGGGTGTATTGTCAATTTAGAATGGTGTGCTTCTTCGAGAATGGTTTTCACCAAATCTCTTGAATGTGGGATGCATAGTCTTCCATCCCGTCTTAACAAACCCTTGTCATCGATCGAGTATCTATTTAGGTGACTAGAAGTCTCACCTCTCATTAGCTTATCCATCACATCAACTAGCTGAGGGTCTGCATGTTGCGTAGTTCCTATTGATTCCAAAAGCCTAGGACGCACCTCTAGTGTTGATAACAAGCCAGGTACAAACTCAAAGGAAGGTCTAAAGTCAAAGTTTTCTATGTACTTCAAGCTTTGCCTTTCTACAAAGAGAGGACTTAGGGTCAGCTTTTTCCTACTTAAGGCATCTGCTACCACATTGCCCTTGCCAGGGGTATAAGCAATCTCAAAATCGTATGAGGCAAGAAACTCCATCCACCTTTGTTGTCTTAAGTTAAGATCCTTCTGTGAGAAAAGGTACTTTAACGATTTATGGTCAGTAAACAATTCAGACCTTTCTCCTAGTTGGTAATGACACCATGATGTAAGAGTGAAAATGATGGCAACTAGTTCTAAATCATGAGTTGGGTAGTTTTTCTCATGTACCTTCAACTGCCTTCCTCCATAACAAATTACTTTGCCCTCTTGCATCAAGACACCACCTAATCATGTACTGCATGCGTATGTATATACAGTAAACATCTTATTCCCATAAGGCAATTTCAGAACTGGGGCCACTATTAGAGCTCTTTTCAGTCGTTGGAAAGCAACATCGCAATCCAAATCCCAAGCAAAATTTAGGTTCTTCTTCGTCAACCTAGTAAGTCGTGCTGAGATCTTCGCAAAGTCTTTAATGAACTTTCGGTAAAAGCCCACTAGTCCAAGAAAGCTTCGAACTTCATTTGCATTCCATGGAATCTTCCAATCTTGCACTGCAACTACTTTTGCGAGATCCACAGTTATCCCCTCTTTGGACACGACATGTCCAAGAAACCTTACTTCTTCTCTCCAAAAATGACATTTGGAGGATTTTGCTTTTAGCTGTTGTGCACGAAGAGTATCCATGACTTCCCTTAAATGTAAAGCATGCTCTTCCTCATTTTTCGAGAAGATAAAAATGTCGTCCACGAAGACCACTACAAATTTATTAAGGAACTCCCTGAACACCTGACTCATCAAGTCAACGAAATAGGCAGGTGCATTTGTCAACCCGAAAGGCTAGACAAGCCATTCAAAGAAACCATCCGGGGTTTTGAATGCGGTCTTATCATTGTTGTCCTCAGCCACTCTTAGCTGATGAAACCTAGTAGCCAGATCTAGTTGGGAGAAAACCGATGCACCTACAAGTTGATCGAACGAGTCGTCTATTCTTGGAAGCGGGTGCCTATTCTTCTTAGTCAGCTTGTTTAGCTCCCTATAGTCAATGCATAAGTGAAGTGAACCATCCGCTTTGGTTGCAAACACCACTATAACACCCCATTCAGAAATACTCCCTTATAACCCCTTTTCAAGCAACTCTTTAACTTGCTTGTTGAGCTCCTTCCTTTCCCTTGGAGCCATGTGTCTAACGGGTAGAGCAACGGGTTTTGCATTATTAACAAGGTATATGCGGAAGTCTATCTCCCGCTTCGGAGGTAAACCCTTCACCTCTTCAAAGATATCCGAGTATTCACAGATCACTCTAACAGATTTCAGATTTTCAACAGATACATCAAGAGATTCTAGGTAGCTAAGCATAATCGAGTTCATGGGATTACAAGAGATTTCGAGAGTGTTACCGAGGTGAGTCATAAGTCTAACTACTCTCTTTTCACAATCGAGGATAACATCATTACTGGATGGCCAGTCCATGCCTAGAATCAAACCATAGCCCGTGAAGCCCAAAACATAGGCATTACATCTAAATCCAACGCTTAGTATAGAAATTTCCAAATCCAAGAAAATCATTGATAAATAAGCCGAACCCCCAATTGGATTTGAAACAACCAAGGGATCCTCTACTATACTAGTGTCTAGGTACAGAGATTCAACTAAACCAGTAGATATAAAATAGTGCGATGCGCCAGAATCAAAGAGAGTACGAACATGATGTTCAAAAAGATAAACTAAACTCTCAACAAAAAATATTTCTATCTCATTCTTGCAGAGGTGCTATGAGAGCGTGAACCTGCCCTCCAGAAGTAGATCTAGTCCTTTTCCCTTGCCCTTGCCCTTGCTTTCTGGGCAGTCCTTAGCCATGTGTCATGTCTCGCCGCACTGAAAACAACCACCCATCTTTCTCTTCTTCTTTCTGCAGTCCTTAATCAGATGTCCAAGTATGCCACAAAAATTACACTTCCTCTTGTCACGGGGTTTGTTATTCTTCCCGTCCTTCTTGGAATCCGTCTTCCTATTCTGTGATCCCTCCACTTTCTTGTCTTGAGGTACTTCCACCTTTATCTCTTTCTTTCCATCCTTATCTTTGTAACACCCCGTATGTTGAATAACTTGCTATAATATAAAACAGGGCAGAATTATATTTTAAAATATGAATCAGGGGAAACGGGCTATGCCATTGCGTTCGTCTCGGAAAAATACGCGAAATAGAGTCCGAGTTTTCGAAAATCGGAGTCCGTATGACCCAGTTAAGGCCCGAAGAAGTTTTCAGAAATTCAAAACAGATTTAAAAACAGAAATTTCACATTTCAGAAGAGGCGGGAAAAATTCCCGCCAGGCAGAGGGAGTCGACCCTAGGGTCGACATGGGTGTCGACCCCCCTCCCTAGGGGTCGACCCAGGGGTCGACACAGGGGTCGACCTCCCCTGTCGGTCTGTGTGACCTGGGTGCAACCTGATGGCTTTTGGGCTATGCTTGGTGGCTAGGACAAGATCTGACGGCTCTAATCTGATTTAGGGTTAATCTAATGGCCTAAAACACCTAACTAATCTATAAATACACCCTAAGACTACCCTAATTCATACTAAAAATAGATACAACACCGTTATGCCGTCAAAATGCAACTTGAACGAGCCTCCATCAAATTAAAGAGGAAGATAGCTTCTCAAATCAACTTCTAATCAACTCTAGCAACTTAATCTTCTTCTTAGGAGTGCTAATCAACAAGTTGTGAGTTTCTATAGCCTTAATGACCAATTGTTGAAATGATTATGATAGGATATAATGAGGTTATGGCTATGAACGTGGATCAATACAAGTTATACAAGTTATATGCTATGTGTTAATGATGTTATGCAAGTTATATGCTATGTGTTAATGATGTTATGCATGTTATGCAAGTTATATGCTATGTGTTAATGATGTTATGCAAGTGTTCATGATGTTATGCAGGTTATGCAAGTCATATGCTAAGTGTTCATGATGTTATGCAAGTTATGCAAGTCATATGCTATGTGTTCATGATGCTAGTTATGCAAATCACTATGATAAACATTGATCCATTATGACACCATGGTTATGCAAGTTTGGTGTATGATTATATGCAAGTTCATATATGATATGTTATGCAAGTTTGGTGTTTGATTATATGCATGTTCATATATGACATGTTATGCAAGTTTGGTGTTTGATTATATGCAAGTAACATGTGCAAGTTTACACCTTAGTATGATATGCATACATATGCAAGTTAACCCCTTTGTATGTCATACATACATATGCAAGTTTACCCCTTTGTATGACATAAATAACTTATGCAAGTTAACCTCCTTATGACATATGTGATTCATGCAAGTTTGGGTTGATTATATATGCTAGTTGGGTTGATGCTATATGCATGTTGACAAATTTAAAACCCATGTTGATGCTAATGTTATGCAAGTTGAATCCATTGTATTTATGATGAATCTTCCCTTTTATGTCATGTTAGCGAATTACGTGGGGAACGATGGGGTTAATATACATGTTAATGAAATGGTGTGAAGTTGGTATGATTATGCATACCATAAAGTGGATGGACATAATTGAGTCAATTATGTACACCGTAAAAATTGGAATTAATTAGGGAAAATTAATTCGAAATATGGGGGTGATTAATTAGGTGTAATTAATCGACTAAGACACGAGGTTGGACCCTTTTGTAGCGTAAGACTGCCCGGAACCGACCGGCAAATCCAGCGGCTACAAATGATTGGCCCAATGTGAGAGGTCTTAGGCACAAACTAAATACGTGACAAGTGTATAGACACGAGGTTAGACTCGGTTATGGCGTAAGGCTGCCCGGACCCAACAGGCCAATCCAGCTGCCATAAAAGATAGTCTAATGTGAGAGGTCTTTACAACGGTTACGTTCTTAATCAATTAAGAAACACTTAACCAGATAAGCATGTAGTGGGCATGAGGGGTTAAGTGGGTGCCTTGGGTGGCATGTGGAAATCTAGTGGGTTGCCTTGGGTGGCAATAGAAAATACGATTAGAATACTTAACCAAGTGGAAACATGTAATTAAACATGATTAAAGGGTTAAGTGGGATGCACTAGATAAAGTGACAAGCTTAGGTGGGTAGCTTGTGGGGGCCCATTTCAACCAGTAACCCATATGTATCTTATTGGGCTCGACCCATGTCGAGGACGGGACACGCGTACTGGGCTTGATTATAAGAGGCCAAAACGGGTTAGCGGTGGCAACGCAAGTCCAACGGGTTTCATATGCGTGTGTGGACCCGGGCTGGTAGGTAAGACGTTGTTGCATCGTGTAGGTATAAGCCGTGCACCATTGGTTGTATCAGGTTGCCACTTTGGGGAGTGATACACCCCACTGTGGGGCCAGCACGGGTATCTACTGTAGGGAGTCGATCGCTTGGGGAGTAGTGGGTACACCTAGTGGAGATAGGGGCAGACGGCACCTATGTAGTCAGCTAGGGGTACAAGAAGCTACTGGGTAAATTTTCTATGTCCTTGGGTGGGATCAACCTTTAAGTAGGAATGACTGGTGTGGTGCAGTTAGTAATTACCCTTGGGTGGGTAGATGCGTCTTTACCGTTATCTTAGTTCATCCTATGTCTAGTGGGCTACTTAGTGTAGCCATTTATCCCCAGTCATCCCGTACCAAGTTTATATTATACCCTAATTACTTTAATGATTGTGTTGTTAAAGTTATAGGGCTCACTCAGACTTATGCATGACCCCGTTGTTTTTATCTTTTTCCCCCTCAGGTCCTCAGGTTGGGCCTAGCACTAGTGGGCTTTGATCAGATTTCTTTATCTATCTTTTGGAGCTTGGACCGTGATGTAAAGCCCAGCTTATTTTTTCTATTATGGCTATTGTTTATGTAGTGGGATTATGTACTTATGTTTTTATCAGGATGGATATTTAGTACTTGACTCTTTATGGTGTTGTAACTAAACATGTTTACCTTCTGCTACTATGATATGATGTTTTAGATTTTCAAGTATTTATATCTGTCTTGTTGTAATTTTTCTGTTCTATACTCACTTAAAATGCTCCACCGAAGTTAAGGCATTCCCTTTGTGAGTGACCTTAGCGGGTGTGGGGTGTTACACGTGGTATCAGAGCGAAGGTTACCAGAACAGATAAAATTTTTAGAAAACTATTTTTCTAAAAACATTTTTGGAAGAAGTATTTTCAAAAACATGTCTTTAAAGAGAAAAGTTTTTGAAAGAAAAGCATAATCCCCAATAGCCATATCTTTATCTTTCGAATTCTCCGTTTTGAATCTTCCCTTTTTTTCGTTTCAGCATGGCTGAAGAGCTTAACTTTCCGGAGGGTGTGACGATACCAGTATGGTATAGGAGATTGATGGAGGCTTGGGCCGCCACTGCGGGTCCAGCAAATGTCCCTCCACCAACAGTAGCACCCGATCTTCCTCCTCCCCCTCCTCCTCCTCGCACGGATACTTTTGCTAAGACTTGCAAGGAATTTAAAGCTATGGGAGGGAAACCTTTTCAAGGATCAGAAACTTTTGTGGAGGCTAGAGATTGGCTTAAGGAGGTGGAAGAGTTGATAGATATCTTTAAGATGGAAGAAGGAAAGAAAGTCAAGTTAGCTGCTTGGTTAATGAAGGGAGAGGCCTCATTCTGGTGGGAGGTCACTAATGGAGAACGCCCCGTTGACTCTTGGGCGGATTTCAGGCAAAGATTTGTGGCAAAGTTTCTCTCAAGGGCGGAGGAAAACTTGTATATGGAAAGGTTCTTGACTCTAAAGCAAGGAAACCTCTCGGTGAAGGAATATGTCAACAAGTTTAATCAATTGGCAAGGTTTGGCATAGACATGGTGAATACACCGGAGAAGAAGGCTTTGAGGTTCGTTAAGGGCTTGAATGAACCGATGCATGGATTGGCTATGACTCACATCCCTATGGGGGCCACCTTTGAGAAGCTAGTTGACATGGCACTCATGCATGAGGAAGAGAAGGGTCCCAATGCTAATAAGGCACCCGAGAAGAAAGGAGATCAAAAGAGACCTCAACAGCAACAAAACAAAGTTGGGAAAGGCAACGGTAGCAAGGGGAAGAAGAAGTGCTTCAATTGCGGGACACCAGGCCACTTAAGCAAAGATTGTCGCAAGAAGAAGAAGACGGGTTGCTTCCACTGTGGCGAAGCAGGGCACCTAGTGAAGGATTGCCCTAAGAAGGGGCAAAGGACGGGATCTACCTCTGGAGGACAGGTGCAAGCTCTTATGGCACCAGGTCAGGCAAGGGGGCAAGTTCAGGCTCTCGCGGTTCCACCAATTCAGGAAAGAGGTAGAACTATTTCTGTTGAAAGTCTGGTTTTTCTATTTGATCATCCTGTCCGTACATTGTTTGACTCTGGCGCATCACATTCGTTTATCTCATCATAATTAGTTAAGTCACTACACTTAGACACCAGTCTAGTAGATGATCCCTTGGTTGTTTCAAACCCAATTGGGGGCTCCACTTATTTGTCCATGATATGTTTGGGTTTGAAGATTTCTATACTTAGCGTTGAGTTTAGATGTGATGCTTTTGTTTTGGGCTTCACGGGTGTTAGACCAAAAAGTGGTTCTAACACCCAAATTGACTAAAAACAGAATGAAATAAGATCAAAAGTAAAATAGAGACACAGAATTTATAGTGGTTCGGCAAAGAAAAGCCTACGTCTACTTGTTAATCACTATTCTCAATGATATTGTTGCAGTTACAATGAGATATTCACTCAATTTCTCTCACAACTCACACACATTCACTCAATTGTCTAAAAACAAATGTTGAAAGACGATTTGGATTATCCGGGAGTGCTAGAATTCGAGTTATGAAAGTGGTTAAACTCTCAAAGTGCCAAAAAGAAGATCCTTTTCATTGTCTCCAGACAGGGTATTTATAGGTGAAAATTCGCTCAGAACCCGATCCGGATCGGAGCCACGTGTCACCCATCCCATTAGCCTCGGGTTCGGATGGATTTCTGTGTTGACAACGCATCAGAGCAGTGGACGTTGTTGGTAGGAACTGGTCATAGCCGCTCCGAATAACCAGGCGATCATGCAGGAAAATGACGTGGAAGATGGGTTCGGATCGGAAGAGTGTACAGGAGGGGTTCGGATCGGGGTACCCGATCCGATCCGGTTTTGTCCCAAGGCTAAGTCTTCGTTCTCTTCCACTCCATTCCGATCTGTCTTTGTAGCAAGTAGCTCTCCGCTCCAACTGGCAGTAGGTTGCTCTCCGATCCGAACAGCTGTACCTCTCTGATTCCAACGGTAATAATTCACCGATCCGAACAGCAAAATTTATCCGATCCGACCCGCTTCAGTGCTTCGATCCGACCCGCTACAGTGCTTTCCAAGTTTTTCAATGTTTCACATCTTGACTTTGTGTTGCCCAGTTCACAAAGTGGGCTAACATTTTGCCCCCTCAAAGGATGCTTCTGTTGGAGACGGAGCATGCTTTGACTATCATTGCACAGCGTTCTTCGAGGTAATTTTTCTTTGGATTTTCCTTGTGTTTTCATCTTCTTCAAACTTCCATTTAATTCGTTGGTGAGCTAAGGAATTCAGTTCGGTTCGGATTCCGATCCGAACAGACCCCCTCTTCTTTCTATTTTTCATTGGACTATTGGGCCAAGCTTTGCTTCTGGACTGTTGATCCGATCCGAATGGGGAGACGAATAGACACACTACTTCTCTATATAAACCAAGTCCTCTTCCTTCTCTTAGTTCCCTTTATCATTTTATTCTTGCTGTTTCGGAACTCCAGAATCTCGAGAAAGAGAAATAATAACTCTTCACCATTCTCGTGTAAACTTCCAATTTACATACTCTGGTAGGTTTCAATCCTTGATTGATTTAGCAATACAAGTTTTAACTGTACTGATGGTCAATTCGACCGTCCTGAACATGATTTCCACGCCGCGGTCTCCTCTTCTTTCGTTATCGCCGTTGATGGCCTCGCTGCTACTTCGAGACGTTGGAAGAGGGAGTTACGATTTGAGGCAAAAAGAAAAGGAGTTTACGGTTTGAGGCAAAAAGAAAAGGAGGAAGAAGAAGAAGATAGCAGGGAGTCGGTTCGGGCGGTGGAACATGGAAGGTGACAAAAGGGGAAAAGAAAAGAAGTTCAGGAAGTCGGATCGTGTCGGGGCAAGTAAAGGAAAGGAAAAAGAAAGGAAAGAAGTTCAGAAGATCGGATCGGATCGGGGCAAGTAATCAAAGAAAGGAGGGAAGGGAGCTCACCTAACCGGATTGGATCGGACTGTAAGATAAAGGAAGGGAAGCATGACTACGTGATCCGATCTGAACCGTTAGGGGACTTTACCTCCGAGCCGATCCGATTTTGATTTCTGAGTTTCAAAATTTATCCGAGCCCAAGATGAGGCCACGCCCCCGATCCGACCCCAATGAATGCACCCGAACCGAACCGAAGGGCAGTCCATCTTAATGCATAAAAACTCGTTTAACTGGCCCAATCAACTTTTGGCATAATCTTCAACTTAATGGACAGTTAGGATAGTGCCCTGCGAACGTAACTGGACATCAGGATCTACTTCAATCCTTCATACTTTGCCAAAATATTACGTCGCACTTTTAAACATTTACTTTACACTTTCCGCATACACTGTTTACACTTTAGTTTGCACACATGCACGGGGGGATATGGGCTAATTTACTCTAATTTGTGCTATTGCTTCTTCAATAGTTTTATGATCATGAGACCTAGACGCTCTTATAGACTAGCCGAGAAGAAAGAGGCCTCGGAAACCTCCAACAAAATTACTCTCGAGGACATATCTTCTCCGTCGGATCCAGAATGGAATAATGAAGGTTCAGACTACGAGGCTGGAAATCGTGAGAGTGACGAGGTGTCTTCGGAGAATGAAGTTTCTCTAGGTTTTGAAGAGGAAGGAGGGATAGGTGACGACCGGGCTCCTGATGAGTTTGAATCGGCTGTCATATTGGAATCACCCCAAGATTCCGTTGAATCAACAATTGACAACGACTGGCTTGCCCGAATTTGTTTAAAATACGGGATAATGAAAAAGGACACTCTAGTGCCTTCGAGATCTGACCGTCCCCACAACCCTCCAGAAGAATACATGGCAATCACTCGGTTGATATGCATGGTCGGTGCTATCCCTCCATTTTCTCCCTTCATCGTAGATTTTCTAAGACAAATGCGGATTGCCCCCATGCAGCTGCATCCCAATTCTTATGCCTACTTACATACTTTATATATAGCATACTGTGAGATCTTAGGCATAGAGCTCACTTTCAATGACGTTCATTTTTTCTACAACTTCAAGCATCGGACTCGAGAAACTCCTTCTTTCTGCTATTTTGAGTCTGTCCCTAAGAGGAAGATAATTTCAACGCCATTCAGTAGTAAAGCTGGAGATTCCAGACTGGAATGGTTTTACGTGAAGCGACAACCTGGGTGTGCCAGGAGATGGACGAAATCAAGTAAAGCACTGATTTTCTAAATCTTGGCTCTATACATTCAAGTCATCGCCTTAACTTGTTTTTCTTTGTGTTTGCAGTCGACAACCCAAAACAAATATCAGATCAAGTGTTCTTTGACTGGATGCACCAGCTCCTTAATGGCGATCAGAAGTTCTTGACTATTGATGAAGTCCTTAAGGACGAATATCTTCATTTTCATGGACTACTATCTGTTTTTCGTAGTATCGGTCATGGGACGACTCCATACGTATATATTCCTCCAGTGGATGTAGTCCCGGAAACAGGAGAAGGTTTGGGAGCTCCTACAGTGCCTCTTCAAACGTCACCTTCTCCATCTTCTACTCAAGACGACGAATTGGCTAACTTGGCCGAAAAGCATCGTGAAGGGTATACTGCTCCTGAGGATACCATTTCTCCGGAAAAGTCAACGTCTTCTAAAGAGTCGCCAATTGATGCTTCCGAGGGAGACGTCCCTAGTACTGATGACCCATTATTTCAGTGTTTGGGTGATCTACCTTTACCTGAAACTATATACACCTCAGAGGATTTTAGGAAGGATCCTTTAGTTTTCACCTCTTCTGAAGAGACCACTCCTGCTAAGGCCAAAGAGCCTGCCCGTACTAGTCTAGCTTCGGACTCGGGTTGGTTGGAGGGAAACACACCACATAGGACACACTTTATACAATAGCATTAGCATTCATTACACCTCTTTCTCTGTGAAACTATTGATTCTGAATTTCATTTGTCTTATTGTGCAGGCACGATGTCCCGATCTTACTATGATATCAGGAAGCTCCGCCGCAGCATGTCTAATCCACCTCAGGATATCGAGTATGATCGCCGCGACGATCGCGGTAGGGAGGAGAGAAGGCCTCATGAACCCTATCGCTCTCGAACCTCACGTTCTCGCTCTCCCGTTCGGTCGGACCAAGAGAAATATAAAGGTTATCAAAGTCGTAGGGAAGAGGACAGGCCACAATCGAAAGACTCCACCTCTTCCCACGAAAAGCGCAGCAGAGAGAGAAGTCCCCCAAAAGATACCGAGTCACGAAGTAAACGCAAGGTCCCTGCTACTAAACGGCCTCGGACAGATAAAGAAACTATTGAATCCTCCACACACAGGGACACTGAATTGACGATCCCCGCTCCTCCACCACTAGATGCGGAAACTGCAATTAAGCGGGCGTATTTGGAGGAGCAATATCCCGAACATTACTTCGAGACTTTGACTTTTTTACTTGCCCTCGAACCTTTTTCTTCCAGGTGGGCAGACGAGGCCAAAGCAAAGATAGACGCGGTTGAAAAGCAGTATTCTGAAATGTTCAAATATTCGCACAACCTTTCCAGAATTATCCGTACTCTAATCACGAATGCTGATTCAATGCAAAAAACCGCGGAAGAAGATGCAAAGGCCTTAAAGAATCTAGGAAAAGATTTAGAGGACACACAGGCCCAGCTCGCTGTTGCTCAAAGGGACGCTTCTAATTTCAAACAACAATTTGAAGATATGCAAAAACGTTATCATGATTTGCTTGAATCTCACACTCAAGAGCGTTTTGAGTTAAAAAAGCAAGCTGAAGATGCTAAGTCAGATGCTGCTAAAACGCGCCTTGCTTACACTGACCTTGAACGAAAAAATGCCTAGTTGGCAAGGAGGAACGCTGAGCTAGAAAAGAAAAATGCTGACTTGGCTTCAAAGCTATTGGAAGCGGAGAACAGAGCTGCCCTGGCGGAGGGCAATGTTGAGTGTGCTATCAAATCTGCGGAGGAGGCCCGCAATCAATTGTCAGAGGCGGAGGCTGAAATTCAGGGTTTCGGCGAATTAATGATAGAATTCTTTGCACATATCATCCGTTGCCGGAACATTTCTTGGATTGAGGATTATCCATCTACTCTAGTCCAAGTATGGAGTCAGATCGTTGAGTGGGAAAAAGAGGAGCTCAAGGTCGATTCCATCGATGAGGACAAGCTGATGGAGAAATACTTAAGGGATGATGAGCCAGAACGCCTAGCTGAAGGGCGCCGCCTCATTGCTGAGGCTATGGAAGAAGAAAGGCGGAGGACTAAATAGAAGAATATTCCCGAGGCTGGTTCCTCTTCTACTGCCCCTGCAACTCCTGAAGTAGAGGGGTATGATCCTGAACGCACGGGAATCCCTCGAACAACTCTGCTATCTCATATCCCCGAAATGGCATCAGAGACAGCAGTTACCCCCGCTGAGAAGTCTTCGGAAGGTATCCCTACCTTTTCTCCTCAATTCGTCAAGGCTATTTCTACCTTTCGCCACGTGATTGAGCAATCAATGAAAAACCTATTATTTTCTCCTGAGTTGATAACTGTTGCTTCTCACTCTGTAGGTATTGAGCCATCTGGAAAGACAGATGTGACTCAGGGAGCCGCCTCTGGGGCAGAGCCTACAGAAAAGGCAAAAGGAGGGAAGGACAAGGCTGCTCCTATAGACTTGGGAGAAGGAAGCGAGCCGTCTAAGGCTGACACTCCCCATGATGAAGAAATGATAGCAACCTTAAAGGATGATGGCGGTGACGGAGGATATGAGGGAGATCCAGAGGTGGCAATAGTTGGGGAGTCGAAAAGTGCAGATGATGTTACTCTGGCTGCAATGAAAGCTGATCAAGATAAACGCTTGCAGTTAAAAGCTAAAGACTTAGACCCTGAAGTCCTCAATCCTCTCGCAGTTGTGGATGCGGGATCAAGGTTAGTTGTTAAGCTCTCAACTAGATCTATTACAGAGGAACTCGCTAAAAAATCTTCTCTTGATTCCAGCGCTCCGCCCTCCGGGAAGAAGCCAACCGATTCCAGCGCCGCATCTTCGGGAAAGAAAAAATCAAAGCGCATCTTGACGGAGGCCGAGAAAGAGGCAAAGGATGCGGAGAAAGCCGCCAAGAAGTCCAAACCTCACTCGAAATCTAAATATTGGGTTGCCTTGCGTTGTTTTAGTATTTGGTAGATCAATAATTGCTGCTGTAAGGGTGGCTCTTGCACCTTCTTTTTGGCTGTTTTCCTGTACAAATTCATTCGTAAATAAAAAATAATTCGTTTTCTGCAATGTTTGTTTGTCAGTAGTTCTGCACTTATGTAAAAATGCATGTCTTACTATAGTTATGAAATGAAGTTACAGAGGGAGGAAATATGTGTACACATATATGCCCCCAGTCAATCTCAGAAAACTATTTAAGGCATAATCAAGTAATCTGAATGCTCCCGATTTTTTGACGGGATGGCATTTTCTGTGTCGTCAATGCCTGTCGTTTTTTTTTCTGGCATTTCTTTTATACTCTCCTGTCTTATACTCAGGTTAGAGTTCGAGCTCAGCAATTTATTCACTCCTCGATCCTTCAGCGGGAAAGGATCTCTTTCTCAGCGCTCAGTCGGAGACGCTTTTATACTCTCTCTCTCTCTCTGGAGAGTTAGAGTTCGAGCTCAGCAATTTATTCACTCCCCGATCCTTCAGCGGGGAAGGATCTCTTTCTCAGCGCTCAGTCGGAGATGCTTTTATACTCTCTCTCCCTCTGGAGATTTAGAGTTAAGAATGTCGTTTTCTCATTCTTTTATGTCTTGTCGCACAAATTGTCATTGTGCTTTTTCTTATGTTTAAACTGTCTTCAACCTTTCAGGTTTTGAATCATCTTATATTCCATAATCACAACAGAATAGTCGATGAATGTATATATATAATGCATAAAAGTAAATAACACACGATATTTTTATAGTGGTTCGGCTAAGTCGTAGCCTACATCCACTTTATAGTCCTTTATTCATATCATCAGATTTTCCTAAGGCAAATCGTGCCTTATTACAGAGTTCATAAGAAAAATAACAAAGAGTACAACATTTCTAATCCAAATATCGCATCAAGTGTTGGGCATTCCATGCCCTAGGGACTTCTTCGCCATCTACGGTCGTTTACTTGAAGGTTCCTTTTTCAAGTTTCCGTTGGATGACAAAGGGTCCTTCCCACTTTGGGCCGAGGTGAGGAAGGGATGGAAAGACTCTCTTTAGCACCAAGTCTCCTAGTTCAAAAGTCCTAAGGCGAACATTTTTGTCGTAATAGCGTGCCATCTGACGTCGATGTCTTGCCGCACGCAAATCCGCTTCGTCCCTTTTTTCTTCGATTTCATCAAGAGACTCGAGTAAGAGTGCCCGATTCGTCATCGGGTCATAATACGTCACCCGGTGGGAAGGGACTTCAAGCTCTACTGGGATTACTGCTTCTGAGCCAAAAGAGAGAGAGAAAGGGGTATGACCAGTAGCCGTCTTAAATGTTGTCTGATATGCCCACAAAGCTAAGGGCAATTAGTCAACCCATTTTGCCTTTGCGCGCTCTAACCGTTTCTTGAGGATGGATTTTATTACTTTGTTTATTGCTTCAACTTGCCCGTTCGACTGCGGAAAAGCAACCGCAGTGTATCGCTTGTCGATTTTATACTTATGGCAGAAATATCTGAATTCAGTACCATCGAACTGGGTTCCGTTGTCAGTTATAATGGTCCTTGGGATCCCGAATCGACATATAATATTTCTAACCACGAAACTTATCACCTTTCTCGCCGTGATTTTGGTTAGGGGCTCAGCTTCCACCCACTTCGTAAAATAGTCCACAGCGACTATTGCATATTTCGCTCCTCCTTTAGCAATCGGTAGAACTCCGATGATATCAATTCCCCATGTGGCAAATGGCCAAGGACTCACCATTGATTTGAGTTGGGTCGACGGTGCTCTGGGGATTTTGGCGAATCTCTGGCACTTATCGCAGCGTCGTGAATAATCAGCTGCATATTTATTAATTGTGGGCCAGAAGTATCCATATCGCAATATCTTTTTCGCTAAAGTCTGCCCTCCTGTATGATCTCCACACTCACCTTTGTGCACTTCTCTTAGTACACGTTTGATGTCGTCGTGTGCTATACATCGTAACAAGGGCATAGAAAACCCTTGCATATAAAGAGTATCATCTTGTATGACATATCTGGTAGCCTTGCGAACTATAGCCCTTTTCTCACTCTTCTTTGATGGGAGTGTCCCATTCTTAAGGAAGTTCTTAATTGGGGTCATCCACGACTCCTTCTCCGGTTCCGCTTCGAAAGCGAACTCAATTTCCATCGACTCAAAGCTTGGAGATTCCAACGTTTCAATTGGAATTATTTCAGTCTCTTCTGGATTGTCGGAACTAGCTAGCTTTGCCAGCCTGTCCGCCTTCTGGTTTTCGGCTCTTGGGATATGTGATATACTGTACCGCTCCAAGTTGCTCAATAACTCTCTCACTTTCCTGAGGTAGGCGATAAGTCGAGGTCCCTGAGCCACAAATTCCTCTCGCACTTAGCAAACAACGATTTTGGAGTCACAGAATATTTCCAACATTCTTATTCCGAGGTCTTCAGCAAGCTTCAGCCCGGCAATCAGGGCTTCATATTCAGAGTCATTGTTAGTCGCCGAAAATTCTAATCGTAGAGCGTAATATAATGACTGTCCTTCAGGAGTGACTAAGACGATTCCAGCTCCAGACATTCGGTCGTTCTTGGCTCTATCTATGTATAGCTTCCATAGATCTATCTTTAACTCATCTTCGGACTTGACCACTTTGTCGTTGTTCACTTCCTCCTTTGGGATAGTGAACTCTGCTATAAAGTCTGCCGGAGCTTGCCCCCTTATCGACCTTCGTGGCTGAAAATTTAAATCAAACTGACTTAATTCTATATTCCATTTGATCAACCTTCCCGATGCTTCGGGTCTCTGCAACACCTGCCTCAGCGGCTGGTCAGTGTATATGGTTATTGGATGAGCTTGGAAATAGTGACGAAGTTTTCGGGATGCGATTAGGAGGCTGTAAGCGAGCTTCTCAATCTTTGGGTAGTTGCGTTCTGCCGTTGCCAATTTCTTGCTTACATAATATACTGGCCTTTGCACTTTGTCTTCTTCTCGAACCAAGGCTGTGCTAACGGCATGAGCCGAAACTGCCAAGTAAACAAATAACTCTTCGTGGTCCACTGGTTTTGACAAAATCGGTGGTTTTTCTAGCAATTCCAATAAATTTCGAAAGGCCTCAACACAGTCCGGAGTCCACTCGAAGTTCTTCTTTCCCCTTTTAATAAAATCAAAAAACGGGACGCATTTGTCCGTGGCTTTGGAGATAAACCTACTCAACGCAGCTACTTTCCCCGCAAGACTTTGGACGTCTTTAATTCTCTTCGGCTCTTCAATGTTTCTAATCGCTGCTATTTGGCTGGGATTGATTTCAATTCCTCGGGAGCTCACAATGAAGCCTAGGAACTTTCCCGATGCCACTCCAAATGAGCATTTCAAAGGATTCAACTTCATCCGATACTTTCGCAGGATACCAAACATTTCTGCCAAGTCTTGCGTATGGCTGGAGGACTGTTTTGATTTGACAAGCATATCATCCACATAAACTTCCATAGTCTTCCCTATTTGATTATAAAACATTCTGTTCACCAGGCGCTGATAAGTGGCTCCGGCGTTTTTCAATCCGAATGGCATCACAACATAGCAATATAACCCCAAATTTGTAATGAAGCTCGTATGCTCTTGATCTAGCACGTGCATAGGAATTTGGTTGTACCCAGAATATGCGTCCATGAAAGAAAGAAGTTCATGACCTGCTGTCGAATCTACAAGCTGGTCAATCCTGGGAAGTGGGAAACTATCTTTTGGGCAAGCTTTGTTCAAAACTAAAAAATCAATGCAAGTCCGCCACTTTCCATTCGGCTTCTTTACTAAGACGGGATTCGATATCCAGTCGGGATATGTCGAATCTCGAATAAATCCGTTCTGTTTCAGCTTCTCCACTTCTTCTTTGAGAGCAGCCGACCTCTCTGGGCCCAGCATACGTCTCTTTTGCTTCACAGGAGGATGTTTCGGGTTTACATTTAGTGAGTGACTTATGATGGATGGCGATATCCCACATATGTCAGCGTGGGTCCAGGCAAACACGTCCAAGTTCGCCTTCAGGAAATCCGTTAGTTCTTTGGCCCGACGTGGATCCAATTGAGACCCAATCTTCAAAACTCTTGTTGGATCAGCTTCATCAATGGGAATTTCCACTGTCGCTTCATTAGGAGTTGCATTTCTAGTCTCTGTTTCCTCATCTTTTCTGGGATCCAGGTCTTCACGCGTTCCTTTAGGCAACTCCTTCGGGGTCGATCTCTCTAATTGCTACGCCGAGCCCCCCTTTGGGGGAGGCAAGGCATCTTTACTCTCGATGTTAAGTCCTTTCATCAACATCTTTAATTCGGCAACATAGCAGGCCCATCCGGAAACTTGATCCCCTCTCATTACTCCAGTTCCGGCTTCAGTTGGGAACTTAAGCAATAAACACCAAGTGGCGATGCAAGCCCTGAATTCAGCAAGGGCAGGCCTTCCCAAAAATGCATTATAAGGCGAATCTACGTCCAACACTACGAACTGAAACATCCGCACTCTTCGGCGTTCTCCTTGCCCCAAGGTTACGGGCAATTCTATGTACCTCATGGGGGCTGTTGACGCCCCGTTGAAGCCTCTGATCCATCCTTCACATGGCTTCAAATCCTCAGATTCAAGCTTCATCTGATCAAATGACTTTTTAAATAAAATATTAACAGAACTTCCATTGTCTACTAACACCTTATGAACCAAGGCCGACCCAATGGTGGTAGTAATGACCAACGGATCATCAGTGGGTGACTGGATCCCGGTATTATCTCTGCTACGGAATACCACGTCGTCAAACATTGTCTTTTGTTGCTTTATGGGGGCGATATCTTCCAAATCACCACCTTCATTCACATCTACATGCTTGGCAGCATTTACATATTGATCCATTGCTCTAAAACTACGGATTGCTGGGTGGGGTCCACCCACTATGGAGTTGATAACAATTCCCTTGCCTTTCTGCTGCGCTGTAGGCTTGGGAGCAGATTGAATCTGTTTTGGAGCCTGTTCTCCTTGCCCCCTATCCCTCGGGGCAACCTTATATTCATCCAGTTTCCCTTCACGCAGCAGCTTCTCAATCACATCTCTCAAATGCCGACATTCATTGGTTTAATGCCCATGAGTTCCATGAAACAAACAAAACTTCCCAGTTGCCATTTCTTTCTCTGTTGAGTCGCGAGGTGGCGGTCTTTTATATTGCAAAACATTGTATGTATCCAGGTAAATGTTCTCCAGAGTGTCGTTCAACGGTGTATAATTCTCATAAGTCTGGAATCGGGGTCTTTTGTCAGGATAACTTCCCCTATTTCTATTTCTTCTGTTACCGTTCGTGTTACAGTTATTGTTGTTTCCCCCGTTTCCAGAATTGTTGCTTCCACCTTTGTTTCCCACATTTACTTCAACTTTTCCGGAACTTTCCCCAGACTGCTTCACGGCGACGTTACTCTGAACATTTTCTTTTGAAGCCGCTTCAGATTTTCTCTTTCGGTTTGCCCTGGCCTCCTCTCGTCTTAAATAAATATCGGCCTTTTCATAGAATATCTCTCTCGTGGAGGGTGTCTTCCCAGAAAGGTAATCTCCAAACTCAGATTCAGGATCGACTCCTTCCTTTAATGCCATCAAAATGGTGGGCTCATGCGGGTCACTAACTTCAGTCACAGCTAAGTTAAAACGGTCAAGATATGACCTCAAAGACTCTCCTGGCGCCTGCTTAATTCTTGATAATTCAATAACACTTTTGGACTTTCGGGTATGGAGTCGGAACTGATTCATAAAACGTTCGCTCAGTTCCCTATAATTCGAAACCGAACGAGGGGGAAGTCGGGTAAACCAGAACAGCGCCACATCTTCTAAATAGATCGGGAATGCTTTACACTTCACTGCATCAGGAGCAGCAGCAGCATTCATGAGCCACGAGTATCGCATCAAATGCTGTCCCAGATCAGTTCTCCCATTGTACTTGTCCATCTGTGGCAGGTTAAAACGCCGGGGAAACTGAAAGTCGAGGATGTCGTCAGTGAAAGGAGTATGGCTTCGCTCAATGCCATAATCTTCATTGGTATAATTCCGGCTCTCGGACATAATCTGGCTTACAATTGCCTGTACATCAGCATTAGTTAGGGGCCGTTCAGGTTCCCTGGCCCTGGTATCCGGGTTCCTTCTGGGCTCTTGTTCAGGAGATGCCCTTCTTCTTTGAGCTGCTTCTGCTCTACTCCATTCCCTACGCTCCCGGTCGATCTCGGGAGGAGGGGACTGGAGCCTTTGCCCCTGGTAGGATCATTGTTTCTTAGTGCTCGTGCAATATCCTCGCGAGACCCCAAAGATCTGAATGTCAGCTGCTCCAAATTCTGAGGTCGTTTGAGTGGCCTTCGTTCACGGGGCTGCTCTTCCTCGGAAGAAGAAGACTGATACACTGGTGTGTGACGAACCGGTGATGGGGTTCTCTGTCTACGGAGTTCGCTAATTTCCCTGCTCATGAGTCTCATATTTTCTTGAATCATGAGATTGGTGCGCTCGTGGATTTTCATAGCCTCCCTAGTACTCTCAAGCATGTCAAGCAGGCGCGAGAAATCTCCTTGAGTAATGGGCGCGGATGGATTGACCTGATCATTGACCCTGGTGGCTGGAATTGGAGCATTTGTAGGGGCTCGAGTAGAGGTTCCAACATCACCAAGTGACGGGTCGGTTTGGAGATGGGAAATCGGGTCGGGTCGGAGCTGGGAAGCCTGTTCGGGTCGGAGCTGGAAAGCCAGGTCGGGTCGGTGTAGGGCAAGTTGCTCGGGTCGGTTCAGGTTGGGGGAATGCACTGCTTCAGAATCTCCTACCCGGATCGGATCGGAGCTCTCCCCCTGAAGGTGGATCGGGTTTCCTGTATCGGTTCGTCCTGTTGCTGAGCTCTGCCCACGAGACCTTGTCACGACCGCATTTTGCTGATCTTCGCCAACTCCATTTCCTCGACCAGATTGAACTTCTTTGCCTTTTCCTTTAGCCATGGTTCTTCAACAATCAATTCAACAAATATCCAAAAACGTCGAAACTTGAGGATTAACTTCTTTGAACTCAACGGTCCAAAAAGTAGAACGATAATCCCGAAAAACAAAGAATTCAGATGGTTCTCAGTGAAAGCACCAAAATGTTAGACCAAAAAGTGGTTCTAACACCCAAATTGACTAAAAACAGAATGAAATAAGATCAAAAGTAAAATAGAGACACAGAATTTATAGTGGTTCGGCAAAGAAAATCCTACGTCTACTTGTTAATCACTATTCTCAATGATATTGTTGCAGTTACAATGAGATATTCACTCAATTTCTCTCACAACTCACACACATTCACTCAATTGTCTAAAAACAAATGTTGAAAGATGATTTGGATTATCCGGGAGTGCTGGAATTCGAGTTATGAAAGTGGTTGAACTCTCAAAGTGCCAAAAAGAAGATCCTTTTCATTGTCTCCAGACAGGGTATTTATAGGTGAAAATTCGCTCAGAACCCGATCTGGATCGGAGCCACGTGTCATCCATCCCATTAGCCTCGGGTTCGGATGGATTTCTGTGTTGACAACGCATCAGAGCAGTGGACGTTGTGGGTAGGAACTGGTCATAGCCGCTCCGAATAACCAGGCGATCATGCAGGAGAATGACGTGGAAGATGGGTTCGGATCGGAAGAGTGTACAGGAGGGGTTCGGATCGGGGTACCCGATCCGATCCGGTTTTGTCTCAAGGCTAAGTCTTCGTTATCTTCCACTCCGTTCCGATCTGTCTTTGTAGCAAGTAGCTCTCCGCTCCAACTGGCAGCAGGTTGCTCTCCGATCCGAACAGCTGTACCTCTCTGATTCCAACGGTAATAATTCACCGATCCGAACAGCAAAATTTATCCGATCCGACCCACCTCAGTGCTTCGATCCGACCCGCTACAGTGCTTTCCAAGTTCTTCAATGTTTCACATCTTGACTTTGTGTTGCCTAGTTCACAAAGTGGGCTAACAACGGGCTATGGGTTGATTTTGGGCATGGACTGGTTATCCAGTAATGGTGTCGTTCTTGATTGCGAAAGGAGAGTTGTTAGGCTCATGACCCGTTTGGGTAACACTCTCGAGATCTCTTGTAATCCCATGGATTCTGTTATGCTAAGTTATCTTGAATCGCTTGACGCTTCGGTCGAGAGTTTGCGATCTGTTAGAGTGGTCCGGGAATACTCAGATGTGTTTGAGGAGGTAAAGGGCTTACCTCCGAAGCGGGAGATAGACTTCCGAATATATCTGGTGGATAATGCCAAACCAGTATCTTTACCAGTGCGCCACATGGCTCCTCGTGAGAGGAGGGAACTCCATAAGCAAGTTGGGGAGTTGCTTGAGAAGGGGTTCATAAGACGAAGTATATCGGAGTGGGGTACTCCAGTAGTTTTTGCCACGAAGGCGGATGGGTCCCTCAGACTTTGTGTAGACTATAGAGAACTCAACAAGCTCACAAAGAAGAATAGACACCCATTGCCGAGGATTGATGATCTCTTTGATCAGTTGGTTGGCGCTTCTCAGTTGGACTTAGCCACGGGGTTTCATCAGTTGAGGGTGGCTGAGGATAGCATAGACAAGACTGCCTTTAGAACTCCGGATGGTTTTTATGAGTGGCTGGTGATGCCATTTGGTTTGACGAACGCCCCTGCATACTTTGTTGATTTGATGAGTAGGGTGTTCAGGGAGTTCCTTAATAAGTTCGTGGTGGTCTTTGTGGATGACATCTTAGTCTTTTCTAAGAGTGAAGAAGAGCATGCCCTACATCTTAGGGAAGTGTTGGAGACTCTTCGAGCGCATAGCCTTAAGGCTAAATTCTCTAAATGTCACTTCTGGAGGAAGGAAGTGCGGTTTTTGGGGCACGTGGTCTCCAAGGAAGGGATAGCTGTGGATCCCGCGAAGGTAGTGTCCATCCAAGATTGGAAGGTTCCGAAGAATGCTACCGAGGTGAGGAGTTTCTTGGGGTTGGCTGGCTACTATAGGAAGTTTATCAAGGACTTCGCGAAGATATCAGCCCCATCAACTCGCTTGACGAAGAAGAATCTAGTCTTCGTATGGGACGTAGATTGTGATGATGCGTTCCGACGGTTAAAGAGATCTTTAACCACAGCTCCAGTCTTAGTGTTGCCAGATAGGAGTAAGCCATTTGTTGTCTATACCGATGCATGTGGGACTGGACTAGGCGCAGTCTTAATGCAAGAGGGAAGGGTAATAGCCTACGGTGGAAGGCAGTTGAGGGCACATGAGAAAAATTACCCTACCCATGATCTAGAGTTGGCCGCTATTGTCTTTGCACTTAAGATTTGGCGCCATTATCTTCTGGGAGAGAGGTTCGAATTGTTCACTGACCACAAATCATTGAAGTACTTGTTTTCTCAGAAGGATTTGAACTTGAGACAACAAAGGTGGATGGAGTTCTTAGCATCCTATGATTTCGAGATAGCGTGTGGTGGCGGACGCCTTGAGCAGAAAAAGGTTGTCCTTGAGTCCATTGTTCGTGGAACGACGAAGCTTGGAATTTATCTCGATGTTTGATTTCAGACCTTCCGTCGACTATATACCCGGTTTGCTAGCATCCTTGGAGGTCAGACCTACTCTTTTGGGACGGATTGGCGAGGCACAGAGGGACGACCCACAGTTGGTTGAGTTAGTAGAGAGGCTCATAAGGGGGGAGTCATCCAGCCATTTGAGTAGGTACACCCTAGACGATAGGGGGTGCTTGCGTAGAGACGGTAGACTTTGTGTACCGCAAGACGAGGGTTTGAGGAAGGCTATTCTTGATGATGCACACCGTTCTAGGATGACCATTCATCCCGGTGGTGACAAGATGTACCAAGACATGAAGCGAGTTTTCTTTTGGGCCGGTATGAAGAAAGATGTGGCCGAGTATGTCGCTAGATGCTTGGTGTGCCAACAAGTGAAAGCGGAGCAAAAGAAACCAGGTGGGTTGCTTCACCCATTGGAAGTTCCGCAATGGAAGTGGGATAGCGTCTCGATGGATTTTATGGATGGGTTACCGAGGTCGAGGAAGGGTAATACGGAAATTTGGGTTGTGGTAGACAGACTTACTAAGAGCGCCCATTTCATACCCGTGAAGAGCAAGAGGACTGCTCCATGGCTAGCTTCAGTTTATCTTCGAGAGATAGTTCGATTGCATGGAGTACCCTCTAGCATAGTGAGCGATCGAGATCCTATCTTCACTAGCGAGTTTTGGAGGAGTTTGCAAGAGGCGGTAGGGACTCAGTTGTGTTTGAGCACCGCATATCATTCTCGGACGGACGGCCAGACCGAGAGGGTGAATCATGTTTTGGAAGACCTTTTGAGGCTTTGTATCTTAGATTTTGGAGGTACATGGGAAGAGCATCTTCCGTTGGTGGAGTTCGCGTATAATAACAGCTTTCAGTCCAGTATTGGTATGGCTCCTTTCGAAGCTCTTTATGGAAGGCCTTGTCGATCACCTACATGTTGGTGGGAATCTACGGATAAGATCTTGCTTGGGCCCGATATGGTTAGAGAGACTTCGGAGAAGATTGATTTGATTCAAAGAAGGATGAAAGCAGCGCAAGATAGACAGAAATCTTACGCGGATAAGAGGAGGACGGATCTGGAGTTTGATGTTGGGGACATGGTCTTTGTCAAAGTATCCCCATTACGGAATGTTGTCCGCTTTGGGTCCGTTGGGAAGTTAGCTCCAAGATTTGTGGAACCGTTTCCTATTAAGGAAAGGATTGGACGGATGGCATATAGAGTGGATTTACCCGAGAGACTTAGTGGAGTACATGACGTATTTCATGTGTCACCTTTGAGGAAGTGCTTACATGAGACCGCAGAGGTGGTAGAGCCGAGCTTGCTTAGAGAAGTGGAGGTAGAGCGTGATGCAACTATTCGACGAGCTCCTACTTGCATCCTTGGGTCAGAGATTAGGAAGTTGAGGAGCAGAGAGGTGCGACTAGTCAAAGTGCAATGGGGAGAGGATGAGAGCAATGCTACTTGGGAGACAGAAGCGAAGATGCGTTCACTGTACCCATTCCTTTTTGAGGGTATGTCTTTTAACTTCTCCTTTATCGTTTGTCTAGTACTTATCTTATCTTTAGTATGTCCTCTCATTAGTATCTTTGACCTTTAGATAGGGTAAACCTATGGTTGAAACATGTGTTTGAGACATGTTATGTTTGATGGATGCGTGTGGATGCAAGTGTTTGCTAGTGGTTGCTCATGGATGCATATACACACACTCTAGGCACTAGATCGGCTCAATCACTTCATATTGCATATCGCATATAATTGTGTGTAGGTAGCTATATTAATGGATTTATAATGGTTGTGCTATCATATGGATGATGCATTTTGGTGAATGATTGTGCACTCATGTAGAGATAGTATGTGTCGATAGGGTTCTTTCGCATACATATTGGATGCATGGCACTATCATGGTTTGCATTAAGGAGGTCAACTGAAATCAGTAGACCGCCTGATTTTGCATTAGACAGGGAACATATACACACACTCTTTGCATATGTTCATATAGCATTAGAAACTCTAAGGACAATGGATGCCAGTGTTTGATGGTTTAGTAGATGGTTGTTTGGTTGGTAGGATACGTTCTTCTTGACTTAGAGATTTCGGGGACGAAATCCTTTAAGTAGGGGAGAATGTAACACCTCGTATGTTGAATAACTTGCTATAATATAAAACAGGGCAGAATTAAATTTTAAAATCTGAATCAGGGGAAACGGGCTATGCCATTGCGTTCGTCTCGGAAAAATACGCGAAATAGAGTCCGAGTTTTCGAAAATCGGAGTCCGTATGACCTAGTTAAGGCCCGAAGAAGTTTTCAGAAATTCAAAACAGATTTAAAAACAGAAATTTCACATTTCAGAAGAGGCGGGAAAAATTCCCGCCAGGCAGAGGGAGTCGACCCTAGGGTCGACATGGGTGTCGATCCCCCTCCCTAGGGGTCGACCCAGGGGTCGACACAGGGGTCGACCCCCCCTGTCGGTCTGTGTGACCTGGGTGCAACCTGATGGCTTTTGGGCTGTGCTTGGTGGCTAGGACAAGATCTGACGGCTCTAATCTGATTTAGGGTTAATCTAATGGCCTAAAACACCTAACTAATCTATAAATACACCCTAAGACTACCCTAATTCATACTAAAAATAGATACAACACCGTTATGCCGTCAAAATGCAACTTGAAGGAGCCTCCATCAAATTAAAGAGGAAGATAGCTTCTCAAATCAACTTCTAATCAACTCTAGCAACTTAATCTTCTTCTTAGGAGTGCTAATCAACAAGTTGTGAGTTTCTATAGCCTTAATGACCAATTGTTGAAATGATTATGATAGGATATAATGAGGTTATGGCTATGAATGTGGATCAATGCAAGTTATGCAAGTTATATGCTATGTGTTAATGATGTTATGCATGTTATGCAAGTTATATGCTATGTGTTAATGATGTTATGCATGTTATGCAAGTTATATGCTATGTGTTAATGATGTTATGCAAGTGTTCATGATGTTATGCAAGTTATGCAAGTCATATGCTAAGTGTTCATGATGTTATGCAAGTTGTGCAAGTCATATGCTAAGTGATCATGATGTTATGCAAGTTATGCAAGTCATATGCTATGTGTTCATGATGCTAGTTATGCAAATCACTATGATAAACATTGATCCATTATGACACCATGGTTATGCAAGTTTGGTGTATGATTATATGCAAGTTCATATATGATATGTTATGCAAGTTTGGTGTTTGATTATATGCATGTTCATATATGACATGTTATGCAAGTTTGGTGTTTGATTATATGCAAGTAACATGTGCAAGTTTACATCTTAGTATGATATGCATACATATGCAAGTTAACTCCTTTGTATGTCATACATACATATGCAAGTTTTCCCCTTTGTATGACATAAATAACTTATGCAAGTTAACCTCCTTATGACATATGTGATTCATGCAAGTTTGGGTTGATTATTTATGCTAGTTGGGTTGATGCTATATGCATGTTGACACCTTTAAAACCCATGTTGATGCTAATGTTATGCAAGTTGAATCCATTGTATTTGTGATGAGTCTTCCCTTTTATGTCATGTTAGCGAATTACGTGGGGAACGATGGGGTTAATATACATGTTAATGAAATGTTGTGAAGTTGGTATGATTATGCATACCATAAAGTGGATGGAAATAATTGATTCAATTATGTACATCGTAAAAATTGGAATTAATTAGGGAAAATTAATTCGAAATATGGGGGTGATTAATTAGGTGTAATTAATCGACTAAGACACGAGGTTGGACCCTTTTGTAGCGTAAGACTGCCTGGAACCGACCGGCAAATCCAGCGGCTACAAATGATTGGCCCAATGTGAGAGGTCTTAGGCACAAACTAAATACGTGACAAGTGTATAGACACGAGGTTAGACTCGATTATGGCGTAAGGCTGCCCGGACCCAACCGGCAAATCCAGCTGCCATAAAAGATAGTCTAATGTGAGAGGTCTTTACAACGGTTACGTTCTTAATCAATTAAGAAACACTTAACCAGATAAGCATGTAGTGGGCATGAGGGGTTAAGTGGGTGCCTTAGGTGGCATGTGGAAATCAAGTAAGTGCCTTGGGTGGCATGTGGAAATCTAGTGGGTTGCCTTGGGTGGCAATAGAAAATACGATTAGAATACTTAACCAAGTGGAAACATGTAATTAAACATGATTAAAGGGTTAAGTGGGATGCACTAGATAAAGTGACAAGCTTAGGTGGGTAGCTTGTGGGGGCCCATTTCAACCAGTAACCCATATGTATCTTATTGGGCTCGACCCATGTCGAGGACGGGACACGCGTACTGGGCTTGATTATAAGAGGCCAAAACGGGTTAGCGGTGGCAACGCAAGTCCAACGGGTTTCATATGCGTGTGTGGACCCGGGCTGGTAGGTAAGACGTTGTTGCATCGTGTAGGTATAAGCCGTGCACCATTGGTTGTATCAGGTTGCCACTTTGGGGAGTGATACACCCCACTGTAGGGCCAGCACGGGTATCTACGGTAGGGAGCCGATCACTTGGGGAGTAGTGGGTACACCTAGTGGAGATAGGGGCAGACGGCACCTATGTAGTCAGCTAGGGGTACACGAAGCTACTAGGTAAATTTTCTAAGTCCTTGGGTGGGATCAACCTTTAAGTAGGAATGACTGGTGTGGTGCAGTTAGTAATTACCCTTGGGTGGGTAGATGCGTCTTTACCGTTATCTTAGTTCATCCTATGTCTAGTGGGCTACTTAGTGTAGCCATTTATCCCCAGTCATCCCGTACCAAGTTTATATCATACCCTAATTACTTTAATGATTGTGTTGTTAAAGTTATAGGGCTCACTCAGACTTATGTCTGACCCCGTTGTTTTTATCTTTTTCCCCCTCAGGTCCTCAGGTTGGGCCTAGCACTAGTGGGCTTTGATCAGATTTCTTTATCTATCTTTTGGAGCTTGGACCGTGATGTAAAGCCAAGCTTATCTTTTCTATTATGGCTATTGTTTATGTAGTGGGACTATGTACTTATGTTTTTATCGGGATGGATATTTAGTACTTGACTCTTTATGGTGTTGTAACTAAACATGTTTACCTTCTGCTGCTATGAAATGATGTTTTAGATTTTCAAGTATTTATATCTGTCTTGTTGTAATTTTTCTGTTCTATACTCACTTAAAATGCTCCATCGAAGTTAAGGCATTCCCTTTGTGAGTGACCTTAGCGGGTGTGGGGTGTTACAATCTTCCACCTATAACAGTGCCATGTCCACTAGTCTCTATTAAGTTGCACCCATAGGTATATGGGACATAGCTAGGTTGTGCAGTGGCTCGTTCAACCCTTTAACGAAACGGAGAGCCTTCTTATGTGGAGTGTTCACTAAATCCAATCCAAATCTAGACAATAGGTTGAATTGATTGATGTATTCTTTGATCGATAGGCTTCCCTGTTTGAGAGCTAAGAACTTTTTCACCTGTAGGCTTCGTTCAGCTTGCGAGAGGAACTTCATTTCAAATCTCATTCTGAAACCCTCCCTGGTTTCAACTGGTCTCTCAGCATTAGTAACTTCCCACCAATAAGAGGCTTCGTCCTTGAGTAACCACATAGCCAATTGTATCTTCTGCCCATCGTCCACTTTAAAGATAACAAACAAATCTTTTGTTTCCTTGAGCAAGTTTCTTGCTTCCACAAATGACTCGGTCCTATTAAAGTTCACTCCACCCATGGCTCGAAAGTCTCTACATATCTTCGAGAAAGCATTTGCACGAGGAGGAGGAGGAGGAATGCTGCAACTGGGGGAGGAAGAACGTCTGTTGGGCCTGTGTCATTAGCCCTAGCCTCCAGGTACCTTCTGAACCAACCAGGTACCGATATGCCCTTAGGAAGATTAAGATCCCAAGACATGCTGAAACGAAAAGAAAAGGTTCAAAACAAAGGATAGAAAGATAGTGCATATGGCTTTGGGGATTATGCTTTTTAAAATAAAACAACATTTTTCTCAAAAATGCTTCTTTAAACTTCTTTTTGAAAAATAGTTTTCAAAAACTTTTATTCGATCTAGTAAACCTTTTCTCTGATACCAAGTGTAAACACACCACCTCCATTAAGGTCACCCACAAAGGGAATGCATTAACTTTGGTGAAGCATTTTAGGTACAAGACGCAGATATTTTACAAGACAGACAAATAAACAGTGGAAAACTGAAATTATTTATAAAATAGCATGGTTCGGTCAAAACATTACAAGCACTGTCTCAAAACCCAACTTCTAAATTATTACAACAAAACATCCGTCTTGATTTAAATCTCCAGGTATATAAAGAAGCAAAAAACAGAAGTAAAGCAGCATAAATCCCCAATAAAAGTGTAACCACAACCATAGCCCAAGAAAAGAGAATCCAAGCAATACATCTACTCCCTTCAAGTTTGAAATGTCTGCACTAAGCTGAAGTATTCCCTCCCTACGGACTTGAAGGGGGGTGGGACGGAAGAAAAGAAGGCGAAAGGAAACGGATCAGACATAAGTCTGGTAAGTCCAGTGATTATTTAGCATGTAAACAGGAAAAAGGATCATGACATGAAAAAATGAACCTAGGACAATACCCTAGAAATAAGATAACAATACATAAGGCAAGATAAACTAAATATACTATCGAACTCGTTTCTATTTCTCTACACCTACTAACAAGTGTTTTCAACTAGCACCATGTGTTCATGATAAAATGATCCCCTTTATCGATCGGCTTCTACTCGCATGCATTTATGGCTTGTGTCATTCGGCCCCACTTGATTGTAGATACCTATGCTGGTCTCACCATGGGGTGTATCAATTCATATGATGGTAACCCGACAGAAACTCAAGATGCACAGTGTATACTACTAATGTCCAGTGCCTGATTTGTCTATGCTGGAGTACGTGCACGCCCATACTCCATCGTAATCTACACTGCTACACCACTCGCCGTTATTTTGACCGCTTATAATCATCCCAGTAATCGTGCCCCACCCTGCCTAGTTCAGGGTACCATGATACATTTATGTGGGTTACTACTGAAATGGGTCCCCTTTACTAGGGTTTCCTAATCAACATGTTAAAATGGTTAAGTGTTCTCAAATTAACCTAACCTCACCCATCAGTTTAGTTAACATGTTGTATTGGTTAAGTGTTGCCTTAATTAACTTAACCCTACCATTCTTAGCCTGCCTTAGCTTTAATTCATTCATTAAAGCACCAACCACTCACATTAGATATGTATTGTTGCGGTCACTGGATGTGCCGAGCGGTTCTGTATAGTCTTACACCGCAACTCAATCTAACCTCGGGTTTTTTCAGGCTTAATGCGTTAACCTCTCACATTAGATATGTATTGTTACGGTTTCTAGATGTGCCGGGCGGTTCCGGGCAGTCTTACACCATAACTCAATCTAACCTCGGGTTAGGCACAATCATCTTTTAATTAATTTACATATTTACTATTTATGTTTATATGTAAATTATCCTCCAATGTTGTTAACTCAAGTCATGTCCCATTTTCCCACTAAATTATGTCTATAATTCTTAAGTATACAAATTATACCATTTTATGCCATTAATCATTTACATGATTATGAGCCAATCTATGCCAATAGCATGTAATTTATTATTTTTCCCAACGTATCCCCTGTTATTCGTTCGCATAAATTACATAAAACATTAGGCTCGCAATTTAGCCTAACTCATAAACGAAAGGGAAAAGCAAAGGGACATGTAACATTCCAATGGCATAAAACAGTATAGATCAACTAAGCATGTGTGATATAAATTTGGCATAGTACTACAAAAATTTAATTAAGCATGTAAATGTGAACTTACATTTGAGTTGGACCAGATTAACATAGATTTAAACATCTAAGCATGTAGATCTAGACATATAAGCCTATATGAACATGAATTAGCTTATGAACTTGCATATATGATATCATAAAAGAATCACCAAATATATATGCAACATGATAGGTTCATCATCAAATCAATATACAACATGATAGGTTCATCCCCAAATTAACATACAACATGATAGGTTCATCACCATATTAACATACAACATGATAAATTGTATCAATCACAATAATCTCGTAGGCATAGGTAATTTCAGAATTGTACAGGGATAAACATGAATCAGAATACGATTATCTTACAACTAGGCACAATTCTAGTTTCTCTTCATTACAAGTCATGAATTTTATTTGTTCAAATCTAAAGAATAACGAACTTACAAACAAAAGAACAAATCTTGTTTTTTGGGATCCGATTTTTGAAACTGAAAAGCTATCCTTTGATGTAGACTATTGATTCTCTAGCTTTGATTTGATTTAGGACTTCATAACTTGCTTTCTAGCTTAGAGAAAAATGGAGGCTATGCTAGTTTGGCCATAGACAACATGACGGCTTCAAAGAGCAATTTTTTGAGGTTTTAGGGTTGAGAGTTGTTTATATAGAAGTTTAGATTATTGAGAGCCGTTAGATCATCCTAGGAGAAATCAGAGCCATCCAAACCAAATAGAGCCAACCGAAAGTCGCCACATATGCCTTAATGACCCAGAAAACGTCACTAGACAAAATAGTCCAGATCTGGCCGAGAGGGTCGACCCCTATGGGGGATCGACACCCCAGTCGATACACCTCTTGGGGGGTCGACACCTTTGTCTACCCCCTTAGGGGGAGTCGACCCCTATGGTCGGGAATTTTCCCGCGCAGCCTCTTGTCTTTGAATTTTTTAATTTGAACTACTTTTTAATTAAATTATTATTTATATTTATTTTTCATTTAAACTTGAAATCTTCTGAACTCCATAACTTCTTCATACGGAGTTCGATTCACGCAAACTCAGACTCTAACTCAAGAAGAATTCCGAGACGAACGCAATGGAGAAACCCATTTCCCCTAATTTCCACTTTTAAAATTAAGTATTCTTTAATTTGTTACTTTAATGTTCACAAAAAATACAGGGTGTTACAGAACCGCACCAAACCCTGTACCACATGCATCATTGTAAAATGTAAACACTTTGCTCCCATCAGGCAAGGCCTAGACTAGGGTTATTGTCATAGCCCTATTCAGTCATTGGAAAGCAACATCAATCTATATCCCATGAAAACGTCAAATTCTTCTTTGTCAGCCTGGTGAGCGGGGCTGATATCTTCGCGAAGTCCTTAATGAACTTCCTATAATAGCCTGCCAGTCAAAGAAAGCTTCTCACTCTATTGCATTTTTCGGAACTAGCCAGTCTTGAATTGTTACTACCTTTACAGGATATACAGCTATCCCATCTTTGGAAACCACATGCCCTAGAAATCTCACCTCTTTTCTCCAAAAATGGCATTTGGAGAAATTTGTATTATGCTGATGCACACGAAGAGTTTTCAAAACTTCTCTCAATTGTTGGGCATGCTCTTCCTCGCTCTTTGAGAAGATCAAAATATCATCAACAACAACCACGACAAATTTATTTAGAAACTCCTGAAACACCCTACTCATCGGATTGACAAAATAGGTAGGTGCATTCGTCAAACCAAAAGGCATCACGAGCCATTCAAAGAAACCATTTGGAATCCTAAAAGAAGTCTTTCCTATATTGTCCTCAACAACTCTCAACTGATGAAACCCTATGGCCAAGTCTAACTGAGGAAATACCGAGGCACCAATAAGATTGCCAAACAAGTCATCTATCCTTAGGAGTGGGTGCCTGTTCTTCTTAGTGAGCTTATTCAACTCTCTATAGTCCACACATAAGCGAAGCGAACCATTCACCTTAGTTGCAATACTACTGGATCACCCCATTTGGAAATGTTTCGCCTAATAAAACCTTTCTCAAGTAGCTTCCCTACTTGCTTGCTAAGCTCTCTCCTATCCCCTGGAGCCATATGGTGCACAGGTAATGCAACTGGCTTTGCAATGGCTACCAAATATATGCGAAAATTGATCTCGCACCTCGGGGGTACTCCCTGTACCTCATCAAAAACATCAGAATAATCTCGGACTACTGGAACAGATTGCAGATCATCGATAGATGCAACAGGAGACTCTAGGAAACTAAGCATGACAGACCCTTGTGGGTAACAAGAAATCTCGAGGATCCTCCCATGGCATGTCAAAAGTCTAACGACTCTACTCTCACAATCCAGAATGGCACCATACATGGTTAGCCAATCAATCCCTAGAAGCAAACCACAAAGCTTTCTTATGCGGATTATCTACCAATTCCAATCCAAATCTTGCTAGCTGGTTGAATTTGTTCACACATTCTTTAACAGTCATGTTTCCTTGTTTGAGCGCCGAGAACCTTTCCATTTGCATGCTTTTCTTAGCTTGAGAAAGAAACTTCATTTCAATCCTCTTCCTAAAATCATCCCATGTCTCCATTAGACGTCCAGCTTGGGTTACTTCACCACCAGAACGAAGCTACATCTTTCAGTAGCCAGGAAGCTAATTGAATCTTCCTTTGATCTTCCACTTCAAAGATTGTACGCACGTCCTCAGTCTCCTTGAGCCAATTCCTTGCCTCTACGAATTTTTTGATTCCATAGAATGGCTTGCCTCACATGGCATAGAAATCTTTGTAGATCTTAGAGAAATTATCTTCCCTTAGAGAAGGAGGAGGAACGATCGGTGCAGCTGGGGGAGGAACGTCATCTTGACCTCCGGCAGACACCGTGGCCTCTAGATACCTGCGGAACCAGCCTAGTATCGTAACACCCTCAGGAATATTAGGTTCCCTAGACATGCTAAAAAGAAAAGGAAAGAGATTTATACAAAGGATCGAAGGATATTACATATGGATTTAGGAGATATGTTTTTCAGAACAGACTTTTCTTTTTGAAAATGATTTCTTTTAAAACCTTTTTGAAAATAATTTTCAAAAGCTTTTATCTAATCTGGTAACCTTCAACTCTGGTACCAAGTGTTACACCCCATGTCCGTTAATGTCACTAATTTAGAGAATGCATTAAGTTTCGTGAAGCGTTGTAGGTAAAGAAACACAGAACATTACAAGACAAATATAAAAGGTAGCAATGAAATTTTTTTTAAATGTAATTCATAACATCATGGTCTAAAATATCACAAGTCTGGAACTACATAAAAACCATTACAATAATATAGAGCTTTTGTCTTGTACCATCAGAGTATAGAAATACATTAAAGAAAAAGCGTAATTCCCTAAAAGAGACAAAGCCATAGTAGTAAAGACAAGAACATGAGCAATACTTCAAAAGAAGCTCCTAGCAAGATGATAACCGAGTCCTGACTAAGCCTGAGTATTCCCACCCTGCGAACAGAGGGGAGGGGAGGGGGAATGAAAGAGAGAAGTGGAAACAAAAAGGGTCAAACATAACGTCTGGCGAGTCTAGTTACTTTTAGCAAGTAAAAAAGTAAAAGTATCATGACAGACAAATAAGGTGGGTAAGGAAGATAACATCATAAAAGGTAAGTATGACAAGGTAAACATGATAGACTGTGTACACTTCCCTAATTATTACTCTGCATTAATATTAGTATAATCAGAAATGGGATGATCCTAATAACTATAGAATGGTAGACTTAGGCGTACTTCTGGTGAGAGGATTTGTCCCCATACAATCCACAGGTAGCCCAACCTAACAGGCTCCTAAACTTTTTAGCATAGTCTAGACGTATCCTAACTACTACCCTAATTGATCGGCTCCCTACTCCGTAGACATCCTGTATTGGACCCATAGTAGGAGGTATCACTTCCCTAAAGTGGCAACCCTTCGTGATGTGCACAACCATATCTACTGGTGTCACGGTCGTCTTATCCCCTTGTGCCCGTCCTATGCACGCACATGTCCCCGGTTGGTTTGCGCCGCCCATACCGTCCTCCATGTTTGGATCTCTTTCAACAAGGCTAGTAAGTGTGTCCCTACTCCATTCTAGGGTGGAGTACTCGTTCGATATCGTTATATGGGTTATTGACTAAAACGGGTCCCACACATATGATGATACAAGCTCTCTCCCTTTCTTGTATCCCCACTAGGATTTCCACTGGTTATGTATATGTATTGGTGTCTTTAATTACATAACCCCCTTAGGTTAAGTTTGTGGGCCTATATATGAATATTACCCACCCCCTCAGATTTACTTAACCACCCATTGTTCAACCAAATTTACTTAACCCCTATTCAAGTTCATGTTCATACAATCCCTATGCATTCAACTAGGTTAAGTATTCCAATTCATTACCATGTCCATTTATGGTTATAATGTGCTGGACCCCTCACATTAAGCCTACCACTTATGGATGCTAGATATGCAAGTCGGTTCTGAGAAGACTTCTTCCACAAGTCGGGCTTAGCCCCGTGTCTCAGCACATCTCGTATTTATGCACCTAGACCCCTCACATTAGATTCATCGCTTGTGGTCGCTGGATATGCCGGGCGGTTCGGGGCAGACTTCCACCACAAGTGTAATCTAATCTCGTGTCTAGGCGCAGTTATAGTTTCTAATTACTGTAATCCTAAGCAATCCATTATTAGCCAATTTTTACCTATTTCGTTATAGGTTTCATGCCCCTTTACCCCAAATATGTTCATAATGAATTATATGTCCAAATTCACTTTCATATACATTACTCAAGTTATGCCAAATTTCCCCCTTTTCAAGTTATGTCCAATTTTAACATTTTCCCCCCTCATTCCCAAACTAACACATTCGTATAATTTTAGCGGCATGCCTAGGCTTGAAAATAGACTGGATATATAAATAAAAGGGAAGGGGTGAAGGGAAGATGACAGAAATGGTTATTTCTAACAAAATTGACATAAACATATAATGGCATAATGTTAAGGTGGACATATTAGAACAGATTGGTGAACTTGTGATAATAAAACTGATTCTTAACATAATAGGGATGTCATAATAGGCATGATTAGGTCTAAACAAGGATTTAAATGTCCAACTAATGACAGATCCAAATTAACCACAACATGATGGGTACAAGATGATCTAAATATTGAATTAGATCTATAATCAAAAGTAGATCTGACATGATAAAGGTTAAGATCCAAGTCATAGTTAATTCAGAATATCATGTATTCACAAATTACAATAGATCTGGCATGATTCAGTCATAGGGATAGATCCAAATTACAGCCATATCATGTTTTACTTTTAATCATTTAAGTCTAAAGGTAATCAAACTCACAGTGTTCGAATCTATAGCAATAGAAGGAGAAAAGTGGAGGTTGAATCACAGATCTACACTTGAATATCTAAACTTTGATTGCAAAAGAAGAAAATGTTTTGATTTAGTCCAGGCACCGACAGCATTTAGGCCTCTATTGATTTCAATGTGAGAAAACTAGAAAAATGAGGCCGTATATATATATCTGTCAGACCCCAGAACCGACCTGCCACGTCAGCCCTAGGGTGGTCGACCCCCTCTTAGGGGGTCGACTCCCCTAGGCGGGATTTTCCCGCTCACCCAGATTTTCGTGATTTGAACGATTTTGACATTTCTAGAACCTATATGTATATATATATATATAATTATCTTGCGCGTATACAAACTTGAAACCTATATAACTTCTTCATACGGTATCTGTTTTACGCAAGCCAAAATGTTTATCTTGACTAGAATTTCGAGCCGGACGCAATGGTGCAGTCAGTTTCCCTTGATTATGAATATTAAATGAATTATTATTTAATTTATCCTCTTTGATGTTGTTAAAATTACAGTATGTTACATTCTCCCTTGCTCAAATGATTTCGTCCCCGAAATCTTCAAGATAAGAAGAATGTATATCGTACCATCCATCACCCATCTACTCATCCATCAATCACAGGCATCCATTGTCCTTAAAGCATTCTAATGATTAAATGAACATATGCAAAGCAGTGTGTATATGTCCCAATACTAATGCAAAGTTCAGGCGATCTTTTGATTCAGTCGATCTCCTTAATGCAGTATATGTTAGTGCCATGAATCCAACATGTATGCAACAATCCTATTATAAAATGTAAGTTCTATATGTGTGCACAATCATCAGTACAAATGCAACATCCTTATGATGATACATCCATCTCATCCATTAAAAGAAGAAAAATGCATACACATCCATATGGAGTATGAGAGTGATTGAGCCAATCTAGTGCCTAATGTGTGTGTATATGCATCCACTAGCAAACACTTGCATCCTTCAAACATAATATGTCTCAAACACATGTTTACATCCATGGGATTATTACCAAAAGGTCGAAGATTCAATCGATAGGACATACTTAAATGACGGAAACAAGCATAAACAAAAGCTTTGGAACAGGATTTAAGAACATACCCTCGAAAAGAAAAGGGTACGAAGCACGAATCTTGTCTTCGGTCTCCCAAGTTGCATCTTCTGTGTAATCTCCCCATTTAACTTTCACAAACTTGACTTCTCTTTTGCGTAGCTTATTAACTTCTGATCCAAGAATATGGAAAGGAATTCGTCTGACTGTCGCCTCCCGTTCCACCTCTACATCTTCCAATACACTCGGCTCAATTACTTCCACGATATCATGCAAGCACTTCCACAAATGTGAAACATGGAAAACATCATGAATGCCGAATAATCTCTCTGGCAGCTTTACTCTATAGGCTATTTGGCCAATCCTTTCTGTTATGGGAAATGGCCCTACGAATCTTGGTGGCAACTTCACTATAGATCCGAAGCGAACCACATTCATCAAAGTTGACACTTTAACGAAAACCATATCTCCTACTTCAAACTCAATGTCAGTCCTTCTCTTATCTGTGTAGGATTTCTTCCTATCTTGAGTGGTCTTCATTCTTCGTCTAATAAAATCATTCTTCACAGACGTTTCTCTCACTATATTTGGTCCAAGTAATAGCCTTTCTGTAGATACCCACCAACAAGTTGGTGATCTACAGGGTTGTCAGTATAATTCTTCGAAAGGTGCCATGCCTATGATTGCTTGAAAAATATTGTTGTATGTGAATTATACTAAAGGAAGACGCTCTCCCAAAGTCCCTCCGAAGTCTACGATACATGGTCTTAAAAGATCCCCAAGAATTCTATCACCCTCTCCATTTGTCCATAGGTCTGAGGATGATAAGAGGTTCTCAAACATAATTTTGTACCTAATGTTTATTTCAAACTCCTCCAAAATTCACTTGTGAAGATGAGGTCACGATCGCTTACGATGCTGGAGGTACTCCATAAAGACGGACAATCTCACGAACATAAATTGCTGCTAACCATGCTGTCGTCCTCTTACTCTTAACCGGAATGAAATGAGCGCTCTTAGTAAGTCTATCTACTACCACCGAAATATTTGCGTTGCCTTTCTTTGATCTAGGCAAACCATCTATGAAGTCCATCAAGACGCTCTCCCACTTCCACTGTGGAACCTCCAAAGGATGAAGTAAACCACCGGGCTTCTTTTGCTCAGCTTTGACTTGATGACAAACTAAACATTGAGAAACAAATTCTACCACATCTTTCTTCACCCTTGGCCAAAAGAAAACCCTCTTCATGTCCCTATACATCTTGTCACTGCCTGGATTAATAGTCATCTTAGAATGATGGGCTTCTCCTAGGACTATCTTTAACAAACTTCCAGTTTGGGGAAAACAAAGCCTTCCATCTCATCGCAACCACCCTTTATTTTCTAGGGAATATCTATCGAGGTGATCAGAAGTCTCCCCTTTACTGAGCCTATCTAAGATGTCTGAAATCTGTGATCGTTTCGCTGTGAAGCTCCTATCTGATCCACAAGAGTAGGTCGCATCTCTAGTGATGCAAACAAACCAGGAAAAAGCTTGGTGGAGGGTGTAAAATCAAAAGTCGATATGAACTCCAAGATTTTACTTTCCACAAATAGGTGGAATTAAGGCCATCCTCTCCCTACTCAGTGCGTCTGCCACCACATTACCCTTGTCAGGGGTGCAAGAAATCTCAAAATCATAAGAAGCTCGGATCTCCATCCACCTTTGTTGCCTTAAATTAAGATCCTTCTGCGAGAACAAATACTTGAGAGATTTATGATTGGTGTATAAATCAAACTTCTCTCTAAGCAAATAATGACGCCACATCTTAAGCGCGAATACTATGGCAGCTAGCTCTAAATCATGTGTAGGGTAGTTTTTCTCATGGACTCTTAGTTGTCTACCCCCATACTCTACAAGAAAATATAATATTAATAACAAGTAGGATTGCAATGAAATTTGTCTTGCTATCATTAAATGGCTATTTTTAAATTAACTAAAAATATAACAACTTAAATTGCAATTATATAGAACAATTCGCAATAATATTACTCCACCACACGAAATCGCATTCCACGATTTCGTTTCCCTCCGATAATTTTTTTAGACAGCCAAATTTTCACTTTCCCTCTCGCTTTTCCTCAGGGTTCTCATCTTCATCCTTTTCCATTTTTTAATATCAGTCCTCTCCTGCCACTTTATTCCTCAAGCTATCCACTCTTCAACATCAATCCTTCCCCAGTTTCACGAAGCTCCATCATTCAATTCTACTTGACGTTCCGTAAGTTCATCGACCTCATTTGCTACTTGAATCGATGCAAAGCCCAATTTGGTCCGCACGATCTTCTTTAACTCAATTTGTTCTGAAGTTCAACCACCTGTTAGAAGCTCGATTTGGTCTGAAATACAATTCTTCAAGCATGAGGATTTGGTATATATTTCTGAACATTTTGAACCTGCGCAATTTTAGTTATTTTTTTGCCTACGGTTGGTTACTCAGTATGTTAGAATCATTCTTCAAGCAACAAATCTTGATTTACTTCCTAGCTTTAGTTTTTGTGATTTTTGTTGTTAAAATTAGTATTTAACAGTACTAATTTATTGTAATCATTTGCTTGCTAGTTGCGTAGTAATCATTTATGATTGTATACCCTTTTTTTACTGCAATGATTTACTATAAGAATGAATATTATGGTTAAAATTAGTATTTAAAGCATGTTTATTTCATAGTTGAATTAGATTCTATTATTAATAAAGAGTGCATTCCAGGATTATTAGAAATATATATATATATATAGATTAATTAATCTATTTATAAACAATATATGAACATAAAAAGGAGAAAGAAATAAAGAAATTCAGATAAAGGAAAATAAATATAACTTGATCTATATAAAGGCTCAGTTTGAGTTATGGCATCGTTGAACCTGTTGTATAGATTGATCGATGATAGCCAATTCATTGGGATTTTCCTGATTCGACTGTGGTGACTTTCCACTAATTTTTGTGCTATCTTTTAGTTTACATTTTCGTGATTCGAATGTTGACCCCATTCCTTGACTGTAGATTTGTCATTTAGGATATTACCGCCGCGACCACTGTCATATGACCATTGAACATTGAACAGTCATATGAAGTCGAGCTTACATAAGCGAATGTTGATAAAGAAATAATATTGAAATTATGATAATGAAAACCTCCCTCGATCAACCAACATGAAGAGTACATTAATTAAATACATTAGAGAACTCACATAATGAAATGCAAGCTAAATATTAAAATTATAAGATAAAGATAATAATTATTTCATCTTGTTATTAGTTTTTGCTCAGCCTACATATTAGGACATTACACATCAACCTAAGACAATGAGACCCAGGGTTATGATGTGAATGATAAGTTGAACCATTTGTTCAAAATGAATACCTATTGATTTGATGTTTGAAACCTTGTAGAACAACCGAATGCTTGTCTTTAAACTTGTCTATAGATCCACATCGCCCATATCTTAGAAAACAAAAGAAAAGTACAAACTCAATTATTAAAAATCACCGAATGAGTCCAATGTAAATCCACCTCCTCCACCGCAACTATCCCTAAGTGTCAAGGTGACTAAGTCGTACACATTTAAATCTGTATATGCGTGCAAATGCAGCATGAAATATAATTCATTATTTGAAAACTGAAAAACGCCATCCTCAACTGCATTATATAAGCACACACATGCGCGTGCACACACACACACACACACACACACACAAATATATATATATATATATATATAATTATACACACACACATACCCCTACACACATAAGAAAGCACATGTACAAATTAACATTCAGTTATTCAAGAGGAAAATCAAAGAAGTCTAACTAATAGGCAACATTATCCACAAAACTATATCTAGACTATTGTATTTAAGCAAATACATATTAATGGGTAAATCTAAAAACAACTTATATTCAATACTTACAGATGGCCAAGAGAAAAAGTTAATAAAATCCTTTTTTTCAATTCAGTGATGATCATTTTATATAGGGTTTCCAATAAGTACGGAAGAAAAGGAACAATCTGAATTCTATTTGTTTTTATCCATCTCTGCAAAAAAATACAAAATTCATTAGTGGATATGAAATAGTGTCATCCTTATCTAATTTTTTTAATGATAATAACAATTGATACTCGCTATTTTCTATATAATTAAGTCGTATTATGCATATAAATATGAATATGTACTATCAAAAATGATAATGATTTGATATTTCCTAATTTTGTATTTATGATAGTATTGTTAAAAAAATACATGACTTTAATAGTGGTACATAACAAACTTAAATAATCTGTAAATACTATTACAAATTTGTGAGTAATATCCTTGTTAAGACCTTACGGGACGATTGTTAGTATATTATCGAATTTCTAATTTATTGTATTTTGCAATCAGCAAAAAATGAGTAGTTACCCAGTACAAAAAATTTGTACAATAATTTATATAAAGCTTCATTAGAATGATGTCATTTTATCGACAAATAAAAATAAAGCATTGACAGGATTAACATGAATTAGATAATGAAAATGGGAAGCTTGTTTATTCATTTAATAGTTATTTCAGCAACTTTTCATTCCACCCATGATTAGGTGAAAGTTTCGTCAAATTATGAATATAGTTCAAATAAAAAAGAATACTCGTTGGGCACAGGGTCTATTATGAAGAGACTGACCAAAGCCAAACCTGCACTATTATATCAAATCTATTTTTAATACAAATATTCATTATATTAGAATCATGATTGAAATAAAAAAATTATCAAAGGCACATAATGCAGCGTTTATCTAGGAAGCTTGATAGTGTTACTCCTTTTATACTATGCAAATCGTTTTAAACCTATTTTAGAGTATAACTTTTGTTCATTTTAATTTATGCAGACATGTCCTTTTATTAAAAGAGAGAGATATAAATATTATTTGTATTTTGTTTTTCTGTTTGTTTCCATAAAATAAGTATGGAATCCTTTTACGTAATATGCACATGCATGCACAAACACATTTATGGAAGAATTCTGTAATTTGATGTATCATCAGTGTGATGGTAAAGGCACCTTACTTTTTGCTAAGGTTACCGCTATCAACATACCACGGTTTATGTGTGACTTACTGGCCTTGGCGGAATTCGGCAGATCATAGTGTTATAAATATTAAGATCAGTGCCCTTAGCACCTAGGTGGTTATTTTAGGCCCATAGAACTGTTTACATTTTGTAAGTTAAATGTAGCAAATAACAATTTAACAGGCTCTCATGTTTTTCCAACTATTTTCATTAGCTCTTGGAGATTTTTAATGCTAGTGTACATAAATATTCCTTAACGATTATATAAAACAATTTGATGTAATTAGCTGCAAGTTTGTCTGATATTGTCAATACTTTAATTTACAAATAAGAAATTAATGAGTATCTCCTTTTTCCTAAGTATACTTATAATCGCATTTATATGTAAGAATTTTTAGTTTAAAACATTAGCTTTTGCAATGAGGCAGATTTGATTTTTGAATGGATAAAATGAGTTGTAAATGAAAATACATAAACAAACTTCTGGTCTATACGTCTTTACATCATAATTAATAGTTTGGTTAACTTGAGGTTTGAAATAGTGCAATTTAGACCATCTGAAAAGATCCTTAATGGGTAATGCGACTTACAATGCACAAATAATGACATAGTCTTAATTAAATCAAAGGGACGCTATGCCATAAGCATAGATGTGCAAATGTACTTTGTTCGATAACATTCATTATTTTAGTATCAAAATAGGTACACATGCGACGGAAATTCAACAATGCATTGAATAACAAATTTGATAAATCATACCACCCCAAGAATAGAATAATAATCATCTGCAACATCACCCAGTTCAAAAATAGACGAATCATCCACAGGCATGACAATCACTTTAACATTTGTTCTCCTTTGAAATCTATCAGTCTTCAACCGCTTAATATTTACTGCTCTGCACCACCGATGACCATACCCAGATGCTGACGACGACGACAAAGCCTTGAGTGTCAAAACTGCATCCGTCAACAGTTGGGCCATTACTTAATAAAAGATCAAACTAATGAATATATATCTAATGTCTAAACAAATAAATAAATGGAAAATAGTGAGAGAGAAGTGGGTGATGCGTGAAGAAGAGTACTTGGATTCTTCCAGTTTTTATAGTAAAATATTACAGAAATGAATGAGGTAGAAAGAATTTTGACGTCGTGATAAAATACAAATAAAAACTTGAATTTCGATAGCTATACTTAACATTCAAAACATCTTACTTTTAAATGAGAACCGAACTTCACCAAATAGCACATAATCTTATGTTCAATTAGTTCATAATTCAGGAAAGCAAACAATAAATTACTCAACAATTAAAGAATGGATGTAAGGGTGGGGTGGAGTATGTTGGTTATCGGTAAATACACTGTAACGATACAGATTTCGTGCGGACCTAATCGATCGCTAGATCGACCAAGACCGTTCAAAACCCGGATACGCTAACTCTGGGCATACAACACATCAGAACAAATAACAGAAGACTTTTATTAAATCATAATAATATAACATCAGAGTAAAGAATATCAGAGTATATCGAAGTACAATAATATAGCGAAAGATTTATTTACAATAAATTTAATACAATACACAACGGAAAACAAAAAAATAACACAGCGGAAGACTATCAATGCCTGGATGCATCTTTAAGCTTCAATCCACGATCCTGCTCATATATCTGCAAAATTGACTACTCAACTGCCTGTATGGAAAATAGGGGCACCCAAATTTGCAAGGGAAAAAAAACTACAGGTCAGTCATAGGACTAGTGTGAGAAACTCTACATTTAAAAAATTACTTATATAAATGATAAGGCAAATCATGGGACCACGCCGCTAACGTGGAACGGGTTTACCCCTACGAATGCCAATGTACAAACAACAATCAGAAATATAGATATGGATCTATTATGCATCAATCAACATGTAATATCCCAATCTATCCATTTAGAATAATCACCACACTAAATTTTTTCCAAATCCAATTCAATTTACAGAAATTATTTGTAACACCCCACCTCCGCTAGGGTCACTCACAAAGGGAATGCACTAGGTTTGGTGAAGCATTATCGAGGTAAACATGCACAGAAATATTACAAGACAGAACATATATAAAACAGCGGAAGTAAAACAAATTTCATTACCTTATAAAATAAGGTCTAAAGCCTATTACATCAGAATACATCAAAACATGTCTTGCAATAATAAAGAAGCATAAAACCATTTCATGAATTATTCCCTAGTAAAACAGTAAAGTAGCCATAGCCAAGAAAAAGTCCAAGCCATGCGTGATGACCTTCAAGCAGAAGAAGTCTGAACTAGATAACATTGTTTCCTCCCTGAAACCTGGGGGGGGGGAAACGGAAGACAAAGAGGCGAAACAAAACGGGGTCAGTCATAAAGACTGGTAAGTCCTATCTACTTCTAGTATAAAAACAGGTAAAGGTAACATGACATGCATAAACTGAAAGTAAACATAAGGATGACTACAAGATAGATAAACTAAACCAGGGTAATAGGCTGAACCACTGTAGCAAGGTAAACTAAGATATCATGATAAACTACGGTGTCATGATAAATCAAGGTATCACATCATCAGGTTTCTATCAAGTATACTATCCCAAGGTATCTATCCTGTATAATATCCCACGGTATCTATCATGTATATTTCTTCTGGTTCTAACATGTATATTTGCTCTGCACCTCTCGTACTAGTATCCCAACCCGCGTCATGTGTTAACTATGAATATCCCTTGCCCAATGTCATGCAATGGTCCATGTCAACCTATTATATAGCATATGTAGGTTTTTCCCAACTCGTATGTTTCTTTCCATGTATAAGTTCAGTCCTTTGCCGTAGGCCATAAGGGCTTTCCCATGTAAACGTTTTATCCTTGAGGTTATTTTGGACTGCTACCCTTGATCTAGTTATGTTTCCTTACCATGAACTATCGCGTGTTCACTTAGGATTTATGCCGCCTAGGACCACTAGGGATTATGCTACCTAATGAACGTTTCCGTGTCTCGGTTTGGGTTTTGGCCACCTAGGACCACTAGGGATTATGCCACCCGTCAACCGCGCCCTTTATCCCGCGTATGTATCGTGAATCGTTTTCCATGTCTAGACGCACATGTTCCTCAATGTGCTATCCGAGTTCCGTGCCAGGGCAAATCAAGAAATACGGAACTCGGTGGGGAGCTTTAAGTCGTCTGCTGATGCAGATATCAAGGTTTGTTTTTGTACCCGTGGCTATGGTCCCACGTGACCCCTCCCTCAACTACTGAAAGTCAATCCAACAAAAACCATGTATGAGAACTACACTAGGCCCATCGATGCCCATTTCCAGATAGCCAACCTCACCCATAACTTGATAGCTAGTATATGGTCTCTTGGGAGTTCCCTGCCTTTTCGTACGTACACGATTGACTAAAAATGGTAGGTAGCCGGCGACATGCTATCCCGGGGCAAAAATCAAGTATCGTCGACTCCACGCTAATCCATCCCAGTCTTTAGGTCACTCGCATAGCAACCAAGGCATACTCTTGGCTCTTCTACGGCAGACCTTAACCCCTGTGAAGCCGGGTTTCATGGACCACTTGCCACCTCACAGAGGGATACCAAGAGTACCCTCACGTTCCGCGATGCTTTCGCTTCGTCACCCAGTTCGCTGGAGCTTTTATCCAAGTCAGATAACTTGCTCCTCCTCGTATACTAAGCGATGATCTACCGTACCAGGTTACTCATCTCTTTATGAACTAGTCTCATGTACTTAGCTAAGAATTATCACTTAGTTACCCTTAACTAAGATTTACCACTTAGCCCCTCTTTCCGCTATCCTTGTTAACCACGATTTCCAGCCTACTCCCCTGAGCTAGGGTTTTGTCAAATGGGTTAAGTGTTGTTATCCAAGTTCATGACTTAATCCGCCTACGAATCATGTCAAGATTGGCTAAGTACTCAAGTTCAAGGCTTAGCCCTACAGGTTGGTTAAGTGTACCAAGAAGCCCATGACTTAACCCTATCAAGTCAAATTGGTTAAGTATTTGTTTGTCTTAACCCTGTCAGATTATCATGTTAGATTGATTAAGCATAGATTATCTTAATCCCATCAGATTATCGAGTCGGATTGGTTAAGTGTAGGTTAACTTAACCCCATCCACTAATCGTATTACAATGGTTAAGCCTAATTTAAAAGGTCTTGTGACTTAACCCTACCAGACCCACGTATTAGATTGGTTAAGTGTAGGTTACTTAACCTCATCAAATCATCACATATAATTGGTTAAGTATAAGTTACTTAACCCCCATTAAAGTATCATGTTAAATTAGTTAAGCATTGGTTGCTTAACCCCCATTGAATTACCACGTTTAGATTGGTTAAGTGGTTAACTTAACCCCATCGAATTACCATGCTTAGATTAGTTAAGTATAGGTTACTTAACCCCATCTGATTACCGTGTTTAGATTAGTTAAGTCTTAATTACTTAACCCCATCTAATTGCCGTGTTTAGATTAGTTAAGTCTAAGTTACTTAACCCCATCTAATTACCATGTTTAGATTAGTTAAGTGAAGGTTACTTAACCCCATCTAATTACCAAGTCGGATTAGTTAAGCGTAAATTACTTAACCCCATCCCCTAATTGTCTTGCATGGTTAAGTGTCATTAAGGAACCATGTCCGGTTTAACTTAACCTACCCATTCGTGTCATATCGGTTAAGTGTCAATAGTCAAATTTACTTAACCTTATCATGTGGCATTAATTTAATTAATGCACTTTCAACCTCTCACATTAGACCTTGTTGTGGTTACTAGTTAAGCCGGGCGGGTTCGGGTAGTTTTACACCACAACTTAGTCTAACCTCGGGTCTTAAGCGCGACATGACCAACTTCTCACATTGGGTCCTATTGTTTGTAGCCACTAGTTAAGCCGGGCGGGTCCGGGTAGATTTATGCTACAAACTCAACCCAACCTTGAGTTGGCCACTTTCATGTTTGGTCTAGTGTCATATTACACTTACAACCCTCCCATGTCTAGTTCAAGTTCCATGTTTACCCCACATGTCATGCCCCCATTTTGGTTCAACTTACATGTCGTGTTGACATGTAACCTCAAGTCAAGTTTTCATGTCATATTCACGTCAAAATTTCGCGTCATGTTCATGTTTATCTAACTACCCCAAAATCGTGTTTTCACTTGAGTGGAAGCGAGTCAACATAGTAGGTATACTATGGCTACATATAGACCCCAAAACATGCACGATGCCACAAAAAGGATTGGCTCCAAACATGCATGGTATCACAAGGGGGTTTGGCCTTAAAACATGCATGATAATGTCATATAGGGATTGGCCATAAGCACGCATAATGTCATAAAGGATATGGCCACAAACTTGCATACTATCATAGGAAATTTGCTCACAAACTTGCATGTTTTCATAACGGGATTTAACCTTACATAAACATGATATCATAAGGGGTTGGTTTTATTTACATGCATAAGCCCCCAAGTCCAATTTATGCAACTATTTCACAAGTCAAAGTGGCTCTAAGTGTTCATGCCATCGTACTACAAGTAAAGGTCCAATCTTGCATGGCAAACTAAGTCCAATGCAACATGAATAGCATGGTTTAGTCGCTAAAACATAACCCAAAGTCATATGTTCATGATAAAGGAGCAAACTAGGCTCGCATAGGTTATAACATTCATGTTTAACCACATTTTATTCCATGCCATGATCAAAACTACCGTTTAGATCTAGAAGTAGCTAGAACTTACATAGCGAGGCTTAGGGAAGGAGTATGCGTCGTCGTGACGAAGAAAGGTGGCTCCTTTGATGAAGAACCGCCATGAAATCGCCATAGCAACGTTGATTTGGCCTCGATTTGGTGTAGCAAGCTTGCACCTTTCCATTCGGATCCGATTTGCATGCATAGTCTCTTGGAGTTGGAGGCCATGATCACTTGGCATTTGGGCAGCACTTCGTTGCAAGAGTGATTTATGAGGGGTTTAGTGTAGGCTTAGGGTCTTTTTATAGAGATTAGGGTAGTTTTAGGCCGTTAGATTAACCCTAGGATAGATCCAAACCCTCAAAAATCGTCACAAGCCTCCAAAACCGAGCCAAACAGCAAAGCAGGTGCACCAGGCTGCCTGGGTCCGACCAGGCAGGTCGACCCCCAGGTCGACCATGGGGTCGACTCCCCAGTCGACCTGGTGGGCAGGGTGTCGACTCCCCAGTCGACCTCCCCTGGTCTGGCGGGAAATTTTCCCGCCTCTTCTGAATTCTGAAATTTGAATCTGTTTTCGTTTTCGAATTTTTCGTGAAACTTCGCGAGGCCATATCTTGGTCATACGGACTCCGATTTAGGAAATTTCGGACTCTATTCGCGTATTTTTCCGAGACGAACGCAATGGCATAGCCCGTTTTATCTGATTCAGATTTTATAATTTAATTCTGCCTTGATTCTTGTCTTAACACGTTGTTGAAAATTCGGGTTGTTACATTCTCCCCTCCTTTAAGGATTTCGTCCCCGAAATCTCCACGTTAGGAAGAACGCATCCTACCATCCATCATCCATTTACTCAAAACATCATACACAGGCAAACATTGTCCTTAAACGATTTCTAATGCCATATGAACATATGCAAAACGTGTGTGTATATGCTCCTTAGCTAATGCTAATGATCAGGCTTGAATGATCTTTCTAATGCAAAATATGTTTAGTGCCATGCGTCCAACATGTATGCAAATAGTCCTAGTCATATAAGTACTATATGCGTGCACAAACATTCATTCATATGCAACATCCGCATGATAACACATTCAATTTCATCCATAAACAAGTATAAACACTCGTGCATATGCAACATGAAACGTGACCGCGTCAATCTAGTATCTAATGTGTATTCGCGCATCCACGAGCAACCACATGCAACCATATCAATCATAACATGTTTCAAATACATGTTTACATCCATAGAGTTCTATCTAAGGTTCCCAAGATAGGATCGAGGAGATAAACAAGACAAACTCCTTACGGGGTTTGTAACAGAAATAGGACCGAGAGGATATCCACCAAGCAGTAGCGTGCAAGCAAGCTCTACAGGAGAACCAAGGATCAAAGATATACTCTTAAAAAGAGAATTGATGCGCGCGTCTCAGCCGCATTCCCATGAGCTTAATTCCATTGTGCCTTGACCGCCTTTGACTTCATGATTTTGTAGCTCCTTGATTCCTATTTCCAAGGTATGCGTTGGAACTCATTTCATTGTCGCCTCTTATTCCACTTTCACTTATCCTTTCCCTAGTATACTTGGCTCAAACGTATCCACTTACTCATGCAAGCTCTCCAAAATTCATTAGGGAATTCTGGATCTCATTTGCAGATGCCAATTCATGTTGCCAAGAGTACTTACTAGGGTGATTCCCATAACTCATGCATAAGCGAAACGAACCATCCGCCTTAGCGGCGAATTCTATTCGAACGGATTACCGACAACTGCATCCCGAGATTCTAGGTAACTAACCATGACAGAACCCAAAAGGTTACTCGAGACTTCGAGGGTATCACCAAGGTGAGTCGAGAGCCTAACTACCCTCTTTCCAAAACCGAGAATGGTATCCCTAACTGGATAACCACCTTACCCTTAGAATCCATCCATAGCTCAACAATAGAAGTATTGCTTCTAATCTCAACACTTGGCATAGACGTTCTCAAATCCAACAAGTCATGAATAAATGGACCGACTCTCAAACCAGATTTTGGGACAAAACTGGGATCCTTTACCATGCTAGTACTAAGGTGCAGAGACTCAACTATCCAAGCAGACTTAAATGACACGATGATCAAGACAAAGTCTGGACGGGATGATAGAAAAGAACGACTAAACCTTTACTAGAAACGGTACCATTTCTTTTAGGTACCCTACAAATGAGAGCGTACAATTGCCCTCTCCGGTGATCTTGTCCTTGTCCTCCTTGATGGACTAAGCCATAGCAACAGTTGCTTATCCTTAAGCTCGCGTCCTTTATCCTTACTCTTATTATCCTTCCTTGTATCACGGCAACAGGTCTCTCGAGAACCACCTCCATCGTACGGGAAACACCTACGTGGCTAGACAAAGATTAGTCACAGTTAGAACTACTGTGACCACAGATGGAGGAAAGAAAGGAAAAGAGATTCAATCGAGGAATCGAAGGATAATGCTAATGGCCTTTGGGGAATAGCCTTTTAAAACAAACTTTTCTTGAAAAATGCTTCTTTGTAAACGGTTTTTCAAATAGTTTTCAGAAGGGTTTTAAAAACTTTTGCCCAGTCTAGTAACCTTCGGCTCTGATACCAAATGTAACACCCCACCTCCGCTAGGGTCATTCACAAAGGGAATGCACTAGGTTTGGTGAAGCATTATCGAGGTAAACATGCACAGAAATATTACAAGACAGAACATATATAAAACAGCGGAAGTAAAACAAATTTCATTACCTTATAAAATAAGGTCTAAAGCCTTTTACATCAGAATACATCAAAACCTGTCTTGCAATAATAAAGAAGCATAAAACCATTTCATGAATTATTCCCTAGTAAAACAGTAAATTAGCCATAGCCAAGAAAAAGTCCAAGCCATGCGTGATGACCTTCAAGCAGAAGAAGTCCGAACTAGATAACATTGTTTCCTCCCTAAAACCTGGGGGGGAACGGAAGACAAAGAGGCGAAACAAAACGGGGTCATTCATAAAGACTGGTAAGTCCTATCTACTTCCAGTATAAAAACAGGTAAAGGTAACATGACATGCATAAACTGAAAGTAAACATAAGGATGACTACAAGATAGATAAACTAAACCAGGGTAATAGGCTGAACCACTGTAGCAAGGTAAACTAAGATATCATGATAAACTACGGTGTCATGATAAATCAAGGTATCACATCGTCAGGTTTCTATCAAGTATACTATCCCAAGGTATATATCCTGTATAATATCCCACGGTATCTATCATGTATATTTCTTCTGGTTCTAACATGTATATTTGCTCTGCACCTCTCGTAGTAGTATCCCAACCCGCGTCATGCGTTAACTATGAATATCCCTTGCCCAATGTCATGTAATGGTCCATGTCAACCTAATATATAGAATATGTAGGTTTTTCCCAACTCGTATGTTTCTTTCCATGTATAAGTTCAGTCCTTCGCCGTAGGCCATACGGGCTTTCCCATGTAAACGTTTTATCCTTGAGGTTATTTTGGACTGCTACCCTTGATCTAGTTATGTTTCCTTACCATGAACTATCGCGTGTTCACTTAGGATTTATGCCGCCTAGGACCACTAGGGATTATGCTACCTAATGAACTTTTCCGTGTCTCGGTTTGGGTTTTGGCCACCTAGGACCACTAGGGATTATGCCACCCGTCAACCGCGCCCTTTATCCCACGTATGTATCGTGAATCGTTTTCCATGTCTAGACGCACATGTTCCTCAATGTGCCATCCGAGTTCCGTGCCAGGGCAAATCAAGAAATACGGAACTCGGTCGGGAGCTTTAAGTCGTCTGTTGATGCAGATATCAAGGTCTGTTTTTGTACCCGTGGCTATGGTCCCACGTGACCCCTCCCTCAACTACTGAAAGGCAATCCAACAAAAACCATGTATGAGAACTACACTAGGCCCATCGATGCCCATTTCCAGATAGCCAACCTCACCCATAACTTGATAGCTAGTATATGGTCTCTTGGGAGTTCCCTGCCTTTCCGTACGTACACGATTGACTAAAGATGGTAGGTAGCCGGCGACATGCTATCCCGGGGCAAAAATCAAGTATCGTCTACTCCACGCTAATCCATCCCAGTCTTTAGGTCGCTCACATAGCAACCAAGGCATACTCTTGGCTCTGCTACCGCAGACCTTAACCCCTGTGAAGCCGGGTTTCATGGACGACTTGCCACCTCACAGAGGGATACCAAGAGTACCCTCACGTTCCCCGAAGCTTCCGCTTCGTCACCCAGTTCGCTGGAGCTTTTATCCAAGTCAGATAACTTGCTCCTCCTCGTATACTAAGCGATGACCTACCGTACCAGGTTACTCATCTCTTTATGAACTAGTCTCATGTACTTAGCTAAGAATTATCACTTAGTTACCCTTAACTAAGGTTTACCACTTAGCCCCTCTTTCCGCTATCCTTGTTAACCACGATTTCCAACCTAGTCCCCTGAGCTAGGGTTTTGTCAAATGGGTTAAGTGTTGTTATCCAAGTTCATGACTTAACCCGCCTACGAATCATGTCAAGATTGGCTAAGTACTCAAGTTCAAGGCTTATCCCTACAGGTTGGTTAAGTGTACCAAGAAGTCCATGACTTAACCCTATCAAGTCAAATTGGTTAAGTATTTGTTTGTCTTAACCCTATCAGATTATCATGTTAGATTGATTAAGCATAGATTATCTTAATCCCATCAGATTATCGAGTCGGATTGGTTAAGTGTAGGTTAACTTAACCCCATCCACTAATCGTATTACAATGGTTAAGCCTAATTTAAAAGGTCTTGTGACTTAACCCTACCAGACCCACGTATTAGATTGGTTAAGTGTAGGTTACTTAACCTCATCAAATCATCACGTATAATTGGTTAAGTATAAGTCACTTAACCCCCATTAAAGTATCATGTTAAATTAGTTAAGCATTGGTTGCTTAACCCCCATTGAATTACCACGTTTAGATTGGTTAAGTGGTTAACTTAACCCCATCGAATTACCATGCTTAGATTAGTTAAGTATAGGTTACTTAACCCCATCTGATTACCGTGTTTAGATTAGTTAAGTCTTAATTACTTAACCCCATCTAATTGCCGTGTTTAGATTAGTTAAGTCTAAGTTACTTAACCCCATCTAATTACCATGTTTAGATTAGTTAAGTGAAGGTTACTTAACCCCATCTAATTACCAAGTCGGATTAGTTAAGCGTAAATTACTTAACCCCATCCCCTAATTGTCTTGCATGGTTAAGTGTCATTAAGGAACCAAGTCCGGTTTAACTTAACCTACCCATTCGTGTCATATCGGTTAAGTGTCAATAGTCAAATTTACTAAACCTTATCATGTGGCATTAATTTAATTAATGCACTTTCAACCTCTCACATTAGACCTTGTTGTGGTTACTAGTTAAGCCGGGCGGGTCCGGGTAGTTTTACACCACAACTTAGTCTAACCTCGGGTCTTAAGCGTGACATGACCAACTTCTCACATTGGGTCCTATTGTTTGTAGCCACTAGTTAAGCCGGGCGGGTCCGGGTAGATTTATGCTACAAACTCAACCCAACCTCGAGTTGGCCACTTTCATGGTCTAGTGTCATATTACACTTACAACCCTCCCATGTCTAGTTCAAGTTCCATGTTTACCCCACATGTCATGCCCCCATTTTGGTTCAACTTACATGTCGTGTTGACATGTAACCTCAAGTCAAGTTTTCATGTCATATTCACGTCAAGATTTCGCGTTATGTTCATGTTTATCTAACTACCCCAAAATCGTGTTTTCACTTGAGTGGAAGCGAGTCAACATAGTAGGTATACTATGGCTACATATAGACCCCAAAACATGCACGATGCCACAAAAGGGATTGGCTCCAAACATGCATGGTATCACAAGGGGGTTTGGCCTTAAAACATGCATGATAGTGTCATATAGGGATTGGCCATAAGCACGCATAATGTCATAAAGGATTTGGCCACAAACTTGCATACTATCATAGGAAATTTGCTCACAAACTTGCATGTTGTCATAACGGGATTTGATCATACATAAACATGATATCATAAGGGGTTGGTTTTATTTACATGCATAAGCCCCCAAGTCCAATTTATGCAACTATTTCACAAGTCAAAGTGGCTCTAAGTGTTCATGCTATCATACTACAAGTAAAGGTCCAATCTTGCATGGCAAACTAAGTCCAATGCAACATGAATAGCATGGTTTAGTTGCTAAAACATAACCCAAAGTCATATGTTCATGATAAAGGAGCAAACTAGGCTCGCATAGGTTATAACATTCATGTTTAACCACATTTTATTCCATGCCACGATCAAAACTACCGTTTAGATCTAGAAGTAGCTAGAACTTACATAGTGAGGCTTAGGGAAGGAGTATGCATCGTCATGACGAAGAAAGGTGGCTCCTTTGACGAAGAACCGCCATGAATTCACCATAGCAACGTTGATTTGGCCTCGATTTGGTGTAGCAAGCTTGCACCTTTCCATTCGGATCCGATTTGCATGCATAGTCTCTTGGAGTTGGAGATGGAGGCCATGATCACTTGGCGTTTGGGCAGCACTTCGTTGCAAGAGTGATTTATGAGGGGTTTAGGGTAGGCTTAGGGTCTTTTTATAGAGATTAGGGTAGTTTTAGGCCGTTAGATTAACCCTAGGATAGATCCAAGCCCTCAAAAATCGTCACAAGCCTCCAAAACCGAGCCAAATAGCAAAGCAGGTGCACCAGGCTACCTGGGTCCGACCAGGCAGGTCGACCCCCAAGTCGACCCTGGGGTCGAATCCCCAGTCGACCTGGTGGGCAGGGGGTCGACTCCCCAGTCGACCTCCCCTGGTCTGGCGGGAAATTTTCCCGCCTCTTCTGAATTCTGAAATTTGAATCTGTTTTCGTTTTCGAATTTTTCGTGAAACTTCGCGAGGCCATATCTTGGTCATACGGACTCCGATTTAGGAAATTTCGGACTCTATTTCGCGTATTTTTCCGAGACGAACGCAATGGCATAGCCCGTTTTATCTAATTTAGATTTTATAATTTAATTCTGCCTTGATTCTTGTCTTAACACGTTGTTGAAAATTCGGGTTGTTACATTATTCCTTTGGACTTTATTTCCCGATTTCTATTTCAATTCATTTTGAAATACATATCTGACATTTATATCAAAGTAGATTTCACTTCGGGATTTCAAATCAAATTTTTGGAAATATGAATTCCAAAACATAACAATGCATACAAACAAATATGCAACCAAATATTCGGCTACCCTCAGACAAGGCAAAGGGCACGTACCTAAGCAACTCAATATATATATATATATATATATATATATATATATATATATATATGCACCTCCCACACATGGAGCAGGCTACACACTGACCACTCACCCTAAGGCACAAGATCCCACCCATACTTTTAGTAGACCGGGTTACCAAATCTTTAGCCGCATACCAAATCATTTCATATCCCAAAGTAGGGAAAATCATTTCACAATATAATCACAAGTATAATCGAATCTATAGTACATCACATCAGCAACTCACACATATGATCGGTCACTATTAATCACATAACCTTTGAGCTCGTACGTCTCAAAGAAGGGTGTTAAGCAAGAGAATAAATTCTCTGCCACCAAACAGATACATCATTAATAGCAACTAATCGAATATGTGATGAACTACAATGTAAAACCATAATAAATTTCCAAATCATTTCGAAATCATCAGGTTTTAGCCGTTGAAACCCTTTCTGTTTTATAAAACATTTTTATAAAACATTCCCTGTCCAAAATCGGGAATACATTTCTTTTCACTTAAGAAAAATATCATTTCAAAATCATTCATTAAATTTGAAATGAACTCAACAACATCACTACACATCTCATAGTCAAATCGTGAAGTGTTTCACAAGATGTTAGCATACAAACAATTCTACCCAACCCAATGCTAAATGTAAAAACATATCTTGCTCATAAACTAGTCGAGCACAATCCAAACAATTAATCAATATCAACAACCAAGTAAATTTGATTTAATCACATCACGTGTTTTGGTAAATTCAATGAGCATTTATTCATTCAAAATCTAATTAAAGATTTATTCAAACTCCAATTGGTTTTAATCCCAAAAATCATTCCTTATTGATTGTTCAACTTTCTGGAAATTAATCATGCTTTTACTCGGGTTAAGGAACTAATGTCATTTAAACACAGTTCACGACAAACTCAAAATCCAATTTCAATTCAATTCCAATTAAATATTAATTAATTGGTAAATTTCTCTAAATCTTAATTAAAAGATTCATTCTTTCCTCAACTGGGTTTAAGTAACAGTGTTAATGAAGACACCATTCACGACGAACCCAAAATCCAATTCAATATTAAATACAAGGCTCTGAATAGAAAATATATTGGCTTATATTTAATATCAAATTCTGAAATCAACAAATATCGTATTGGAATAACGATATATATATCTTCCAAATTCCTCCACAATGTCCGTATAATCACGAAATCCAATATCGAAATATTCCAAAGATAATTTCGATTCATTTCAATTACACTTCACATAATGGAAATTCTGATTATATTACAACCCATTCTCAATCCAATTTATTTATTTAAAAATAATTGGATTTTGATTCTAGTTAATAACTAGTTCATTTCTATAAAAAAAAATTATCTTTTCAAATATGAGATTTTTCATCCCAATTCTTCCCAAATCATTTGTTATGATTTTACACTAATTACTAATATTTTTAATAATTTTATCAAGGCCCGTGCAGTTGGTTTCCATAAACGGTCATCGAACTGCACTTACGGCGACCTTTTCCAAATTTGATTTGGACATAATTCCAAATCCAACCGTAAGATTTCAAATTTCTTGTATTCGTTGGAAAGATATTTTCAATACAAACACAACGGTCCTAGTTTCAGGAGAATCTGACGGTCGGATCTCCTGTAACGTCAATTCGAAGTCAATGAACGAAATTCGCGAACTGCCGCGGCGTGGTGCGGCGCGGCGCATTCTATTCAGGCCATTTAATATATATGATATATATATAATATATTTCATTGACTTAATTTAAAACGTATTTTATAAATCATTTTAATTTCGTTTCAAAGACGATTTCAACTTCATTTTCAATTTTATATCAAAATTGAATATTCCGTATACATGACAATTTATACAATGTATATATATGTTTCATACATCGTATATATATAATTTCATACCTCTTATATATATGATTTCATACATCGTATATATATAATTTCATTCCTCGTATATATAATTTCAAACATCGTATATATATGATTTCATACCTCGTATATATATACATATATATATATATATAATTTCATTCCTCGTATATATATATGATTTTATACCTCGTATATATATATATAATTTCATACCTCGTATATATATAATTTCATACCTCGTATATATATAATTTCAAACATCGTATATATATGATTTCATACCTCGTACATATATAATTTAAATCATCGTGTGTATATATATATATATATATATATATATATATATATATATATATATATGATTTCATACCTCCTATATATAATTTCATTCCTCGTATATATATAAAATTTCATTCCTCGTATATATATAATTTCATTCCTCGTATATATATATATATATACGCACACACACACATATATATATTTCAACTCATTTATATATTTTTATTTCAACTCATATATATATTTCTTTCAACTCATATATATATTTTTCTTTTCTCCATTTCATATTACAATCACAACATAATCAAATAAATTGTCCATAGTCTGTGGACGTATGTGAGCAGTTCAGATATGCAGTTATAATATAAATAATTATACAAGAAAATTTATAGTGAGAGAATTCTCACTTTGGTTCTTTTATTTCTGAATTTCTGTTCAATTTTGATTTGAATTTACGCGAAATTCTAATTTGCCTCAAATTGGACCCGGTCAGTTCCAGCGCGCGGTGTTCGGAATTACGGTTCCAACGGAGATCGGTTTTCCGAATTCTAACCTTGCAGTAAAAAGTTATGATAATTTAATCATTTGATAATTTAAACAATGTCATTAGTAATTAATTATAAAATTAATTAAAATAATTTAATTTCCATTTCACTAATTACAGTCAAACCCATTCTTTCTTCCCTATTCGTTTTCTGTTTCCAGGAAATCACGGTTCATATGAGAAGCACGAACTCGACCATTCTTCGTCCACGCACACGCCACATCATCACACCGGAAGTCGATCCAAAGTCAACACTTCGCAGATCCGACCATCCTCTCCCCCATGCTGGCCATGGCAGCGAACCCGGTTCCCCCTCCTCTCCCAATTTGACTTCTACGCTGGCCAGTTTCAGCTCGAGATTCGAGCAGCAAACTCCACAAAACCCGATCCTATCCGATCATAAGGTAGATCTGAAGATGCTCTCCGTCTTTTGCTTTGTAAATTCTTGAATCATTGATTGAATTAAGGGAAAAAGAAGGAAAAATTCGGGAGATCGGTTGCCGTTCATTAGTGTTGAGGCACCTCCAAAGAGAGTTGACCGTGTATGACCAAATTCTAGGGATTTGACCCCTTTTGATTTATATATGTATTTTTAAATTAATATTTAATTCCATCTTTAGTTGTTAATCGCACCGAACTCCAAATCAAACCCAACGACTGTCGTCCCTAGCTAAATACCCTCATTTCGAACATAATGGGATATGTTTCGTAAGCCAGTTCGGCTGTTTCGATAGGTTTTAATCAAAATTAAAATATAAATCTTTATATATTGAATTCAAACGTACATTTTAATTTACCATGGCCACATACTGACTCTAAAAATTCCAGAAAAATTATTTCTAGCTTCGTATTGACGATATAGTCCTAACAAAACTAATTTCGTCAGATTTGGAGACTGTTTGAAAAATGGCCATTTTTTGGTCGATCCAAATTGTCTTAAACTGTTAAAATACGTTTTCTTTTGCCACACTCACATATTGATTTCAAAAATTATGAAAATTGGAATCTAGCAATAAATTGACATCCCAGATCCAACAAAAGTGGTTTTGTCGAAAACGGAGGTCATTTGCAAAAATCTCCATTTAAGGGCTATATTTCCATAGCGACTATTCTGAATTTTCAACTGGACATAACTTTTTATTTCCACTATGAAATTTCAATTTTTCGGGTTCGTTAAAAAGATATTTATAAACATATTCAAATATTTTTGGTTTCACTAAAATTCGATTTATTTTGAATCCTGTACATTCATTTGAAATTTAAAATCAAATTTTCAAACTACTGCGCCATTTCTAATTCCTTTTATATTTAAAAATTAATATTTATATTGTGACTTCGATCTAAATAAATATATACGTTCCAATTATATTCAAAATAAATTTCTTGTCGTTATTATTTAAAATAAATCATTTTAAATATTCAAAATTCACTAAAATTGCCAAAATAAAATTTTTAAATTGGCTCAGATTTTCCGGGTTGTTACAATCTCCCCCACTTAAAATCTTTTCGCCCTTGAAAAGGAACGGAGCTAAAAGTTGTTTAACCAAACAACTCAACTTTCATTCTGGCGTTCATTCTTCAACTTTTCAGTTTCTAAGAATTTCTAATTTTTCAAAAATTTGGCCAACACCCTAAATTTTTGAAAAATTTCGCCATAACCTCCTTTGCACGGGAGCACCGGGAAAATCCCCAAATCGCTGCACAGGCCCTCTCATCTCAAAAAGAAAAAGAAAAAGCCAATCGGCTCATAAAATCATCCAAAACCCAATAAAATTGTAAACATGTACCTATTTGTTGGGCATACAATTTTATTCCTCTTCTCTAGCCTCCTTGCTGTGACCTGTTCAATGTATATATATGTATATGCATGCGATTTCATTCAAATTTCACTTCAGTTCAATACTTGACTCGATTTGGCTTACTTTACCTTTCGTGTTCATATTAATTTCATTATTCTCAATGGTGAAACTTGTAATCAAACAACACAACTAGCAATAAATTAGTTGATTAACTTTTCAAATATATAAATTTTATATAGTCAAAAATCATATTTTTAAAACTAGATTATATATATAATCACAAATACATTATTTATAATTATATCACTCTCAACTCATTCTGGTGCATTACTAACCCCATCTCTAATGAGTGACTCATTCTAGAATGCTATTGATTCTATCTCTAATGAGGATCCTTCTATACGATATTACTAATACAATCTCTAATGAGTCTTTTATTCTGTTCTAACGAGTTGTTCCCCAAAGATTTGAGTTAACCAAAGCTCTGATACCAGCTGTAACGATACGGATTTCGCCAGGACCTAATCGATCACTAGATCGGCAAAGACCATTCAAAACCCAGATACGCTAAATCTGGGCATACAGCACATTAGAACAAATAACAGAAGACATTTATTACATCATAATAATGTAACATCAGAGTATAGAATATCAAAGTATATCGAAGTATAATAATACAGCGGAAGATTTATTTACAATAAATGTAATACAATGCACATCGGGAAACAAATAAAATAACACAGCGGAAGACTATCAATGCCTGGACACAGCTTTAAGCTTCAATCCGGGATCCTACTCATATATCTGCAAAATAGACAACTCGACTGCCCGTGTGGAAAATAGGGGCACCCGAGTTTACAAGGGAAAAACAAACTACAGGTCAGTCACGGAACTGGTGTGAGAAACTCTATATTTAAAATTTACTTATATAAATGATAAGGCAAATCACGGGACCACGCCGCTAACGTGGAACGGGTTTACCCCCATGAATGCCAATGTATAAACAATAATCAAAAATATAGATATGGATCTACTATGCATCAATCAACATGCTATATCCCAATCTACCCATTTAGATTAATCAACACACTTAGATTTTTCCAAATCCAATTCAATTTACAGTAATTATTCCTTTGGACTTTATTTCCCAATCTCTATTTCAATTCTTTTTGAAATATATATCTAACTTTTATATCAAAGTAGATTTCACTTCGGGATTTCAAATCAAATCTTTGGAAATATGAATTCCAAAACATAACAATGCATACAAACAAGTATGCAACCAGATATCGGGCTCCCCTCAGACAAGGCAAAGGGCACGTACCTAAGCAACTCGACATATATACATACATATATATATATATATATATATATATATATATATATATATATATACACACACACATATATGCACCTACCACACATGGAGCAGGCTACACACTGACCACTCACCGTAAGGCACTAGATCCCATGCATACTTTTAGTAGACCGGGTTACCAAATCTTTAGCCACATACCAAATCATTTCATATCCCGAAGTAGGGAAAATCATTTCACAACATAATAACAAGTATAATCGAATCTATAATACTTCACATTAGCAATTCACACATATGATAAGTCATTATTAATCACATAACCTTTGAGCTCGTACGTCTCAAAGAAGGGTGTTAAGCAAGAGAATAAATTCTCCGCCACCAAACAGATACATCATTAATAGCAACTAATCGAATATGTGATGAACTACAATGTAAAACCATAATACATTTCCAAATTATTTCGAAATCATCGGGTTTTAGCCCTTGAAATCCTTTCTGTTTATAAAACATTTTTATAAAACATTCCCTACCCAAAATCGGGAATACATATCTTTTCACTTAAGAAAAATTTCATTTCAAAATCATTTATTAAATTTGAAATGAACACAATAACATCGCTACACTTCTCATAGTCAAATTATGAAGTGTTTCACAAGATGTTAGCATACAAATATTTCTACCCAACCCAATGCTAAATGTAAAAGCATATCTTGCTCATAAACTGTCAAGCACAATCCAAACAATCAATCAATATCAACAACCGAGTAAATTTGATTTAATCACATCACGTGTTTTGGAAAATTCAATTACCATTTATTCATTCACAATCTAATTAAAGATTTATTCAAACTCCAATTGGTTTTAATCCCAAAAATCATTCCTTATTGATTGTTCAACTTTCAGGAAATTAATCCTGCTTTAACTCGGGTTAAAGAATAAATGTCATTTAAACACAGATCACGAAAAACTCAAAATCCAATTTCAATTCAATTCCAATTAAATATTAATTAATTGGTAAATTTCTCTAAATCTTAATTAAAAAATTCATTCATTCCTCAACTGGGTTTAAGAACAGTGTTAATGAAGACACCATTCACGACAAACCCAAAATCCAATTCAATATTAAATACAAGGCTCTGAATAGAAAATATATCGGCTTATGTTCAATATCAAATTCTGAAATCAAAAAATATCGTATTGGAATAACAATATATATATCTTCCAAATACCTCCACAATGTCCGTATAATCACGGAATCCAGTATCGAAATATTCCAAAGATAATTTCGATTCATTTCCATTCCAATTCACATATTGGAAATTTTGGTTATATTACAACCCATTCTCAATCCAATTTATTTATTTAAAAGTAATTGGATTTTAATTCTAGTTAATAACTAGTTCATTTCGATAAAAATATATTTTTATCTTTCCAAATATGGAATTTTTCATCCAAATTCTTTCCAAATCATTTCTTATGATTTTACACTAATTATTAATATTTTTAATAATTTTATCAAGACCCGTACAGTCGATTTCCATAAACGGTCATCGAAATGTACTTACAGCGACCTTTTCCAAATTTGATTTGGACATAATTCCAAATCCAACCATAAGATTTCAAATTTCTTATATTCTTTGGAAAGATCTTTTCGGTACAAACCCAACGGTCCCAGTTTCAGGAGAATCCGATAGTCGGATCTCCTGTAACGTCAATTCGAAGTCAATGGTCGAAATTCGCGAACCGCCGCGGCGCGGCGCGTTCTATTCAGGCCTTTTAATATATATAATATATATATATATATATATATATATATATTATATTTCATCGATTTCAATACAAAATGTATTTTATAAGTTTTAATTTCATTTCAAAGTTGATTTCAACTTCATTTTCAATTTTTTATCAAAATTGAATATTCCATATACATGACAATTTTATACAGTGTATATATATGTTTCATAAATCGTATATATATAATTTCATACCTCGTATATATATGATGTCATACATCATATATATATAATTTCATTCCTCGTATATATATAATTTCAAACATAGTATATATATGATTTCATACCTCGTATATATATATAATTTCATTCCTCGTATATGTATGATTTCGTACCTCGTATATATATAATTTCATACCTCGTATATGTATAATTTCATGCCTCGTATATATATAATTTCAAACATCATATATATATGATTTCGTACCTTGTATATATATAATTTCATACCTCATACATATATATAATTTCAAACATCGTATATATATATATATATGATTTCATACCTCGTATATATATAATTTCATCCCTCGAATATATATAATTTCATTCCTCGTATATATATAGTTTCATTCCTTGTATATATATATTTCAACTCATATATATATTTTTATTTCAACTCATATTTTTTTTTTCTTTCAACTCATATGTATATATATATATATTTCTTTTCTCCATTTCATATTACAATCACAGTCACAACAAAATCAAATAAATTGCCCATGGTCTGTGGATGTAAGTGAGCAGTTCAGATATGCAGTTATAATATAAATAACTGTACAAGAAAATTTATAGTGAGAGAATTCTCACTTTGGTTCTTTTATTTTTGAATTTCTGTTCGATTTGGATTTGAATTTACGCGAAATTCTTATTTGCTTCAAATTGGACCTGGTCAGTTCCAACGCGCAGTGTTCGGAATTATGGTTCCAACGGAGTTTGGATTTCTGAATTCTGACCTTGTAGAAAAAAGTTATGATAATTTAACCGTTTGATAATTTAAACAATGTCATTAGTATTTAATTACAAAATTAATTAAAATAATTTAATTACCATTTCACTAATTACGGTTAAACCCGTTCTTTCTTCCCCGTTCGTCTTTTATTTGCAGGAAATCACGCTTCATATGAGAAGCACGAACTCGACCATTCTTCATCCACGCACACGCCACATCATCACACCGGAAGTCGATCCGTAGTCAACACTTCACAGACCCGACCATCCTCTCCCCGACGCTGGCCATGGCAGCGAACCCGGTTCCCCCCTCCTCTCCCAATTTGACTTCGACGCTGGCCAGTTTCAACTCGAGATTTGAGCAGAAAACTCCACAAAACCCAATTCTATTCGATCGTAAGGTAGATCTGAAGATGCACTCCGACTTTTGCTTTGTAAATTCTTGAAATCATTGATTGAATTGAGGGAAAAAGAAGGATCAATTTGGGAGGTCAATTGTCGTTCATTGGTGTTGAGGTGCCTCCAAAGAGAGTTGACCGCGTATGACCAAATTCTAGGGTTTTGAAACCTTTTGATTTGTATATATATTTTTAAATTAATATTTGATTCCATCTTTAGTTGTTAATCGCATCGAACTACAAATCAAACTCAACGACTGTCGTCCCTTGCCAAATACCCTCATTCTGAACACAATGGGATATGTTTCGTAAGTCAGTTCAGCTGTTTCGATTGGTTTTTATCAAAATTAAAATATAAATCTTTATATATTGAATGTAAATGTACATTTTAATTTACTGTGGCCACATACTAACTCTAAAAATTCCAAAAAAATTATATCTAGCTTCGTATTGAGATATGGTCCTAACAAAACTAATTTCGTCAGATTTGGAGACTGTTTGAAAAATGGCCATTTTCTGGTCGATCCAAATTGTCTGAAACTGTTAAAACACATTTTCTTTTGCCACACTCACATATTGATTTAAAAAATTATGAAAATTGGAATTTAGCAAAACTTGACATCCTGGATCCAATAAAAGTGGTTTCGTCGAAAACGGAGGTTATTTGCAAAATCTCCATTTCTAAGGGCTATATTTCCATAGCGACTATTCTAAATTTTCAACTGGGCACAACTTTTTATTCCCGCTATGAAATTTCAATTTTTTGGGTTCGTTAGAAAGATATTTATAAACAGATTCAAATATTTTTGGTTTCACTAAAATTCGATTTATTTTGAATCCTGTACGTTTATTTGAAATTTGAAATCAAATTTTCAAACTACCGTGCCATTTCTAATTCCTTTTATATTTAAAATTGAATATTTATATTGCAACTTCGATCTAAATAAATATATACATTCCAATTCTATTCAAAATAAATTTCTTATTGTTATTATTTAAAATAAATCATTTTAAATATTCAAAATTCACTAAAATTTCCAAAATAAAATTTTTAAATTGGCTCAGATTTTCCGGGTTGTTAAATACACATAAAATTATCAAGTTAATTGAGCACAATTAATGGAGGATGAGATCATTTTATCCATTCCACCTGATTAAGGAAACAATGTCTGCACTGAATGACCATCTGAAAACCCAAATGCATGGTGAACAGGTACCCGGGAGCAAGGAAGCGGGAAGAAAGAAAGGGTGAAGGGGATGAATTGTGTGAGTAGACATTAGGATTTTGGGAAGATTGATTTAGTGGAAAACAGATGCGAAGAATAGAAAATGGGGAAGTATATATTAATCGGAATTTGTTAATGTAGACGTCAGCTCTATATTTATATGGGATTCACTGTGAAGGAACGGTTTTTAGCGTGTTAGTATATGTGTATGTGTATATATGTGTGTGTGTAAATATATATAAATTTAACACCTATTGAATTGTACTTTTGTTTTGTTTAGAAAATTGCTTGTTACAATATCATATACGGCGATGCAAAAAGATTGGGTGCATTTACACTGGTAACAATATAATATTTAGCCTAAATTTTAACTTGGAAATTAAAATAAAAACTTGATTTGTTATGTTGATAACTTTGTTTTTTATTTTATCATAGAATTAGTAAAAATACTAGCAAGAAGCATGGAATTTTGTGTATACTGCAAAGAGAAACTTAGGAAACATAGAAAAAAAATTATGTCCTTACTTAGATTGTCGAAATCTCTCCCATCAATATGGTGATATTGTTGTCGAGCATTTGATTATAAGAGGAATGGATCCATTCTACAAGTGCAGTAAGTGGTACAATCATCGTAAGGAAATGAATATAACTAAAAATGTGGAGGTGAATGAGACATATGAACTACTTCAAGCTGTTCACTTTGAAGATGAAGCGTTTGTCAATCATACTTTATTCTCGGATGATAATAGTAACAATGATGCACAAAAGCGAGTGGATGATTTTCTTAAAAATTTGGAAGATGCAAAAACTCCACTATACCCTGATTGCGTAGATCAAACTAAATTATCTGCTATCACTGCATTGTATAATCTTAAATATGAAACTAGATCATCAGATACTGGTTTTGATAAGCTTCTAAATGTGTAACAGTTGTTATTACCCAAAAATAATGTCCTTCTGAAAACTTTGTATGAACTGAAGAAGTTTCTCAAAGTATTTGACATGGGATTCGGGAAGATTCATGCATGCAAGAATGATTGTTGTCTTTTTAGGAAAGAGTACAATGATTTGAATAAATGTCTGAAATGCGGTTCTTCGAGATGGAAGATAAATAAGCGGACGAATGAGATAATGCTAGGTATTCCGGTCAAAGTATTGAGATATTTTCCAATTATTCCAAGATAAAGAATAATGTTTAGATCTCCACGGATGGCAGAAGATTTAAGATGGCATTTTAGTAATAAAAGTAATGATGTTAAAATGCGTCATCTTGTGGATTCTTTGACATGGAGCATGGTGGATGATAAATGGAAACCATTTTCAAATGATCCACATAATCTTCGACTTGGTCTCATTATCGATGGTTTTACTCCATTTGACAATAAGGGTACCAACTATACTTGCCGGCCAGTGATGCTTGTGATATGTAATATTTCATCTATATTGTGTATGAAAAAGGAGAATATTATTTTATCGTTATTGATTCCTGGTCCAAAGGAACCTGGGAATGATATTGATGTATATTTAGCTCCTTTGGTAGAAGATTTGCAACATTTATGGACTAATAGGGTGGAGATTTATGATGCTTTTAACAATACACTTTTTAACTTAAAAGCAAGCTTGTTATGGACTATAAACGATTTTCCAGCTTATGGAAATCTTGCTGGACGTTGTGTAAAAGGAAAAAAAGGTTGACCGTTATGTGGCATGAATACTCACCATAAATGGCTAAATCATAGCAGAAAAAAATGTCTATATGGGACAAAGAAGATTCTTACCTCTTTAAGATCCACAAAGAAAACAAAAGACCTGGTTTGATAATAGTGTGGTGAAAGGTAACAAGCCTAGAATTCTTCCAGGTAGAGATATTTCTGTTATTTTGAAAGATTTCCCAAATGATTTTAGAAAAGCTGAAAATGAAGAAATAAAAGCAACCAAGTAGTGAAAGAATAAGAAGTTAAGTAAGAAGCGAAGTATAAAAATTACATGTAGGAAGAGGAAGTGTACTGATAGCAGAGAAGATGAAAATGATCCTAGAAAAATAGAGCTGTCTAGGCGGAAAAAAAATCAATTTTCTTTGATTTACCATATTGGGAGGTTAGTATTCAAATTATATTTTATTCACAATAATTAAATTATAAACTTATATAATGTTAAAGTGTTTGTATTGTTGATGTTTGTAGGAACTTCCACTCCGCCACAATTTAGACGCGATGCATATTGAGAAAAACGTGGGCGAAAGTTTACTTAGCACATTGTTGCATGATAGCAAATCGAAAGATGGTCTTAATTCTAGAAAGGATTTATAAGATTAGGAATTCGACCTGCTCTATATGTGCAACCTCGTGGGAAGAAAGCATATCTTCCACCAGCTCCATACACCATGTCCAGTTCTGAAAAACAAATATTTTGCAAAAGATTGTGTGACTTCAAAGGACCTGATAGTTACTGCTCAAATTTCAAAAGATGTGTGTCATTGGAGGATTGCAATGTTAGTGGATTGAAGTCACATGATTACCATGTTTTAATGCAACAAATGTTATCGGTTGCACTGAGGGGACTACTTCCAAAAACGACAAGGAAAGTAATAACTCGTTTGTGTTTATTTTTTAATAAATTATGTCAGCGTGTTCTTGATAGAGAGAAGCTACAACAACTCGATGATGAGATCGTTACAATTTTATGTGATCTTGAAAGTTATTTTCCACCTTCATTTTTCGACATAATGATACATCTAACAGTTCATCTTGGAAAAGAAGCTCGATTGTGTGGACTAGTTCATTTTCATTGGATGTACCCCTTCGAAAGGTATATGAAAACACTTAAAGATTATGTAAGGAACTATGCACATCCCGAGGGATGCATTACAGAAAACTATCTCGCAGAAGAATCTGTAAGATTCTTTGGTGAATTTCTAAAGAAATCTTCACAATTTGAGGAGAAAGAAGGTAGAAACGAAGATTATGAGACTGATGATGCAATACTCGAAGGCTGTCCGATATCAACATGCAACACAATTACGTTGACAACTAATGAGAAGGAAGTTGCTCATCTTGCTGTGCTAATGAATATGGCAATAACTGAGCCTTTTTTAGAGTAAGCATATATTGTTTTAATATTTATCGTCGTAATATGTGTAAGTATAATTGTAACTTAGTGTATTTTATATTATGGTAGTATGCATTTTGTAACAACCCGTATTTTCAATAACCTGTTATAACGTAAATCGAGGCAGAATTTAATTTATAAATCTGAATCAAGGGAAACGGGATATGCCATTGCGTTCGTCTCGGAAAAATACGCGAAATAGAATCCGAGTTTTCGAAAATCGGAGTCCGTATGACCCGATTAAGGCCCAACGAAGTTTTCAGAAAAATTCAAAGTAAAAACAGATTTCAAATTCAAGTTTGAATTTGGAAATTAGGGTCAGATTGGGCCAGGCGGGAAAATTCCCGCCAGAGCACCCAAGTCGACAGCCCTGTCGACTTGGGAGTCGACTTGGTTGGACCCAAGTCGACAGCCCTGTCGACTTGGCTGTCGACTTGGTTCAGCCGGGCAGTTTTGCCTGGTGCACCATTTTGGAGTTGTGTTGAGTTTGGGGGCCAGATTCGATTTTGAGGGCTGAGATTGGAACTAGGGTTTAATCCTAAGGCTAAAACTAATCCTAATCTCTATAAATAAGCCCCTAACCTAACCCTAAATCATCATTATTCATTCATACAACTAAACTATGGCAAAATCACTCCTCTCATGGCCTCCACTCTCTTCATAAAATTCCTAAATAAATTTCTATGAGATATTTTCCATGCATACAAGTGTTTTCAAGCTTGTATGAGCATCATTAGCTTGCATTCAAGTCAAGTTTCTATATTTGCATCATAAAGCAAGGGTTTTGATCATTTTGGCTCAAGGGTTTTTCTATTGGAGCTTGCATTTTGGGTTTATTTGATTGCATAAGGGCTTTGTCTCAATCTATATATATTTTTGTGTCTTCATAAGCATTGTAAGCCCTTTTCTACTTTCATATTTAAACTCTAAAGTTAAATGAATGATGCAAGTATGCCATGTTATGATATGCAAGTTTATCATGTTATGTTATGCAAGTATGCCATGTTATGATATGCAAGTTTACCATGTTATGCTATGCAAGTTTGCCATGTTGTGATATGCAAGTTTATCATGTTATGTTATGCAAGTTTGTCATATGATATGCAAGTTATGTTATGCAAGTTTGGGTTGATCATTTTGTTCATGTTACCATGTTATGCAAGCTTATCTTGGGCTTATGAGCTTAAAGCTTCAAGCTTTATGCTAAAGGTTGCATTTTGGCAACATGTAAGTTATCATATCCCTTATGATAACTTGCATGTGAGGCTAAATGCGAACTTATGGCAACTTCTACATGTCATTTATCACCATGTATCACTTATATGCTAAGTTTGGTTTTATGCATGCTTTTGAGGCCTAAAAATGTAATGTGCAAGTATATGAACATATGTACATTTCATATGCCACCATGTTAAACTTGTGGCTTCAACACCTTTATGTCATGATTATGCCAAGTTCCCTCTTTCTATCCTTTATGCGCTATTGCGATATGTAAGCGATGGGATTGCGTTTGGGGTTGGGTAAACTTAAAAGACATAAAAACATAAGATTGGGAATTTACCTATTAAGTTAGGTCTACCCATTGGGAATTTACCTATTAAGTTAGGTCTACCCAAATTCTTGAAAACTTGTAACATGTTTTGGAAACATGATGGACATGACACTTAGAAAATATAAGTGTGACCAACTCGAGGTTGGGTTGAGTTTGTAGCGTAAACCTACCCGGAACCGACCGGCTTAACTAGTTGCTACAAACAATAGGACCCAATGTGAGAAGTTGGTCATGTTGTACCTTGAACCCGAGGTTAGACCAAGTTGTGGTGTAAAGCTACCCGGAACCGACCGGCTTAACTAGTAACCGCAACGAAGTCTAATGTGAGAGGTTAAGGCACATTAATTAATTAATGCCTCATGATTAGGGTTTAAGTCATGGTCCACTTAATACTTAATCAATGCGGGCTTGGTAGATTAATCAGGGTTAAGTCGTGAACTCATCGTTACACTTAACCAAGTTAATCCATGATTAGCAAGAGGGTTAAACCGTACTTAACCCACTAGAAAATCCTAGCAATGGGGGTCCACTCCAGCAGTAATCCCAAGTTTGTATCATTAAGACCCTAGGGACTAGGCTAGGGAGGGAGCACGATTACTGGACTTGAGGTAAGTGACCAGAAACGACGGCAGAATGGTACGCCGGTGTAGTTCCGGGCGGACTATGGTCGTGCACATAGTCCGAAGCCGGGGAAAACATGCGCGGGTACCAGTAGATCGAGACTGTGCACTTATATTTATGGTGTCCAGGGGTTGACACCCTAGGGCTTGATACACCCGACGGGAGACCCGGCACAGTCTGACTACAATTATGTTTGGGTCGTATTGACACCAACACGTGACGAGTTAGGCTTATAGGGAGCCGATCGACTAGACCGTTTGGTTGGACCTCGTATTAGGGTCACTTCATGTTATTGGACCTCGTATTAGGGTCACTTCATATTATTGGACCTCGTATTAGGGTCATTTCATGTTATTGGACCTCGTATTAGGGTCACTTCATTTTATTGGACCTCGTATTAGGGTCACTTCATGTTATTGGGCCAAAGCTTGGGCCAAGGGATCAATACTTGTTTATTCAAGTCATGTTAGTTTGCTAGTACACCTGTGGTGCAAAACCTTAATCCTGATTATGCGATGACACCTTTATCTACCTTGTTAGTTAATCATCATGCTAGTATGTTGTTATCCTTATGTTCATCCCTGCTTCTCATGCTAGTTAACTTTATTAGTTTACATTGATTGTAGTAGGGCTTACTCAGTCTTTTTGACTGACCTGTTTTCTTTCGCCTCTTTTCTTCCGTTCCCCCCCTAGGTTCTCAGGGTGGGAATATTGGAGCTTAGCTTGGATTTCTGATCACTTGCTTGTGGGATTTTAGCTCATGTACGGTCTTGACATGAAGCTAGCTATGGTTATCACTTATTTTGGGGATAGTACTTATGTATTTCAGTTTTTCAGTGATGTTGTTTTTATCTAGACTTGTGTATTTGGAAAGTTGACATTATGTTGTACCAGACTTGTTTTGAAATAGTTTGAAATCATTCGCTGTTTTACTTATCTTATTTACTCTGTTTACATATATACATATGTTCTTGTTCTGCCTTGATATATCATTATGCATGTTTACCTGATTCAAACGCCCCTCCAAAGTCAGAGTGCTTGCAAGAGCCACCCTGGCGGAGGTGGGGTGTTACACATTTGCAGGAGTTACAAAGGTCGGATGTACGCATGGAAAGAAATGCTACATTGCTATGGAAAACTAACACAAAAAACTTTGTTGATTGGATTAAAAAGAAGGTTAATCAACACTTTTAAATTTTGTTTATAGGTTTGAAAATAGTATTTTTAAATCTATATTGAATTGATTAGTTTTTTCTTTTCAGATATCCATTAACTCAAGCGAACACGATGAGTTATTAAAATGGATTGCCTATGGTCCAAGTAGTAATGCTTTGTTACAAAGGGTATATAATTAATGGGTTACGCTTTCATACAAAATATGTTGAAAGATAAACTCAGAATTCTGGAGCGACTTATGATGCTACTAACGTGTGTATAGCAAGTGCGAAAGATGTCTCTCAAGTAGTTGGTGTGATCACGTACTATGGGATTTTGACTGACATAATCTTGTTAGATTATCACAAATTTTATGTTCCAGTTTTTAAGTGTCATTGGGAAAACATTGGAAACGGGGTGAAGGTTGAAGATGGATTTACTCTTGTTAATTTACATCAAAATCAAGCTTCATTTTCGAGGGAACAATATATTCTTGCATCTCAAGCGAAACAAATTTTTTATTCAAGAGCGAACGATTCTTTGAATTGATATGTTGTAATGAAGGCACCATCAAGAGGTTTTCATGAGTTGGAGACAGATGATTATATCGAAGACACAAGCTATGCTATTCAAGAGCGAAGAAAACATGATAGACATGGAATATGTGGAGGATGCCAGCTATGATAGGGAAGATTATGAAGGAATATTGGAGAAAAGTTTTAGAAACCATCATTGATTATGATGTGGTTTTGATAGGTGTAAATAAAGTAAGTAGGTAAAAGGGGTGGTGTGTAAATAAATAAAGTAAGCCACTTCAAATGATAGATACAATGAGTTGAATATATTCAGAATGTATGTAAGATCGTCATTTTTTCTTCAAAATATGATATATATGGTATCTTATTATAATTTTTAATATTTTTTCCATTGCTACTTATTTAGATTATATTCTTATATAGAATATTAACCAAGCACTGCATATACTCTTTTAATCAAGTAACATGTGTAGGCATTTTTTTTGGCAAATATTCTTATGTTCAGGTAAGCGTTACCTAAAAAGAAAAGGCAGGTAAATTGTTTTTATAAACATACAAATAGCTTTTAAAGACAAAATGAAAATAAATTCCATTATACAAAAAACTGAAGGTCATAACAATTTTGATCTTTTTATAAATGCTTTGAGATGTTTAATGTTTCTTTTGAGTTTTTTTCTTGTAGCAAATCAGCTCTCAGTTTACCAATGGAAAAAGATATAAATAGTAATAATAGTAAGAACATTAATTATTGTACATACAACATTTGAAATGGTAATAAATTCACTTTAGTTTTTGTATCAAAATTGGCTCCCATCAATTATTTTGAATTAGCAGTTAAAAAGTAATTGATCAAGGTATACAACTAGGCGTAATATCTGTTTTCTTTTTACTTGTTTGTAATTTTTATTTCTTATGATGTTTCAATGTAGAGGAGTCTATCAACATCATGGAATACAACTTCATGGTGATTGTTACTGTAAAGAAATCATGCTTTAGAAAACATTGGATTATGTACGCTATGAAAAAAATGTGGTAGAATTGGTGATTGTTACAACTTCAGAGCCCTCTTCAGTCGTTGGAAAGCAGCATCACAATCTATATTACATGAAAACGCCAAATTCTTCTTTATCATCCTGGTGAGTTGGGATGATATCTTTGTGAAGTCCTTAATGAACTTCCTATAATAGCCTACCAATCCAAGAAAGCTTCTCACTTCTGTTGCATTTTTTTGAACTTGCCAATCTTAAACTGCAACTACCTTTGCGGGAGCTACTGCTATCCCATCTTTGGAAATCACATGCCCTAGAAATCTCACCTCTTTTCTCCAAAAATGGCATTTGGAGAACTTTGCCTTACGCTGATGCACATGAAAAGTTTTCAAAACTTCTCTCAAATGTTGGACATGCTCTACCTCGCTCTTTGAGAATATCAAAATATCATAAACAAAGGCCATGGCAAATTTATTAAGAAACTACCGAAGCACCCTACTCATCAGATCAACAAAATAGGCGGGTGCATTCGTCAAACCAAAAGGCATCACGAGCCACTCAAAGAAACCATCTAGAGTCCTAAAAGCGATCTTATCTATACTGTCCTCAGCCACTCTCAACTGATGAAACCCTATGGCCAAGTATAACTGAGAAAATATCGAGGGACCAACAAGCTGGTCAAACAAGGCATCTATCCTTGGGAGTGGGTGCTTGTTCTTCTTAGTGAGCTTATTCAACTCACTATAGTCCACACACAAGAGAAGCGGGCCATCCGCCTTAGTTGCAAATACTACTGGAGCACCCCATTCAGAAATGCTTCGCCTAATAAACCCTTTCTCAAGTAGCTCCCCTATTTGCTTGCTAAACTCCCTCATTTCCCTTGGAGCCATATGAAACACAGGCAATGCAAATGGCTTTGCATTGTCCACCAAATATATGTGAAAATCGATCTCGCGCCTCGGGTGTAATCCCCGTACCTCATCAAAAATATCAGAATAATCTCGAACTACCGGAACAAATTGCAGATCATCGATAGATGCATCAAGAGACTCTAGGAAACTAAGCATGACAGACCCTTGTGGGTTACAAGAAATCTCGAGGGTCCTCCCATGGCAAGTCAAAAGTCTAACGACTCTCCTCTCACAATCCAGAATGGCACCATACATGGTTAGCCAATCCATCCCTAGAATCAAACCGTAGCCTATAAAACTGAGAACATACGCATCGCACTCAAACTCGACGCCTAACACGGATATTCTCAAACCCCGACCAATCATGGATAAATGACCCGAACCACTAATGGAGTTTGAGACAACAATGGGATCCATTACCATACTAGTATTTAAGTGTAGAGATTCAACCATAGAACTAGATATAAATGAATGTGAAGTGCTAGAATCAAAAAGAGTTCAAATAGGATGACTAGGTAGAGAAATCAAACCTTCCACGAAAATCTTCCTACCTCTATCTGGAGCACTGGTCACGAGAGCATGCACTTTCCCTCCAGAAGCTTCTGCCCTTTGACCTTGTCCCTGTGGTCCTTGTTTCTTCGGGCACTCCCTAGCAAAGTGTTCGATCTCTCCACAACTGAAGCAAATATTCTTCCTTCTTTTGTATTCCTTGACCATGTGACCCTCTCATCCACAACCGTGATATTTCCTCTTTTCCTTAGCCTTGTCATTCTTTCTACCCTTCTTCTATTGTTGTTTTTATTATTGTCCTTTCTTAGGCTATACCTGCTTGTTTTGCGTTGTTTCCTCAGCCTTAACTTCCTTCTTTTCTCCCTTATCTTCCTCATTCCTTAAGGCCATATCAACAAGCCTTTCAAAAGTGGCTCCCATTGGAATATGGGACATGGCTAACCCAAGAAGGGGTTCAGTCACCCCTTTAGCAAACCGCAAAGCTTTCTTATGCGGAGTATCTACCAATTCCAATCCAAACCTTGCTAGCTGGTTGGATTTTTTCACATATTCTTTAACATTCATGTTTCCTTGTTTGAGCGCCAAGAACCTCTCCATTTGCATACTTTTCTCAGCTTGAGAAAGAAACTTCATTTCAAACCTCTGCCTAAAATCATCCCATGTCTCCATCGGACGTCCAGTATGGGTTACTTCCCACGAGAACGAAGTTTCATCTTTCAGTAGCCAGGCAGCTAACTGTGTCTTCCTTCGATCTTCCACTTCAATGATTACAAACAAGTCCTCGGTCTCCTTGAGCCAATTCCTTGCCTCTACGAATGTTTCGGTTCCATGGAATGACTTGCCTCCCATGGCACAGAAATCTTTGCAGATCTTAGCGAAATTATACGCTCTTGGAGGAGGAGGAGGAGGAACGATAGGTGCAACTGGGGGAGGAACGTCAGCTTGACCTCCGGCAGGCACCGTGGCCTTAGATACCTGCGAAACCAGCCTGGTATCGTAACGTCCTCAGGAATATTAGGTTCCCAGACATGCTGAAAAGAAAAGGAAAGAGATTTAGACAAAGGATCGAAGGATATTACATTTGGATTTGGGGGATATGTTTGTCAAAATAGTCTTTTCTTTTTGAAAATGCTTTCTTTTAAAACCTTTTTGAAAATAATTTTCAAAAGCTTTTATCTAATCTGGTAACCTTCAACTCTGATACCAAGTGTGACATCCCACATCCGTTATTGTCACTCATTAAGAGAATGCATTAAGTTTTGTGAAACGTTATAGGTAAACAGACATTGAACATTACAAGATAGATATAAAAGATAGCAACGGAATTTAATTTTTTTTTAAACATAATTCATAACATCGTGGTGCCAAATATCACAAGTCTGGAACTACATAAAAACCATTACAATAGTATACTTCTTCTGTCTTGTACCATAAGAGTACAGAAATACATAAAAGAAAAAATATAATTCCCCAAAATAGACAAAGCCATAGTAGTAAAGACAAGAGCATGAGAAATAGTTCAAAAGCAGCTACTAGCCAGATGATAACCGAGTCCTGACTAAGCCTAAGTATTCCCAACATGCGAACCTAGGTGGAAACGAAAAAGAGAAGAGGAAACAAAAGGGTTAGACATAAAGTCTGGCGAGTCTAGTTACTTTTAGCAAGTAAATAAGTAAAAGTATCAGGACAGGCATATAAGGTGGAAAAGAAAAATAACGTCATAAAAGGTAAGTATGACAAGGTAAACATGATAGAGTGTGTACGCTTCCCTAATGATTACTCTGCACTAATACTAGTATAACTAGAAATGAGATGATCCCAACAACTATAGAATGGTAGACTTTGGCGTACTTTTGGTGAGAGGTTTTATCCCCATACAATCCACAGGCAGCCCAATCTAACAGGCTCCCAAACTTTTTACTAGTGTCTAGACGGACCCTAACTACTACCCTAATCGATCGGCTTTCTACTCCGTAGATACCCTATTTCGGCCCCACAGTTGGAGGTATCACTTTCCTAAAGTGGCAACCCTTCGTGATGTGCACATCCATATCTACTGGTGTCACAGTCGTCTTATTCCCTTATGCAAGGCCCATGCACGCACATGTCCCCGTCGGTTTGTGCCGTCCACACCGTCCTCCACATTTGGATCTCTTACAATCAGCCCAGTAAGCGTGTCCTTACTCCGACCTAGGGCGAAGTACTCGTTCGATACCATTATATGGGTTACGAACTGAAACGGGTGCCATGCACAAGGTGATACAAGCTCTCTCCCTTGTCTTGTATCCCCACTAGGATTTCCACCGGTTATGTATAACTATTGGTGTCTTTAATTACATAACCCCTTTAGGTTAAGTTTGTGGGCCTATATATAAATATTACCCACCCCCTTAGATTTACTTAACCCACCCGTTGTTCAACCAAATTTACTTAACCCCTATTTAAGTTCTTGTTCATACAATCCCTATGGATTCAACTAGGTTAAGTATTCCAATTCACTATCATATCCATTTATGGTTATAATGTGCTGGACCCCTCACATTAAGCCTACCACTTGTGGATGCTGAATATGCCAGGCAGTTCCAGACAAACTTCTTCCACAAGTCGGGCTTAACCTTGTGTCTCAGCACGTCTCGTATTTGTGCACCTAGACCCCTCACATTAGATTCACCGCTTGTGGTAGCTGGATATGCTGGACGGCTCCGGGAAGACTTCCACCACAAGTGTAATCTAACCTCGTGTCTAGGCACAGTTACAGTTTCTAATTACTCTAATCCTAAGCATTCTATTATTAGCCAATTTTTACCTATGTCATTATAGGTTTCATGCCCCTTTACTCCAAATATGTTCACAATGAATTATATGTCCAAATTCACATTCATATACATTTTTCAAGTTATGCCAAATTTCCCTTTTTTCAAGTTATGTCCAATTTTAATGTTTTTTCCCCTTGTTCCCAAACAAACGCATTCGCATAATTTTTGCGGCATGCCTAAGCTCAAAAATAGCTTGGCTATATAAATAAAAGGGAAAGGGTGAAGGGAAGATGACAGAAATGATTATTCTAACAAAATTGACATAAACATATAATGGCATAATGTTAAGGTTGACATATAAGAATAGATTGGTGAACTTGTGATAATAAAACTGGTTCGTGACATAGTAGGGATGTCATAATAGGGATGATTAGATCTAAACAAGGATTTAGATGTCCAAGTAATGACATATCCAAATTAACCACAACATGATAGTTACAAAATGATCTAAATATTGAAATAGATCTATAATGAAATGTAGATCTGACATGATAAAGGTTAAGATCCAAGTCATAATTAATTCAGAATATCATGGATTAACAAATTATAATAGATCTGCCATGATTTAGTCATAGGGATAGATCCAAATTACAGTCATATCATGTTTTACTTTTAATCATTTAAATCTAAAGGTAACTTAAACTCACGTTGTTCGGATCTTGAACGATAGAAGGAGAAAAGTGGATGTTGAATTATAGACTATACTTGAATCTATATACTTTGATTGCAGAAGAAAAAAAGGTTTTGATTTACTCTAGGCACCGACAACATTTAGGCCTCTATTGATTTCAGTGTGAGAAAACTAGAAAAATGAGGTCGTATATATAGCTGCCCGCCCCCAGAACCGACCTGCCACGTAAGTCCTAGGGTGGTCGACCCCCTTAGGGGGTCGACTCCCCTGGGCAGGAATTTTCCCGTTTTCCCAGATTTTTGTGATTTTGAAATTTTTGGACCCTATATGTATATATATATATAATTATCTTGCACGTATACAAACTTCAAACCTTCATAACTTCTTAATACGATGTTCGTTTTACGCAAACCAAATGTCTATCTTGACCAGAATTTCGAGACGGACACAACGTCGTAGTCCATTTCCCTTGATTATGAATATTAAATTAATTATTATTTAATCTATCCTCTTTAATTTTGTTAAAATTATGGGGTGTTACAACTGGCTTTGCATTGTCCACCAAGTATGTACAAAAATCGATCTCGTGCCTCGGAGGTAAGCCCCGAACCTCCTCAAAAACATTAGGGTACTCACAGACTGCTAGTACAAATTGTAAATCATTGATAGATGCATCAAGTGACTCTATGAAACTAAGCATGATAGACTCTTTAGGGTCACAATAAATTTTGAGGGTCCTTTCATGGCAAATAAAAAGTCTAATGCCCTCCTTTCACAATCCAGAATTGCATCATTCATGGCTAGCCAATCCATCCCTAGAATCAAACCATAGCCCATGAAACAATATATGTGTCGCACTCAAACTAGACGCCTAACACAGATATTCTCAAACCCCGACAAATCATATAAAATGAGTCGTACAACCAATGGGGTTTGAGACAACAACGGGATCCAAAACCATACTATTACTAAGGTGTAGAGACTCCACCACAGAATCAGATATAAAAGAATGCGAAGCGCAGAATCAAAAAGAGTTCTAACAGGATGATTGGAAAGAGAAATCAAACCTCCAATATGAACTTTCCCACCTCTATCCAGTATACTGACTACGTGAGCATATACCTTCCCTCTAAAAGATCCTGCCCTTTAGCCCTGTCCTTGTTTCTTTGGGCATTCCCTCTTATAGTTTCCGACCTTACCACAGTTGAAGCAAGCGTTCTTCCTTTTTTGGCATTCTTTCACCAAATGACCCAAGCGCTTACAACCATGACATTTCTTAGAGATTTTCCTACTCGCAATGGTAGAGGAACAACGGCTGCAGCTGGGGGAGGGACGTCTCCTTGGCTCCCGGTAGGTGTCATAGCCTTAAGATACCTACGGAACCAATCCAGTACATGAACGCCCTTAGGAATATTCGGTTCCCTAGACATGCTGGAACGAAAAGGAAGAAGGATTCAAATAGAGAACCGTAAGATATTCTGTATGGCTTTGGGGAATATATTTTTCGAAATAGAGTTTTCTTTTGAAAATGCTCTCTTTTAAAACCTTTTGAAAACAATTTTCAAAAATCTTTTATCCGATCTGGTAACCTTCAATTCTGATACCAAATGTGACACCCCACATCCATTAATGTCACTCTTTAAGAGAATGCATTAAGTTTTGTGAAGCTTTATAGGTAAATAGAAGCAGAAATATTACAAGACAGATATAAAATTATAGCGGAATTTAAAACTTTATTGAGCAAAAAACATCGTGGTTCCAAAACATGGTTATATCATGAGTCAGAAATACATAAAATCCAGTACATCAACTTAAAACTTCTGTCTTGTACTAAAATCATCAGAGTACGATAAATAAAGAAGCATAATCCCCAAAATATAGCCATAGTAGAGAAGCTATGAAATCAAGCAGTACATCTGAGCAGCTCCAAGCAGAAGGAAAGAAGAATCCTGATCAAGCTTGAGTATTCCCACCCTGAGAACCTAGGGGGAGGGGGAATGTAAGAGAAGGAAGAGGAAACAAAATGTGTTAGACGTAAAGTATGGTGAGTCCAATTACTTTTAGCATATAAATAAATGAAAGCATCATGATAGGCATATAAGTTGGAGAGAGATAACAATGTCATATGGCAGGTATAACAAGGTAAACAGGATAAACTGAATAGATCAGGCATTACGCTTCTCTAATACTTTTCTCTACACCAATGCTACTATCATATGAACAAGATGATCCCCAGCAAGTACAAGATGGTAGACTTAGGCGTACTTATAGTGAGAGGTTTTACCCCATATAATAATAGGTAACCCAACTGAACATACTAATGTTACCCCTAAGGATAGTAACGGGCTCCTAAACAAGCGATACTAGATGTACTCTAATTATTACCCCAATCGATCGGCTCCCTAACTCGTAGATACCTGTGTTAGCCCCATAGTAGGATGTATCACATCCTAAAGTGGCAACCCTTTGTTTACAAGATGTGCACAAACCATATCTACAAGTGTCACGGCATCTTAACCTCCCTAGTCCGAAACCATGCACGCACATGACCTCGTCGGAATGCGCCATCCACACTGTCCTTCACATAAGTGACCTCTTATAATCAGCTCAGTAAGTATGCCCCTACTCCGACCTAGTTCGAAGTACTCGTTTAATACATATTTGGGTTACTGACAGAAATGGATCTCATACACAAGATGATACAAGTTCCCCTAGGATTGCATCCCCACTAATAGGATTTCAATAGATTATGCCTACCAATGTAACAAGATTGCATAACCCCAACGGGTTAAGTTTGTGGGCCTATATATATAAATATTATCCACCGCCACAAGGTTTACTTAACCCTCCCCCTGATTCAAACAAGTTTAATTAACCCCTACTCAAGTTAACAGGTTCTTGTAATGCTTAAGGATTCAATCAGGTTAAGTATTACAGGTTAACAGGTTATCCCCATTCACATTGACTTCTTTTTAAGTTGCCAAGTTCCACATGCTTATTAGTATCATATATATATATATATATATATATATATATATATATATATATATATTTGGAAATGGGTACCCATATATTAATTGGAAATAGCAGTACATAATTAAGGTCAGTATACTAACCGCTTACAAAAAGAAAAGAAAAATATAACCGATTACAGAAAGAAACCCAAGCATAAATCCTCCCAAAATGCTCCATCACGCTGAGTAACCGGCCATCCCCATCATCATGGTGACTTCCTAACATTCACCACCAAACATTATCACCAGTAATTCAAGAACATAACTTCTCATCCAATCTTCGGCTTAAAACAGTGAAGCCAGTAACAAAACAGGACTAAAACAACACCTAACTTAATGAAACAGCTACAAAATTGAAATATTTGAAATCTATCCAGTAACCCATTACAGGGTAATTGCCATCACCAACATCACCACTCACCCAATAACCACCCGAGCAGCAAGGAGAGATCTCGAGCGAACAGAATATCGGTTGGAGGATCTGGAACCGAAGTTGCATCGACACTTGCCGGAAACCAAACCCACAGAGGCTTGACCTTCCACCTACGAAGAAAACCAGAACAGCCAGAGAGGAGAAGTCTGCCTGGACCCAACCGGCATATCCAACATCCAAAGTTGTAGACTTAACGTGAGAGATCTAGTGCATAAACATATATATGAATATATGTATATAAAAGGATAGAAATAAATGGCACTAGTTGTAATTAATGGAAATGAATTTGAATAAATGGGGAACGAGAACAACTTGTTATAATTAATTACATTAATGAGAATGTTATATAATAGGTTAATCCATTTAAGTTTATTAATAAGCCAATCACATGTTATTCTTTAGATTGTAATTAACAAAAGTAATCTACAATCCCCTTATATTATTCATTGTCTGATTCCATAGTTACAATAACATGTTTTACTTAACTGTAATTAAGTATACTTCATCTCAGTTCACCTGTTTCCAATTTAACATGTCACTACAACTTGTCGTTGTTTACTTATTAACTTAGTTTTTTTGACTAAGGTTTACTAATAAGCTTCCTTTCCTTTTATTATATCTTATGTTATAATTTCCACTTGTCCCTAGGACAAGCTTACCTATTATATAACATTCTCAATAATGTAATTAATATTACATTATAACGGATTGTTCTCGTTCCCCGTTTATTCAAATTCATTTCCATTAATTATAATTAGTGCCATTTATTTCTATCCTTTTATATACATATATTCATATATATGTTTATGCACTAGACCTCTCACGTTAAGTCTACAACTTGTGGATGCTGGATATCCCGATTGGGTTCGGGAAGACTTCTTCCACAAGTCGGACTTAACCTTCTGTCTTAGCACATTACATGTTTATGCACTTAGATCCCTCACATTAGATTCACCACTTGTGGATGCTGGATATGTCGGGCGGTTTCGGACTGGCTTCTATCACAAATGTAATCTAACCTCGTGTCTAAGTGTAATTACAGTTTCTAGTTACTGTAGATCTAGGCATATTCCTTCTCAAACAATCATTCATTTCATCATAGGTTTTTAAATTACAGTATTCATTTTCAACAAATTTCAGCAGATTTTTCATTTAACAGATTAAACATCTCCGCCAGCTACAGCAGGTTACTTACAATTTTATTATCATGTTTTGCTAAATGTTAAATTAAGCCTACCGATTTTTATACCCTAAATTGCGCTCATAATTCACGATATAGCATTTGCCCCAAAATTTAGCCAAATTGTATAGTATAGGTTATGCCCTCGGAGAAAGCCCCAACCATGATTCATAATATGAGTTATGCCCAAATTAAAGCTTTAAATCATTGTATAGATTATGCCCCCAAAAATCCCAATACAAGTAATGACCCGATTTAGATCAAAATATAGATTATGCCCCAAATCCCAAGTCTTAGCTCAAGGTACAAATTATGCCCAAAATTCCCAATCATGTTTTACAATATGAATTATGCCCCAAATTAAACATTCCTAATCATTCCCAATTTCATGTTTTCGCGTATTTCAGTGATATGCCTAGACTCGAAGGTAGCCTGGCTTTAAAAACAAAAGGGAAAAAAGGGAAGAAGAGAACAAGAATAGGCATAACAAATAAAAACTAGCATATAATGATAGAATTGGTCATATTAACAGAATAGGCATAATGACATGATAAGGCAACCCAACATAATAAGCATACGGTGACATGATTAAGCAATCTAGCAGAATAGGGATATCATAAACAGGCATGATGAGATCTAAACAGTGAATTAGATATACAGTTAATAACAGATCTGGTATGGTTTCGGATTACTAGTAGGCATAGGCTTAGATCCATACTTTTTAGCATGTCAAGATTATATTTTAGGTGTTTATATCTAAAATTAACATAGACTCACTGTGATTAGATCTAAAGAACGGAAGATTTGATTGCGGATGTGGAAAGACAAATGTATTGAATATGAATAACTTGTTGTTGAAGAAGAATATCCTAGATCAAACTGAGTTGAGGCAACACCTCATTGTCGCCATTGATTTAGATGAATAAAAACAATGGGATTAAAGTCCTTTATATAGCCTAGGGTTCACGAATCTGGTCAGAAAACAAGTCCACATACGTAGGGATGAATCTGGTTCAGATCTGAGGGGGTGTCGACATGGGTGTCAACACCCATGTTGTGGTGTCGACCCATGGGTCGACACTCCTTGGGTGGGGTCGAACCCAATGGTCCGAACTCCCTTCAAAGCCCGCATCTTCTGATTTCGAATTATTTTGAATTTTTGGAATGTTTAATTTTATGTATAATTAGCTTATATATGTGTGTAAACTTCAAACCTTAATATCTTCTTCATATGATGTCCATTTTACGCAAACTCGGAGTCTATCTTAAGCAGAATTCTGAGACGAACGCAATGGAGTAGTCCGTTTTACTTAATTCTCAATATTTAGTTAAGTATTCCTTAGTTTATCATTTTAATGTGTTATAAAATTATGGGGTGTTACATCTCCTATATGCCTTTATAAGCTAATCGTAAAAGTGAAAGATGGAAATCCTCAACACTCAACCTACAAAAATGGGTAACCAAGAGTTTAAGGAAAAAACAAAATCTTCGGATCAGTCAACAGAATGGTGCGAATAATAATTTATCTTGATCCAAAGTGATGCTTAGTTAGACCATGCCACTTAGAGGAACGAGTTTCCCTCACTAGTATCTTCTATACACTAATTACCCTTATGTCCTTACACCCACAATAGATAGAATAATCATACTAGATGTGAAAAAGTGCAATATACTATGTATTACTTTAACCCACCCGTAGTTTTACCCTTTGGAATACTGTGAACCCCAGTCGTCATATGTTGGGAAACATCATATATATGTGCACTTTAATATATGATGGAGAGAGCCATACATATAAATAAACCTTTTGGCAACGTAAGTACAAAACACCATACACATGCCGTAGTTTTTCCATAGGATGACGCCATGTAAGTTTCAAACTTCTTTTATCTAGAAAACACCATGCACGTGCCACAGTTTTTCCATAGGATGACTAAGAACCCTTAAATCGACCGAATTTTAACCCTTCCAATTGGTTCCACCCAACTTGTTCAAATAAGTGCGAAAGCATAACATGGTTCTCTACTAGTTTATTGTCGAAACTCTGGCTTTCGATAGAAAAGTTATTGCATTTAACTTGATGAATGGTTCCCTATTAAAAAATCATGTAAAATTAAGTAGGAACGACACCCTGGTGTCCTCTATCCCCCTTCGACTCTTCCTTTAGGTGTCGAAGTCATTATGGCATAACCCCATTAAAAATAAAGTCTAAAACCCATCTATCGCAAGAAAACAAGCAAAAGAAAACAATCAATGGTCTGCTGTTTTGTGACACCCTACGTCCTATGACTTCACCCATATGAGGATACATTAAGCTTTTTGAAGCCCTTAGGAATAAAGTAGCAACGCAGATACCAAAATTCACAGGACAGAAATGTAAAACGCAATGGAAACTTTTAAAACATTTACTAAAATAAGAAAACCAACTCACATCATTTATTACATTTCAAAATAAAGATAATGATCATCATAAAACTAGAATATTATCTCATGGAAAATATTAGAGTACATAAAAGTTATCCCTCTCATAAGTTAATACAATGATCAAAAGACAAGAACTAAAGCAATACACGAAGCAAGAAAGAGTTTGAATCCAAGCTGAAACAAATAGTCAAGAATCACTGTTGAGCCCTCCACCCTGTGAACCAAGGAGGAGGGGAAGGGGGGAGGAAGAGAGAAGGAGAAAAACAAACTAGGTCAGACATACATCTGGTAAGTTCTAGTAATTTCTAGCATGAGCATAAGATAAGGAAAATTTTAGAAAGAAGAATAGTTCTTAAGAGTAATGGACATAAAAGCATAAGTGAAATGGCAGAAAAGATAAACACTAATAAAGATACGCTTCTCATTCATATCTGATATTTACTGCATCAACAACCAAAATATCATAATTAGGCTTTACCTAATTTCTACACGTTGATTGGCTACTTTACCCAAATGTGAATAACCTATGGCAGCTATGGAATTCAGGGTTATCAATCCCTGAACCAACAACTAAAAGGGCACAACCGTTAGTCATAGGCGTTACGGCATCTTATCTTCCCTAATCGTGATGATGCATGCTCATTGTTCCACCAGAACGCATCCGTACCCACCTTGTTTGAACCACTTAATATCTAGTTCAGTAAAGTGTGCCCTACCTCTACCTAGTGTGAGACTCCATGATAACAAAGGAATAATGACTGAAAAGGGTTCATAAACAAAAATGCAATTGACACAAGTTACCCCTTGACTTGGCTCCTAATTTTTAAATAGGATTTCATTATACTATTAGGCCTCTTATCTTCCCCAATCAGCCACGTGCTATCGGAACATACCTAATCAATCTTACTTATTAATCTCACAAATTAAACTTAACATGTTTTATGACACCCAACATCCCTTAATGTCACCCATATGAGGACGCACTAAGTTTTGTGAAGAACAATAATAACATAGAGACTAATTTCACAAGATAGAATATAAAATGTAATAGAAAAACTTTTATTATTTTTAAAAGCAATAAAACATCATTACATTTTCAAATACCAAAGACCATAGTCATAACTATCTATCTCATGAAAACATAAACCATTAGAGTACATAACCATAAAATCATATCCCTCCTCATAAGCCATAATGATGACAGAATAGAAACCAAAACAATACATTGAGTCAGAAAAAATCCAAGTCCAAGATGAAAGAAAGAATCACAGTCACTGCTGCAGTCCACTACCAGAGAACCTGATGGTGGTAAAGGGAGAGAGAGAAGGAAAAAAATAGGTTTGACATAAAGTCTGGCAAGTTCGAGTGATTTTCAGCATAAGCATAAGATAAGAAGTATCAAGATAGAAAAACAGTAGTGGGTATGAAAATATAGTAAAATATACAAGCATAAAGTAAACGTAATGACAAGGCAAGGTAAAGATCACGTAAGCTTCTCATTCATATCCCATGAACAAGTTTCTACACCAACTATCAAGATTAGGTTTTACCCTAATTACTACCAAGCAATCGGCTCTCTACATACATGAATAACCTATGCTAGCCACGACAGTAGGTGATATCAGTCCCTAACCCGTCAATTTATAAGACACAACTTATTCGTCGATGTTATAACGTATTAGTTTCCCTCGTCAGACCCATGCACGCTCATGACTCCGTCGGAACGCACTTGTACCCACCTTCAAACTTTGAACCTCTTACAATCCGGTTTAGTAAAACATGCCCTAGCCCCTACCTAGTGCAAGGCCCCTCTATGATACCAACAAGGATACTGACATATATGGTTTCACACAGCAAGATTGACACAAGCCACTCCCTAGGCTTGTGCCACCAAGTAACTAGGATTTTAAGAGTCCCAAAACCAGATATAATCAGTAGGACGTGGGACCTCTTAGCTTATTGATTAACCAGTTTAACTTAGCAAGTTTAAGTTCGTTAATAAGCATGATTATAAATGACATTTCCTATAAATGTTATTTTTTGTACAACCCTCCCCCAAAACAGACAAGCACCTGCTTAGACGTATATAAATTACAGTAATTCGTTTTACTTAATTACATTTGATCCACGTATTTTTCATAGCATGTTCTACTTAATATTAAATTATGTTCGACCTATTGAGATTAACATGTTAGCATATTATTCCATTTTGTAATTACCCAAATTTACAGTCAATGGTTCTCAAGTCATAACATGCCCAATTCTCCTTTTTATTGTCATTACAAGTTATTCCAATTTAACCCAATTATACGCAATTCAAACGGAAATGGCCTAGGTTCAGGGTAAAATAAAAAGGAAAAAGAGAATAAAATCCAAAATCAAATTGAATAAATAGGCATAAAAAGACTGTAAATAAATAAAAGATAGAAAGGGGATAAGGAAGAAAGATGTATATATGAACATACAATTATTGTAAACTGAATTGATAATTGACAATTAAACAATAACATGTACACGTATAAACACTGTTACTTTTCAGATCCAAATCATTTACTGTCATAATACTATTTAAATAGCAGTTCTAAAAATAAGTAGAACTCACAATGATTTGATTTACATCTAGAATAATTCTCTTTAAAATAGCTGTTGTCGAAAAAATAGAATTATCCCTTTAATGTAGGTTTGGCCGCGCCTCGGCATCGTCTTAATTTTATTTAGAAATAGATAAGAGGAGGAAGAAGATGACGAATGTTTATATGCAAGAAAATGGTGAGGCTGCATGCTTCTTTATAGATTAGTTAGGATAAATCTAAACCATATGACATTAGGTTATCAAATCAAACTATACACCTCAAGCTAAGTAAACCTATGTATATAATGCATAAAATAGTCCAGTTTCAGGCGTAGGAATCTTCCCTTCATGCAGGTGGCTCGACCCACCTACTACCAGGGTCGACACTAGGGTCAACCCGTCTTAGACCTGGGTCAACCCCTGTGTCGACCCAGTTAGGGGTTGGGTCACCCACTTACCGTTGCTGTTCTGGGTTGATTTATATATTTAATTTTAAATATTGATTAAAAATTTTTAGCTCATAACTTCTTCATAGTTAACCCGATTTATAAAAACCAAGAGTCTATCTGAACCAGAATTTTGTAATGAACGCAGCATAAAATCCATTTTACTCAGTTCTGAATATTTTATTTAATTAATATTCATTTTGTTATCTTCATTATATAATTGGTTCTTAACTACTATTGCATGGGGAAGGAGTTTCTTGTTGGTGTATTAAATTACTGGGTGTTACATTCTCCCCTTCTTAAAGGGCTTCGTCCCCGAAATCTCCCAGTTAAGAAGAATGTTATTATTTAACAACGACCTACACCCATCTACTCATCTATCAACCATTGGAATTAATTGTCCTTAAAATTTCAAATGTTTTTATGAACATATCCAAAGTTGTTGTGTGCATATGTTCATATACTAATATAAAAATCATGCAGTCGACTGATTCAGTTGACTTCCTTAACGCAATATATGTATGTGCCATGTATCCTATATGAATGCAAAGGAATCCTAACAACACATATAAGTTCTATATGTATGCATAACCATTTATCGAAATGCAACATCCATGTGATGATTGAACCATTTCATCCATTAAAAAGTAAAATGCACACACATCCATATGCAATATGCAAGGGTTTGAGTTGATCTAGTGCCTAATGTGTGTGTAGATGCGTCCACTGGCAACAACTAGAAAACACTTGCCTTCGAATTCAAAATCTTAAAAAGCAGTTTAAAAATGTACTCTCAAAGAGAAAAGGGTAAGAAGCGCGAATCTTATCTTCGAGTTCCCATGTCACATGATCACGGTCTTTTCCCCATTGCACCTTCACTAACTTGATCTCCTTGGTGTGTAGTCTCTTAACATCCAATCCAAGAAAATATTTAGGAACTTTCCTTATGGATGCCTCCTTTTGAACCTTAACATCCTCAAGCATAATTCGCTATACTACCTCTGTTGAATCATGCAGACATTTTCTTAAATGGGAAACATGGAACACGTCGTCAACTCCCACCAGCCTCTCTGGTAGTTTAACTTTGTATGCCATCTGGCCTATCCTCTCAACTATGAGGAATGGGCCTACAAACCTCGGGGCCAACTTCCCTACTGAACCAAAGCAAACACCGTTTCTTAAAGGCGATACCTTGATAAAGACTATATCTCCTACCTTAAATTGCAAGTCCATCCTCCTCCTATCGGCATATGACTTATGCCTATCCTGAGAGGCCTCCATCCATCCACAAATAAGGTCAATCTTCTTATAAGTCTCTCTAACCATCTCAGGCCCAAGTAAAAGTCCGTCTGTAGACTTCCACCAACACATCAACAATCTGCAAGGTCATCCATAAAGTGCCTCAAAAAGCTACATATCAATGCTTGATTGATAACTATTATTGCGGGAAAACTCAATCAATGAGAGATGCTCCTCCCAAGTCCCTCCCAAGTCTAGGATACACAGTCTCAATAAATCCTCAAGAACCCTATTGGCCCTCTCAGTCTGTCCATCAGTCCGAGGGTGGAATGCTGTGCTCAACTGTAACTTTGTACCCAGTCCCTCTTGCATGCTCTTCCAAAACTCACTCGTGAAGATAGGGTTACGGTCGCTCACTATACTGGAAGGTACCCCATGAAGTCGTATGATCTCCCTAAGGTATAACGATGCTGGCCAAGCTACTATCCTCTTGCTCTTGACGGGGATAAAATCAGTGCTTTTAGTCAATTTGTCATCGATAACCCATAAACTTGTGTTGCCCTTCCTTAATCTGGGCAGTCCATCAATAAAGTCCATACAGGCGCTCTCCCACTTACTTTATGGGATATTTAAGGGATGAAGTAATGCGTCAGGTTTCCACTGTTTAGCTTTTACTCGCTGGCAAGTCTAACATTGGGCCAAAAACTCCGAAATATCCTTCTTCATACTAGTCCAATGAAAAGCTCTCTTCATATCTCGGTACATCTTGTCACTGGCCGATGGATAGTCATCCGCGAATGTTGAGCCTCCACAAGAACTGTCCTTAACAAGTTTCCAACTCTGGGAACACAAAGCCTCACATCTCTACATAGCCACACCTTCTTGTCCACAAAATATCTAGCTAGGTGACTAAAGGTCTCTCTTCCACTATGTGACGACCACCCACAGCCTCCGCACTAAACAAGAGGAACAGTGCGCCGAAAGGTGTGCATGACAGCTACGGAAAATCATCAAAGTACGTAGACACAAGCGGAACCTGTCGTAAAACTCACAGTGCTAGGATAAAATATAATAGAACATATACAACAAGTAATAATAGCGAATTCCAATTGCACAGAAATTGAAAACTCTTAGCAGAACCAGTAGATCCATACAACTTAGGATAATATTTCTATACGAAGGTCCTCACTACATCCCTTAGAGCATAGCATCAAACAACAGTGGAAATAGAAATATTAAATAGTAATAAACTGGTACACAATCCTCCTGCTCGTCATCGCTTAGCTTCCTCGCCTCACTAAGCTCCATTACCTATAGCCTGCTACTCAGTCTGCCCATCCACAACTAGATGAACACCTAAGGTAATAAGAGGAAACATAAAACCTTGAGTCAGACAATAGTCTTAGTAAGCGGTAAAACAACTAACAAACTTCATCAATAAAGTATATAAGAATAGGTAGATTAACAAACCAATCTACCAAACACTAGAGAAAAACTCAACTCCTCTCTTTCCACATCGGACAGTGATAGCCCTTAAATCAAATAATTCAACCACTCATCCATGAAGACTAGAACACCCATTCAATCCTGGAAAAGCAATCATGACATCCAGGTTATATATATATATCCTATGTAATTTTCCCTAATCGAATCTAACATCTCTCAAGCACAAGCCCTGGAGGCCTAAACCAATATCAGACAAGCACCTAAGGAAATCTCCTTTGACATTGGACAGCCCACACGAGACTGTACAAACTGAGCATCCAAACAAACATCCATGACTGACCCTGGCTATCACCTCCAAATCTGCTTTGAAACCATCGTTAATCGTATGACGACCAATCTTTCCATATGTCAAGGGCTAATGGTAACCCCAGTTCTAGCATAAACTCCATACGCCTTTCAACGATATATATGCATGTCCAAACTTAACAACTAGGACTTTCAATGATACCCATGGTACTCGATCTACAACCGGTCTTTTAGGTGCCCCTATCGTACCATTGCTTTGAGCCTGTTAGAACATACGATAATGATAATCTCTCGGCCTTCGCATCTCTAGCAATCCAACCCGATGACTTTTCACAGCTCAAGCAACCTTCTCAAGAAACCATTATCCACCAACTCACGATCTTTGAGTTGCCACCACATTCATTGTTCTACATCGATCAATGAACACCTTCTACACTTCGAATATTCCCACTTGAAGTCTCCTCGAAGTCACAACATCACTAGAAATCTCCGACCAGAAATGTCCCACCAGAAATGCCGACCAGACACACTTTGGATTGACCAGACCAACTTGGGACCGACCAGACCAACTTGGAACCGACCAGACCAACTTAGGACCGACCAAAACACTTGGGACAGACCAGATCCACTCTGGACTAATCAGACCAACTTAGGACCGACCAGAACCACTTGGGGCTGACCAGAACAACTTGGGACCGACTAAAAACCTGCACAGGTCCAATCCATGTCCAATTTTGACCAAAACTTCGCCAATCAACAATCTTGACGAAACCAATTCATCCAATTCATTAGTTGAAACCATAAACACGTTAGTGAAGTCACTAAAAACATGAATATGATGATTATCACTAAAATTATACAAATTACTCCAAAATCATGATAAATGAACATATGAACTAATATGCGGATCTAACTTGCATAAACATATGAAACGACATAGGAATTTCCGGTTTAAAAATGCTAACTAGATCCTAGGGTGATTTCAAACCCCTAAGGGGTTCGAATGCTCGAACCCCGCCAGGGTTCGAAAGCTCGAACCCCCCGGAGGCTCGAATACCCAAACCACGGCAGGGATCAAAAACTCGAACCCGGGCGGGCATCGAGCATTCTAACCTATGGGAGGTTCGAGCTTCCGAACCCCTGGAGGGTTCGAACTTTCGAACCCTAACAAGGTTGGAGAATTCGAACCCCTTAGGGTTCAAGCTTTCGAACCTTGTTGTGGTTTGAGCATTCAAACCCCGGAGGGGGGTTCGAGCATTTTAACCTCAAAGTGGGGCTCCAAGCCTTCGGCCTTTTGCTCCTTCGCATCGCCTAAGTTACTATATTATTGTATACATTCCGGCTTTCCACATAGGATAAAGCATATATCTGAACTATGACTGAACGGTTGGACTGTTTGAATTACCTTTATACATCTTAATTTTGCATGACACCGCACACATATTTTAGCTTTCACCAACACGAGGGGTACAGGTTATTCCAATCATATGAAACGAACTTATAACGGTATGGATCTATTGTGAAACACTTAAACTTGATGAAAAACATGATAAACATTCATATACTTCATTTAATCCATGTGAGAGATTCATATCACTCGCCGATTCTCCCAAACAAGCAAAAATCAATGTAGTAAGATTCTGGACAGCAAGCAATTTGAACCAAACCCCTTGATCCGATGAATTCTCACTCCAAATGATGTAGATCTAGCTTTCAATCGTGTAGATCTTCGATTTCCCTCCTTGGATTATGATTTTTAATGGTGGAAAGGTGTTAGAGGAAGGAGGAACACAAAGCCACCAAATGAGAGAATGGGGAAGTAAACTATTTCCTATACCTCTCACCCTCTATTTTTAGTTTCCACCAGCCCAGTAATGGGCATCTCCCAAATCAGCCCATTAGGCTCTCAAAACCTGGACAACCAACTGAAAAACCTTAAAACAGCGACTTCTCACAAACCGCTGAACCAAATCCTTAATGTAACCACTCTATGGAAAGGAAAACATCAATTATTTTCCAATGGCACAGGTCTCACCCTCTGATTTGACCTGAGTCAAAAGTTATCCCCTGTACAATGCTGAAAGGGGTAAAATGGTAATAAATAAAATCGGTAAAAATTATGGGCATGTCTCACATCCCTATAAGCAACATATTAAAAGACAAGAATGATACAACCCCCTGGGAATGAAATAAAAATATTTTACGATCTTCCAATACGTAAAATGCGGGATATTACATTCTCCCCCCTTAAGAATTTCGCTCCTGAAATCCCTAACAAACAAAAGCAATCAAAACAATTATGCATGCCTATCATCCTTGAGAAGTCAATTCTATCATCCAAACTAGCAGTCATCAAGTCGTGCATCCATAGCATTATCCTAGCACGTGGAATCCTAACAAACAACAATAAGATACAACAATATAACGATGATACGATATCAAAAGTTCCTACCGACAAAGAGTTCCGGATGAGTCGCCATCATGTTCTCCTCCGTCTCCAACGTACAATCATCACCATCTTCACTCCATTATACCTTGATTAGCTTAACCGTCTTCCTTCTAAGTTGTTTTGTGTCATTCCCCACAACACGAAGCGACTTATGAGGCTTCACAACTGTGGTCTCAACTTCTAGATCTTCGTACTTCTCTAGAGATACCACTACATTCGAATCATGCATGAATTTCCATAAAAACAAAACATGGAAAACATTATGCACACTCGGCATTTTCTTGGTAACTCCAATCTATATGCGAGCATTCCAATTCGCTCGACTATCGGAAATGGTCCAACGAACCTAGGAGCCAACTTTCCTTTACTTCCAAATTGAACCACATGCTTCAATGGCGAAATCTTCACGAAAACCATGTCACCAACGTCGAATTCAAAATCTTTTTAATGCCTATCAATATAGCTCTTCTGGCGATCTTGGGTCGCCTTCATTCATTGCCAAACGATCTCGATACAATCTGAGATCTCTCTAACCATCTCTGGCACAAGTACCAACTTATCCCCAGTTTCTAACCAACATGCTGGAGAATTGCACCGTCTTCCATACAACGTCTCTTATGGTTCCATCACAATGCTAGACCGGTAGCTATTATTATACAAAAACTCAAGTAGATGTAGATGGTCTGCCCATGATCCTCCGAAGTCTGACACACAAGCCCTCAGGAGATCTTCCAAAACTTAGTTAACCCTCTCGGTTTGACCATTGGTTTGGGGATGATAAGTCGTACTTAAACACAACTCGGTTCCCGAAGCTCCTAGCAAACTTTTCCAAAATCCACTCGTGAATAATGGATCTCGGTTGCTCACTATACTCATTGGGACACCATGGAATCGAACTATCCATTTCACATAATGTTCAGCCAATTTCGACGCCGTCTTAGTCGACTTGTGCAGCATCCTGGATTTTTACTGACTTTATCAAATGATAAATTATTGATTATAAAAATGTTCAATAGAATTAGAGTTAATACTTGAGAAATTTTAAATTTAATCTTTTATTTAAATTACTATATATATACATATAGGTGTGTATATATATATATATATGTATATTAGTTCGTTATTAAAAACAATAGCCATCAGATTATTAATGTATAAAAAGAAATGATTGATACAATCGTGACCAGCTCAAGCATGAATGTATGAACGTAGTTATCTACATGTACCAATTAAAGAAAACCGACCTTTTGAATTCATCCAGAAATAGCAATAAACATTTTTTAAATTTTCCTGAGTATGCTTATCTTTGAAGTTAGGGGAGCACAAATCCTTTTCCAGTATTGACGCCTAATTTGAATTAGAAATAGATAAATTTGCTAAAACAAAGGTTTATATTACAACAACAGTAAATTAGATATCATAAATATTGTAACTCAATCATATAACTTGGGTGATAGATTTACAAAATATAAGACTTATAGATCCACAGTTCAACAGCCTTGTCACATTAGTTGCAGTCTTTGAATTCTCTTAAGACTAGGCAACATAGTTTATACCAATTTAGTGAGATGCCTGGACACATATATAAGAACTAATAATACTTGTAAATTAAGAATACCCTTTGTGAACACGGCTGGATATAATACATGCACAATATAATAGTTGTATATATGGCAAATCAATGAAGATAACTAACAACAGACCTCTTTCCTAAGCTATAAATAAAGACAGGCTACATCAAAGAAAGATGTATATAGTTTTCTTAAGAACAAAGCTTGGCAGCCTATACCCATTAGTATATATAGCTGATAAAGAGCCTGTGCATAATTCCTTTCTCTATGAACATTGTAGACAACCTAGTATTTGAACCCATCAAAACATGACTTAATACCATCCCTTCACATCAATCAATGTAGGCCGCAGTTACAAACCTTAGGAAGCTAGAGAAGACTTAACCATTAAGCCGAGTTATTGAATTATTTTAGTATATTGATATGTACACATACATATCCAGATAAGTGTTGCCCGTGCACTTCAAGATGACTGAAAACTAAAAGGGAAATGACTTCACTCCTTTTTTCAATCAACAGGAAAGAAGAAGCTACTGACCACACATCTGCAGCTATTTTTCCCCTACTAATTAATTAATGTTATAATATTTAAGCCCAGAACTCATCTATAAATACACTTAGTCTCCTGTTGATTTTGCTCACAAAATTCATTCAAATATAAGACTTGAAAATCTGTAGAAAACCTAAGCTAAAGCAAATGGCAAAGAGGACTGGAAACCAAACAAAAAAAATATGGCAGTGAAGAAATGGATCTTGAAAACCTGGAAATGTTAAAAAAGCAGTAGACAAGTGCAAACAGGAAATACAGGGTATATAAGGTGAGTAAACTTTTGTTCCACTTTGAATTTGTCACCAATTGATAAGTATGCAAATATGTTTTGAATATGTGTGTGTAGCTAGTTGTTCTTTACATCAAAAACTAGAAGAAGAAAAAAAACATGGAACAATAAAAAAGTGGAGTAACTGTTCCCAGTAGAACTTTTTTCCCCTTTAAAATCTTTAGCAAATTAATATATATGATAGTACATACTTGTATATGTTGAATGCAGTAGACATACTTGTACATACTTGTTTTAAGCTATTTATATTTATTTGTATATATGATAGTACATGCTTGCAAATTAATATAATATGAAGAAAATCAGTCTACATAGTAGAAGAATGGAAATGAGATGGAAGTCTGTAGACAAATAAAAACACATAAAAACAGTAGAGAAATATGGAATCAAAATTTTAAATCAACTAAAACCTATTTTTATTTTTACATATATTGTTAACTGATAAGTATGATAGTGTAAACATGTATTTGTGTGTAAATGCCTTGAGTATGTGGTATTGATACCATTTTGATAGTCATATGAAAACTGGACAGAAAAATGATCTGGAAACATATTATTTAAGGCTCTATTTTTATTTAGCAAAAAAATTCCACTGAACACAAAAACATGCTCTGTTGCCTTGTAAAGGCTAATTCCTTAAACCTTGAAATAATTAAGTCTAAATCATATGAGGTTTTAAGATCAGAACAATGGTCCGCAGTTATCTGGAGTGGCAACATGGGTTTACGGGTGGTACCGCGACAGTCGCCAAGCGATAGGGGTAATGGTGCACGTGAACGGTGGACATTGTGATGTACAGAAGATAACAACAGTTTATTAAAAAAATATATAACTTATCAACAACGAAATGTCGACTATTACTACGCGTGATGTTGCCTTAATGCCAAAGTTGTTGAATAGAAGATGTGGTGCATTGTTACAGCAGGAGACTAAAGCATAATGCAGAAGATGTAACGAGAAAATACTGCAGCATGCGGAAGTTGCTGTTGTGAGTCAAAACAAAAGAAAATATTACAAAAGTTAGCAAACTTTGATGCATAAAAAAAGAACAAAAACTAGGAACCAAGCTTCATCATCTAATAAAACAGCTATGCACTATGTTAATAGCCTTATCGTGCATAAGCACTCGTTAGCAAGGAAAAGGGAGGTATTTGCTGTGTTAGTAAATCAAATAAAGGTAGCAGAGATCATCCAGTCAGTTGAATTATAGGCGGTATATGGTGATGAAGGTGTGTACTAGTTTGGAGATGGCATGCGGTTGGTACTGTAAAGGAAAGTAGAAAGGCAGTAGAAAAAAGAAGTAAAAGAAACAGAAGATGGAAAAAATAATCGATAGAAGAAAGGAATGGGATGGGAGCGGCTACAAGGAAGGGAAGTAGGAGAGGCCAATGGGTTTCCTCCCAGTTATAATAAAAAGTAGGATAGGTATAAACGAAACAGAGAAGTGGGAAGGGGACACAAGAAAGAATGGGGAAAAGGTGCTTGTGGATTTATATCTGTATAGGCTTTTGTTCACGGGCTGGGCTTGGCTAATTTTTTTTATTAAAAAAAAAAGGAAGTTTAACTTACTTTAAGTTTAAACATATTATAAATAAATATATTTACATGATCGAATTATATACATTGATGTATATAGTAGATCAAGAACTTATATTCGCGTAGAATTTGGTCTGAATGCGTGCGGTAGAATCAGTAGATAATAGGTGTAAATAACTTGATGTAGTTATCAAGTTTAATCAATTCGGGCTAAAATAAATTGATTTATTAAGTATGGAAATATGGTTTAATATTTAATATCATTTAAAATAAATTGAACATAGATTTGGTCGTTAAATTAAGTTAACGTAAACTATTAATAACTGATCTATAAATTCAATAAAATTCTGAATTGGTTAATTAATTAATTAATTAATTAATTTAGTTGTGTTAAATTTCGTTAACCGTAATTATATATTAACAACTGTTAGTTTGACATATTTCACCAGTAAATATATGTTGTTGAAATTTTATATTTATTGTAAGGAATTGTATTTACACGATTGTTTGTGTAAATTTGGCAGACGACTTAAATGTCGTCTATTAAAAGAACTGTTGTATGCCATTAGGACTGCTAAGTGATATTTCCTATAAAGTAAATCAGAAATTAACTTAAGTTGTTAACAATTGAATAATTGTTTTTAAGAAACAACTAAAAGTGAATATTTTATACTAATTATATTATTAATTAATTTAAAAGGAGAAGGTAATGGTAATCAGTTATTGTTTTAAGGTTGATTTTAATCAACTAGTTTAAATGGAAATGAGTTATTCATTTCCCCTCTCCAAGGTCACCGGCCTAGCCTCAACACTCTCTGACCACTTCCCCCTCCTCCTCTCCACTGACGATCAACCAAACTCCACTCTCCCCTTTCATTTTGAAAAGCTTTGGCACGAGGAACCTAGATTTAAAGACTTTATCAAGCTCGCTTCGTACTCTTTCCCTCAACAATCTAACCCTCCTGCTACACTAGTCTTCAAACTGAGATGTCTCAGAAGATTGATTAAGGCTTGGGCCAGTAAAATTTGGGGATCTATTAAAAGGCGAACTGCGGAGATTCAGGCTGACATTCTGTCGCTCAATATTCGCGAGGAAGCTTCCCCTCTCAGCGAGTCTGATGCCACTAGCCTGAGAGATATACATGTGGAACTCCATCGACTCCTCCAATAGGAGGAGTTGGGCTGGAAACAGCGTTCCAAATTCAAATGGTTGGTCGAGGGTGACAACAACACAACATTCTTTCACAGGTTTTCCAATGGGAGGAGGCGCCAATCCCGGATTCTCGAGATTCACGACGAGGCGTTGGGTCTTCACACTTCCCAACTTCTACATGAACTTGCTGGGGAACAACCCACCTTCGCCTCCACATATTAACTGGGCCTGATTGTATCCCAACCAAACTCAACTCCCCATCGATGGCCCATTTTCTGAATCCGAAATTCTTTGTGCATTGAGAGGTATGGACGAGAACAAGGCCTGCGGGCCTGATGACTTCGGCTCAACCTTCTATAGAAACTTCTGGGCCTTCGTCAAACGTGATATCATTGATGTTTTTGAAGCCTTCTTCCATGATCCAAACCAAATTGTCAGACTCAACTACGCCAAAGTCATCCTTCTCCCTATGCACGAAGGTGCTAATCATCCCAATAACTTCAGACCTATAAGCCTCCTCAATTGCTCCTTCAAACTCATCACCAAGGTGCTTGCCAGTCGTCTCCAAACCTACATTCCCGACCTCATTAACATGGAGCAATCCACCTTTGTTGCTGGTAGAAATACCCCTGACTACATCGCAATGGTCCAGGAAATCATTTCTTACTGCCACCACTCCAATACCGAAGGGCTGCTTTTGAAGCTTGATTTCGTAAAGCATTCGATACGGTGAGCTGGGAATTCCTGCTATAAGTTCTTGTTGCCAGAGGCTTTTCTCAAAGGTGGTGTCGCTGGATTTCGGTGATTCTCAGTTCCAGCCTTTCATTCGTGAGTACCAATGGTATCGACGATGGACTTATCAAATCCAACCACATATTAAGGCAGAGGGACCCTCTCTTGCCTCTTCTTTTCATCCTTGTGGATGACACTCTCAACCGGATGATCAACCTCGAAATCCATAACAATATTTTATCCCACATAAACACCTCACCCCCCTCACCAGTCTGTACGAACGTCCAATTTTCCGATGACACCATCCTACTTACCACTCCCACTCCTTAAAATCATCACTGCCTTAAACTGCTCCTATACTGTTTCAAATTGGCTTCGGGGCTCTCCATCAACTTTGCAAAAAGCTCTATTTTCATGTTTGGCAATGTGAACCATCTTAGCCCCTTCACGGCAAGGATGATGAACTGTAAACTCCATGACTTCCCGCTCACTTACCCAGGTGTACTTATTCGGCCTACGAAGCTTCATCGGGATGACTGGCACCTCCTTATTGCCAAGGTGGACTCCAGACTTGCCAGATGAAAAGCATCTTCCTTATCCTCTACTGGTAGACTTGTTTTGGTTAAAGCGGTACTATCACCTCTTCCTATCTACTTTCTCTCTGTTCACAGAGTACCATGTTGGGTCATTAGACGGATAAACCAGGCTTGGCGTGCTTTACTTTGGCATGAGGGCCCTATTAAATCCCTCGTTAGCTGGAGTATCGCTTGCCTCGATAAAGATGAAGGTGGATTAGGCATCCCTGACCTATGTTCTCTTAATATTGTGCTCCTCACCAAATGGATCTAGCGTTGCTTAACCCCTGGCAACTTCATGTGGAAAGCCCTCATCCTATCTTTGTACTACAATAACCATCCACCCTCTATACTTCACGGCAGACCAAGATCCCACCCGTCACCTTTCTGGAGCAGTGTTCTAAGATCGCTATCCTGTACCAAACATCTCTATGCCTTGAAAATCCAAAATGGACAAAGCTTCTCTCTTTGGAATGACACTTGGTTTTTTGATTTCAGACTCTCGCACTTCTATCCGAATGTTTACTCTTTATGTCCCAAACCTGACATCACCGTAGCTGAAGCGATTCAGTTGGGAACTGCTTCTATCATGCCAGATACCTACTTTCACCCATCAACCATACGTGACATCATAGAAGTTCTCCTCATATTACAATCAACCACCTTAAACCAGAACCCCGATGTTATCTACTGGAAGAACAGTACCAATGAAAACTTCTCTGTTAGATCATGCTATAATTACATATCCTATCATGGTAGACTATTCCGGTTCCTCAGGATTTGGAAGATTAAGGCGCCTCTTAGGGTTAGATTCTTCTTATGGAGCTTGGCTAGAGAACGGATCAACACCAAAGACAGGTTAATTCGCAAAGGTGTGGTTGTTGATCCAGGCAATATTCTCTGTCTAAGAGCAAACGAAAGCATCCCTCATTTGCTTGAAGAATGTGACTTAAGCTTCTACCTCTGGTCTTCTACTGTTACTAGCATTCTTGGTTGCCCCCACCTTTCTTCCATCACTTCAACCACTGGGAGTTCGAACCCTTGTCACCAAACCTTGAAACCCTTTTTGCATCATATGTCTGGACATTATGGAACGAACACAATAATCACTGCTTCAATAATCGCTATGCTTCGAATCATCAACTTTGCTTCAGAATTACTTACCTTTACCACCTTTGGTCAGGTACACAGTCGGCACCTTTCATCCCAACCATCCTGGACACCGCCATCGTGTAGGAAGAATATAAAGGAAGCACCGACCCTGGAGGCACTCAGCAACGTCGCTACTTCCCTCGCCCATGGTAAGCTCATCTTGTCTTGCGCACTCCCTCGCTACAGGCAATTTTTTTTGTGTTTTATGGTTATCTGATGCTGATGGATCACATGATTATGCGAGGAGATGTGCTAATGGGGATATTTTGTGGTGCATAGAAGTAAGTTTGTTTTTCTTGTTCATTAGCCTCATATGTAACTAATTACGCTATGCGCTACAAACTCTTTGCATGCAATTTGCATGCATTATTAGTACTGTTTGCCATCGGTCAGGCTTGTTGACCAAATATGTTATTGGTAATATTATCTAATCGGATGTGTAGAGTCGCTCTACACAACCGTTATGCTAAAAAAAATCTGATTTTGGTTAACTTAATGGGAAATAGTTTTAAACAAATAATTGTTAAACATAGAAATATTTTATTTAGAGTTAATTAATTGATATTGGTAAATTAATTGTGTAATAAAGAAGTTGAAATTTGATAAATCATTCAAGATAGTATTTTTACTTAATCTCTTAATTAAGCAAGTTTATAGATAATTGAACTAAGTTGATTCATTTGATTAAATTCCTTGGTTTCCAATATTTAAGTTAATTAGGGTAACTTGATAAATGTTGCAAAACAACCATGTTGTTTGAAAATAGTTTAAGATTGAAAATCAAATGAAATTACCCATGTTTGGTTTCGAATATTTTGCATATCGAACTTCTACAAACCTTAACGATAAGAATGAATTCGACTCAAGGTCTGAGAGGTAATTATAAAACCCCAACTTAAACAATTTCACGACTATTCGATAGATGGTATTAGTTCGTGTTCGAAATGAGTGTTGGAGTTGAATATCGCTTTAAACTTTGAAAAATTATATCCAAGAATGAGATTACCACGTAATGTTTAAAGTTAAGTAATACTTATATTTCCAAATAGGTACATAAGTTGATATTCGAATTTAATAATCAAATATTATTTAAACAGAATCTTATCAGGTCCAATAGAAACAAATCTGTTTATTTTATATTTGATAGTTAAATCACCGACTATCAAATTTGGACCATTATTATCGTTATCGTTTCGGAGAATCCGGAATCTAAATTCCCTTCGATTCGATATATATGTTGTTAATCAGATACTACTAAAGACGGAGTTTATGCAAGGGCTATTCTATTAATACTAGGTACAAAATTGCCTAAGATGGATTTACAGGATAGTGCCTTTGGTTTGTCCAGTCCCAGGACAACTTGTATGGAGGAATGTCTGACAGAGTGTGCCTAACAGATCATATGATTGATCATTTCAAACTATGTTCTCTTAGCTTTGTACCCGTAGTGTTGGGGAAATTAATTTGTGATACTGGCAGGTTTGACAATGTGGCATTCAAAGTGGATGAAGATATGCTGTCCTAAATTGTAAGTTTTGGCCTTAATCCTCACTACCCTGAAATGACAAAAATCGGGCGGGCAGCATGGCTTTGTGGGTCGCTCCCATTAGGGTGTATTGTCACCTATCTAGAGAAATTCCACTTGCTTCTTTATTCTATTCGTCCCTTTCGGGAAATGGTGGGTAGCTCCCAACCGTTGGTGACAATATATTCGATATACTCAAGCGAAATGAGTGGTCAGTCATGTGTGGGCCGGGTTGCAAGACGTTCTTGTTGAACCTAGTGTATTCCCCTCTAGAGATACACAATCAGAAGGTGATTCCATACCTTGTCATAGTCGAAATCAAATCTCCAATAAGCGCTCGCGGTTTTGATTGTATACTATATATATAGAGCGTGAGATGCAAGCGTTCTGCTAGATTTGCTATTTATTTGTGGATTGATAGACACTATTATAATATCAGAATAATATTGTTTTTGAAGATTGCTCTTGGATTATCGTAAGATAAAAACTATCCGTATTTATGTGTGGATCGGTCTTACGATTATCTTTTCTTTCAAAAGGTTTTTGGAAGTTAAACCAAGTATATTCAAGATTCTCATAAGGGAAAAACCAGTTCCATGTTGTATGGCGTGGTCTTATGAGATATCCTTTATTCATCAAGTTATTTTAAAATCATTTACGCATACCAGTCCCATTACTGACTTAGAGTTTATTTTTATATGTTTTTCCCTAAACCCTTGGATGCCCAAATTTGTACGGGCAGCCCAATAGTTTAGGATTTTACAGATATTTTGAAGGAGCTTGAAGAAGGAGACTCCAGTCATAGATATTTAGAGTTTGTTATGCTATGTTGTACATATGATGTACTCTGATGTTCTATGTAAGTGCAAATACAGATTGTATTTCAAAAATGATTATTCATGTATTATATTTTACTCCGCTGCGATTGTGAGACTCTGTGTTGTTATTCATTTTGATTTTCTATCTATCTTCTCCTATTCTAATTTTCTATCTTTCCGTTTCTCATCCTTAAATTTCTTTCATTTAATGATTCGTATTTTCATGCAATTTTGGGTTGGAGGGGAGTTGTATTCAGTCAACTCAAAGGGTACGGATTTGCGTGTCGTTACAACTTGATAGGAATGAATCTCGCACTTTTGGTCAAGCAATCCACAATGACCCAAATCCCTTCGTTTCCTACCCTGGTTCTAGGTAGTCCATCGATATCTCCTGCCACTTCCACGTAGGGACTTCCAATAGATGAAGCAAACCACTCGGCTTCTTCTGTTCAGCTTTCACTAACTGACAGTCCATGTAGTCGGAAATGAACTTTCCAATATTTCGCTTCATCCCTTCCCAGTAGTATACTCACTTAATGTCCTGGTACATCTTATTGCTACCAGGATGAATCGTCAACTTCGAGTGATGACATTCCATCAGAACCTCATCTGTCAATCCGTCAATATCAGGAACAGCTAATCACCCTTGCTTTCGAAGCCATCCTTCTCGATGGACCACGAACTCTTTATCTTCTGGTTCCAAATTCTAGAAAAACTCGACAAGCTTTATATCTTGCTTTTTTCTCTCGCCAATCCTCTCTATAAGAGTAGGTCCTATCGATAAGCTTTCCAACATTTCAGGTTCCAACTCACATCGTGGCCTGAAATCAAATCTTGCTAAATACTCGAGGCTCTTCCATTTCGAAAACATCGCCCCCAAGCGTGCATGTCTTCGACTCACCACATCGGCAACTGCGTTACCTTTACCAGGAGTATAGGCTATATCAGAATTATATGATGCCGGAAACTCCAACCATCTTTTGCTGCTGAAGATTCAAATCCTTTTGGGAGAAAAGATAATTCAACGACTTGTGATCCATGAACAACTTGAATTGAACTACCAACAAGTAATGTCTCCACATCTTCAGAGCAAACACAATCATCGCCAACTACAAATCAAGAGTTAGATAGTTTTTCTCATGCAGCTTTAGCTGTCGACTCACGTAGGCCACCACCTTATCCTTTTGCATTAGCACTACTTCATGCCCAGTACCACATGCATCGGTGTATACCACCATCTCGTCATTCCCACTTGAAATGGTCAACACAGGTGCACTCGTCAATTTTTCTTTTAGGATCCTGAATGCTTGCTCACACTTTGCATCACATGTGAACACTTGGTTTTTTTTCTTCAATCCAATTAACGGTGCAGCTACCTTGGAGAAATCCTTATAAACTGTCAGTAATAACCAGCCAACCCAAGAAAACTTCTCACATCTGTCATATTTTTAGGTCTATCCCAGTCCTGAATTGCTGCCACTTTAGCGGGTCAACCGCTATCCCATTTCCAGAAACAACATTGCCGACGAACCTCGCTTCACTCTTTTAGAAGTGACACTTGGAAAACTTTGCTCTCAGCTGATGCTTTCGCAAGATATCTAACACAACTCTCAAGTGCGTAATATGTACTTCCTTATTTTGAGAATAAACTAGAATATCATCCATGAACACTAGCACGAACTTGTTCAATTGATCTTTGAATACCCTATTCATAAGATCCACAAAATACGCTGGTGCGTTAGTCAATCCGAATGGCATTGCCAACCACTCAAAGAAACCAGATGGTGTCCTAAAAGTAGTCCTTGGCACACTATCCTTAGCCACCCTCAACTATGAAATCACGTTGCCAAATCCATTTGAGAAAACACTTTGGCTTCGTGAAGCTTGTCAAACAAGCCATCTATCCTTGGCAACAAATATTTGTTCTTCTTTATTACCTTGTTCATCTCATGATAGTCCACACACAATCTTAACGAGCCATCTGCCTTGGTTGCAAACACGACCGGTGTACCCCTTCCAAATGAATCCCTTTCCTAGAAGGTCACGAACTTGCACCTCCAACTCTCGCTGTTCCTTAGGCACCATCCACCTAAGAGGCATAACAATTGGTCTAGCACTCTCGACCAAATCGATCCTAAACTCGATATCACGATGCAGCGACAAGCCTTTATCCTCGTCAAAGACATCTACATACTCATTAGCGATCAGTACCAAGATAGGTCCTCTTATGGAATCCCAAGCGAGTATAGATAACTCACGAAGACCCCGTCCTTTCGCTTACATCTAATCAACACCTTCGCCCTTCCATATCACCGACCCTCACCTCTAGCTTCTCGCAATTCACCCTTTCCACATACTTCTTGAGCCAATTCATGCACAAGATGATCCCAAACCCAGCGAAGTTAAGAACAAAGCAATCACACACAAAAGAGCAACCATGACTTGACAACACTAGACCACGACATATCGTGTAACACCCCGTATTTTTAACAACACTAAAAAAGTATAAATTAAATAATAATTAATTTAATATATGGAATTAAGCGAAATAGACTGCGCCATTGCGTTAGTCTCGAAATTCAGCCCAAGATAGACATGTGGTTTGCGTAAAACGGACACCGTATGAAGAAGTTATGAGGATTTTAAGTTTGTATACGCGTAGAAGAATTATATATACACATATGAGTCAGAACCTTATCCAAAATCATTTAAAAATCAAAATGTCAGAAGACGACAAATTTCCCACTCTAGGGGTCGACCCCCCTATAGGGGTGCTAACACCCCTAGGGCTGACGTGGCAGTCAGTTTCAGAGGGGCTAACAGATATATGTACATGGTCGTTTCTCTTGTTTTCTTCATTGGAAATCATGGAAGCCTAATGCTACCGGTGTCTGAACTGAGACGGGTGCGTTATCTTCTATAACTATCAACTTAAGAAAATCAGTTAGAGATTCAAGATCCATTCTTTCTCTATTTTCTAATCCAAACTCTGTGAGTTCCTAGTTGCTTTTAAAATTAAATATTTAAAAGTAAACATGATATGACTATAGTTTGGATTTGTTCATATGCCTATATTTTACCAGATCCATTGTAAATTATGAACATATGACATTGTATGATGTGGATCTTGAGCTTATTTTTGTTAGATCTATTTTTAACTATTGGATCTAAATCTCTATCTTGTCAGATCTATTGTAACTTCTATGCATTGTATGATGTGGATCTTGACCTTATTTGCCTTAGATTTATTTTTAACAATTGGATCTGGATTGTGTGGACATACAAATTACTAATTAGATCTAGTTTATCACCTTGTGCCTATCGTATTAGATCCAAACCAGCTAGACATCTAAATTGTTAATTTAGATCTTATTATGCTTATTATGACATCATAGTCATGTTAGAATTAGTTAACTGCCACAAGTTCATCAGATTTATATTTATATGTCCACCTTATCACCATGCTAGTTTATGTTTATGCCAGAACAATCACTATTGACATTTTCCCATCACCTTTCCCTTTTAATGTTTGTGGCTAGGCTACTTTCTAGCTGAGATGCCGCCAAATATATGCGAATGTGTTAGTTAGGAACAGGGGAAAAAGGTTAGAATTGGCAAAATTTAAATAATATTTATATGAATTGGACATATAATTCAAAATGGGGAAAAAGGGGCATAATCACCTATAAAACATAAGTAAGAATTGGATAAGAATGAAATGTCTAATAATTACAACTAGAAATTGTAATTGCACTTATGACACGAGGTTAGGTTGCATTAGTGAAGGAAGTCTGCCCGGACCCGACCGGCATTTCCAACAACCACTAATGTTGAACCTAAAGTGAGAGGTCTAAGTGCACAAACATGAGATGGGCTATGACACGAGGTTAGGCCCAACTTGTGGAAGAAGTCTGCCTGGACCCGACCGGCATATCCAGCATCCATAAGTTGTAGGCCTAATGTGGGAGGTCTAGCCCATTATAAACTAGAAATGGACATGGTAATAAATTGGACTACTTAACCTAATCAATACATAGGGATTGTATGATTATGAACTAAAGTTTGGGTTAAGTAAAATTGGTTGGACAGAGGGTGGGTTAAGCAAATTTGAGGGGCTGGGTAATATTTACATATAGGCATACAAACTTAACCCAATAAGGTTATGTAATTAATGACACCTAGTGGTATACATGACCGGTAGGAATAATAAAGTTATGTAATTAAGGACACCTTTTAGGGTAAACATAACTAGTGGAAATGATAGGGTTATGTAATCCTAGTTATATACATAGCCAATGAAAACCTAGTGGGGGATACAAGACAAAGGGGAGAATTTGTATCATATTGTGTGGGACCCGTCTCAGCCAGTAACCCGGAGTAGGTATCAAACATGTACTCCAAACTAGGTCGAAGAAGGGGCACGCTTACTGGACTGATTGTAAGAGATCCAAACGTAGAGGACGGTGTGGGCAGCGCAAACCGACTGGGTCATGTGCATGCATGAGTCAGGCAGAGGGGGATAAGATAACTATGACACCTATAGATATGGGGCTGTGTATATCAGCGAGGGGTTGCCAGTTTACGATGTAATACATCCTACGGTGGGGTCGACACATAGTATCTACGCGGATTAAGGAGCCGATCGATTAGGGTAGTAGTTAGGGTACACTTGGACGTATGCCTACGTCTGCCACCTTATAGTCGAAGGGATCATCTCATTCTGGATATACTAGTAATAGTGCAGAGTAATCATTAGGGAAGCGTATATACCTTATCTTGTCTACCTTGTCACACTTGCCTTTTATGTAGTTATCTCTCTCTTATCCACTTTATATGCCTATCATGCTACTTTTATTTATTTACTTGCTAAAAAGTAACCGGACTCGCCACACTTTATGTATGTCCTTTTTTGTTTCTCCTTCTTTCTTCCGTTCCCCCCACCCCTCCCCCCAAGTTCTCAAGGTGGAAACTCTCAGGCTTGACCGCGATTCTGCTTACTTTTGCTAGAGCTACTGATATGTATGGCTCAAGCTCCTATCCTTGTTGCTATGGCTATATTTTTTTAGGGATTTCTATTTCTTTTATGTACTTTGGTATTTTTGAAGTATAAGACAGTACCTTTTATGTTGTAGTGGGCTTTTGTATTTCAGACATGTGATGTTTTTGGACCACGGTATTTTATGATAAGTAAAGTTTTTATTTTGCTATTATTATATTTGTCTATCTTGTCATATTTCTATTCTGTTTACTATAACGCTTCACGAAACTTAATGCATTCCTTTTGTGAGTGACATTAATGGACGTGGGGTGTCACATTTGGTATCAGAGCTGAAGGTTATCAGATTAGATAAAAGTTTTTGAAAGCTATTTTCAAAAATGTTTTAAAAGAAAGCATTTTCAAAAAGAAAAGTTTATTTTGAAAAACCTTTCCAAAAAAACATAAGTAATGTCTTTCGATCCCTTATCTGAATCTCTTTCGTTTTATTTTCAGCATTTCTGGGTAACCCAACATTCCAGAAGGCTTTACGATACCAGGATGATTCCATAGGTATCTGGAGGCCACAGCGCCTGCCGAAGGCCAAGGAAACGTTCCACCCCAGCTTCACACGTTGTTCCTCCTCCTCCTCCTCCTCCTCCTCGTGCAGACAACTTCTCAAGATCTGCAAAGATTTCCGTGCTATGGGAGGGAAGCCGTTCCATGGAACTGAGACATTTGTGGGAGTTAGGAACTGGATCAAAGAGACCGAGGACTTATTTGTAATCTTTGAAGTAGAGGATCGAATAAAGATTCAATTAGCTGCTTGGCTATTATAGGATGAAGCTTCATTTTGGTGGAAGGTAACCCAAGCAGGTCGTCTGGTGGAAACTTGGGATGACTTTAGACTGAGGTTTGATATGAAATTCTTTTCCCAAGATGAGAAGAGCATGCATATGGAGAGGTTCTTAGCACTCAAACAAGGGAACTTGATGGTTAAAGAGCATGTGAACAAATTTAACTAGCTTGCAAGATTTGGACTGGAACTGTTAGACACACCGCATAAGAAGTCTTTGTGGTTTGCTAAAGGGCTAAATGAACCCCTTCATGGGTTAGCAATATCCCATATTCCAATGGGAGCCACTTTTGAAAGACTTGTCGATACGGCCTAGATGTATGAGGAAGAGAAAGGAGAAAAGAAGGAAGTAAAGGCTGAGGAAACAATGCAAAATAAGAGGGTGTGGCCCAAGAAGGGACAACAACAATAGCAGCAGCAACAGAAGAAAGGAAGAAAGAATGACAAGGGTAAGGAGAAAAGGAATGTAACGACCCAGAAAATCTGAACCAATTTAAAATTTTTAAATTGGCTAAAATAATGGATTTTAAATATTTAAAATAAATATTTTAAATAATGGAAATGAAAAGTGAGTTTGAATCGACAATTGAAAACGAATATAATTAATTCTAATTATAAACAAGGCTTGAAAAGGCACTGCAGTTTCAAAAATTGAATTCAAACTTTGTCGGACTGTACCGGGTGCAAAACAAAATGGATTTTAGTGAAACCAAAAATATTTAAATCTGTTAGTGAATACCTTTCTAACGAATCTGAAAAATCGAATTTTCATAGCGGAAAACAAAAGTTATGGCCAAATGAATTTTCAGAAAGGTCGCTACGGAATTTATATAGCCCGTGAAATCAGCCATTTTGCATACGACCTCAGAATTCGACGAAACCACTTTTGTTGGATCCAGGATGTGAAGTTATTACTAGGTTTCAAATTTCATAATTTTTGAAGCTAATATGTGAGCGTGGCAAAGGAAAATGTGTTCTGGCCAATTATAGTTAAATGGGATCGACCAGAAATGGGCCTTTTTGCAAACGGTCTCAGAATTCAACGAAACTAGGTTTGTTGGGACCGTATCGTCAAAACATAGCCAGGTTTATTTTTCTGGAATTTTTCGAATCTGTTTGTGGCCCTGGCAAATTGAAATGTACGATCAAATTAAATATTGAATGTTTTATATTTTAATTTGAAGGAAAACTGACTAAAACATTCGAATGGGCCTTCGAAACATATCCCATTGTGTTTGGAATGGGGGTAAAACGCTAGGGACGGCAGTCGTTGGGTTTGAATTGGTGTTCGTACGTGATAAGGGGTATTTTTGAAAATAATTAAATTTAAAATTTAAAATAAATGGGCCAATCAGAGGCCTTCTCCCTTAAACCCTCATCGCTCAGAAACTCGCGCTGCCTCTTACTTGCGAATGGCGATAAAAGCTCCAACCTTCCATCGTCGATTCCTCACAAACCACACAGTAAAATCGCATGCTCCTTCAGGGAATTTTGTAGCTCTCCATCTCCTCTTCACATCCATATAAACTTCTCCAATTATCGTGCAGTATTTCACCCGGATCGAAGCCCCAAAGTCGCTGCCTTTCAAGCTTCGCCGAGGCCAGAGGAGACCACCGAAGTGGACCCCACTTCAGGCGCACGTGCGCCCCTCCAAGGCCGTCAGCGTGGCATAGGCTGATCGCCCCCACGCCCCACCGTTTGCGCGCAAATCCGTGACCTAGTTTTGAACCAACGCTGAAGGTATACGGCTTTGGTAATTTTGAACTGATTTCAACATTTTAAACCGTTGCAAACTTTAAAAAATCATATCTTTTTCATTCGTTAACGAAATTCGATGAAACAGGAAACATCGTGACCGTGTGGACGTCTTCTACATTTTAGAAGAGACCGCGTATTTTTCTGAGCCTTCTGCTATTTTTGGTGGAGTGGATCCCAATGTGAGATTTCTAATTTATAAACGATATGGAAAACGACAATTTATAAATTATATAGTCGATGTATGGGTTATATAAGCGTTGTACACCTCATGTATAAGCGTTGTATAAGTTGTACGTTCGATGTATAAGTTATATATGCGTTGTAAAAATTATATATGTGTTGAAATAGAAGTGAATTGCTATATATATATATATATATATATATATATATATATATATATATATATATACGCCCCTCGTCCACAAACCATGGACGATATTTATTGACTGTGATTGGTGTGAAAATTGATTGATAGCGAATGGTTGTTTGGGATTGTTTGTGGTTGATATTGATTGATTGTGGTTAAAAATACCCGTTTGTGGTTGAGAAATATTTGGTTGAAACCACATAGGATTAGTTTGTGGAAATGAAATAAATATATACATGACGCCTGCGTGCGAACTAGATGCATGATCCCCATTGTCAAAAACCGCGAGGTTTTAAGGTAGAGCGAGGAGCCGTACTAGGGACGGTCCCGGTTTTAACTACCCTGCCGTTATGCTGCCGAAATTTTGAATAATATTCATGTGTTTGAATTATTTTCATTTGCTGAAACTATGTTTATTCGTTGAATTGAAAATCATGTGTTGAATGGTATTTGTGTTTTAAATATAAACATCACATTTTTATCTATATATATAAACTATAGAAAACCTTCATGTGTTGAATCGATATTCATTCGTTGAATTGAAATTCATGTGTTGAATGGTATTCGTTTTTTAAATATAAAAATCACATTTTTATCTGTATATATAAACTATAGAAAACCTTTATGTGTTGAATCGATATTCATTCGTTGAATTGAAATTCATGTGTTGAATGGTATTCGTGTTTTAAATATAAAAATCACATTTTTATCTATATATATATAAACTATAGAAAACCTTCATGTGTTGAATCGATATTCATTCGTTGAATTGAAGTTCATGTGTTGAATGGTATTCACGTTTTGAAATAAATTATTTTATAATAAAAATCACCTTTTTAACATCAATATGAAATGTATAAAATAATCCTGTTTTGAAATAAATTGTTTTACACTAAAAATCCTATTTTTATCACCTATATAAACTATATAAAATAATAGTGTTTTGAAATAAATTGTTTTACAATATAAAAATCACATTTTTATTATATACATGAATTGTTGAAATGTGAAGTGTTAAAAATAGCAACTCGTTCAAATAAATATGCATGAGTCGAAATATTCATTAATTAGCTAATGATATGATTTTTGCCTATGCATGCAACATTAGAATGAATGGTGTTTTTAAACCAAATGGAATCAAATATGAAGTTTAATGGAAAATGATAAGTGATAAGAACTGTATATATGTACATGCATATTTATTGAATAGGTTATAGCAAAAGGGGCTAGAGAAGAGGAATAAAATTTTGTGCCCGACAAATAGGTACACATTTACTGTTTTGTTTGGGTGATGATTTTATGAGCCTGTTGGCTAGCCGCTTGGCTTTTTCCTTTTCTTTTTAACATGAGACGCCCGTGTGGCTATTTGGGAATTTTCCCAGCCCCTGCCGTACAAAGGAGGTTATGGCGAAATTTTCCAAAATTTAAAGGCATTAGTGAAATATTTGAAGTGAAAACGATATTGAAATTGTTGAATGAACTATATTTATATAAATATATAAATATAAATAAAATTAAAACGAAACGTGGCCGTGCAGTTCGTGTTTTGAAACCGTGATTTCAAACAACTAGTGCGGGAAATCCGACCATCGGATTTTCCCGAAACCGCAACCGTTGGGTTCGCCTTGGAAATATTTTTCCAACGGCACCAACTTTGTAAAAATCCAACGGTTGGATTGTCTGGAATGTTTAATTCAAATCTGAAGAAAAACAGCGCCAGAATCGATTATATTTATATATATATATATAATTATATTTAATCGAATAACGACGCTGTAGTTCGTATTTTGAAATCGAAACTTCAAACGATTACACCGGGAGATCCGACCGTCGGATTTTCCCCGAAACTGGAACCGTTGGATTCGTTTTGAAAAGATCTTTCTAATGATGTAAATTTTGTGAAGATCCAATGGTTAGATTTTCAGATATGTGTAAATCAAATCTGAAGAAAAATAGCGCCACGGTCGCGTTATGGCCCGAAGCGTTGTTTTGAATATATTGGCTATTTTAAAATAAATAAAAATAACGATAAATCGTTATAAAATATTATAAACGATATGGATGTGATTTAGAAATTAACTGAAGGTTGGCTAAGTCGAATGGTTTCCTGGGTGTTGATCTGATGTTGGTTTCGGCCTTCGGGTTTAATATTTGGGAAATCGTTCTCTTACTGATTGACGGTTAGTGACTAATGAATTGAAATGATGCGTGTGTAGTTTAGTGTTGCACTTGTTTATTATATACGCAAGTTGTTCAGAAAGACCGGGTTTATCCCATTCTGAATAACTGAATCGACGATAGGTAATCAAAGATGAAGACGGTGGTCGAAGACCGGAGATCTTCACCTCGTCTGGAAGGTAACCGAGGTCCTGATTGGGAGGCATCCCGAAATATGGATAATAAGTGATGATCGTCCAGACGTACATGGTGATTGATGGGTTTGCGAGGTATTTAGTGCCTCCGGTTTCGTTCAGACCCAGAACGGACTTGTAAATGGACTGTGTGTCTGACATTGGATTTTATTCTGTGCTGATTGATCTCTATTAAATATATATCTGTTTGGCGGCGGAGAATTTATTCTTTTGCTTAACGCCCTTCTCTGAAACGCACGAGCTCAGAGGTTGTATATCGATGGACATCAGTCGCATGGCATGAATTGCTAGTGTGGCATGCCTAAGTGGCAAATGATCAAGGCTTCTGTTGAAAAGCAAAGTCTTGTGGTGATGATCAAAGCCCCGCCTGTGTGGCGTAGCTTTGTGTATAATGTGAATTCGCGAGCCTCACACCCCGGTATGAACCAGAAACGGGAGAAGGACCTCAGGGAGGGCATGCGTTTCTTTCTAGCTAGGGTGGTGTCAGTGACCTACCAACCCTGACATTTATATACTTTTCACCTGTGTGGTTGTTGCTGTTGTGAGGCGCCTCAGATATATCAGTCGATCCGGGACAGATGGAGCCATTCGTTGGCTCGTTTGCTCCCCATAGGGCGGGGAGACGTATTGTTCAGGCATAATAATCCACATCGGTGGACCGGCCCTGACGATCCACGGGGCAGTTGCGGCTGTTCCTGAGACATGGTAGGCTAGATTGTCTCGAATTCGGTCAGGACTATCTTTTGCCTTGGTTCATGACGGAAATCCAATTTCCAAATACGTGACTGTGCGGTTTTGATTGTATGTATATATATATATATATATATATATATATATATATATATATATATATATGGCGACATGATATACGGTACCCATGTCGTCTATGATTGATAGTTATGATTTGAAATTGTTTTTGAATCATATAAACACTAGTAATAATATCAAATGCTTTTGTTTTATTCGTATCAATCATATTTTGGCTATTATAAGGTAAAACTCTATCCTCCGGTTTGCGTTGCATTGTGTGATGGGAACTGAGTCTTATAATGGCTTCATTTTTATAAAATGCATTGCGTTGTTTAAAAGAAAGATTTGTTTTAAAGCACTGGCAATCCGATGGAGTAAACCCGTTCCCCGAAAGTGGCGTGGTCCTGTGATTAGCCATATATTAAATGTGTTGAATAGATTTCTCATACCAGTCCCATGACTGACTCGTAGTTTGTTTCACTTTCAAACTCGGGTGCCCCTTTTTCTATACGGGCAGCCTTGTATTCAGGTTTAGCTGGTTCTTTCTGGATAGCTGGAGCTGAAGATGGATTCTATCATTTATCTCTTTTTATGCTGTTCAGCTCCTATTGTACATATTTTTTTTGTTTCCATTGTAGACATATATGTATAGCTGAACTGTATTTGTACTAAGTAAGATCCTGTATACTGTGTAACTCTGATGATTACTTTTATCCAGTATATTCTATTGTTCATTATCTGGTGTATTTATTTAACTTTGTTTTGCTATTATCTATTTTTGTGTTATATTCCAAAGATTACCCTTGTCTCCGTCAGAACGGGATTTGGGGTCGTCACAAGGAAGTGTCACAAGAGTGGGAAAGGGGGTCACTTGATCAAAGACTATAAAAGAAGGAAGAACACTTGCTTCAACTGTGGAGAGGTTAGACACTTTACTAGGGAGTGCCCGAAGAAACATGGATCACAGGGACAAGGTCAAAGGGTAGGAACTTCTGGAGGGCAGGTGCATGCTCTCGCGATCAGTGCTCCTGATAGAGGTAAAAAAATTTCTGTGGAAGACTTAATTTCTCTTTTAAGCCATCCTATTAAAAAACTTTTTGATTCTAGCGCTTCACATTCTTTTATATCTAGTTCTGTGGTTGAATCTCTGCACTTAATTACTAGTATGGTAGTGGATCCCATAGTTATCTCAAACCCCATTGGTGGTTCGGCTCATTTATCTATGATTTATCGGGGTTTTAGGATATATGTGTTAGGCGTCGAGTTTGAATGCGGTGCATTTGTGCTTGGATTTATGGGATATGGGTTGATTCTAGGAATGGATTGGCTTACCACGTATGGTGCCACTCTGGATTATGAGAGGAGGTTCGTTAGGCTTCTGACTTGTCATGGGAGGACCCTCGAGATTTCTTGTGACCCCCAAGGCACTGTTATGCTTAGTATCCTAGAGTCTCTTGATGCATCTATCGATGATCTGCAATCTGTTTCAATAGTCCGAGATTATTCCGATGTTTTTGATGAGGTACGGGGTTTACCTCCGAGGCGCGAGATCGATTTTCGTATATATCCAGTGGACAATGCAAAGCCAGTTGCATTGCCAGTGCGCCATATGGCTCCAAGGGAAAGGAGGGAGGTGAGTAAGCAAGTAAGGGACCTACTTGAGAAAGGATTTATCAGATGAAGCATATCTGAATTGGATGCTCCAGTTGTATTCGCACCTAAGGCGGATGGTTCGCTTCGTTTGTGTGTCGACTATAGAGAGTTGAATAAACTCACTAAGAAGAATAGGCACCCACTCCCAAGGATTGATGATTTATTTGATTAGCTTATTGGTGCCTCAGTATTCTCTTAGTTAGATTTGGCCACGGTGTTTCATCAGGTGAGGGTGGATGAGGACAGCATAGATAAGGCTGCTTTTAGGACTCCAGATGATTTTTCGAATGGCTAGTTATGCCTTTTGGGCTGACGAATGCACCCGCCTATTTTGTCGATCTAATGAGTAGGGTGTTTCGATATTTTATAAATAAATTTGTCGTAGTCTTTGTTGATGATATTTTGATCTTCCCCAAGAGCGAAGAAGAGCATTCCTAGCATTTGAGAGAAGTTTTGAAAACTCTCTGTGACCATCAGCTTAAGGCAAAGTACTCCAATTGCCATTTTTGGAGAAAGGACGTAAGATTCTTAGGGCATGTAATCTTCAAAGAAGGGATAGCTGTGGATCCCGCAAAAGTAGTTGAGGTGCAAGATTGGCAAATTCCTAAAAATGCAAAAGAGGTGAGAAGCTTTCTTTGGTTGGTAGGTTATTATAGGATGTTCATTAAGGACTTCACAAAGATATCAGCCCACTCACCAGGCTGACGAAGAAAAACTTAGTATTTTCATGGGATATAGATTATGATGTTGCTTTCCAACGTTTGAAGAGGGCTCTTCAACAGCCCCAGTCTTGACTTTGCCCGATGGGAACAAAGTGTTTACAGTTTACTCTGATGCATGTGGTATAGGGACTGGTGCGGTTCTGATGCAAGAAGGGAAGGTGGTATGTTATGGGGGTAGACCATTGAGAGTTCATGAGAACAACTACCCCACCCATGATCTAGAGCTAGCTGCCATAGTATTCATGCTAAAGACGTGACATCATTATTTACTTGGAGAGAAGTTTGAGTTATATACCGATCATAAATCTCTCAAGTATCTATTCTCATAGAAGGATCTTAATTTAAGGCAACAAAGGTGGATGGAGTTCTTAGCTTCTTATGATTTTGAAATCGCTTATACCCCTGGCAAGGGTAATGTGGTGGCTGACGCACTAAGTAGACAGAGGATGTCCTTAAGTCCTCTGTTTGTGGAGAGGAAAAGCTTGGAGTTAATATCAACCTTTGATTTTAAACCATCCATCGAGATTTTGCCTGACTTGTATGCATCATTGGAGATACGACCAACTCTTATGGATTAGATTAGAGCTTCGCAACAAGGTGATCCATAGATTTTAGACATCATGGATAAGCTCCGAAAAAGGGAGACTTCTAGCCACCTCAGTCGATATACCATAGATGAAAAGAGGTGGTTGCAACGAGATGGAAGGCTTTATGTCCCTCAAACTGGAAGCTTGATAAAGGCGGTCTAGAAGAAGCCCACCATTCTAAGATGACTATTCATCCAGGAGTGATAAGATGTACAGAGACATAAAAAGGGTTTTCTTTTGGGCTGGGATGAAGAAAGATGTGGCATAATTTGTTTCTCAAGGTTTGGTTTGCCAGCAAGTTAAAGTTGAGCAAAAGAAGCCTAGTGGTTTACTTCATCATTTGGAGGTTCCACAGTGGAAATGGGAGAGCGTCTCTATGGATTTCATAGATGGTTTGCCTAGATCGAAGAAAGGCAACACCATTGTCTGGGTTGTGGTAGATAGACTCGCTAAGAGCGCTCACTTTATTCCAGTTAGGAGTAAGAGGACGGCATCATGGTTTGCAGCAATTTATGTCTGAGAGATAGTTCGTCTTCATGAAGTATCTTCTAGCATCGTGAGCGATCGTGAACCCATCTTCATCAGTGAATTTGGAGGAGCTTCCAAGAAGCATTAGGTACACAGTTGTGTTTGAGCACCGCTTATCATCCTCAGACCGATGGGCATACGAAGAGGGTGAAAAGAATTTTTGAAGATCTTTCAAGGTTGTGTATCCTAGACTTCGGGGGGACTCGGTAAGAGCATCTTCCTTTAGTAGAGTTTGCCTATAACAATAGTTATGAAGCTAGCATCGGCATGGCACCCTTCGAAGCATTGTACGGACGACCCTGTAGATCACCAACTTTTTGGTGGGAATCTACAAAAAGATTATTACTTGGACTAGATATGGTTAGAGAAATGTTCAAGAAGATTGACCTTATTTGACGGCAGATGAAAAAAGCTCAAGATAGTAAAAAATCCTATGCAGACAAGAGAAGGACTAACATCGAATTCGAAGTGGGAGACTTAGTTTTCTTCAAAGTGTCACCTCTGAGGAATGTGGTTCGCTTCGGATCGGTAGTGAAGTTGGCACCAATATTTGTGGGACCATTTCCCATAACCGAGAGGATTAGCCAAATTGTCAATAGAGTAAAGCTTCCAGAAAATTTATCCGGTGTTCATGATGTTTTCCACGTTTCTCATCTATGGAAGTGTTTGCATGACACTGCGAAAGTTGTTGAGGCAAGCTTGTTGGAAGAAGTGGAAGTAGAGCGGGAGGCGACAGTAGGACAAGTCCCTACCCGTATTCTTGGATCAGAGGTTAAGAAGCTACGCAATAAAGAGATCAAGCTGATAAAGGTTCAAACTAGAGGATTTGACTTGGGAGACTAAAGACAAGATTCGGGCTTCGTACCCTTTTCATTTCGAGAGTATGTTCTTAACTCCTTTTCTAAAATTTTATCTATGCTTGTTTCTATCATTCGAATATATCATATCCATTGTATTTTCGACCTTTAGATAGGAATCCTATGGATGTAAACATGTGTTTGAGACATGTTATGTTTAATGGACGCAAGTGGATGCAAGTGTTTGCTAGTGGCTGCCTTTGGATGTATATGCACACACATTAGGCACTAGATCGGCTCAGTCACTCTCATACTGCTACATCTTCTTTTCTTTTATCGATGGAAATGGATGTATTGGCATATGGATGTTGCATTAGGACAAATGAGTGTGCACATATATAGAAATCACATGTTATAATAGGATTATTTGCATACATATTGGACTCATGGCACTAACATACATTGCATTAAAGAGGTCAATTGAATCATTAGACCGCCTGATCTTCGCATTAGTATTGGGACATATACACACACCTCTGAATATAGTCATATAAGCATTAGAAACCTTTAAGGACAATGGACGCCAGTGATTGATGGATGGTGGATGGTAGGATATGCATTCTTCTCAACTTAGAGATTTCGGGGACGAAATCCTTTGAGTAGGGGGGAATGTAACACCCCGTATTTTTAACAACACTAAAAGAGGATAAATTAAGTAATAATTAATTTAACATTCGAAATTAAGGGAAATGGACTACTCCATTGCGTCTGTCTCGAAATTCTGGTCTAGACAGACATTTGGTTTGCGTAAAACGGACACTGTATGAAGAAGTTATGCGGATTTTAAGTTTGTATACGCGTAGAAGAATCATATATATATACATATGAGTCAGATATGAGTCAGAACCTTATCCAAAATCGTTTAAAAATCAAATCGTCTGAAGGCGGCAAATTTCCTGCTCTAGGGGGTGTCAACACCGGGGTCGACCCTCCTACAGGGTGTCGACACCAGGGTCGACCCCCTACATGGGTGTTGACACCCCTAGGGCTGACGTGGCAGTCGATTTCAGAGGGGTTGGTAGCTATAAATACATGGTCATTTCTCTTGTTTTCTTCATTGGAAATCATGGAGGCCAAATGCTGCTGGTGTCTGAACTGAGGCGGATCTGTTATCTTCTACAACTACCAACTTAAGCAAATCAGTTAGAGATTCAATATTCATTCTTTCTCTATTTTCTAATAAAAATCTATGAGTTCCTAGTTGCTTTTAGATTTAAATATTCAAATGTAAACGTGATATGACTATAGTTTGGATTTGTTCATGTTCCTATATTATACTGGATCCATTGTGAATTGTAAACATATGACGTTCTATAATGTGGATCTTGACCTTATTTGTGTTAGATCTATTTTTAAATATTGGATCTAAATCTCTTTCTTGTCGGATCTATTGGAACTTCTGTGGCATTATATGATGTGGATCTTGACCTTATTTGCCTTAGATCTATTTTTAACTATTGGATCTGAATTATGAGGACATCCAAATTACTAATCAAATCTAGTTTATCACCTTATGCCTATCATATTAGATCTAAACCAGTTGGACATCTAAATTGTTAATTTAGATCTTATTGTGCTTATTATGACATCATAATCATGTTAGAATTAGTTAACTACCACAAGTTCATCAGATTTATACTCATATGTCCACCTTATCACCATGCTAGTTTATGTTTATGCCAGAACAATCACTATTGACGTTTTTCCCATCACATTTCCATTTTATTGTTCATGGCTAGGCTACTTTCTAGCCTAGATGCCGCCAAATATATGCGAATGCGTTAGTTAGGAATGGGGGAAAAAAGATTAGAATTGGCATAATTTAAATAATGTTTATATGAATTGGACATATAATTCAAAATAAGGAAAAAGAGGCATAATCACCTACAAAGACATAGGTAAGAATTGGATAAGAATGAAATGTCTAATAATTACAATTAGAAATTGTAATTGCACTTATGACACGAGGTTAGGTTGCATTAGTGGAGGAAGTCTGCCCGGACCCGACCGGCATATCCAGCAACCACTAATGTTGAACCTAATATGAGAGGTCTATGTATGCAAACACGAGACGGGCTATGACACGATGTTAGGCCCAACTTGTGGAAGAAGTCTGCCCGGACCCGACCGGCATATCCGGCATCCACAAATTGTAGGACCAATGTGCGAGGTCTAGTCCATTATAAACCATAAATGAACATGGTAATAAATTGGACTACTTAACCTAATCTAATCCATAGGGATTATATGATTATGAACTAAAGTTAGGGTTAAGTAAAATTGGTTGGATAGTGTGTATGTTAAGCAAATCTGAGGTGGTGGGTAATATTTACATATAGGCCCACAAACTTAACCCCATAAGGTTGGATAGTGGGTAGGTTAAGCAAATCTGAGGGGGTGGGTAATATTTACATATAGGCCCACAAACTTAACCCCATAAGGTTATGTAATTAAAGACACCTAGTGGTATACATGACAGGTGGGAATAATAAAGTTATGTAATTAAACACACCTTTTAGGGTAAACATAACTAGTGGAAATGATAGGGTTATGTAATTAAAGACTCCTAGTGGTATACATAGCCAATGAAAATCTAGTGGGGGATCCAAGACAAAGGGGAGAACTTGTATCATATTGTGTGGGATATGTTTCAGCCAGTAACCCGGAGTAGGTATCAAACATGTACTCCGAACTAGGTCGGAGAAGGGGCACGCTTACTGGACTGATTGTAAGAGATCCAAACGTGGAGGAAGGTGTGGGCAGCGCAAACTGACCGGGCCATGTGCATGCATGAGCCAGGCAGAGGGGGATAAGACGACTGTGACACCTATAGATATGGAGTTGTGCATATCAGTGAGGGGTTGCCACTTCAGGACATGATACTTCCTACGGTGGGGTCGACATAGAGTATCTACGTGGATTAGGGAGCCGATAGATTAGGGTAGTAGTTAGGGTACACGTGGACGTATGCCTAAGTCTACGACCTTATAGTGGAAGGGATCATCTCATTCTGGATATAGTAGTAATAGTGCTGAGTAATCATTAGGGAAGCGTATATACCTTATCCTGTCTACCTTGTCACACCTGCCTTTTATGTAGGTATCTCTCTCTTATCCACTTTATATGCCTCTCATGCTACTTTTATTTATGTACTTGCTAAAAGTAATAGGACTTTCCAGACTTTATTTCTGACCCTTTTTGTTCCTTCTTTCTTCCATTCCCACCCCCTCCCCCCCCCCCACCCGCGCCGCTTCTCCGGGCGGAAACCCTCAGGCTTGACCGTGATTCTGCTTACTTTTGCTGGAGCTTCTGATATGTATGGCTCAAGCTCCTATCCTTGTTACTATGGCTATATTTTGTTTTTGGGGAATTTTATTTCTTTTATGTACTCTAATATTTTTGAAGTACAAGACAATAGCTTTTATGTTGTAATGGGCTTTTGTATTTCGGACGTGTGATGTTTTTGGACCACGGTATCTTATGATAAATAAATTTTTTATTCCGCTGTTATTATATATGTCTGCCTTGTAATATTTCCGTTCTGTTTACTATAACGCTTCACGAAACTTAATGCATTCCCTTTGTGAGTGACATTAACGAACGTGGGGTGTCACAAATCATGCACAAACTAGATGAACCCCCAATTGGATTAGTCACCATCAATGGTCTATCATAAATCTCCGGTTCCAAAACCAAGCGACACATAAGTTCATTGCAAAAGAATGAATGCGATGCTCCAGTATCAAACAAAACTCGAACTGAAACACCATGAATAGAAAGAGTATCTTGCACCACGACACCCTTTCCCTTTTCCTCTGCAGTGGGAGCTCTTAAAGAAGTTGGCATGACTTCCAAGGCATATGCCTTCACATCCTACTTGCCCTTAGATGATTCTGGACAGCCTTTCTTCTCATGCCCAGGCTTACCACACTTGAAGCACTTCTTCTCAGCTTTGGGATTCTTGCACTCACTAGCAAAATGGCATTTCTAGTGGCAGTTAAAACAAACCACCTCACTATTAGGCTTCTTTTATCCATTCTTCCCTTTTTGTTGTTGCTATTCCTCTTTTTATTATTACCACCTTTCTGTGGCTTCTATTCTTCCTTTGGTGCAACAACAACCATCTTCTTAGGAAACAGACTTTCATTCCTCAAAGCCTGCACGACGACCTTCTCAAAGCTATCATCGAGGTGATCAACAAGCTGATTCCCAAGATATTCATCAAACCCAACACAAACTTCTCGTTCTTTTGATAAGGATTATCCACATATGAACGAGCATACTTCGACAAGGCCTCGAAGTCAGAAATATAGTTAAGAACTGGTTGACCATTCTGTTTAAACTCCACGAATCTCTTAAACATAATAGACTTCTGCACGGTGGAGATAAACTTTGCTTCAAATTTAGCTTGGAACTATTCCTATGAAATCTAAATTCTTCAGGGGTCTCAAGTGTGACAGAGTTCCACCAGTCCATTGCTCTGCCGTCTAACTGCATTGAGGCAAGCTTCCTCTTTATTGCATCATCAATGCCCAAGTCCTTGAAGATTCGAACACAAGTAACCAGCCACCTTTGAATCTCTTCAACTGGTTCAGTTCCTGTTAGATCAAAATTTGGACCTAACACCCAAATTGTTCTGAATCTTATAGATTTTCAACTGAAGAATGAGAAAAAAGAAAATAACACACAGAATTTATAGTGGTTCGACGTTAACGAGCCTACGTCCACTTTATATATTATTGATTATACTTTGAAAGCTAATACAATCAATGGTTTCTCTTAATACTCTCGTAGTTTGACAATAATGGCTGATTCAGTACTCAATATTTCCAAAAAGATCCCAAAAAATGCCAAGCTCTGGGCTATTTATAGCTGATTTTGTCAGGCGGGTCGTGGTAACACGTGGCACGAATCCCGAGAACATCGGATCGCATCGCCTCCGTTGAAGAAATAGTCAAATTAGCCGTTGTGGACAGGTGTCGTGATCTCCTTGAAAATCTGATCGTGCAGATGGGGAGAATTGGTCAGAATGACGGTTAGGGACACGTGTCGCTAGATCCGTGCGTCTCGGATCGCTGAAGACTTGCTCACGCTTGAACGGGTCAGAGGATTCGCCACGCATTAGGGGATCGGATCGGTCAATACTTGGCAACAACATATGCATGATCGGATCACATAGAGGTGTCGTTTCGCTGATGAAGTGGGGGCGATCCGTCGAGACGCGATCCGATGGTGGGCGAGTCGATAGCGTGCGATCCATCATCGGGCGAGTTGATGATGCGATCCATTTCTTCATATTCTTAGAGAACGTGGTTTCATGCTTTCTACTTATGAATGATCCTGGGTGGCTTGGTCAAAAAGCTTGCCAACATCTTGCCCATTGAAGTATGTTTTATTGATGATGGAACATGCTTCGAAGCTATAGAATCGTCTTTTCTCAACGAGTCGCGGACCAAAGAACGATTCTCTTTCTGGGACTTTTCAGAATCTTCATTCCTGAATTCATCGATTCGGATCGCGGGCTCGAGTCGCGGTCCGTTAGCGAGACATTCATTCCGTTATTGGGTGTGCATTTGGGCCTCAGATTGAAACGGGCTCCTCCTCGAGTCGTGGTGGGCTTTTGGTTCGCGGCCCGCCGGTTTTTCGTGGATCGAATAGGACAAAGAAGGGGAGACAAACGGTCGCCCTTTTTGCCTATATAAGCCGACCCCCCCTCTACACTTTCTTCCTTCTTTATTCTGTCGTATCGTTTCGCCTGTACTGTTGAAGAACGAACCCTAGTATTTCAAACCTTCAAAAATCCGATCACTTTCCCAATTTTTAGAAAGGTAATTCCACCGAAAGTATTCTTATTCGTAAACGCTGTTGTTTCACGAACTTTTTCGAATAATCTGAGGGAGAAACGATGGAAATTTGCGATTTTCTGGGGAATCCATCGAGACGCCATGGCTGATGGGCGTAGAAGTCGGAGTTCGAGGATGGGAAGGAGAGGAGGAAGACGAAGGAGGGAGGAGAAGAGGGAAGTCGGTTCAGATCGTGGGCAAGGAGAGGAAAGGAAGAGGATGAAGGCGAGTGGCGAGACGGAGGGTCGTGATGACGGTCGAGGCGCGTATCGTGGGGGCTGCAACGATTCAGCAAAGACTCCGATCACTTAATTTCACGATACATGAAGGGGAGATCCCTTTGGTCTGCGATCCGAAGGAGGGCGATCCCTCTACCATGCGATCCGAAGGAGGGCGATCCCTCTACCCTGCGATCCGACTTGTAGTTCACGATCCAAATGAATTTCGAACTTTAAACGATGCCTTGTCGCCCTAAAATTCTGAACAGTTAGGCTAGAGCCTTGATTTGGATTTTCCGGACTTAATGACCGCATAACCTAACTGCATATGACGACGAATATTTTGACGATCTTGACAACTTTTATGCTTTATCTTTAATGTATGCACAAGCACACACATCGGCACTTGCACACACGGGGGACGGGTAGTTTTAATCTCATTTGTCATGTTTTCTCGCCTAACAGCAATGTCGGATAATCAATCTTCTTCGAGATCCGCTACAGAAACAGAGTCTGAGGTTCCTGAGCAATACAATCCTAAGGTTCCTCCAATTAGCCCAGGAGGTGAAGATTCTGGCTCTGAATATGAGGCAACGGAGTCAGATCCGTCTGGAAGTACTTCATCTGGTGAAGAATCTGAGATAGACAGACGAGCTCCCGACGAGATTCCTGGCGCGCTTGGAATAGATAAATTTTCTGATTCTTTAGCATCTAAGCTCGACGAGATAAAGCTTAAAAGAATCTGCTTGAGACACAGGATTCCTTGGGATGATGTCTTGACGCCTGGAAGCGAAGATAGACCCCACCTAGCTCTGGAAGGATATATGGCAATCAGTCGGACTATGTGCTTAGTAGGAGCTATCCCTCCATTTCCTTCAATCGTCATCGAGACTCTAAAGCAGTTGGGTATTGCTCCGATGCAACTTCAGCCGAACGCCTACGCATCTCTATACACCCTATATGATGCATACGCGGAGATCCTACATGCCGAACTTAAGTTCAGAGATTTGACATTCTTCTTTCTTTTCAAGCACCGTTCTTCGGCGACTCCAAATTTCTCTTTCTTTGAATCGGTGGCGAATAGGAAGGTTCTGTACGATGGATATAGCAATATAGAAGATCCTAAGTCTGATTGGTTTTATATAAGGAAACAGGCCGGATGCTCAAGAAGATGGCTTAAATCAAGTAAACTTCAAGCTTTTAACTGAATATCTTGTTCAAGAAGTCGAAGTATTAACATTCTTCCCCCTTTTCCTTTGTCTTAAACAGATCACATCTTCCCGAAAACGGAGGGTCCGCTATACAGCAGTCGATTGTCCACTCTTCTACAAAGCAGATGTGACTTTCTAAGGATCAAAAAATGTATTACTGATGAGAATCTTCATAAGAATCACCTCCTGGATATAAGATTTGGACTTGGCACTGGTGGCAGACCTTATAAGTATGTGCCCCCAACGGAGGGAGAGGGAACTTCGCAAGCGGTAGAAACAACTAAATTTCGTAAAAGTCCTTCTCCGATAGTCATCCAAGATGATGAGGACTTGAACATATACAAAGGGGATGAGGTCCGCGGTGTCGTGTCCAAGGAAATCCCGATTTCTACTCCAACTGAAGCCGCTGCTCCCGATGATTTGACAGATGAGCAGCTATTCAAAGAACTGAGCAAGATTCCTCTCCCCGATGATGAATATACAGAGAGGGACTTCGAAGGGGAGCCATTCTTCTCTGGTTCTGAGGAGGCCATCGCTCCAACAAGAGAACAAGAAACTAGTCAGATGAGCCTGTCTTCAGGCCCGGGTCCGTTAGGGGGAATTATATGGGATGCACAAATTACACACACTATCTGACCCTGCACTCTTATAGCGTCCGTATTCAAGGCTTTAATATGCTCTTTTCTTTCTTGCAGGAAAAATGTCCCACAGGCGATCCTATTCTTATCGTTCCCTGCGTGAGGGCACACCCAGTCTTCATCCGGGTACTGAGCGCTCCCGCGGCCCTTCTCACAGGCCGACTTCCTCGCAACCCCGGTCTCCACCAAAATCGACCTCTACCAAGCCTTCCAGCTATCCAGCAGTTCCTGGGGGGAAGAAACTTCCTAAAGAGTTAACTCCTCCAAAGAGTGCGCCTTCCCATAGCAGGTCGTCAAAAAAGCATCATAAATCTAAAGATAGAAGCAAAGATCCGATCAAAGAGACTGAAAAGGAGAAGAGCGACGTCGTCCCTTCCAGCCAGCCAGAGTTAGCTGCCCCCGGGTCACGGGACTACATTCATGGTCCCGAGATCCAAGGTAGGCTGGAAAAGCTGAGGGAACAATTCCCAGACATGTTCTTTGACAGGATGACCTTTGTTCCAGCCTTGGAACCGGTCCCTAAGAATTGGGATTATGAAATCGTCGGGCACATCCGTCACGTTGCCAGGCAATATGAGCTGATGAAAAAGCATGCAGTTAACCTTTCAGAAGTCATCCGGTCGCTTGAAATAGAAGCACACAGATCAAAGGAGAAACTTGAAAACAATGAAAGGGCCAGGACAAAGATGGAGAAGGACCTGGAAGATGCTCAATCCCAGCTTGCTCTAGTGCGAAGGGACGTCGAGAATTATAAAACCGAATTGGAGAACGCTAAAAAACGCTTTCATACAGAACTTGACTCCAATAGCCAAGAGAAAATGGCTTTAAAGAAGGAGGTTGAAGATCTCAAAATGGCCAATATCGAGTTGAAAACAGCACAAGGCCATTTTGAAGCTGAGAGAGCTGCTTGGGAGGCAGAAAAAGCAAGCTTAAAAGAAAGTTTGGCTCTGGCTGAAACAGAAAAAGTGATTTTAAATGATCAGGTCACGGACGCGGAGAGACGGGCAACTCTCGCCGAAAAGAATGTTGAAAGTGCCATCGAATTGGCCACTGCTTCTAACAACAAGCTCCTCGAAAGAGAGAAGGATATTGAGGGGTTGAAAGAGATGATTTTCGACTTCCTTGGCCAAGTTCTCAAAACTCGCAACATCTCATGGATCCTGGATTACCACGTTACTTTAGCCAATTTATGGGATGCCATTTTTGAGGGTGAAAAGCAGAGGTTGGGAGTCGAAGAAATTGATGAGGATGAGTTGATGAAGAGCATCTTGAGGGATAATGAGCCTGAGGACCTGGCAGAGGGTCGTCGTCAGATTTTAGCGGAAATGGAGAAGGAGAGGGCCTTGGCTAAGGGTAAAAGCAAAGCTGACGAAGGATCAAGTTCTGCCGTGGGGCCCAAAACCTCCGGAGTTGAGGAGTACCATCCCGATGATCCACTAATCCCTTTGGGCCTAACTCCCGTAGTTGTTGGAGCTCTTGCGACTATTCAAGAAGGAGGATCTGCGGAAGGTATCTCCCTTTTCTCCCTGCAATTCGTCAAAGCAATTGTGAATTGTCGTCGTGTGGTAGAACAACCAATTGAATTAGTAACATGTGTTCCTCATGATACAGGTGGCGAGCCCGTCGACAAGGGTGCTGAAAAAGAAAAAGAAGTGGAGAAGGAGACTGTCTCGCCAGGTGCTGATATTGATACATCAACGCAGGCTGAGGTCACAATGGAAGAAAGAAGCATCCTGGTACCTAGTACTGACGTTCCCAAAGATGCTGAGACCATCGAAGCCTTGAAAGACATGGATGGGCAACATGTAGATGATGAAGAAGACATTATCGGTGCCAAAAAAGCCGACGATGATGACGACGAAACCTTGGCCAGCCGAAAGGCCAGGCAGGAGAAAGAGATGGCTTTGAAGAAGGTGGGAGATTAGGCTTTGGACGTAGTCCCCCTTGCAGAATTCGATCCCAAGACTGGGATGATTGTGAAAATCCAGCCCAAATCCATCAGCCGACAACTTCATTTTGCAAATCCCGATGACTTCCCGGCTTCCCTTTCTGATAGAAGGAAGAGAAAGGAGGTGGAAGAGGAATCTTCAGAAGAGTCGGATGTTCCTCTCATAGACAAAAGGAAGAGGAAGAAAGGGGATCCGTCTGATGCCGACAAGGCGAAGCTGGAGAGACAGAAGCAAGAGAAGAGGCCAAAGCGTAAATAGGATATTGTTGCTAGTTGATATTTTGTCTTTAGGTTTTCCACTGGCCAGGAAGTGTAATTGTGAGACTGGCCCTCACTTTTGTTTCTAGGTTGTTTTTCACTTTGTTGGTTCGCAGTATATAAATAAAAGTTTATCTCTTCTTGCATCATTGTGTACCTGTATTCAGATAAACTTTCCATGTTTAGTCATTGGCCAACTAATAATAATTTCAAATCAGTCAAACAACAGAAAGAAGAATTTTCATGCTGCGTTGCATTGCTGTATCAAAGTTCAGTATATGTATACGAGTGTACGTGCCCCCAATCAGTTGTTATCATAGCGTCTGACTGGGGTTTACTAAGGATTGATTAGTACTGTCGGCAGGTTGCCCCCTATTTATGAATATGGGGGACTTAGGAGATTTCATGGGATAACAGTAGTTCAGTCGGCCCTTATTCCTTTAGTAGGGAATAAGTTCTTTCTCAGCGCTCAATCGGAGACGCTTTTATACTCTCTCTCTCTCTCTGGAGAGTTAGAGTTTGTGCTCCGCGATTCATTCGCTCCCCGATCCTTCAGTGGGCAAGGAGCTATTTCTCAGCGCTCAATCGGAGACGCTTTTATACTCTCTCTCTCTGGAGAGTTAGAGTTCGAGCTCAGCGACTCATTCGCTCCCCGATCCTTCAGCGGGGAAGGAGCTATTTCTCAGCGCTCAATCGGAGACGCTTTTATACTCTCTCTCTCTCTCTCTGGAGAGTTAGAGTTACGGATCAAGCGGTCTGCAATCATGCATGCTCATCAAACTCGTCCTCGGTTTACATTTTAATCCAAGCTCCGAGAATTAAAACCAGTCGGACAAGCAGTTGGAGCATTTGCCAAGGCTTTGAGTTTCTCTGAACAGTTCACAGGAGGAATGGTTGGCACCAGACTTTGGGTACCTGCATTATTCACACCGATTTCCATAAAAATAAACAGGCAGATAAATAAGGATGCAATAAAGGCAAATGACACACAGTATTTTTATAGTGGTTCGGTCGAATCATGACCTACGTCCACTTTATAATTTTTTGCTTCAAAGAATCAAACTATTCTAGGCTAGTCGTGCCTTATACATGATTTTCAATAAAGCAAAAGAATAGATTTGAAATTTTCATGTTAAGTATGGCCGTAAATGTTGGGCATTCCACACTCTGGGGATTTCCCTTCCATCTACGGTTGCCAGCTTGAAGGTTCCATTATCAAGCTTACTTAGAATGGAGTACGGTCCTTCCCACTTCGCTCCCATATGAGTTGGGGGTGGAAAGACACGTTTCAGAACCAAGTCTCTGGGTTCCCAGGTTCGTGCTCGAACCTTTTTGTTGTAATATCGAGCAATCTGTTGCTTGCATCTCAAGGCGCGCAGGTCCGCTTCATCCCTCTTTTCTTCGATCATATCTAGGGACTCAAGGAGAAATTCATTATTAGTCATTGGATCATAGTAAGTCACCCGGTGAGAAGGTACCTTTATCTCAACCGGGATGACTGCTTCCGTTCCAAAGGCAAGGGAAAACGGGGTATGTCCTGTTGCCGATTTATATGTTGTCCTGTAGGCCCATAGTGCCAAGGGTAATTCATCAGCCCACATGGCTCTAGCCCGCTTCAGTCTTCTTTTCAGAATAGACTTAATCACTTTATTTTCCGCTTCGACTTGTCCGTTCGATTGCGGGTGCGCCACAGAGGTGTATCGATTTTCAATGTGGTATTTTTGGCAGAAATTTCGGAATTCAGCACTATCGAACTGAGTTCCGTTATCCGTTATTACAATCTTTGGAATCCCAAATCGACAGATGATGTTTCTCACGATAAAGTTGATCACTCGTTTGGTTGTGATCGTAGTTAGTGGCTCAGCCTCGACCCACTTAGTAAATAATCCACGGCCACAATGGCGAACTTTGCTCTGCCCCTTGCTATGGGGATACTTCCAATGATATCAATTCCCCACATAGCAAAAGGCCATGGGCTCATCATTTTTTTTAACTGATTAGGAGGTGCTCTAGGTATCTTCGAAAAACTCTGGCACGCATCACACCGTCGTGCGTATCTTACCGCATCATTGTTTATGGTAGGCCAGAAATAACCATGCCGCAACACCTTTTTTGCCAAAGTTTGCCCTCCAGTGTGGTCACCGCATTCGCCTTCGTGAACCTCTTGCAGCACACGTTTGATGTCATCGTGGGCTATACACCGAAGAAGGGGCATTGAAAACCCTTGTCTGTAAAGAACTCCGCCTTGCAGAACGTATCGGGCGGCTTTACGAAACACTTTGCGCCTCTCGCTTTTCTTGGTCGGAAGCGCTCCGTTCTTCAGAAAATTCTTTAGAGGGGTCATCCAGGACTCCCTTTCTAGTTCCACCTCTAGCACTGGATCAATTTCCATCTGATCTATGCTAGGGGACCGAAGTACTTCAACGGGGGCTAGCCCGGTCACTTCAGGATCGTCGGAACTAGCCATCTTTGCCAACTTATCTGCCTGCTGATTCTTCGAACGCGGAATATGAGATATGCTGTAGTGATCAAAATCGTTCAGCAACTCTTTTACTTTCTTTAAGTATAGAATCAATCTTGCACTTTTAGCTTGGAATTTTCCAGTAACTTGGTTCACAACTAACTTGGAATCGCAGAAGATGTTCAGCTTTGTGATCTCTAATTCCTTTGCGATCCTTAATCCAGCTATCAAGGCTTCATATTCGGAATCGTTGTTAGTGGCGTGAAACTCCATCCGGATAGCATAGGATATCAAGCGTTTCTCTGGAGTCTCAAGCACTATTCCAGCGCTGGACATTTTGTCATTTCTAGCGCCATCGGTATACAATCCCCAGGCATTGGGATCGAGAAGTAACTTTGAAGGATCAACTTCTTCATTTGCTATATCTTCCTCAGGGACGGTGAACTCTGCTATGAAATCAGCTATCACTTGCCCCCGAATTGACCGTCTGGGCTGAAAGTTCAAATCAAATTGACTTAACTCGATATTCCATTTGAGCAATCTTCCAGATGCCTCTGGTCTCTGCAGGACTTGCTTAAGCGGATGATCGGTGTATACGGTAATAGGATGCGCCTGAAAATAATGTCGAAGCTTTCTAGAATCGATCAGCAAACTATACGCCAACTTTTCTATCCTTGGATAATTACGCTCTGCTGCTGTCAATTTTTTGCTCACGTAATACACAGGTCTTTGGACCTTATCCTCTTCTCTTACCAACGCTGAGCTGATCGCATGGGATGACACTGCCAGATACACGAATAAGTCCTCGTGATCCATTGGCTTAGATAATATCGGAGGTTTCTCCAGGTGCCTGAGTAGATTCTGAAACGCTTCTACACAGTCGGGTGTCCATTTGAAGTGGCGTTTCCCTCGCTTTATTAATTCGAAGAATGGGATGCACTTATCCGTAGCCCTGGAGATAAATCTTCTTAGTGCGGCCACTTTTCAGGCAAGGCTTTGCACATCCCTAATTTGCCTAGGTTCCTGAATGTCTCTGATTGCCGCGATCTGGTCTGGATTAATCTCAATACCACGGGAACTGATGATGAATCCTAAGAATTTCCCGGAGGCAACACCGAATGAACATTTGGTTGGGTTGAGTTTCATTCCGTACTTTCGAAGAATGCCGAACATCTCTGCCAAGTCAGTTGTGTGTTGGGAAGATTGCTTGGACTTCACCAACATATCGTCGACGTATACTTCCATTGTTTTCCCGATCTGGTTATAAAACATTCTGTTGACTAAACGTTGATATGTAGCGCCCGCATTCTTTAAGCCAAAGGGCATCACCACATAACAATATAATCCCAGATCCGTGATAAAACTAGTGTGTTCTTGATCTGGAACATGCATTGGAATCTGGTTATATCCTGAATAAGCGTCCATGAATGACAGAAGTTCATGACCCGCCGTCGAGTCTACCAACTGATCAATCCGGGGCAACGAGAAACTATATTTTGGACAGGCTTTGTTCAAATCCGAGAAGTCGATACACGTTCGCCAATTCCCATTGGCCTTCTTTACCAGGACTGGATTCGAAATCCAGTCTGGGTAGGTCGAGTCTCTAATAAATTCGTTACTCTTTAGCTTTCCAACTTCTTCTTTCAAGGCAGCGGACCTCTCTGGGCCCAACATTCGCCTTTTTTGCTTTACCGGAGGATGTTTAGGGTCAATGCTTAAGGAATGGCTCATGATTGATGGGGATATCCCACACATGTCCGCGTGGGTCCAAGCAAACACATCCAAGTTGTTTTTTAAGAAATCCGTCAATTCTTTAGCGAGATTCGGGTTTAACTGGGATCCAATCTTAAGGACCTTCTCCGGGTCGCTATCATCGATCGGTACATCCACAGTTGTCTCGTTGGGAGTTGCCATTCTGCCCCCGGGTTCTTGATCCTCTCTGGGATCTATATCCTCGGGCATCTCTCTGGGAGACTCTCCAACGACTATCCTCTTTGGTTGCTATAAGGTCTCCGCCCCCATTGGGGGAGAAGCGCCTTTAGTTTCAATATCCCCTCCATTGCGAAGTAACTTTAGTTCGGCAACATAACATGCTCGCGCAGCGACCTGATCCCCTCTGACGATTCCAATGCCAGCTTCTGTGGGGAATTTCAATAACAAGCACCAGGGGGCTATACAGGCTCTAAACTTTGCGAGGGCCGGTCGACCCAAGAAAGCATTGTAAGGGGATTCAACATCCAAAACCATGAAGGGAAGGATTCACACTCTCTGGCGTTCTCCTTCCCCAAGTGTAACTGGTAACTCTACATAACCCATTGGAGCGGTGGATGCTCCGTTAAATCCACGGATCCATCCTTGACAGGGCTTCAAGTCTTTTATTTCGAGGTTCATCTGGTCAAATGTCTTTTTGAAAAGAATATTGACGGAACTCCCGTTGTCCACTAGAACCTTATGAACAGTGGCTGGTCCAATAGGTACTGTAATTACAAATGGATCTTCAGTTGGAGCATGAACTCCAATGCTTTCTCGTTCTCGGAAAACGACATCGTCGGTCATCATCTTTTGCTGCTTCACCGGGATACTGTCCTCGGGGTTACTACATTCCCCTACCTCGAGGTGTTGTTTGGCTGCATTGACGTATTGATCCAATTCCTTGGAACTATGCCCGGCGAGATAAAGTCCTCTGATTACGGTATTGATAACAATATTCTTTCCCTTTTGCTGGGTAGTCGGCCTAGCAGCAAGTTGATTCTTGTTCTGATTTGGGGCCTGCACTGCTTGCCCCCTGTCTCTGGGCGTTACTCTGTATTCATCTAACTTTCCTTCTCGAAGCAGCCTTTCAACTACATCTCTTAGGTGACGACATTCATTTGTCGAATGGCCGTGAATCTGATGAAAGAGACAAAACTTCCCTGTTTCACGCTCTTTCTCTGTCGACTCTCTGGGAGGTGGCCTCTTATTCTGGAGGACTTCATACGCATCCATGAAGATATTTTCCAGAGTATCATTTATTGGTGTATAACTTTCAAAGGCCCTGGGACGAGTCCTTCTCTGGGAGTCGTTCCCTCGGTTCCTCTTCCGGTTGTTGTCGTTTCCATTATTATTGTTGTTACCTGGCTGACGACCACCCTGATTCTGGTTTTCGACATTAACTTCAACTTTCCCCGAGCTGTCTCCTGTCTGTTTAATGGCGACATTGCTCTGGATTTCCTCCTTATCAGTTGTTTTTGCCTTTCGGTTAGCATATACTTCTTCCCGTCGTAAGTATACGCTAGCCTTCTCGTAGAATAATTCTCTAGTATGGGGTGGCTTGCCTGCCAGGTATCTCCCGAATTCAGTGTCTTTATCTACTCCATCAATCAATGCTGCGACAACGGTTGGTTCATGGGGATCTTTAACTTCAGTAGCAGCCAAATTGAAACGGTCTAGGTACACCTTCAAACTCTCGCCTGGTCACTGCTTGACGAGGAACAAGTCAATCACACTTTTTGTTTTTTGTGCATAGATACGGAATTGTTCTACGAACTTCTCGCTTAACTCCCTGAAGCTAGAAATCGATCTTGCTGGCAAGCGAGTGAACCATAGCAGTGCTACATCCTCCAAGAATATGGGAAACGCTTTACACTTGACAACGTCAGAAGCTGCAGCAGCGGTCATCGACCAAGAATATCTCATCAGATGCTGGACGGGATCAGACCTGCCCGTGTATCGGTTCATCTGTGGCATGTTGAAACGCCTCGGGAAAGTCGCATCCAAAATATCATCAGTGAAAGGGGTGTGACTGCGGTCAATTCCCCAATCTTCGTTCCGTTGTCCACGGCTATCTGCCAGAATTTGATGGATCATGGCTGCAACATTTGCACTGGTTAGCGGAGGTTCAGGGTCAGTGCCTCTGGTTCGGCGGGGTTCTCTAATTTCTCTTCCGGGATCAGTCACAAAATCCGGGGCTCGGATAGGGCTCCGTTGCCCCCTGTTACCATGAGCATGTGCACGACGACGGGGCTGAGGAAGTCTGTTATGCACAGGACTTTCCACATCTCGAGTCCTGGGAGTTGTGGCTTGATCGTTGATATTACGGTTTGAGGGCCCCGCCCCCAGCGCTTCTTCTTCTCGCGATGGCAGGGTTCCGAACCGAAGCTGCTCTATGTTTTCGGCTCTCTCATATGGTCGCCGCAGTGGTCTTGGCGATTCCTCTGACGAAGAAGAATACCCTGGAGTGAGTGAACGGACCGGCGGCGTTCTTTGCCTTGCTAGTTCATCAAGCCTTCTATCCATAGCAGTCAAATTTTGTCGCAGGACGGAACTTTCCTGCCTTTGGGCTGCCAATTCATCAAACAATCTATCCCACATTTCGGAGAAGCGAGAGAGATCCCCCTCAGTGACGGGAGCAGCAGGATCATAATGATCATCATCACTTTCTCTTATGCGCAAAGAGCTTGAGCCGGGTCGAGCGGAGGGGCCAGTACGGTAGAAGCGAGCCGTAGGCTCCTTTCCAGGTCGAGTTGTAGTCTGATCATCAATTCGGATAGCTGCGGTTCGTGGATGGCGACTCGCAACGCCCCCCTGAGATCGATTCGTGGTCGTGGTGCGCGGAGGATGCGAGGCGTTACCTCGGGATCGAGTAACAACCCCTTCAGCGGTCCGGATCGCCTCGTTCTCGTCGACTCGGAGCGTGGTGTCTTCATCGGATCGGTTCGCCCCCTGCGCTCCGCGATCCAGAGTTTCTTCATTGCCCAGCTCGTGCACACTCTCTTCGATTGTTTCATTGGTTTGCGAAGCTCGTGCTTCCTTAGATCTTTTTCCAGCCATGATATCCGAATCGCTGGAATCTTCAAAGAACTGAATAGTGAAACTTTAGGATTGAAATTCTCAGTGAAAGCACCAAAATGTTAGATCAAAATTTGGACCTAACACCCAAATTGTTCTGAATCTTATAGATTTTCAACTGAAGAATGAGGAAAAAGAAAATAACACACAGAATTTATAGTGGTTCGGCGTTAACGAGCCTACGTCCACTTTATATATTATTGATTATACTTTGAAAGCTAATACAATCAATGGTTTCTCTTAATACTCTCGTAGTTTGACAATAATGGCGGATTCAGTACTCAATATTGCCAAAAAGATCCCAAAAAATGCCAAGCTCTGGGCTATTTATAGCTGATTTTGTCAGGCGGGTCGTGGTAACACGTGGCACAAATCCCGAGAACATCGGATCGGATCGCCTCCGTTGAAGAAATAGTCAAATTAGCCGTTGTGGACAGGTGTCGCGATCTCCTTGAAAATCGGATCGTGCAGATGGGGAGAATTGGTCAGAATGACGGTTAGGGACACGTGTCGCTAGATCCGTGCGTCTCGGATCGCTGAAGAATTGCTCACGCTTGAACGGGTCATAGGATTCGCCACGCATCAGGGGATCGGATCGGTCAATACTGGGCAACAACATATGCATGATCGGATCGCATAGAGGTGTCGTTTCGCTGATGAAGTGGGGGCGATCCGTCGAGACGCGATCCGATGGTGGGCGAGTCGATAGAGTGCGATCCATCATCGGGCGAGTTGATGATGCGATCCATTCCTTCATATTCTTAGAGAACGTGGTTTCATGCTTTCTTCTTATGAATGATCCTGGGTGGCTTCGTCAAAAAGTTTGCCAACAGTTCCCTTGAATTGTTTCCCTCCCAACGAGGTAAAGTCTTTGCATAGCTTTGCAAATTCTACAGCTCTTGGCATTTGGATTCCAACACCAACCGTAGTTGCCATTGAAGCAAGGTTCCTTCGAAGACATGCTTCTATCATAGCTTAAAACATGGCCAGGTAGTCAGGTGCCCCACCATTACCCATTTTAGGGACAGTTTCTTCCCTAGCAGTATGTCTTGTACAACGTCGACTCATTCTAAATCTGTAAGTTAGAATGATTAGCCACATACAAGATAAGCTGCTAAAGAAGTACAAACAATACTATATTATATAGTATCATGTAATATACATCCAACTGAAATCTGTCAAATACATGATTACTTCCTTGAACTTTGGCTAAAATCGTTAACCAGAGCTTTGATACCAAATATGATGACCACCTACACCCCCACACTAAACAAGAGGGATAGTGCATTGAAAGGTGTGCACGACAGCTATGGACGATAATCAAAGTAGGAAAACACAAGCAAAACCTGTCATAAAACTCACAGCGCTAGAATAAAATATAATAGAACATATACAACAGGTAATAATAGTGAAATCCAATTGCATAGAAATTAAAAATTTTAACATAACCAGTATACCCATACAACTTAGGATAATATTTTTGTACAATGGTCCTCACTACATCCCTCAGAGCATAGCATCAAACAACAACAGAATTAGAAATACTAGATAGTAATAAACTGGAACGCAATCCTCCAACTCGTTATCGCTCAGTTTCCTCGCCTCACTAAGGTCCATTACCAGTAACCTGCTACTCAGTCTGCCCGTCCACAACCGGATGAACAGCCTAAGGTAATAAGAGGAAACATAAAACCTTTAGTCAGACAACAATCTTAGTGAACGGTAAAACAGCTAGCAAACTTCATCAATAATGTATATGAAAATAGATAGATTAACAAACCAATCTACCAAACACTAGAGAAGAACTCAACTCCCGTCTTCCCCACATCGGACAGTGATAACCTTTACATCAAGTAATTCAACCATTCATCCATAGAGACCAGAATACCTATTCAATCATGGAAAAGCACTCACGACATCCAAATTAAATATATCCCATGTAAACCGCCCTAATTGAATTCAACTTCCCTCACTCACAAGCCCTAGAGGCCTAAACAAATATCAAACAAGCACCTAAGGAACATCTCCTTCGACGTTGGATAGCCCACATAAGACGGTACGAACAGAGAATCCAAACAAACATCCATAACTGACTCTGGCTATCACCGCCAAACCTGCTTTGAAACCATCGTTAATCGTATGATGACCAACCTTGCTGTATGTCAAGGGCTAATGGTAACCCCAGTTCTAGCATAAACTCCATACATCTTTCAATGATACGTATGCATGTCCAACCCGACAACTAGGCCTTTCAACGATACCCAGGGTACTCGACCTAAAACTGGCCTTTTAGGTGCCCCTATCACACCCCTGCTTTGATCCTGCTAGAACAAATGATCATGATAATCTCTTGGCCTTCACATCTCTAGTCATCCAACCGATGACTTTTCATAGCTCAAGCAACCTTCTCAAGCAATCGTTATCCACCAACTCACGATCTTTGATTTGCCACCTCATTCGTTGTTCAACACCGATCAACGAACACCTTCAACACTTTGAATATTCCTACTTGAAGTATCCTCGAAGTCACAACATTACCAGAAATGTTCGACCAGAAATGTCCCACCAGAAATGTCGACCAAACACACTTTGGACCTACCAGACCCACTTTGGACTGACCAAACCAACTTAGGACCTACCAGACCAACTTAGGACTGACCAGAACCACTTGCGACAGACCAGACACACTCTGGACCAACCAGACCAACTTGGAACCGACCAGATCCACTTGGGACCGACCAGAAACCTGCATAGGTCTAATCCAAGTCCAATTTCGACCAAAACTTCGCTAATCAACTATTTGGATGAAATCTATTCATCCAACTTATCAATTGAAACCATAAACACGTTATGAAGTCACTTAAAACATGAATACGACGATTATCACTAAAATTATGCAAATTACTCCAAAATCATGATAAATGAACATATGAACTAAAATGCGGATCTAACTTGCATAAACATATGAAATGGCATAGGAATTACTGGTTTAAACATGCTAACAAGATCATAGGTTGATTCATATGAAAATGGACTTATAATGGTATAGATCTATGGTAAAAAACTTAAACTTGTTGAAAAACATGATCAAACATTCATATACTTCATTGAATCCATGTAAGAGATGCAAATCACTCACTAATTCTCCCAAACAAGCAAAAATCAATGTAGTAAGATTCTGGACAGCAAGCAATTCGAACCAAGCCCCTTGATTCGATGAATTCTCAATCCAAATGATGTAGATCTAGCCTTCAATGGTGTAGATCTTCGATTACCCTCCTTGGATTATGATTTTTAATGGTGGAAAGGTGTTAGAAGGAGGAGTACAAAGAAAATGGGGAAGTAAGCTATTTCCCATACCTCTCACCCTCTATTTATAGTTTCACCAGCCCAATAATGGGCCTCTCCCAAATCAGCCCACTAGGCTCCCAAAACCTAGACAATCAACTGAAAAACCTTAAAATAGCGATTTCTCCCAAACCGCTGAACCAAATCTTTAATGTAACCACTCTACAGAAAGGCAAACATCAATTCCTTTCCAATGGCACAGATCACACCCTCTGATTCGACCTGAGTCTAAAGTTATTCCTTGTACAAAGCCGATAGGGGAAAATGGTCACAAACAAAATAGTTTAAAATTATGGATATGTCTCACATCCCCATAAGCAACATATTAAAAGATGAGAATGATCCAACCCTCAGGGAATGAAATAAAAATATTTTATGATCTTTTGATACGTCAAAAGCAGGTTGTTATACACTAAGTCTTTCCAAGATGTCTGCTAACTGCTAGTCCTCTTGCTGTGTGGATCCAATGCGCTCTATAAGAGTAGGCTGCACTTCCTGTGGTGCCAACAAACCAGGCATAAGATCCGTAGAAGGCCCAAAATTAAAGGTCAAGATAAACTCCAAGCTATGCTGCTCTACGAATAAAGGACCCAAGGTCATCCTCTGCCTACTCAATGCGCCTGCAACCACGTTCCCCTTGCCTAGGGTTTAACCTATCTCAAAATCGTAGGCCGCTAGGAACACCATCCATCATTGATGCCATAAATTAAGATCCTTCTGCAAGAACAAATATTTGAGCGACTTGTAATCCGTGTATAGCTCAAATCTCTCTCTCCAAATAGATAATGTTGCCAGGACTTGAGTGCGAACACTATTGCAACCAACCCCAAGTCATGGGTGGCATAGTTTTTCTCGTGAACTCTTAGTTGCATACTACCATAGTAGACTACCCTACTTTCTTTAATCAGTACGATACCTAAACTTGTGCCGCAAGAATCCGTGGAGACCATAAACAACTTGCTACCATAGCGAACAGTCAAAAAAGGGGCTGATATCAATGACCTCATTAACCTCTGGAATGCATCCCCGCAATCAATGCTCCAAGCGAAAGACAAGTTCTTCTTTGTCAAATGGGTGAGTGGAGCTGATATCCGCACAAAGTCCTTAATGAACTTTCTATAATTACCCACCAATCCCAAGAAACTCCTCACATCTGTCGAATTTTAAGAGGCTTTCCAATCTTGAACTACGGCAACTTTCGCGGGGTCCACCGCTATTCCATCTTTGGAGACAACATGCCTTAGGAACCTTACTTCATTTATCTAAAAATGGCAATTAGAAAATTTAGCCTTAAGCTGATGCGATCTACGAGTGTGTTGAACCTCTCTTAAGTATATTCATGTTCTTCTTCGCTCGTCAAAAAACTAGAATGTCATCCACAAAGACTACTACAAACTTGGTTAGATACCTAAACACCCTACTCATCAAGTCTATAAAGTACGCGGGTGCGTTCGTCATCCCAAAAGGCATGACCAACCACTCAAAGAAACCGTCTGGAGTCCTGAAAGCAATTTTATCGACACTATCATCGGCTACCCTCAGTTGATGAAATTCCATGGCTAGATCCAACTATGAGAAAACTTAAGCACCTACTAGTTGACCAAACAAGCCATCAATCCTCGGAAGTGGTTGCCTATTATTCTTGGTGAGCTTATTCAACTCCCTATATTTCACACATAGATGGAGAGAGACATCTGCCTTGGTCGCAAAGACGATTAGAGCTCCCTACTCAGATATGATCTGTCTAACGAATCCCTTCTTGAATAGCTCACGTACCTACTTGTTAAGCTCTCTCCTCCCCTTAGGAGCCATGTTATGCACCAGTAAAGCGAGCGAATTCACATTATCTACCAAGTAAATACGAAAGTTTATCTCTCTCTTCAGAGCTAATCTCTTAATCTCATCAAACATGTCGCGATAATATCTGACTATGGGTACTTTCTAAAGAAGAATCATAGGAATCTAGGAAGCTGAGCATAACTGACCCCATAGGTACAAGATATCTCGATATTTCTCCCGTGGCACATTAGAAGCATAACAATTCTCCTCTCACAATCTAGAATAGCACCATACATGGCTAGCCAACCTATTCCTTGAATCAACCCATAACATATAAAGCCAAGAACATATGCATCGCATTCAAATTTGACACCCATAACAAAAATTCTCAAACCCCTACATATCATAGATAAATGAGCCATACTCCTATGAGGTTTGAGATTACAACAGGATCAGAAATAGTACTAATGTCTAGGTGCATATTATCTACCAAAAATTGGATATGAATGAATGAGAAGCACCGAAATAAAACATAGTCCAAATAGGAGAGCCAAAAGGAGAAATCAAACCTTCGATTGTGGCTTTCCTATCACGATCCGATCCACCAGCCCGAGCTGCAACTAGAGCATCCTTCAGATGATCCTGCCTTCTGACCTTGCTTGTTTGGGCATTGCCTAGTGAAATATCCAACTTAACCACAACTGAAACAAGCATTCTTCATTTTCTTGCAATCTCTCACAAAGTGCCGCAAATTCCCTCAACCATGTCATTTAACCTCTATCTTGATCTGAGACTATTAGGCTTTCCTCTTTTCTTGGCCGCCCCCTTCTTGGGCCACCGTTTCCTTTTCTTAGCCTTGGATTGTGCTACCTCAGTCTTGACTTCCTTCTTCTCCTCTTTGTCGTCCTCATGCATCAAAGCCATGTCAAATAGTCTCTCAAAAGTTGCTCCCATCGAGATGTGTGTCAACGCTAGTCCTTAGAGAGGTTGATTTAATCCTCTTGCGAAACTTAGAGCCTTTTATGTGGAGTGTTCACTAAATCCAAACCAAACCTTGCTAGATGATTGAAACTATTGACATATTCCTTTAATGTCATACTTCGTTGTTTTAAACTTGGCAACTTCTTCATCTGCATTCCTTCCTCTGCCTGTGACAAGAACTTCATCCCAAATCTATGTCTAAATTCATCTGAAGTAGCTATCGCCTTCCTCGCCTGAGTCACTTACCACCAGTATGAAGCTTCCTTTTTCAGTTGCCAAGCGGCCAACTGAATATTTCTCCTATCATCGAGCTCCAACAAACCGAACATATTATCTATTTCTTTAAGACAATTGCACACCTCTATGAAAGTCTCAATACCACGAAATGACTTGCCTCCCATCGTGTAGAAACCCTTGCAAAGCTTAGGAAAGTTGACTACATAATGAGGTGGAGCTAATGCGACTACAGCTGGGGTGGGGCATTGCCTTGCACTCCGGCAAGTGTTGTAGCCTCTACATACGTACAGAATCATGTTAGAATGGGAATACCCTCGGGGAAGTTAAGAGCCCAAGACATGCTGAAAAAGAGAAGAAAAAAGGATTTAAAAAGAGATCAAAGGAATATTATAAATGAATTGTGGGAATCTATTTTTCAAAAATAGGTTTTACTTGAAAATACTTTGCTTTGAAAACACTTTTACAAAAACTTTTTCTCTGATCTTGTAACATTATGCTCTAACACTAAACGCGATACCCCACATCCCTTAATGTCGCCCATATGAGGATGCACTAAGTTCTGTGAAGCGCAATAATAATACAAAGACTAATTTCACAAGACATAATATAAAATGCAATGGAAAAACTTTTATTGTTATTAATAGCAATAACACATCATTACTTTTTCAAATACAATAAATCATAGTCATAACTATTTGTCACATGAAAACGTAAACCATCAGAGTACAAAACCATAAAATCATATCCCTCCACATAACCCATAACAATAATAGAACTGAAATCAAAATGATACATCGAAGCAGAAGAAATCCAAGTCCAAGCTGAAAGAAAGAATTATAGTTACTGCTGCAATCCACTACCCTGAAAACCCAAGGGAGGGAAAGGAAGAGAGAGAAGAAAAAACAAAATAGGTTAGACTAAAAGTCTGGCAAGTTCCAGTGATTTTCAGCATAAGTATAATATAAGAAGTATCAAGACAGATAAATAGTAATGGATTTGAAATAAGGTAAAGCATACAGGTACGAAGTAAACGAGATAACAAGGCATGGTAACGATTAAGTAAGCTTCTCATTCATATCCCAAGAAAAAGTTTCTGCACCAACTATTAGGATTAGGTTTTATCCTAATTACTACTCAAGCGATCGACTCCACACATACATGAATAACTTGTGCCAACCATGATAGTACGGGATATTAGTCCCTAACCTGTCAACTTATAAGACATAACTTTATTCCCCTCTGTTACAACGTCTTAGTTTCCCCCATTGGACCCATGCACGCTTATGATTTAGCCAGAACACCCCCCTACCCACCTTAAAACTTTGAATCTCTTATAATCTAGATCTGTAAAGCATGCCTGTAACACCCCACTTCTGCTAGGGTCACGCACAAAGGGAATGCACTAGTTTTGGTGGAGAATTATCTAGGTAAACATACACAGAGATATCACAAGGAAGAACATAAATAAAGCAGCGGTAGAAATAAAAAACCAAACTTTTATTACTTTCAAGAAAAGAGTCAAAACCTCATATATTCAACGTACAAATTATTCCATTACATCAAGTTCCAAATAAAGAAGCATAAACTTAAGATAACAAAAGTAAATTATTCCCCATAAATAGTAGAACTGCAGCCATAGGATAGCTCAAGACCAAACCGTACATGAGCTGACAGAAAGCAAGCTAAATCTAAGCTAAGAGCTAGTGTTTCCTCCCTGAGAACCTGGGGGGGGGGGGATGAAAGAAAAAGAGGCGAAAGAAAAAGGGTCAGTCATAAAGACTGGTAAGCCCTAGTGACTTTCAGTATAAAAACTAGTAAAGGTAACATGACATGTGAAAACTGGAATTAAACATAAGGATGATAACATGACTGGTATGATAATTAAGATAACCAGATAAGTCAAGTATAGCATCGCATATTCAAGATTCGCTGCACCAACTGTACTAGTATTCTAACCCATGTCAAGTATTAACCATGAAATGATCCCTTGGCCCAATATCATGAAGTGACCCATTATGGGGTCCTACGATACGATCTACTGATCGATTGGCTCCCTACAAGTTCTAGCTCGTCAAGTGTCTGTGTCATATGACCCAGTCACGAAATGTAGTCACATTTGCTAGGTCCACCCTAGGGTGTATCAAGCCCTAGGGTGCCAACCACTGACACGAATCAAGCACGCACAGTGTAAACCTACGGGTGCCCAATGCCTACTTTTTCAACTTCGGACTACGTGCACGACCATAGTCCGCCTGAACCTACAATAGCGCACCTACTCAGCCGTCGTTCTGGTCGCTTACAATCAGCCCAGTAATCGGGCCCCACCCTGCCTAGTCCCAGGGTATCGTGATACATCTAAGTGGGTTACTACTGAAAAGGACCGCGTAACTAGGGTTTCTAATGGGTTAAGTGTTGTCATACAAATTCATGACTTAACCCTATCCTAATCATGTATCAAGTTGGTTAAGTATATTCAAGTGGTTCATGACTTAATCCTATCATGTGGCATTAATTCATTAATGCACCCCAACCTCTCACATTAGACTAATTGTTGTGGTCACTGGATTTGCCGGGCGGTTCCGCGCAGATTTACACCACAACATAGTCTAACCTCGTGTTTTACGTGCGATATGACCAACTACCCACATTGGATCCTATTGTTTGCAGTCACTGGATTTGCCGGGCGGTTCCGGGCAGATTTACACTGCAAACTCAACCCAACCTCGAGTTGACCATTTTCAAATTCATTCTAAGTGTCATATCCAGATTCAAGTTTCGAGTCTAAATTCATGTCAAGTTTTCAGGTCATGTTTCATGTCAAATTGTGTCAAGTTCATGTCCATATCCAGGTTCAAGTTATAACATCATTCATGTTCAAGTTCAAAGCCATTTCATGTTTTACCTAATCTACCCAAATCGTATTCCCATCGCACGTAAACTTGAATCGATACAAATAAATCTAATTAGGGAATAACATAAAAAGGGATGGGTATAAGGTGGAAAAAGTGATTACTAGCATAGCATGGTATAACTTGAGATAAATGATTACAACATTACTAGCATATGGGATATCGGCCTCAAACATTAAGATTCCAAATCTAGCAAAATAGGGTACTCGACATGATAATAGTTGACATAAGGTGATAGTCATGGTAACGGTTAACATAAGGTGATAGTCATGGTAACAGTTGACATAAGGTGATAGTCATGGTAACGGTTAACATAAGGTGATAGTCATAAACTTGTGACTAATAACAAATTCACCATTTCAGGCACGATAATATAAAGGGTTTTTCTTTTTGATTTACAACATGAGTAGGCCCCAAATCAACGTCATAGTAATATACCCAAAAGTCAAGATCTAAGATGAACAAGAATGGATGTAAAACAATCATCATACACAGGTCCAATGTCAATTTACAACATATTCATATTACGTTTACAGTTTAAATCTAAAAGTAACTGGGGCTTATAGATCGTGGTTCGAGAATTAGAAAAAAAGAAAGTCAATGTTGAATCTTTATATGCTTAGTCGAGTCCTAACAGAAATCCCCAAATCAGCAATTCTCTTAACATAGTTTCGACGTAGAAGAAGTAGTCCCTTTCTCTAACTTTTCAACCAGAATTAGAGCAGCATAAGGTCATAGAGAATTTTGTGTAGAGAGACTAGTGTTAGGGGCTGTTTATATAGGGTCAGGTCAACGAATGTAGATAGAAACGAGGCCAGAAACATCAAAGTGAATCCAGCTTCAAAAGTGGGCTCGGCCACCAGGTCGACCCCTAGGTCGACTCTATGGTCGACCTGGTCCTGGGCAGGTCGACACTATGGTCGACCCCCAGGTCGACCTGGTCCTGGGCGGGAAATTTCCCGCCCGGAGCATTCTGGGGTTTGAATTCGAAATTTGAATTAGAATTCTGAGCTGTTTTTGAACTTGAAACTTCTGAAAACTTCGAAGGGTCATAACTTGGTCATACGGACTCCGATTTTCGAAAACTCGGACTCATTTCCAAGCCGAATTTCGAGATGAACGCAATGGTGTAACCCGTTTCCCTTGATTCTCATTTTAAAAATTAATTCTGCCGTGATTTATTGTTATTACCCTTTATTAAAATACGGGTTGTTACATTCTCCCCTCCTTAAAGGATTTCGTCCCCGAAATCTCTAAGTTAGAAAGAATATATCCTACCATCCATTTACTCAAAGCATCATCCACAGGCAACCATTGTCCTTAAAAGATTTCTAGTGTTGTATGAACATATGCAGAAAGTGTGTATATATGTACTTATCTAATGCAAAAGATCAGGCGGTTACTGATTCAATAAACCTCCTTAATGCAAAATATGTTAGTGTAATGAATCCAACATGTCTGCAGATTCCTAACATAATTTATAATCTCTACATGAGTGCACATAACATTCATTCATATGCAACATCCAAGTGATAGTATAACAAGTTCCATCCATGTACAAGTATAAGTACTCATGCATATGCAACATGAAAATGTGACTGAGCCGATCTAGCGCCTAATGTGTGTCATGCATCCACTAGAAATCACATACAAACACTTGCAACCATTTGCAAACATCAACCATAACATGTTTCAATCACATGTTTACATCCATATGGTTCTACCTAAGGTTCTTAAGATAAGATTGAGAAGATAACAAGACAAACGTAGGTAGTAGAAGCATGATACGAAAAGGTTTTCAAGTTTATAGGAAAAAGAGATTGAGAATGTACCTTCAAAAAGAAATGGGTAAAGCGCGCATATCTTCCCTTCAGTTTCCCTAGTTGCGTCTTCTTGGGCTTCACTCCACTGAACTTTAACTAGCTTGACTTCTCGATTCCTTAGCTTCTTGATCTCCGTTCCTAAGATACGAATCAGAACTCGTCTCAATGTTGCTTCTTTTTCCACTTCTACGTCTTCAAGGATGCTTGGCTCAACCACTTCGGCCGATTCATGTAAGCAATTTCGGAGATGCGAGACGTGAAAGACATTGTGTACTCCGGTTAGCTTCTCGGGTAAGTCTACCTTATAGGCCACATGTCCAATCCTCTCAGTGATAGGGAATGGTCCTACGAACCTTGGTGCTAGCTTTCCAACTGCTCCAAAACGAACTACATTGCGTAACGGAGAAACTTTTATAAAGACCATATCTCCGACTTCGAACTCTAGGTCTGTCCTTCTCTTGTCCGCATAAGATTTCTATCTATCTTGGGCCGTTTTCATCCGTCTTCATATCAACTCAACCTTCTCAGAAGTGTCCCTTATCATGTCGGTCCCAATTATAAGCCTGTCTGTCGTCTCCTACCAACAAGTTGGCGACTTGCACGGTCTTCCGTATAGGGCTTCGAACGGTGCCATTTCGATGCTAGCTTGGCAACTATTATTATATGCAAACTCCACGAGAGGAAGATGGTCTTCCCAAGTACCACCAAAGTGAAGAATGCATAGTCTGAAAAGAACCTCTAGTACCCTGTTTACCCTTTTGGTTTGTCCATCCGTCTGCGGGTGATAGGCCGTGCTTAAGCTCAATCGTGTACCCATTTCTTCTTGCAAACTATTCCAAAACTGGCTAGTGAAAATCGGGTCACGATCACTAACTATACTAGAAGGAACCCCGTGCAACCGTACTACCTCTCGCAGGTAAATAGACGCTAGCCATGATGCGGTCCTCTTGCTTTTCACCGGAATGAAGTGAGCACTTTTCGTGAGTCTATCTACTATGACCCATATGCTAGTATTTCCCTTCCTCGACCTAGGCAGTCCATCCACGAAATCCATCGAGATACTCTCCCATTTCCATTGCGGAACCTCCAAAGGATGTAATAGCCCACCGGGCTTCTTCGACTCGACCTTTACTTGTTGGCACACCATGCACCTTGAAACGAACTCTGCCACGTCCTTTTTCATCCCAGCCCAAAAGAACATGCGTTTCATATCTCTGTACATCTTATCACCTCCGGGATGTATGGCCATCTTCGAGTGGTGCGCCTCTTCGAGAACTTTCCTTACTAAGTCTCCCACTTGTCGGACACATAGCCTTCCATCACGCCTTAGCCATCCCTTGTCATCTATGGCATACTTCTAAGGTGACTTGACGTCTCACCACTAATCAGGTTGTCCGTGATTTCGACTATCTGTAGGTCTTCCTTCTGTGAAGTCCCTACTTGATCTAGAAGTGTAGGTCTTAACTCAAGAGATGCTAACGTAACAGTCAATGACTCAACAGCAGGTGTAAAATCAAAGGTTGCTATAAACTCTAGACTTTTCCTTCCAACAAACAAGGGGCTCAAGGTTAACCTTTTCCTACTTAGCGCATCCGCCACAACATTACCCTTGCCAGGGGTATAAGCTATATCGAAGTTATATGATGCCAAGAACTCCATCCACCGTTGTTGTCTCAGATTCAAATATTTCTGTGAGAAGAGGTACTTAAGCGATTTGTGGTCAGTATACAGCTCGAACCTCTCCCCAAGAAGATAATGGCGCCAAGATTTAAGTGCAAAAACGATTGCCGCCAACTCCAAGTCATGTGTGGGGTAGTTCTTCTCATGAACTTTAAGTTGTCTACCCCCATAGCATGTCACTTTCCTTTCCTGCATTAGGACTGCGCCTAATCCCGTGCCACATGCATCTGGGTACACGGTAAACATCTTACCTCCATCGGGTAATGCCAAAACTGGAGCTGTGGCGAGGGCTCTCTTGAGTCTCTGAAAAGCAATCTCACATTCTATGTCCCATGCAAATGCTAGGTTTTTCTTCGTTAACCTAGTAAGAGGGGCTGAGATCTTAGCGAAGTCCTTAATGAACTTCCTATAGTAGCCCGCCAAACCGAGAAAGCTTCTCACTTCAGTCGCGTTCTTAGGAACTTTCCAGTCTTATACTACAACTACCTTTGCGGGGTCCACGACTATGCCTTGCTTAGAAACTACATGTCCAAGAAACCGAACTTCCTTCTTCCAAAAATGGCATTTGGAGAACTTAGCCTTTAACTGGTGTGCTCTAAGCGTTTCCATGACTTCCTTGAGATGTCTAGCATGCTCTTCTTCATCTTTTGAGAAGATCAAAATATCATCCACGAAAACCACCACAAACTTGTTAAGGAACTGCCGAAACACCCTACTCATCAAATCTACAAAGTATGCGGGTGCATTTGTTAACCCAAACGGCACAACGAGCCATTCGAAGAACCCATCTGGAGTCCTAAACGCAGTTTTGTCAATGCTATCCTCAGCCACTCTAAGCTGATGGAATCCTGTAGCTAGATCGTGTTGAGAGAAAACAAATGCTCCCACAAGCTGGTCAAACAAATCATCGATTCTTGGCAGTGGGTGCCTATTCTTTTTTGTCATCTTGTTTAACTCACGATAATCTACGCATTGACGAAGCGATCCATCCGCCTTAGTAGCGAATACCACCGGAGCACCCCATTCAGAAATGCTTCGCCTTATGAAATTTTCTCAAGCAACTCCTTAACTTGTTTACTAAGCTCTCTTTTTTCTCGCGGGGCCATGTGCCTAACGGGCAATGAAACTGGCTTGGAATTATCAACAAGATAAATTCGGAAGTCTATCTCACATTTAGGAGGTAACCCCTTCACCTAATCAAAGACATCTGGATATTCTCAGACCACCCTTACAGATTGCAAATTATCGATGGACGAGTCAAGAGATTCAAGATAACACAACATGACCGAACCCTTAGGGTTACAAGAAATTTCAAGGGTATTACCGAGGCGAGTCATGAGCCTCACTACCCTTCATTCACAATCAAGAATGGCTCCATAATCGAATAGCCAATCCATACCTAGGATCAAACTGTATCCCATAAATCCGAGAACATAAGCATTACACGTGAATTCTACGCTTAAGATAGAGATCCTCAAATCCACACACATCATAGATAAGTGGGCGGAGGCCCCAATTGGAATTGAAACTATGACGGGATCCTCAACCAGACTAGTACTTAGGTGCAGATTTTCAACAATATCGGAAGAAATAAAAGTATGCGATGCGCCAAACTCAAATAAGGTTCGAACAGGAAAGTCAGAAATGTAAACAAGGCTTTCTACGGAAATATTACTACCTCAGTCAAGTGCTGGAGTGGTGTTGAGAGCATGCAACTGCCCTCCAGAAGGTCCTGCTCGCTGGGTCTGCCCTTGCCCCTGTCCTTGCTTCTTAGGGCAATCCTTGCTGATGTGTCCAGTATCTCCACAATGAAAGCATTCACCCAACTTCCTCTTCTTATTTCTACAGTCTTTAGCTAGATGTCCCGTAATACCACAAAAGTTACATTTCCTTGTCTCACGTGCCTTGTTATTATTGTTGTTGTTTCCCTTGTTATTCTTGTTATTCATGTTGCCTCCCTTCTTGAAGTCAACTTTCTTATTCTTAGTCTCATTAGGCTTAACCTCCTTCTTGCTATTCTTGTCTTCCTCATGAAGTAGAGCCATATCCACCAAGCTTTCAAAGGTTGCCCCCATGGGTATATGAGTTATGGCCAAACTGTGTAGTGGCTCATTCAATCCTCGAGCAAAGCGTACAGCCTTTTTCTGAGCCGTGTTGACCAAGTCCAAACCGAACCGAGCAAGCTGATTAAAATTATTCACGTACTCCCTAACAGACATGTACCCTTGCTTGAGTGCTAGGAACCTCTCCATCTGAAGGTTCTCTTCTGCTGACGATAAGAATTTAAGCCTAAACCTCTCTCTAAAGTCTGCCCAAGTCTCATCTGGCCTGGTAGCGTTGGTGACTTCCCACCAAAATGCAGCTTCCTCTTTCAACAACCATGCTACCAACAGAACTTTCCTATGGTCCTCCACATCAAAGATAATAAACAAGTCTTCAGTCTCCTTTAGCCAGTTTCGTGCCTCAACAAAGGTTTCAGTTCCAACGAAGTTCTTGCCGCCCATTGCTTTGAAGTTTTTGCATATTTTGGCAAAGGCGGTACCAGGAGGAGGAACCGTGACCACTGGGAGAGGAGGAGGAGGGTTACTGCTGAAAAGGACTACGTGCACGACCATAGTTTGCCTGAACCTACAATGGCGCACCTACTCAGCCGTCGTTCTGGTCACTTACAATCAGCCCAGTAATTGTGCCCCACCCTGCCTAGTCCCAGGGTATCGTGATACATCTAAGTGGGTTACTGCTGAAAAGGACCGCGTAACTAGGGTTCCTATGGGTTAAGTGTTGTCATTCAAATTCGTGACTTAACCCTATCCAAATCATGTATCAAGTTGGTTAAGTATATTCAAGTGGTTCATGACTTAACCCTATCATGTGGCATTAATTCATTAATGCACCCCAACCTCTCACATTAGACTAATTGTTGTGGTCACTAGATTTCCCGGGCGGTTCCGCGCAGATTTACACCACAACATAGTCTAACCTCGGGTTTTACGTGCGATATGACCAAGTACCCACATTGGATCCTATTGTTTGCAGTTACTGGATTTGCCGGGCGGTTCCGGGCAGATTTACAATGCAAACTCAACCCAACCTCGAGTTGGCCATTTTCAAATTCATTTTAAGTGTCATGTCCAGATTCAAGTTTCGAGTCTAAATTCATGTCAATTTTTCGGGTCGCGTTTCATGTCAAATTGTGTCAAGTTCATGTCCATATCCAGGTTCAAGTTTTAACATCGTTCACGTTCAAGTTCAAAGCCAATTCATGTTTTACCTAATCTACCCAAATTGTATTCCCATCGCACGTAAACTCGAATTGATACAAATAAATCTAATTAGGGAATAACATAAAAAGGGACGGGTATAAGGTGGCAAAAGTGATTACTAGCATAGCATGGTATAACTTGAGATAAATGATTACAACATTACAGGCATATGGGATATCGGCCTCAAACATTAAGATTCCAAATCTAGGAAAATAGGGTACTCATCATGATAATAGTTGACATAAGGTGATAGTCGTGGTAACAGTTAACATAAGGTGATAGTCATGGTAACGGTTAACATAAGGTGATAGTCATGGTAACAGTTAACATAAGGTGATGGTCATGGTAACGGTTAACATAAGGTGATAGTCATAAACTTGTGACTAATAACAGATTCAATATTTCAGGCATGATAATATGAAGGGTTTTTCTTTTTGATTTACAACATGAGTAGGCCCCAAATCAACGTCATAGTAATATACCCAAAATTCAAGATCCAAGATGAATAAGAATGGATGTAAAACAGTCATCATACACAGGTCCATTTTCAATTTACAACATATTCATATTACGTTTACAGTTTAAATCTAAAAGTAACTGGGGCTTACAGATCGTGGTTCGAGAATTAGAAAAAAAGAAAGTCAATGTTGAATCTTTATATGCTTAGTCGAGTCCTAACAGAAATCCCCAAATCAGCAATTCTCTTAACATAGTTTCGACGTAGAAGAAGTAGTCCCTTTCTCTAACTTTTCAACCAGAATTAGAGCAGCATAAGGTCATAGAGAATTTTGTGTAGAGAGACTAGTGTTAGGGGCTGTTTATATAGGGTCAGGTCAACGAATGTAGACAGAAATGAGGCCAGAAACATCAAAGTGAATCCAGCTTCAAAAGTGGGCTCGGCCACCAGGTCGACCCCTAGGTCGACTCTATGGTCGACCTGGTCCTGGGTAGGTCGACAATATGGTCGACCTCCAGGTCAACCTGGTCCTGGGCGGGAAATTTCCCGCCCAGTCCGATCTGGGGTTTGAATTCGAAATTTGAATTCGAATTCTAAGTTGTTTTTTACCTTGAAATTTCTGAAAACTTCGAAGGGTCATAACTTGGTCATACGGACTCCGATTTTCGAAAACTCGAACTCATTTCCAAGCAGAATTTCGAGACGAACGCAATGGCGTAACCGTTTCCATTGATTCTCATTTTAAAAATTAATTCTGCCTTGATTTATGGTTATTACCCGTTATTAAGATATGGGTTGTTACAATGCCCTGACCCCTATTTAATGTGAGGCCCCTCTGTGATACCAACAGAGATACTGACCTATACTTGTTCCACACAGCAAGATTGACTCAAGCCACCCCCTAGGCTTTTGCCTCCAAGTAACTAGGATTTTAAGAGTCCCAAACTAGATATAAACAACAAGACGTAGGACTAGTTAGCTTATTAATTAACAGGTTTAAGTTAGTGGGTTTAAGTTCATAAATAAGAATGGTTGTAATTGACATTTCCTATAAATGTTATTCTATGTATAACCCTCCCCCAAAACAGACAAGCACCTACTCAGGTGTATATAGATTACAGAAAATCGTTTTACTTAATTACATCTCATACACATATTTTCCATAACATGTTCTACTTAATATTAAATTAAGTTTGACCTCAGATTAACATATTTGCATATTTTTCCCTTCTTTAGTTACCCCAAATTTATTGTCAATGGTTCTTAAGTCATAATACGCCCAATTCTCCTTTTTATTGTCATTAAAAGTTACTCCAATTTAACCTAATTATAGGAAATTCAAACGAAAATGGCCTAGGCTCTCGATGGCCTAGGCCGAGCGTAAAATAGTAAAGGTAATGGAGAAAACAAATCCAAACTCAAACAAATAAATTGGCATAGAAATGACAGTAAATAAATAAAAGAAAGTGGATAAGGAAGAAAGATGTATATATGAAAATATAAAACTGTAAACTAAATAGATAATTGACAGTAAAACAATAACATATACACATATCAACACTGTTACTTTTCATATCCAAATTATTTACTGTCATAATACTGTTTAAATAGCAAATCCAAAAATAACTAGAACTCACAGTGATTTGATTTAGATCCAGAAAATGACTCTTTAAAATTGTTGTTGTAGAAAAACAAGAATTGCCCCTTTAATCTACATTTTGGCAGCACCTCGACATCTTCTTAATTTTATGTAGAAATAGCATAAAGGAGGAAGAAGATAAAGAATGTTCATGTGTAAGAAAATGGTGAGGCTACTGGCCTACTTATAGATTAGTTAGGATAAATCTAAACAATAGGATATCAGGTTATCAAATCAAACTGTACACCTCAAGCTGAGTCAACATATGTATATAGTGTATAAAATAGTTTAGGTTCAGGCATAGGAATCTGCCTTACATGTAGGTGAGTCGACCCACCTACTACCAGGGTCGACACTAGGGTCAACCCGCCTTAGACTTGGATCGATCCCATTGTCGACCCAGTTAGGGGCTGTGCTGCCCATTTACCGTTGCTTTTGATTTATATATTTAATTTTAAATATAGTTTAAACTTCTTTAGCTCATAACTTCTTCATACTTTACCTGAACCAGAATTACATAACTAACGCAATGGTAAAGTCCATTTTACTTGATTCTGAATATTTTATTTAATTAATATTCATTTTATTATTTTGATTATATAATTTTGGTGTATTAAATTATAGGGTGTTACACATTTAAGTTTATTAATAAGCCCAATATAACCACATGTTATATTCCTAGGTTGTTATTAACATTTCTAATCAATGTAATCCTTTTATACAACCCTTCCTTTTGTTATTTAATATCTAGTTAAGTGCAAATTATTCCAATTTACATGTTTTCCAATTATATGTTATTAATGTCCAATTAAGTTGATTTATTCTAGTTCACAAGTTTTAATATTCTTCAATTAAGGCTTATCCCAATTTACAGTTCATTATTTGAATATAATATTTATTAATTTCCAACATGCTCAATATCCCCTTTTTGAAATACTTTCAACATTAACCAACATTTTTATGTAAATTGATCAATAAAAGCCCACACTCTCGTTGGCCTGGGCTCGGTGCAAAAATAAATAAAAATGGAAAACTGGTCTAGGCCACTTGTAAGGCCTAGATTCCTAAATGAGTAAAATAATTTAGATAGGCATCTGCAAGACAAAATATAATTATAGGAAAGAAGGTGATAAAGAAGAAGAACTTTTCACATTAAATAAACAACTGAAAAGGAATAAACAATAGACAGTACATTGATTGTAACAACTTGCAGAAGATAAACTTGTAAACACAGTGAATGTCAGATTAGTAGACTTAAACTATTTTATTTTCAAATCTTTCTTATGTAGATAGCTGATGTAAAAATCACATAAAACTCATAGAAAAACGATTGCAAATCCAGAAAAGGCTTTCGAAGAAGAAGAATCTTTCAGATCTACAATTTGACAGTATTCTGATTTATCCCCTAATTTTATTTCAATTTCGAACACAGTTGGAGTGAAGGCTGAGAAAATGAAAAAGAAGAAGTGTGGGGGAAAAGTGAAGAGTATAGGTCAATTTACAGGTGTAGAAGGATAATCTAAGCCTTAGGATTTTAGGTTTTTAATCACATCTCATAAAAATACGTCCGTAAAGAAGTCTCTAGAATCCTATAGCCAACTCGAATTCAAGCCGGGCATGAAAATCGTGACTGATTCATTATGGGTCGACCCACCCGCCTTTGTGGGTCGACACACATAGGTCCTGGGTTGACGATAGGGTCGATCCAGTTATGGGTTGGGTCGCCCAATAAAACCATTGATTTTGACCTTATTTTTTATTTAATTTTTGGTTTAAATTTCAAGCTTCAACTGATCATATCCTATTTATTTTTCAAGTATTTTACGCAAACTAAATGTCTATCCAAATCAGAATTTCATAGCGGGCGCAACAGTGAAATCCTCTTTGCCCTATTCTGAATATTATTTTAATTAATATCTTTTTTATTGTTCTTTTTATTTAATTGTTGCTTATTAAAATTCGGGGTGTTACATTCTCCCCTCCTTAAAGGATTTCGTCCTGAAATCTCCAAGGCTTGAAGAATGTTATCAATCATTATCTACATCCATATACTCAACCATTAACCACTAGCATCCATTGTCCTTAAAATTTATAATGCTTTTTCATGAACATATGCAAAGGCGTTGTGTTTATGTCCCTAATCTAATGCGAAAATTAGGTGGTCTACTAATTTAGTTGACCTTCTTAATGTAATTGTAACACCCCACGTCCATTAATGTCACTCACAAAGGGAATGCATTAACTTCCATGGAGGTTATAAGTGAATATAGAACAGAAAAATTACAACAAGACAGACAATAAGTAGTACTTGGAAAACTAAAACTTCATTTTATTGCAGCGGAATGTAAACATGTTTATTACATCATAAAAACCATAAATCAGAGTCAAGTACAATATCCATCTTGGTCAAATAAAATACATAATCCCATTACATAAATAGCCATTAAAAAGAGATAACCAGCTGGACTTTACTTCAACGGTCCAAGCTTTCCAAAGAGATGAAGCAATCCAATCAAACTCCACTAGAGCTGGGTCCAACCTGAGGACCTGGAGGGGAAAAAGGATAGAAATGGAGGGGGGTCAGACATAAAGTCTGGCGAGTATGACAATTCTAACAATACTATTATCAAAATAACTAGACTAAGGCATAAGTTGGAAGACAAGTAAATGTCTATGAACTATTAGGTATGGAAGAGCAGATAAAGATAACGTTTAAGATAACGTTAAAGGCAACCTAATTACTAACGAATAATTACTTCACTGCACCGCACATTACTACACTACACCGCACCAGTTACCCTAAAGGTTGATCCCACTTGCTTCACACAGAAACTAAATAAATAGCCTTGCATACCCTTAGCTGACTACATAGGTGCCATCTGCCCCTATCTCCACTAGGTGTACCCCACTACCCACTTGCGATCGGCTCCCTACTCGTAGATACCCGTGCTGGCCCCACAGTGGGGTGTATCACTCCCCTAAAGTGGCAACCCGATACAACTTGAGAATGCACGGCTTATACCTACACGATGCAACAACGTCTTACCTACCAGTCCGGGTCCACACACACATATGAAACCCGTTGGACGTGCGTTGCCACCGCTCCCCGTTTTGGCCTCTTATAGTCAAACCCAGTATGCGTGTCCCGTCCTCGACTTGGGTCGAGCCCACAAAGATACGTTTGGGATACTAGTTGAAATGGGCCCCCACAAGCTACCCACCTAAGCTTGTCATTAATATATCCACTTAACCCTCTTAGCCATGTTCATTTACCTTTGTGTTTGGTTAAGTCTTACTAATCATATTTCATATGCCACTAAGGGCACCCACTAGATTCCTCATGCCACCCAAGGCACCTACTTAACCCCCATGTCCCACCTTACATGTTTATCTGGTTATGTATTTCTTAATTCATTCAGGCCATAACCTCATAAAGACCTCTCACATTAGACTGGAATTTATGGCAGCTGGATTTGTCGGGCGGGTCCTGGCAGTCTTACACCATAAAAGAGTCTAACCTCGTGTCTTTACAACTGTTATGCTTTAGTTTAGGCCTAGGACCTCTCACATTGGGCTGACATTTGTGACCACTGGATTTGCCGGGCGGGTCCGGGCAGGTTTACGTCACAAACGAGTCCAACCTCGTGTCCTAAGCATTGATTATCACTTATAATCTTTTACCCCAGTTTTAATAATTCCCTATTCAAATTATTAATTAAGTCTACTTTTATTGATGTTCATAATTAACTCAATTATGGTCATCCACTCATGGCATGCAAAATCATATCAATTGCACCCCAACTTCTTTATATTAAATCCTTAACATTACCCCTACCCCACGTTTATACGTTCGCTTATTCAACGCAGAATATACGTTAGACTCGAATAGTCTAACTCATAGCACAAAAATAAATTATCACAACATATAGACAATTAAAATGAATCTAATCATAATAGGGGGAAACTTGCATAAACTACACATGTTAAGGATCTAAAGGTGTCAACTTGTTAAATATCACAATTTACATGATATGATCATAACCCAAATTTATGTATAATCTTGCATATGGGGTTTTAGGCAACATAATGATGGTGTGAACTAGCATAGAATTTCACATATGTCATAGCATAGTTCTAGATGTCATAATAGATGTCATGGCATATGTTCATAACTTATACTAATCAACCTAAACTTGCATATGTGACTTGTCATATAGATCAACATAGCCCAAATAGTATCAACATTATGATTTGATTAACATGAACTAATTAGCATAGATAGTAACATCGTGGCTTTTTTTAACATGTATGATTCATCACAACTTAGCATAGAAACTCTCAACATACATAACATCATCATAGCGTGATTTACAACATATAGGATATCATCACCACATAGCATAGAATTTAACATACATGATAACATAAGGTTTACGACAACATATATGACAATTCACATCATCTACTCATAATCCATTCATGACTTAACCTAATTAAAATAATAATAATCTTGTTAAGATCATCATACTCACAATTAGAAGAGAAAAGAGAGTCTTGATTTGCTTTAGAGTTGAGTAGAATTAGGTTTTGATTAGCTTTCCTTCCTTCTTAGTTGGCGGCGGCTAGACTGAGTTCCATGGCGGCGGTATGACGGTAGCAATTCTATTTTTCATATGAATTAGGGTGAGAGACTACCTAGGTATTTATAGAGTTTAGGGTTTATTTAGACCGTCAGATCAACTCAGAACTAACATGAACCGTTTAATTTGCCAACTCAGCCCTAAAGACACATCAGCAGTTCAGAACTGGGCTTAGTCAAAACCCTAGCCGACTGACCAGGTCGACACTATAGTCGACCTGGAGGGGCAGGTCGACACTAGTGTCGACTCCCCAATCGACCTGCCTGGGCGGGAATTTTTCCCACCCAGCCCGCTTCTGCACTTTCAGTTTGAATTTTAAATTTCCTGCGAGCTGTTTTGAATTTTCTGAAACTTCCGATGGCCATAACTTCTTCAAACGAAGTCCAATACACGCAAACTCGGACTCTATTCCAACCAGAATTCCGAGACGAACACAATGGCACAACCCGTTTCCTACAATTCTCACGTATGAGATTAGTTATTCTTTAATTTGTGGATATTAATATTAACAGAATTACGGAGTGTTACAGTAATTCATGTTTATGCCATGCATCCAGTATGTATGCAAAGGAATCCTGATGATATGTACAAAATTCTATATGTATGCAACAACCATTCACCAAAATGCTACATCCAAGTGATGATTCAACCATTTTTCATCCATATTTAGAATAGATTAAAATGTGCACACATCCGTATGCAATATGCAAGTGTCCTATTTTAGTCGATCCCTAACTTATGCCTAGTTTGTGTATATGCGTCTGTTACATCCACTAGCAAACATTTGCATCCACGTAAATCTATTAAACCATAACATGTTCTATTAACATGTTTTAAACCATTTCCTACCATACATAGGCTTCTATCTAAGAATTATGATTCAAACGATAAGAAAAATACATTCAAATTCAAAGCTTAGGAAAGGAATAAGAGCATACTCTCAAAGAGAAACGGAAAAGAGTGTGAATCTTATCAGCCGGTTACCATGTCACATCGTCACTGTCTTCTCCGCACTGAATCTTAAATAGCTTGATGTCTTTATTCCCTAGCTTCTTAACTTCAAATCCTAGTATCCATGTAGGAACTTTCCTGACTGATGCCTCCTACTTTACCTCTATGTCCTCTAGGGTACACTACTAGCACTGTGGTATCATGTAGAAACTTTTGTAAGTGTGAAGCATGGAACGCATCATGAACTCTTGCTAATCTCTATGGTAGTCTAACTTTGTAGGCCAACTGACCAATCCTCTCCACTATAGGAAATGGCCCTACAAAACTCAATGCCAATTTCCCTACCGAGCCGAACCGAACAGCACTCCTCAAGGGTGACACCTTTAAAAAACCATGTGAACTCTAGATGTATCCTCCGGTGATCTGCCTAGGACTTCTATCTGTCCAGAGCAGCCTTCATCCACCTCCAAACCAAATCTATCTTTATGGGGCCTCTTTAACCATCTCAGGTCCAAGTAAATGTCTATCTATGGACTCCTACCAACACGCTAGTTATCTGCAAGGTCGTCTGTATAGTTCCTCGAAGGGAGCCATACCAATACTCGTCTGATAGCTGTTATTATATGTGAACTTTACCAACGGAAGATGCTCCTCCCACGTCCCTCCGAATTCTAGGATATGCAGCCACAATAAATCCTCGGGAATCCCATTAACCTTCTCCGTCTCTCCATTTTTTTGAGGGTGATAGGAAGTACTAAGTCGAATCTATGTCTCTAATGCCTTTTAAAGGCTCCTCTAAAACTCGCTCCTAAAGATGTGGTCTCGGTCACTAACAATACTAGAGGGTACTCCATGAAGTCGGACGATCTCTATAAGATAAACTAATGCCAACCAAGTTGTCGTCCATTTACCCTTAACCGGGATAAAGTGAGAGCTCTTATTCAACTATCAACTATAACCAAAATACTGGTGTTACCCTTCCTTGATTTGGGTAACCCATCTATAAAGTCCATTGAGATGTTCTCCCACTTCCACTACGGCACATCCAATGGCTGAAGGAATCCACCAGGCTTCCTCTACTTAGCTTTCACTTGGTAACAAATCATACATCGAGCTACATACTTTGTTACATCCTTCTTTGTCCCTATCCAGTAAAAAAATTTCCTCATATCTCTGTACATCTTATCTCCACTAGGATGGATAGTCATCCGAGAGTGATGAGCCCCCTCTAAAAATGATCTCAACAAATCATCAACTCTAGGAATACACAATTTCCCATCATGATGTAGCCACCCGCTCTTATCCACTAAATACCTAGCAAGGTAACTAGAGGTCTCTCCTCTAATGAGTCGGTCCATTATGTCTACTAACTGTTGATCCTCGCTCTGAATGGATCCAATTCTCTCTAAGAGAGTAGGTCACACCTCCAAAGATGCGAATAATTCGGATGCAAAATCTGTTGATGGTCTAAAATTGAATGATGAAATGAACTCCAAACTATACCACTCTACGAATAATGGACTCAAAGTCATTCTTTTCCTACTCAATGCGTTTGCTACAACAATCCTCTTCCCCGGTGTATATGCTATCTCGAAGTCATAAGATGCAAGCAACTCATCCAACATTGTTGTCGCGAACTAAGATCATTTTGTGAAAACAAGTACTTGAGCGAATTATAATCTATATAAAGCTCGAACCTCTCACCTAATAAATAGTATCTCCAAGAATTGAGCGTAAACACTATCGCTGCTAGCTTCAAATCATGGGTGGGGTAGTTCTTCTCATGTACCCTCAGCTGCCTACTCCCATAGTAGACAACCTTGCCCTCCTGCATCAACACTTCACCTATACCCATGTCGCAAGCATCCGTATAAACGGTAAACATCTTCATACTATCAAGAAGATTCAGTACTAGAGCTATTATAAGAGCCTTCTTTAACTTCAAGAATGCATCATCGCAATCTACATCCCAGGTAAAAACTAGGTTCTTCTTCATTATACGGGTAAGCAGAGCTGAGGTCCGCACAAAATCCTTAATGAACTTTGGGAAGTATCTTGCCAAACCACATAAATTCTTACCTCTGTCACATTCTTGGGGGGTTTCCAATCTTTTGTTGCAACAACCTTAGTAGGGTCTACCGGTGTACCTTCTTTAGTGACAACATACCCTAAGAACTTTACCTTCTTCTACCAGAAATCGCACTTAGAAAACTTCGCTTTGAGCTGATGTGAATGGAGAGTACAAGGGACATCTCCTCAGTGTAAGGCATGCTCTTCCTTGCTCCTCGAGAAAACCAAGATATCATCAAAGAACACCACTACAAACTTGTTCAGGTACTCCCAAAAATCTCGGCTCATTAAATCCACTAAGCACACCAGTGCATTGGTTAACCCATAAGGCATAACCAGCCACTCAAAGAATTTGTTTGGAGTCCTAAAAGCAGTCTATCCAATGTTGTCCTCCGCCACCCTAAAATGATGAAAAACTATAGCTAAATCCAAATGCGAGAAAATCGAAGCACCCACTAACTGGTCAAACAAGTCATCTATCTGTGGAAGTAGGTGTATATTCTTCTTAATGAGTTTGTTTAGCTTCCTATAATCCACATATAAACGGAGAGAGCCGTCTGCCTTGGCCGCGAAGATGACTGGTGCTTCCCACTCAGAAATGCTATGTCTTAACAACTCAACCACTTGCTTACTAATATACCTCCTCTCTCTCGGAGCCATGTAGTGCACTAGTAACATAACAGGCTTTGCATTCTTCCCCAAGTATATCCATAAATCTATCTTGTGCCTGGGAGGTAGTCCTATCACCTTCTTGAAAATATCTGGAAAGTCTCTAACTACGGGCATTAAACTAAGATCGTCAACAAAAGCATCTAGGGAATCTAAGAAACTAAGCATGGCTGACCCTTGAATGTCACAAGAAATCTCGAGAGTCCTACCATGGCACATCAAAAGCCTCACAACTCTCCTCTCTTAGTGAAGGATGGCACCATACAATGGCTAGCCAATCCATCCCTAAAATATTCCCGTAACCCATAAAACCCTGTACATATGCATCACACTCAAACTCGACAACAAGAATAGAAATCCTCATATCCCTACACATCATAGATAGGTGAGTCGTACCTCCTATGGGGTTTGAGACAACTACTGGATCAAAAACCATAGAAGTATCTAGGTGCAGACTATCAAAAAAAAATTGGATATGAAAGAATGAGAAGCACCGGAATCGAACAAGGACCTAACCGAAAGTTGAAAAGAGAAATTAAACCTTCTACGGTGACCTTCCCACCTCTTTCCTGACTGATACCACCAGTCTGAGTTGCCTCAAGCTCATGAACCCGTGCTTTGTATGAACTTGCCCCTTGCCCTACTTTTGAGGGCACTTCTTGTTGCAATTTCCCATCTGTCTGCACTGAAAACGAGCACATTTCTTAGCCTTCCTACAGTCTTGTGATTTTATTTTACCGCAAGCACATGACGTCTATTATAGTAATTGTGGAAGTACAGAAATTATATAATTTCTACTATTGATTTAAATTCTAAGTGAGTTAGACGAAATTGAAGAGTAATGTTGATTACCTGAAATAAGAAATTTTTGGAATAGAAGAGTAACAGACCTTACAAAGAAATCACAAAAGTGAAAAATTTGCACAATGTAAATTGAAATCAGAGAGCAAAAAGAAAACAAATAGATCTATATTGGCCTCTTAGCAAAACAATAGATCTTAAATAAGATAAGAGAAAGTAAATAATGAGAATGAAATATAATAAAGAGAAAAATAAAAAGAAAACCAAATTTTATTGTTGAAATAGATGTATGATTACAAAATAATAAAATAAGAAAAGAAAAGAAAAAAAATCTAAGTTTGATGCCCTAGTGGCATATAAAGCCAAGGTTTCCTAAATTGACACTAGGTGGAGGAATTTATAATAGTTCATAGATCTGAAAATAAGAATATTTTAGAACTTGTTTGTGATGCTCCACCCCGAGACCCATATCAACAGAGAGTATTAGCGGGGTATATTATCTGCTAATATGGAGAATAGGATATAAATGAGCGACCATCCATAATATTGCATTGAATAAGTACTAAACGTATTAAGTTTTTTTCCTATTCACATATCGACATATCAAATCTTTATCCAATACAATAATAGAGTGGTTTCAGGATCTATACAGAAAAAAACATAATCTAATGTCAAAACTGAATACAAAGAAACAAACAAAGATATATATACACACATGCATATATATATATATATACATACATACATACGACTACATCCGGTATAATACATCATACATCATGAAGTATAACAGTTACTACACAAAATATACTTATATACACATTAAAATCCTACAAAAGAATATACAGTGTCATGTCCAAGATACTGCAAATACGAAAGAAAAACTATGTGATCCCCAAAAGGTGAAGCAGGATATCCAAGTGAAATTCTAAGTATGAGACAAGCAATCCTAACCTGTAACTCGATCTAACCAAAGGAACACACACACGGTTCAGCCTAATTTGAATCAGGTAATCAATATAAGTATTATAAGTAATGAATGACTAGGAAAAAATATTCCTTTAGGTCATAAAGAAATAAGGTGGCACAACACACTATAAGGTGAAATTCATATAAATTGGTTATAGGAATAATGAATAGTGTTGGACTTGGATACAGTAGCTAGGCAATCTGTCTACTTCTGTAATAACACATTTATTATCTGTTATAATTAAAAATGTTACAAACCACCATAAAAATCAGTCGGTTATGCCAAAAAAAATGAATGACTAGGAAAAATATTCGTTTAGATCATAAAGGCATAAGGTAGCACAATACACTATAAGGTGAAATTCCCATAAATTAGTTATAAGAATAATTTTTAAAGTTCTCAGGATGAAGTCACAAATTCATATAAACACAGATCCACAAAAATCAATGAATCATGAATTCATAGAAACATAGAACTCTGATGAAAGTTTAAAATCACAAATGAAAACCTAGTAGACACGAAGCACAAAACCATAGATTATGGATCCATAACAGAGTGGAAGACAAATCTATGCCTGCACGTGCTATCACAAAGGATGTCGGTAATCCGTAGCTAGTACTATATCAAAAAGAAGGGGTACCTGAATGACCGAAGGCCCACAGAGCCACAAGGATTGACCCGAAGGTCCACACAGATTTCACATGGGATTGACCCGATGGTCTAGTACTGGTAGTCACACAAGAATGTGTCATAGAACCTTGGATAGTAATCCAAAAAGCAATAATCGTACACCCAATACCATACGTTTTCACTTAACTGTTCACACACGGTAGGTCAGCTTCACACTATGAAACACATAATTCAAAGGAATTGACAAGAAACACAGAATAACACAGAGGATCATAGAGGTCGCTAGAAAACATTGATATTATTATTTCGATTGGATGGATATGGGATTATATAAAACCGCATACCACCACATCACATACCATGGGTATCGACATTATCTGATCACCACCACATCTTGTTGAAGTGTGCAAATATGTGTAATTTTTAGTAGATTCATACTTTAAGAAAATAAATCGGAAGCTTAGTTTATTTGAAAAATCCTTGAAAAGCGAAAAGTTTGAAAATCATTATTTAAGTAATATTACAAATAAATTTAAACAATTTTATTAAAGCAATATTTATTTTCAAAACCATATTTTTCTCTTTAGAACATTTCAAAAACCATTTATAAAATCGTGCAGTGTCACAGAATCACAAGAGGTATCACTGAAAATATATACACATAAAGTCATCAAAATTACTGGAAAACAATAAGAAGCATTGCCTCTTTACTGCTGACAAATTCCACATATAAGTTCATGAAAATTTTACTAATTTGATATGTATGGAAATAGCTTCTTAAGAAAATAAACAAGCTTTGGAATTTCATTTAGAGATCAACTAGAATAAGCGTAAAATGCGCAAGAATTGCCACAAATTTGAACAAGAAGCAACATAGTGTACCTAGGCATTTTGGTCCAACTAGTTCGACCCATCCCTATCCAGGGTCGACCTATCAATAAAGAGTTGTTCAGGTCCAAACCCTGACGATCTATCAACTTTGAGGTCAAATTCCATCACCAAATTAACTCGAATTTGCATGAAATTTGGTATGCAACAACAAAAAAGTGTTATGAATATAAAAGGAAAATAATTTATCTTTTTCATCAAGAATTGGAGAAGTTACTCGCCTCTGAACATGAGCCTTCAACTAGATTTGTACTCCGAAATTCTCAAAAACAAAACTTTCGTATTTTTCATATTTTTATGAATAATTTCACATAGAAACTACTGAATCAAGTTAGAAAGGTATGAGGGAATACTCACCTTTGATTTGTCGTGAGATAGAGGAAGATTTGAAGATTTTGGAGGCCAAAGCACTTAGAAACTAAATTCTTCCCTGCTTTGTCAACTACAGCTACATGCACAATTTATGCTTTAAATTCTCAATTCAAAATAAGGTTTTGATAGATTAACTTGAGTTTTGAGATGACTACCCACTGTAAACTTGTATTGGCCACACAAATTAGTCCTTAGAAGTGGATTTGAAGGCTAAGATTTGATTACAGTAAAGTTTACTTTTATTTTAAGCAAAAGGGAAATGAGGAAAAAGATTTCCTTCAACAAAGCTATGTACATGGAAAAATTTCTGGAGGTGTCTTCCTATAATTAGCTCCTACTGGCCCAAGCTAGAGTTAGTTAAGCCCAAACTTAGTAATTAAACCATTAGCAAGTAATTAAGCCTCTACAGACAAACTTAGGCCATAATAATCTGATTCATGTTATACCATTACTCTTCGTACAATAAACTATTTTTGATTATAACAATACTATAAGGTTGTAGACATAATTTCTAAATTATTTCAGAACCTTTTAACACTTTAAAATTTGCATTTACAACATTTTTACATTTTTACACAAAATATAACCATTTTGGCATAATTTGTGTAAATTTTTGTACAACTTTGAAATTAACATTTTAATAACTTTATAAAAGCACATTAATCACCCGAATGACACAAAAAATATTTTTTATATTTTAATAATATTTTACAACTAATTTCACAGTTATATATTTTGTTCTTATATAAATTCTCAAAAATTCATTAACACATAAATTTATCGTTAAATTAACAGAACTGTATTTTCTTGATATCACAAAATTTCCAAACATATATTTTCAACAATATTTTACACAACATTATTTTTTAAGCCTTATTTTAGGCTACAAAATGTTAATTAATTTATTAGGCTAATTTGCAATATCAAAGCTTGTTCCTAATACTTTGTATTAGAAACAAACCTTGAATCCTACTAATTTGATTTTATAAGATCCCCGACCATTAAATTTTTCCTCAATATTCACCCAATAATACCAATATTCAACAAAACAATATATTTACTATTCTATAACATCAAAATCTCAAGTTAATCTTCAAAAATGATTAATTGCATATTTTACCACAGTAAATCCCAAGATGCACACTTTTAACCACCCACTCAAATGATTAAGCTAAATTACCAATTAAATTGATAAACTCAACTCAATTACCCAATTAATATTTATTTGTAAGCTATTAACTCTTTTAGCATGTAATCACAAAGACTCGGGTCGTTACAGAGTCCTTCCTTACGAAAATTGCTTCCTCGCAGTTTCCTAAGGGCTAAGTCCATTTACAACCTAATCCATCTAACTATGAAACTGAACTATCAATAAGATAAATAAGCTCAAGTTAAATACTCACCCCCATAACACAAAGAAAGATTTATGAATTCTCGAGTCTCCCAAATACAATCCTTGGGGTTTTCTTACCATTTGATCTTGTAATAACCCGGAAAATACGGGCCAATTTAAAATTTTTAAATTGGTGATTTCAAAGGAATTTGAACAATTGAAATAGAACATTTCAATAAAATAGTGAATTAGAAATAGTGAGTCAGTTTGAAAATTTGAATTCAAACTTTGACTGACTGTGCAGGGTGGAGAATATAACGGATTTTAGCGAAACCAAAAATATTTAAATCTGTTTATCAATACCTTTCTAACGAATCTGAAAAATCGAAGTTTCATAACGGGAATCAAAATTAATGGCCTAATGAATTTTCAAAATGGTCGCTATATAGAATATATAGCCCTGGAAAATTGATATTTTGCAAACGACCTCGGAATTCGACGAAACCACTTTTGTTGGGTCCAGGATGTCAAACTATTGCTAGGTTTCAAATTTCATAATTTTTGAAACTAGTATGTGAGCGTGGAAAAAGAAAATGTGTGTGGTCAATTTTTGTTAAATTGGATCGACCAGAAAATGGCCATTTTTCAAACGATCTCAGAATTCGACGAAACTAATTTTGTTGGGACCGTAGCGTCAAAACATAGCTAGATTTATTTTTCTGGAATTTTTCAAATCAGTTTGTGGCCCTGGCAAATTGAAATGTACGTTCAAAGTTAAAAATTAAATGTTTTATACTTTAATTTGAAAAATAACTGACTGTAACATTCGAATTGGCCAATGAAACATATCCCATTATGTCTGGGATGGGGGTATTTAGCTAGGGACGACAGTCGTTGGACTTGAAAAGGAGTTCGTTGGAGAAAACACTATTTAAAAATATAATATATATATCGGCCAATCAGAATTTTTCTTTCATAAATAAAAAAATAACCCCCTCCCCCCCCCCCCCCGTAACCCTCGATTTCAACGGCGAAAACCCGTTCGCCGCTTCTCTCCCCTTTTCCGACCGACTCCGACACCTCCAGCCAACGCCACCACCACCGTTCGCCTCGTCTCCGCCTCCTCTTCAAATCCGACCCTAGCACCTCCTCCCTCGATGCATCCTCCGCCAGAATCGAGCCCAGGAAGTCCGACGCTTCCCATCGCCGCCGCCGCTCCGATCTGCCACCATCCACGACCAAACCACCACCGATAGGAAGCCCGCTCGAAGCTCTTCCACGTCCAACTCCCTGATCGTCGTCTAGGTCAGCGGATTTCGTGAAAACCTCAAACCTAGTTTCGAACCAAATAGAAAGGTGAGTCCTTTTAGATGTCTCCACTTTGAAAACTCATATCTTTTTGGTGTGTTGACGGAATTCGATGAAACAGGAAACATCGGGATCGCAAAAAAGCTCTCTACCACATAGAAGAAGCTGCGGATTTTTCCGAGTGGTCTACGATTTTTAGCACTCCGAAAACCAATGTGAGAAATTTAAATTAAATGAATTTGATTGGAAAATGTCGTGTATAAATTATATAAGAAAAATATAAATTACACACGTGTTGTATACCTCATGTACATGCGTGGTGTAAGCTATATAAGCGAAGTATGAATTATACATGCATAGAATAATTGATATAGGTGTTGAAATGCAAGTGAAATATAGCAATAAATATAATATATATATATATATATACCCCCCTCGTCCACAAACCATGGACGATATTTATTGTTGTGAATTGATGTGAAATATTGGATGAAAAATACGAATGGTTGAATAATTTCTTGTGGTTGATATTGTTTGGTTGTGGTTGAAAAATACCCATTGGTGATTGAAATGAATTGGAAATATTTGTAGAAATAAAAATAAAACATGCCGCCTGCGTGCGAATTAGATGCATGAATCCCCATTGTAAAAAACCGTGAGGTTTTAAGGTAGAGCGAGGAGTCGTACTAGGGACGGTGCCGGTTTTAACTACCCTGTCGTTATGCTGCCGAAATTTTGAATAATATTCATGTGTTAGAATTATTTTCATATGTTGAAATTATCTAAATGCGTTGAAATTAAAGTCATATGTTGAAATTATATCCATGTGTGGAAATGTTCATGTGTTGAAAAGTGATGTGTGAAAATTAAATTCATTTGTGAATGAATGAAGTGTTTAAAAAATAAAAATCACATTTTTATAATATATATGAAGTATGTAAAATATTCGCCTTATATATAAATAGTTTCAACAATAAAAATTCCATCTTTCTAATATGAACAACATAAATAAAATATCCATGTGTGGAAATGCTCATGTGTTGAGAAGTGTGTGTAGTGGAAAAGTTCATGTGTTGAATAAAAAGATCGAACAATAAAAATTACATTTTTACTGAAACTATGAAGTGTTGAAAACATCCATTTGTCGAATAAATATTTTAAATGATAAAAATATCATCTTTATCATATATGTGATATGCTAAAGATATGCGGATGTTGAAATAAATATTTGTGAATGAAATATTATTTTTAACATCCATAGGAACTAAATAAAATAGTCATGTGTTGAAATGTATTTTAGTTCGCCAAAATTATCGTCTTTGAAATGTGAAGCATTAAAAATAGCCACTTGTTCAAATAAATGTGCATGAGTTGAAATATACATTAATTAGCTAATGATATGATTTTAGCCTATGCATGCAACATTAGAATGAATGGTGTTTTTAAACCAAAGTAAATCAAATATGAAGTTGAATGGAAAATGATAAGTGATAAAAATTGTATATATGTACATGCATATTTATTGAACAGGTTATAGCAAAGGGGCTAGAGAAGATGAATAAAATTTTGTGCCCGACAAATAGGTACACATTTACTGTTTTGTTTGGGTGATGATTTTATGAGCCCGTTGGCTAGTCGCTTGGCTTTTTCTTTTTCTTTTTGACATGAGACGCCCGTGTGGCTATTTGGGAATTTTCCCAGCCCCTCCCGTACAAAGGAGGTTATGGCGAAATTTTTCAAAATTTAAAGACGTTAGTGAAATAATTGAAGTGAAAACGATATAGGAATTTTTGAATGAACTATATTTATATAAATATATAAATATAAATAAAATTAAAACGAAACGTGGCCGTGCATTTCGTGTTTTGAAACCGTGATTTCAAACGACTAGTGCGGGAAATCCGACCATTGGATTTTCCCGAAACCGCAACCGTTGGGTTCGCCTTGGAAATATCTTTCCAACGGCACCAACTTTGTGAAGATCCGACGGTTGGATTGTCTGGAATGTTTAAAACAAAATTAGTGAAAAACAACGTCAGAAACGATTATATTTATATATAAATATAATTAAATTAAATCGAATAACGACGCTGCAGTTCGTAAATTGAAATCGTAACTTCAAATGGCTAGTGTGGAAAATTCGACCGTCGGATTTTCCCAAAACTGAAACCGTTGGATTCGTTTTGAAATGACCTTCCTAATGATATAAAATTTGTGAAGATCCAACGATTAGATTTCCAGATATGTGTAAAACAAAGTTAGTGAAAAGCAGCGCCAGTGCATCGACACGACCTGAAACGTCGTTTAATTAAATATGGCCATTTTAAATTAAATAAAAATGGCGATATATCGTTATAAAATACTATAGACGATATAGAGTGGAAATAAACCAATTTTGATGTGTTTGCTTGATATTTGATGGTTGAATGTATTTAACATGAGAATTATAACTAAAGAACTGAAATGTGAATGTTGAATAGTCCAACCATGTGATAAATTGATTTGAAGATCTAAATATACGTGGGTTATTTGAAAAGGCCGAGTTCATCTCATTTCAAATAATAGATCGATGTTGAGAAGTCGAAGAGTCGAAGACGGTTGAAGACCGACGATCTTCATATTGGATGGATGGGCGCTACTGATGCTCGTGATTGGAGTAGCTACCATGAAGGAACTGAAGTAGCAGCCGTCCAAACATACTGTTGATTGTACGGATATGTGAGGAATTGGTGCCTCCGGCTTCGTTCAGACCCAGAACGGACTTGTAAATGGACTGTGTGTCTGACATTGGATTTTGTTCTGTGCTGATTGATCTCTATTAAATATATATCTATTTGGCGGAGGAGAATTTATTCTCTTGCTTAACGCCCTTCTCTGAGACAAACGAGCTCAGAGGTTATGTATTGATAGAAATCAGTCGCATGGAGTGGATTGCCTGTGTGGCACGCTTGAGTGGCATATGATCAAGGCTTCTATTGCAAAGCAAAGTCTTGTGGTTGATGATCAAAGCATGGTCTGTGTGACGTAGCTTTGTGTATAACGTGAATTCGCGAGCCTCACACCTCGGTATGAGTCAAAAACGGGAGAGTGACTGCAGGGAGAGCACGACGTTTCTTTTTAGCTAAGGTGGTGTTAGTGACCAACCAGCACTGACATTATATATATACTTTTCACCTGTGTGGTTGTTGGAATGCGAGACGCCTCGATATAGGTCTGTAATGACCGGGAAACGTGTGTTCAGGAATTGCCAATCCTCAAAAGTAAGAGACGACCGGCCCTGAAGATCCAAGGATCATAGTGGGGTCCTGGGACATTTGCTAGAGTGTCTCGAATCGGAGAGGAGCTTGCCCCTTGCCTCAACTCATGGAGGAATCCAATTTCCAATACGAAATATGCGGACGTGATTGTATTACTAGTACGGTGATATAGTTGTGTGGGTCATTTATGCCGCCTAGGATTGATATTTATGATTGAAATCGCTTTTGAAACATATATGCACTAGTAATAATATCAAACACTTTTGTTTAATTCGTATGAAGCATTTTTGGCTATTATAAGGTAAAAACTCTATGCTTCGGCTTGCGTTGCATTGTGTGATGGGACCTGAGTCTTATAATGGCTTCATTTTATAGAAAGCATTGCGATGATTTAATCATTTACTTTATTTCATGCACTAGCACTCATTGGAGTAAACCCGTTCCGCGAAAGTGGCGTGATCCTTTGATTTGCCTTATTATTGTTGTTAATAAGTTAAATAGATTTCTCATACCAGTCCCATGACTGACTCGTAGTTTGTTTCACCTTGCAAACTCGGGTGTCCTCATTTTCACACGGGCAGCCTAGTTACAGGTTTCTGACGCACTTTTGGCTCATGGCGAGGCTTGACTACACCGTGTTGACTTGGATTTTCTCCGCCATTATTGTATCTATATTATGATTCCGCCATTGGCGATGTAGACTGATATTTATTTTGTGTACTCTTTATGTATGATTCCGCCTCAGGCGATGGTGACTGATTATGTATCATTATGCACTAAGTTGTATCCTGTACTGTGCTTCTCTGATGTGATGATTTCTATATGATTCCGCTGTTATATGTGTGTAAATTATTCTATTTCTGTTTATGCTATTATCTGTGATCTGTTAATGATGATTAATGTGTAATATTCCAATGATTATCCTTAACACCGTGTCATGGGGTTTTGGGATCGTCACAGATCTTAACAAGTGGAACGTTCTTACTTCAAAGGCGTCTCAACTCTAAATCAAGGATATGAACAGGATGCTGCACAGTAGATAAATAAGGGGAAATCTCGAGCTCAAACTGCTGTAAAGGGACAATCACAGAATGAGAATTCTGAAGGCACTTGTAGAGCTACGATACATGGGAAGCATCATGAATGCCAAACAGATGAGATGGAAGGGATGCACAATAAGCAAAGGATCCTATGCACTCAGTAATTGGGAATGGTCCTATGAAACGAGGAGTTAGCTTCCCCGTCGTACCGAATTGCATAACTCCCTTCAACAGAGGAACACAAATAAAAACAAGATCACCTACAGAGAATTTAAGAGGCGTCCAACGGTTGTCCTCATAGAATTTCTGTCGAATTTGTGCTCCTTCCATTCTCTATCTAATAAGAATGACTTCCCCTGAAGAACCATGAACAAAATCTTTTCTTATAATGAGCTTTTCTCTAGATTCCATGCCTCGAAAGGCACCTTGCCAATAATCGACTGAAAACTTTTATTATATGAGAACTCCACAAGAGGAAGAAGATCTTCCAAAGAACCACCAAAATTCAAGATACAAGCATGGAGAAGATCCTTATTAATATGATTAACACATTCAGTATGCCTGTAAGACTGAGGATGATAGGCTATGGAAAAAATAAGTTTTGTTCCCAAAGCTTACTATAGGTTACACTAGAAATGGATCATGAATAAAAGACAATGATAAAAAAATGTTGAAAAAGGGACACCGTGAAGTCGAATGACTTCCTTCACATATATCTTAGCAAGAAGAGGCGCACTCTTATTAGCCTTAATAGGAATAAAATGGGCTGACTTCATGAGGCGATCAACAATTACCCAAATACTCGAATGATCCAACCTCAAATGAGGTACGTGTTAGGGACTACATAATGGATTGTTAAGGAAAATCAAACACTAGAGGGGGGTGAATAGTGTTTGTTAGAATTTAAACAAAATTTAAAACTTATGTGAATAATAGAATGAATCAAACACCACAAACACAATCACAGACACAGATTAAAACACAAATGCAAAATCAACAGAAATAAAAATGCAGAAAAGGAAAGAACACACCGAATTTTATATTGGTTCGGATTGCTCCTATGTCCAGTCCTGCAGAATGGTGGATTGTGTAGAGTTTTATTACTATTCCAATAGTCAAGTAAAACCTCCTTGATTTCACGGGTATAGGGGATACCACCGATTCCTACTTCCTTGGTTTCACGGCTACAAGGAAACCACCGATTCCTACTTCCTTGATTTCATGGCTACAAGGAACACACCGATTCCTACTTTACTCAACCCAGGCAATTACAAACAACCGTATAACTCTTCAATAGCACTTGATACAGGGAGCGATGAGAAGAGAGTGTAGAGAGAAGAAGTTGGATCAAAATGGAATTGAATTCGGGAGAGTATAAATGTAGAAATCATAAAAATGATTAAGAATAATTATATAATGAAAGAGAGTGAAAGTGGAGAAGAAGATATGTTTAAAAAATCAAATTCAAGCCCTTTTTATAGTGTGTGAAAGGTTGTAACGTTTCTGAAACATTTCAAATAGTGAAAAGACACTTCCTTTCAAATTGAATTTCTGACGGTTATATGTCGACATAGTGTTTTCTACATGTCGACATACTCTAGTATATTTTTGAATTTTAAAACATTTTTCAAGTGTTTTGATATAAATATAATTCTGGAAATTCCTGAATAAAAATATAGTGTTGTAAATTAATATTATAAAGTAGAAAATCATATGAAAACATAAAATTAAACTATTTAAACATATTTATAAAATTATAAGGTTTTAAACTATATAAATATAAAGTATAAGAATATGAATATATAAAACATAAGTTTGAAAAACAAAGATCAATAAGGAAGAAAAAATTGAAAAGATTAAAAATAAGATAGAGAGAATTGAGGATAGAAAATAGAAATTGAAAATCAGAGTTTGAAAAACAGAATTTGAATATTGAACCTGGAGTGCTATTTAGAGTCTTACAGAATCTAGACTCTATGACTACATTAATCTTGAATTCTTGAAATCTAGAATACTCATGATTCTTAATATTTCTCTGAATTCTGGAACTATATTATCTTGAAACTGTATATTCTTTAGTAATATTTCCTGTATATAGTTGTTGCATATGTGTGTGTATATATATATTCTATACAAAAAAATTTATTATATATTTTATAATCAATGATAATTGAAATAAGGTTGTTGTCATCAAAACTCCATTCTCCAACAATCTTCCCCCTTTTGATGATGACAACCTTAGTTTATAAAATATCATACTTGTAGTTACCTATTGATGATGATCCTTGTAATACTTCCCTTATCTATAAGAATCCTATAAACTATGTCTATATTTTATAATTTCTCCCCCTTTGGCATTATCAAAAAGAAATTCTAAAGGTACTCCACCAAAATTAGATATCTATCTGAATATAACTAACTTAATGATGATACTCCCCCTTAATCTATTAAATAATTCTATGTAGAATACTTTCCCTAAATAAAAAATTCAATTTATTTAATGATTAAAGAGAGATAACTAAATAGAAATGATAATTTTATTAAACACGAATTTATTTAAATACACAGATTTATACATGTACAATATATCGTAGAAACATTGTACAATGAAAATCGAAGAAAACCTTAATCATAATTATTTTTAACAATGGGAGATTTATGAATTGGACAATTTGGATAATGGAGACAAAATTCACCATTCTTCTTAATCACATTCCCATTTTGATCAAATAGAACCTCTCGTACACAGTCAACCTTATCGTCTTCTTCCGTAATCGTTGGTTGACTCTCTTGTTGTTCTTCCTCCTCCATCATTTCTTATTCCTCTTCTAGTTCTTCCTATGGTTCTTCTTCTGGTTCTTCCTCCTCTTCCATGGCTTGATCATCATCATCGATGATTATCAGATTAGCCTTGTTATCATTATAAACTTTAAGAGGCTTCTCATTACTTTCCCTTGCCTATTTTGCTCTTGATTCATCCTAATCTAGAGTACTTGTTTCTCAACCACCATTTGCAGTATATACTACATTTTTTCTTCGACTTTGATAACCCTAAATAGCGTAGATCGTTGATACTGACCCTCGGATGGTCCAACGTGTGAATCAGAGTTGATTTGAGTATTTAGATTAGTGAAGGCCATTATATTTTTTAATTTAGAGTTTTTACAGAGAAGAAGAATGAGAATGAAGAAGAAAAGTCGAAATAGAAGTTTAAATAATTGAAATAACTAACTTTTGGTGGGAATTCAATTTGAAATTTTGGTAGTTATATGTCGACATACCAAAAACTCTCTGTCGACATAGTCTTGTTTTAAATTTTATTATTTTAATTTTTTTTTATATATATTACTATATTTAATTATTCTAACTCACTTAATGAACATATGCCTAATTCTCCCCTATATTTAGTGAATGTTGCTTCATTTAATGATTTAGTTAATATATTTGCAATTTGTTTATCTGTTTCTACAAATTCGAGTGAAATCTTTTCTTTACTTACGTTATCTCTTAAAAAATGATGTCTCACATCGACATGTTTAGTTCTGGAATAATGAGTTGGATTTTAAGAAATATTTATAGCACTTGTATTATCGCACTATATAGGTGATTTATTTATATTTAAACCAAAATAGTTTAAAGTTTGTTGCATATATATTACTTGTGAACAAGCCAAAGCAGCAGAGATATATTCTGCTTCAGTTGTTGACAAAGATATGGTATTTTTCTTTTTTCTGAACCATGATAGAAGGGAATGTCCTAGGAAGTGACATGTTCCACTAGTACTTTTACAATTGGATTTGCATCCTGCAGAGTCAGCATCACAGTACGAAACTAGATCGAATGAATCATTCTTAAGATAAAATAGTCCAAAATCTGATGTATGCTTTACATACCTTAGAATACATTTTACGGCTTTTAAATGTGTTTCCTTAAGTTGTGATTGATATCTTGCACAGAGACATACGCTATGCATTATATCTAGTCTACTAGCAGTTATATATAATAATGATCCCACCATTCCTCTATATAGTTTTTGATCAATGTCTTTTGATGTATCATCTTTACTTAAAGCAATATTAGTTGCCATAGGTGTTGGTTTACCATTTGTTGTTGTTAGATTATATTTATTAATTAAATCTCTTGCATATTTTTCTTAATTAATAAATATTCCATTCTTTAATTGTTGAATTTGTAATCCTAAAAAGTATGATAATTATCCCATTTGGATCATTTCAAATTCTTTAGTCATAATATTTGAAAATTCTTTATTCATTTTATCATATTATGTCGTCAACATATATTTGTATTAGTTGTATATCTTTGTTATTCTTTTTGATAAACGGAGTATTATCTAATTTTCCTATTTCAAAGTTTGATTGTAATAGATAATTTTGTAATATATCATACCAAGCCCTAGGAGCCTGTTTTAATCCATAATGCTTTCTTTAGCTTATATACGTGATTTGGTAATTTTTCATCTTCAAATAGAGGTGGTTGCTCTACATATACGTCTTTCTTGACAAATCCATTTAGTAAAGCACTTTTGACATCCATTTGATATAATTTAAAATTATTATAGTTTGCAATAGCTAGTAAAATTCTAATAGCCTCTTGTCTTGTTACGGGGGTAAAAGTTTCATCGTAATCTATTCCTTCTTCTTAAGTATAACCATGTGCTACTAGTCGTGCCTTATTTCTTACTACCTCTCCAAGTTCATTCATTTTATTTTTATAGACCCATTTGGTTCCTATTATTGTTTTATTCTCTACTCTAGGAACAAGTTCCCATACTGCATTCCTAGTAAACTGATTCAGCTCTTCTTGCATAGCAAATATTCGCGAATCATCGAAAGAAGCTTCGTTTGGATCTTTTGGTTCAATAGTTGATATAAATGCAATATTACTCATATTATTTAATTGATTATGAGTTCTAACAACAGATTCAATTTCTCCTAAGATATTTTCTATAGGATGGACTCTAAGTAATCTAATTATTTTATTTGGTTGATTATCCTCATAATTTGTTTCATTAATTTCATTTTCACAATCGTCTTCATTGTTCTGAGTTGTACTTTTGTTGTTTTCGTCGAAAAATACGTTTAACGTTTCTTTTATAGTATTGGTTCGAGTGTTGAAAACTCTATAAGCCTTGCTCCTTTCTGAATATCCAATAAATATCCCTTTATTGGATTTTGAATCAAACTTGTCTAAATTATCTTTTGTATTTAATATAAAACATTTACTTCCAAATATTTTAAAATATGATACTTTTGGTTTCTTGTTATACAAAAGTTCATATGGGGTTTTATGAGTTAATGGTCTAATTGAAATTCTATAAATAATATAACAAGTTATTGCAACTGCATCAGCCAAAAATTTCCGTGGAAAATTACTATCCGAGAGCATAGTTTTTGCACATTCTTGTATTGTTCTATTTTTACGTTCAACTACTCCGTTTTGTTGAGGGGTTCTTGGAATTGAAAATTTGGGAGTTATTCCCTTTTTATTACAATATTTTTTAAAATTCTCATTTTTGAATTCTCCATCATGATCACTACATATTATTTTAATTTTTAGTGATAATAAATTTTGAATTCTTTTAGAAAAGGTTTTAAACTGATCGAAAGCATCATTATTATTTTTAAGAAACAAAGTCCATGTGAGTCTAGAAAAATCGTCAACTATTACATACACATATTTGTTATGATTTATCAATTGAACTTGGGATGGATCAAATAAATCCATGTATATTAACTCTAATGGTTTTGAAGTAGTAATTTCTTCTTTTGATTTAAATGAACTCTGCTATAATTTTCCAAATTGGCACGCGTCGCATAAATTATTAACTTTAAATATCATTTTTTGTAACCCTTTAACTGAATCTAATTTAGAAATGTGTTTGAATTTTATATGACCAAATCTCTTATGCCAGATCTAGGGATCACTTGTATTAGCCATAAGACATAAATTATCGCCGGAGATTTTCATACTCAATATATAGATATTTTTCTTTTTTTTCTCCTTCGAATATAACTTTTGAATTCCTATCTTCTATGAAACATATATTCTTTCCAAAATTTATATTATAACCCTTATCGCAAAGTTAACTTATACTTAGCAAGTTGTGTTTTAAATTTCTAACTAATAAAACATTAGAAATAGTAGGAGTTTCAGAATTACCGACATAGTCAATTCCAGTATCCATTTGTCCTTTTTCATTTCCACCAATTTCTTTCCAATTTTGAATTTTCAACAGCCATGTAACCAAGGTTTTAAATCTCGGATATCGGTCGCGTTTCGTCTCAGGGATTTTATAGACTCGGTCTCGTATCGGGGGAGATCTTGGATGAGATGAGTCTAACTCGAGAGTTTGTCTCGGATTTTCAAATCTCGGGTCTGAAAGTTCATATCGGAACAATCTTGAGGTACATGTTATGTTGAAAATGATCATTTTTATGAATGTTATCAAAAACATAGTAACTTAAACTTAAAATGCAAAATAGACCATAATATGCATAAAACATGAATATTGTTAGACAGAAAACATTAAAAGGATCGAAAACATTAAAAAATTCAGCATAAATAGACCATAAAATACATAATTTCATTAGTAACATGTATGTAAAAAGACGAATATGTAAATCATAAGCTTTGTAAAACATATGCGAACATACAATATAGTCATTTAACATGCAAAATGTAAAATAACAAAAGATTGATATGGCTAGATTTGAGTTTTTTAATTATAGTTCTAGTTCAGGCACAAATTTAAATTTTAACCAAAAAACTAAGATCTCGGACGATATTCCAGTATTTTGACTCGGTCGAAATATCGTTCGATATTGCAATATCTCGGGCTATATATTCGAAAGGAGATTTAAAGTGATATATTCTATTTCGCTTCGGAAGGAGCCCAAAAAAAGATATCGGAGGAGATCTCGGGCAATATTTTTAAGATTTGAAACAGTGCATGTAACACACTAGTTCGTGATTTGAATATCCAACAGCCGTCTTTTCAGAATTTGAGTTGCCAATAGCCACTTTACCCATCTTTTCAACTTTTGAATTTTCAAAGGTCATAGAACTCATCCTTTTCTGAATTAAAAAATATTTCAATAGATCACATGCCTCTTTATCATTATTATATGCAGACTCTTTCAACATTGATGCAATGCATGAATTGATACTAGTATTAAAAGAGATACCAAAATTTGCCATTTTACTAAAATTTCAAAAATCAGATTATGAACTTTTTGAAAGACCTTGCTCTGATACCAATTGTTAGGGATTACGGAATGGATCATTAAGGCAAATTAAACACTAGAGAGAGGGTGAATAGTGTTTGTTAAAATTTATACAAAATCTAAAACTTATGTGAATAATATAATGAATCAAACACCACAAACACAATCACAGACACAGACTCAAACATAAATGAAAAATCAACAGAAACAAGAATGCAGAAAAGGAAAGAACACACTGGATTTTATACTGGTTCATATTGCTCCTACGTCCAGTCCCCCACAATGCTGGATTGCATAGAGTTTTATTACTATTCCAGTAGTCAAGTACAACCTCCTTGATTTCACGGCTATAAGAGATACCACCAATTCCGATTACCTTGGTTTCACGGCTACAAGGAAACGACTGATTCCTACTTCCTTGATTTCACGGCTACAAGGAACACACTAATTCCTACTTTACTCAACCCAAGCAATTACAAACAACCCTATAACTCTTCAATAGCGCCTGATTCAGAGATAGATGAGAAGAGAGTGTAGAGAGAAGAAGTTTGATCAAAACGGAATTGAATTCGGCAGAGTATAAGTGTAAAAATCATAAAAATGATTAAGAATAATTATATAACGAAAGAGAGTTAAAGTGGAGAAGAAGATATGTTTAAAAAATCGAATTCAATCCATTTTTATAGTGTGTGAAAGGTTTTAACGTTTCTGAAATGTTTCAAATAGTGAAAAGACACTTCCTTTCAAATTTGAATTTCTAACGTTTATATGTCGACATTGTGTTTTCAACATGTCAACATAGTCTAGTATATTTTTGAATTTTAAAATATTTTTCAAGTGTTTTGATATAAATATAATTATGGAAATTCTTGAATAAAAATATAGTGTTGTAAATTAATATTATAAAGTAGAAAATCATATGAAAATATAAAATTAAACTATATAAACATATTTATAAAATTATAAGGTTTTAAACTATATAAATATAATGTATAAGAATATAAATATATAAAACTTAAGTTTGAAAAACAAAGATAAATAAGAAAAAAAATTGAAAAGATAAAAAATAAGATAGAGAGAATCGACGATAGAAAATAGAAATTGAAAATCAGAGTTTGAAAATCAGAATTTGAATATTGAACCTGGAGTGCTATTTAGAGTCTTAAAGAATCTAGACTCTATAACTATATTAATCTTGAACTCTTGAAATCTTGAATACTCATGAGTCTTGATATTTCTCTGAATTCTAGATCTCTATTATCTTAAAACTATACACTCTTTAGTAATATTTCCTGTATATAGTTCCTGCATGCGTGTGTGTGTATATATATATATGTATTCTATACAAAAATTGTTATATAAATTTTAAAATAAATGATAATTGAAATAAGGTTGTTGTCATCAAAACTCTATTCTCCAACAGTATGCCATCTACAAAGTCCATCGAATTCTGATCTCATATCCACAATGGAATCTCAAGAGGCTGGAGAAGACCATATGGCCGCTGATGCTCATCCTTAATAACCTGACAAGTCATGCAATTACTTACATAACTTGAAATGTCACACATCATGCCTTTCCAACAATAAAGGAAATACTTATCGACATACATCTAGCTAGTGCCGGGACGAATGATGTACTTAGATCGATGACAATCATCAAGGATGTCACACCTAAGTACTAGATTAGATGGTACCACAATACGATTCCTTAACTGAAGGTAACCGTGAGAATCAATATTGAAATACCACGATGCTTCATCCTAGGATCCAGACTGAAAAAACTAGATAAGTGCATCACCTCAGGATTGCACCGCTGGGCATCAAAAAGATGGTCAAATAAAGATAGTAGAGCTTCCAAACTATACAAAAATATAGGTGAATCAGACGAAGAAGTTCAGTCATGAATATCAAAGCTGGATAGAGTTTCTTGAACATCCCACTCGGCTAACATCATAAAAACTATTGTTAAGCGTCTGCGACTAAGTGCCTCAGTTACACAGTTACCCTTCCCCGGGGTATACTGGATATCGAAGTCATAGGTCATAAGGGATTCAAGCCAATGTTGTTGCCGCATCTTGAGCTCTTTCTAAGAAAACAGATACTTAAGGGATTTATTATCAGTGAAGAGAGTAAACTGCTTCCCAAGCAAATAATGACGCCAAATCTTTAAAAAAAATACGATAGCATCTAACTTAAGATCATGAGTAGCATATCGAACTTCGTTTGGTCGTAACTGACAAGAAGCATAAGCAACGACTCTATCACGTTGCATTAACACATCACACAAACCACATTGACTTGCATCAGTATAGATGACAATATCTTGGCTCCCTTCCCGAAACACAACAACAAGAGATGTGTGAGAAATTCCTTCAATCTTTGAAAGGAAGACTCATACTTATCAGACCAAACAAAGTAGACTCCCAATTTAGTGAGGCTAGTCAGAGGAAGCACGATACGAGAGAAATCTTTAATAAAGCGATGATAGTACTCGACTAGAGAAAGAAGCTACAAATCTCATGAACATTCTTGGACCTTTTCCAATTCTAGATGGCCTCAATCTTATAAGGATCGACAGAAATACCCTTAGCTGAGACAGCATGGCCAAGAAATCAAACTTGCTTTTCCAAAAATTGGAACTTAAATAATTTCACTTTAAGCTGATAATGATGAAGCGTACTCAAGACAATGCGCAAATAATTAGCATGCGCGACTTCAGATTTGGAATACACAGGAATATCATCATTGGACACTAAAACAAACTTATCGAATATTCATGGAATGCCTTATTCATGAGAACAACAAAGTACATAAGAGCGTTCGTCAGACCGAATAACATAGCGAACCATTCATAAGAACCATAACGAGTGCGGAAAGCAGTAAGGGTTATGCTATCCTCCATAACTCAGAGCTGATGAAATCCTATGGCAAGAGCAAGCTGGGAAAATATCTTAGCTCCACTCAATTAATCGAATATATCATTGATCCTAAGCAATGGATAGCGGTTCTTAATGGTTAATTCTTCTAGCTTGTGGTAGTCTTTGCATAGCATAAGAGTCCCATCGGACTTCCTCATGAATACCACTACGACATCCTATGACGAAGAACTAGATTGAATAAAATGCTTAGACTCAAGCTTGAGAAGTTGTTACTTAAGCTCCTCAATCTCCTTAGTCGACACCCGAGTGAAAAGCCAAGTAACGGGCCATGCTCCAAGAATCAAATTTGTATAACACTTTATAGCCCGTTTGGGTAGCCAACCCGAAATTGGCTCAAATAGATTTGGAAAATCTCATACAACAAAGATGCAAGATACATCACTCTTGCCATCATGGTCTCTAGACTCGATAGAAAATAAAGAAGCCAATGAATTAGGATCAACATCCTTCAGAACGATAGATAGCTAATCCGATGAGTAAGGATGTCAAAGATATAAGGTCCACTCGACATAAAGAATCCTGGCCTCATATCGCACAAGCAGTTCATGCCAAGTATCATATCGAAACCCAAAGAGTATATCATGTGCAGATTCACGTGGAAAGAATAACCACAAATAAATAACTCAATGTCACTACACAACAAGCTGAGCGTTGCATATCCTCCAATAGGTTTCACAATCTGAAGAGTAGTCAATAAACATACCACATTCATAGACAAAGCAACAACAAGTTCGTTTGATGCGAATGAATGTGACACACCCATATCGAATAGAACTCGAATAGAACGATCTCTAAATAAAATTGAACCCTCAAGAATAGAAGGCATACCTCTAGATTGAGATCAACCTCCAAGTGCACTAGCCACATTGAGATTACCACAATTAGGCTTTTTAAGCCTCTTAGGACACAATGAAATCTCGTGGTGCTTCTTTTTACAATATCTGCACATACGTTGCTTAGAACAAGCTTGAACGAAATGGTTGAATAAATCGCAATTGTAACACCCCTTCACTGAAGCAGAAGGAGGTGTCACCTGAGTTTGAGAACTAGAAATAATCTGCTTCTTCCTTCTATTATGATGAAAGGACTTAGATTTGGAAAATGGGAAGTGCTTCTTATTTGGATTCCCCAAAAGTTAGCCTCATCATTATTCTTCTCCTTCTTGATTGCCTCGAGATGGAGAGTTCCATCGACAAGCTCTTCAAATGACAACTTCAACTATAACATAAGAGGCTTCTTCAAGTATTTCTTATATCTTCTTACAAACTTAGGTTCTTCTTGTAGGACGTTGAAATATGCTCTAACCCATACTTCGATAAAACCTCGAAAGACGAAACACACTCCAAAATAAACTTGAGCTTGAGGAAGCGACGAACAAGAATCTCTTTTCCCAACTCCAAAATAAACTTAAGCTCGAAACGCTCACGAAACCGCTTCCATTCCAAGGAAGCTTCATCAACCTTAGCAATTAACAACTCATACCAATCTAGGGTCCTCCCTTTCAATGCACTAGATGATACAAGGACTCTGTGATGATCAGAAGTTTCCATACGTGTGAATATATGCTCCTACCTATGGACCCAAGCCTGAACTTCAAGAATTGTCTCTATGCCTACAATCGGTTTACCTCCTAGGTGAGAGGAAATTACAACACAAGCGGGTGAATGCTAATCTATGGGGAGGAGAAGAGCAAGGTGAAGCTGGAGGCTGAGCGCTCCTAAGGAGATCCAATAACTCCAATAACTGATTGATGGATAAAGGAACCGCCTCAGGGCAGGGATCACTAGTTGTTCGGGTGTTCTCAATAGGCTACGGGCCACTGGATGGCTCAACTCTATTTTGAGGGCCTAGACCACTAGTCGGTCCATAACCTGAAGGTTTCCCTCTACAACGGCCAACCATCAACTATAAAAGTACATAAGATAGGATTATACAGAATTAAAATTCACATTCCTAAACGCATTCTTATATACAATTCAGCTAAATGCCAAAGAAGTTAAGGATATGAAAACGATCACTTAGGTCGGGATATAATGCTAGTATGAGTATTATACATTGATGTATCACAAGGTGTGTAACAACCCGTATTTTATGGTATTATAATTAATCTATTTAATTATATAAATAGTAATTCAGAGAATTAAATGGTCGTTAAATTAAACTATATGGATTATTTATTAATATAAATAATAGAATAATATATATAATTCAGAAATAATCAGAAATATTGGAATTCACAATACTCTGTGAATTGGGTTATTTCTAAGATTTAATTCAGTTAGAATCTGAATTAGAGTCACGAATATATTATTTAAGCGGAGTTTGAACGTAGAATTATAATATTATTTTAATCGAGCTTGAAATGGCACGGTAGTTCGCTATTTGGCGATTTGAACTTCAACCGAATATACATCGTCCGTTTTAAATCGGATTTCTGTGAAACAAGAAACTCAGGAGCTGGTGAAGTATATTTTTCTAGTGGAAGAGAAAAATCAGGATTTCGTCATGTAGATTTTGAGTTATGTCCAAATCAAATTTTCAGAAAAACAGCGCCATAACCATTTTAAAGCCATAATGGTTTATTTAATTGTATAAAAGGATTTAAAATATAAATCGAATATCAATATAACTCTGATGATGGAATATCGAGTTATAAATCCCGATATGGAGCTGTGTGATACTCTTTGTGAATATATATGATAATATAAATTTATTTATATTTAATTTAATTATTTTTAAATATATTTATATATTTAAAAGGGTCATTTAAAGCTTTAAAAATAGCCAGTTTTACAAATGACCTCCATTTTCGATGAAACAAATTTCTTTGGGTCCGTAATGTCAAATTGTATCTGCATGTCAATTTCCGTGATTTTTAGATATCATGTGTGATTACACGATTTTTTAGAAGATAGAACCGAATATAAAATGTTAAAATAAAATATCTTAAAAATATCTAAAATATCTAAATTAACCTATAAATATTCTTAACAACTCTAACCTAATTTCATTCATTTCTCTGGTCCATTTTTCCGCCGTCTTCTTTCTTGTTCTTCAGAAAAAAAATCACAAGTAATAAAAATCAAAAGAAAATCAAATATAGATCTACAAATCCTAATACTCATATAGATAAGTTGCCTCAGGGTTTCTCTTCGATTCAGTATCAATTTTAAGGCTTGCGATGCATGTTAGAGGTGTTCGAAAATCAATAGTAGATCTAGGGTTCATGAAATGGCCAAGTTGAAGCATGAATCCGAGATTTTGAATACGTATTTGTGTTTGTGGTGTTGAGAGGCGTGGTTGTGAGAATTTGGGGTTGTTCGGTGGTCATTGATGTCGCCACCTTACTGTTTGCAGCGAGGAGATGTTGAACGACGCAATGAAGATGGTGGCTCGAGTTCAAGGATAATGGTGCGGTTGTGTCGAGATTTGGACGAGGGATATGATGGTGTTTTTGGTTGGGATTTCTGAAACACCCCACCTCCATTAAGGTCACTCATAAAGGGAATGCCTTAACTTCGGTGGAGGTTTATAAGTAAAAGTCACAGATAAAACACAAGACAGATATAAACACATATGTATAAGAAGCAGAAAACAAACAGACTTTCATTTCATAAATACGTGTTCATGCAAAACATTTCCATAATTGTCTCATAATAACTTCCAAAACATTACATCATCATTTCTGTCTTGATTATTAAATAAAGAAGCATAAAACATAATAAAAGCTGCATAAATCCCCCATAGAATGTGACCAAAAGCCATAGCCAAGGAAAGAGAGTCCAAACCATACATCTACTATCTTGAAGACTGCAAAGAGTCTGACTAAGCTGGGTTGTTTCCCCCCTGTGGACCTTGGGGGGAGAAACAGAAGAAAAGAAGACGAAAGAAAAATAGAGTCAGACATAAAGCCTGGTAAGTCTAGTGACTCTTCAGTATGAGAATAAGAAAAAGGGCATGATAGGTATAAACTGGAAATAGGAAAGTATCATAAACTAAGATAAAGCAGTTTGAACCGAATATACTATCGCACCCCACACTATATCTCTGCACCTACTTGCATTGTCTCAACTGGCACCCCATGATCGGGGTAAAGTGATCCCCTTTCTAAAGGTAGACTCCTACTCGTAAAATCATATGTGTCATACGGCCACCAATGATTTTAGATACCTATGCTAGTCCCACCAAGGGGTGTATCAAGTCCCATGGTGGCGGCCCGACACAATCCTAGAATGCATAGGTTATACTACTGGTGCCCAGTGCCCTGTTTGTCTGCTCTGAAGTGTACGCACGCCCGCACTCCGTTAGAACCCACACTGCTACACCAGCCGCCGTTGCTTTTGACCGCTTACAATCATCCTAGTAATCGTGCCCTACCCTGCCTAGTTTCACGGTACCATGATACCTAATTGGGTTACTACTGAAATGGGTCCCCGTTACTAGGGGTTTCTAGTCAAACATGTTAAGTGGTTAAGTGTCTGTATTTACCTAACCTCACTCATCAGTTTAATTAACATGTTGAATTGGTTAAGTGTTTTAGTTAACTTAACCCTACCATCCTGACTTGTCTGTCCTTAGCTTTTTAAAGCACTGACCACTCACATTAGACAGGTATTGTTATGGTTACTAGATGCACCGGTCGGTTCCGGGCATGTTTACACCATAACTCAGTCTTACCTCGGGTCCTTATTGGGCTGAATGCTTAACCTCTCACATTGGATAGGTATTGTTGTGATTACTGCACAGCCGAACGGGTCCGGGCAGGTTTACATCACAACTCAATCCAACCTCGGGTTAAGCATACTCGTATTTTCTAAATTTACATATTTGTCTCTATTACTTGTTATATGTAAATTTGTTAACAATTAAATGTTGTGGCCCACTTTCCAAGTTCATCATTTTGGTATAAGAATTTTATACCATTTAAATGCCACCAATTATTGGCATGTGCCAAACATGCCAATACCTATATTTTTCACCAATTTATGTCAAATTACCTATAATTACCAATTTTTCCCAATGTTACCCCGTCTAAATATTAGGCTAAAAATCTTAGCCTAATTTTTCGTCCGCATGATTGTTAACATATTAGGCTAAAAACCTAGCCTAATTTAGCGTACACAAAATTGGCATAAAGAAATTCATTAACATAAACAAGACATAGGTGTAAACTTGGCATTATCGGCATAGTCAATATGAACATCATAGGTGTGAACTTGCAACATAGGCTAAATCAACATACATATATGTGAATTTGCAACATAGACTAAATCAACTTACATATATGTGAATTCGCAACATAGGCTAAATTAACTTACATATATGTGAATTTGCAACATAGGCTAAATCAACTTACATATATGTGAACTTGCAACATAGGCTAAATCAACTTATCTATATGTGAACTTAGATTGAAATAGGGATATAACTAAATAGGTGTCACATGAATTAGCATATGATTTAGACAACATAAGCCTAAACATGTTTAGATCTAGGCATAACATCGAACATCACTAGCATATGACAAGAATATGACATGTCCATAAAGTATGTATAATTTTATCACATGTGTGAACTAGATCCAATCATATGTCCAATTATAACATGAAACATGTATTAAAGTGGATCTTGGCATGGATCCAATGATGAACTTGCAACTTTTGTATAAACAAATGAGCATGTATATAAACTTAATCAATTAGGCATAGAGGTTTAGCATAAAGTATATACATGAGATCTTAATCACGTACAACCTATATAATCACATAAACATATAGGTGTAGATATGAACCAAATAACTTGTATATGAATTTGAATAGATCCAACATCAACTAGATTAATCCACAAACATTCTAGTGGATCCAACATTAAGTTAGTTATATCACAAACATCCAATACCATTCACAACACAATCATTGCAACACATAAATATGAATTAACATCGTCGTTATACAATAGCACAATTCCATTTCCATTTTACATCGAATAAAATCTTAATTTTATTCCCATCGGAAAAATCACTATACTTACAACAAACGACGAACTTGAATTCTGGATTCTGAGTTCTGAATTTGCAATGCTTTCCTTTGGGTAGATAAATGTTGTTTGATTCTTGTTTTTACTTTAGTTTTAATCGTCTCTAATCTTTCTTCAAGCGGGGGGTACTCTTGGCTTCCTTCCAGCAGCATGACGGCTCTAGCTCTATTTTATTTGTGTAAATTTAGGTTGGAGACTAAGGTTGTTTATATATAATTTCAAACTAATTAGAGCTGTCGATGAAGCTAGAGTTAATCAAGGCCATCCATCTAAAGAGAAGCCAATCAGAAAGTGACAAATCAGCCCTAGTGACACAGTCAAGCCCCAGAAACCGAGCCAGGACCAGACCAAGCAGGTCAGGTCGACCAAGCAGGTCCCCCAGGTCGACTACATAGTCGACCTGGGTACCCAGGTCAACTCCTAGGTCGACCTGGGTCCTGGGCAGGAAAATTCCCGCCCAGCCCAGTTCTGGTCCAGTTTTGAATTTTGAACATGTTTTCGGGCTGTTTGAATTTTAAATCAAATTCTAAAACTTCCGGAGGTCATAACTCCTTTGTATGGAGTCCGATTTACGCAAACTCGGACTTTATCTCAAGCAGAATTCCGAGACGAAATGGCATAACCCGTTTCCCTTAATTCTTTCATTTAGAATTAATTATAGTTTAATTTGTTAATTTACTGTTAATAGAAAATTTGGGGTGTTACATTCTCCTCTCCTTAAAGGATTTCGTCCCCGAAATCTTCAAGTATAGAAGAATGTATATCCTAACATCCAATCGTCCATCTACTCAACCAACAAACACAGGCGCCCATTGTCCTTAAAAGACTTCTAATGCTTCATGATCATATGCATAGTGTGTGTATATGTCCTTATCTAATGCAAAAATTAGGCGGTCTACTGATTCAATTGACCTCCGTAATGCGAATCATGTAAGTGTCATGAATCCATTATGTATGCCAATTTTCCCTACTAATAATTCTACATGAGTGCGCAATCATTCATACAAATGCGACATCCATATGGCAACATATCTAGTTTCAACCATGTACAAATATGAATACATATATGCATATGCAATATGAAGTGACTGAGCCAATCTAAAACCTAGGTTGTGTGTGTATATGCATCCACGAGCAACCACTTGCAGCCATCAATCATAACATGTTTCAATTACATGTTTACATCCAAAGGGGTTTCTACCTAAGGATAAAGGATAATATCGAGGAGATATACCTAAAAAGATAGATACAAGCACAACATAAGGAAAAAGAGAAATCAAAGATGTACCCTCAAAAAGAAAAGGTTAGGCCATGCGAATTCTTTCCTCAGTTTCCCAAGTCGCATCATCCTCGGCGTCGCTTCATTGAACTTTGACAAGCTTGACTTCGCGGTTGCGTAGCTTTTTCACTTCAGTTCCTAAGATGTGGGTTGGAGCTCTCCTCACAGTTGCTTCGCGTTCCACTTCGGCTTCTTCTATAATGCTTAGCTCCACCACTTCCGCAGATTCATGTAAACATTTTCGGAGATGAGAGACGTGAAAGACATTGTGAATTCCAGCCAACCTTTCAGGCAGCTCAACTCTATAAGCCATCTTCCCAATCTTCTCGATGATAGGGAATGGTCCTACAAATCTTGATTCTAGCTTTCTTGCGGATCCAAAGCGAACAACGTTCCTTAAGGGAGATACCTTAAGGAAAACCCTGTCCCCAACCTCAAACTCAAAGTCGGTCCTTCTTTTGTTTGCATAGGATTTCTGTCTATCTTGGGCAGTCTTCATTTTCCTTTGTATCAAGTCCACTTTTTCTGAAGTCTCTCTAATCATGTCTGGCCCAAGTATAAGCTTGTCTATGGACTCCCACCAACAAGTTGGTGATCGGCACGGTCCTCCATACAAAGCTTCGAAGGGTGGCATGCCGATGGTGGCTTGGTAGCTGTTGTTGTAGGGGAATTCCACTAAAGGAAGATGATCCTCCCATGTTCCTCCAAAGTCAAGAACGTACAGTCTCAGAAGATCTTCTAATACTCTATTCACCCTTTTCGTCTGACCATCAGTTTGCGGGTGATAGGCCGTACTCAAGCATAATTGTGTGCCTACAACTTCTTGCAGACTCCGCCAAAATTCGGTTGTAAAGATAAGATCTCGGTCACTCACTATGCTGGAGGGTATTCCACGGAGTCTAACTATTTCCTTGAGATAAAGAGAAGCTAGAGACGAGGCAGTCCTTCTAGTCTTGATTGGTATAAAGTGGGCGATTTTTGTGAGCCTGCCACTATTACCCAAATGCTAGTATTGCCCCTTTTTGACCTAGGCAACCCATCAATGAAGTCCATTGAAATGCTATCCCGCTTCCATTGTGGGACTTCTAGAGGATTAAGCAGTCCTCCAGGCTTCTTTTGTTCCGCCTTGACCTTTTGGCATATCACGCACTTAGAAACAAAATCTGCCACATCCTTCTTTATGCCGCTCCAATAGAAAACTCTCTTTACGTCCTTGTACATCTTGTCTCCATCTGGGTGTATTGTTATCTTGGAATGATGTGCTTCCTCGAGAACCATCTTTACTAAATCCCTTGCTTGTGGGATGCATAGTCTTCCATCCCACCTTAGCCAACCCTTATCATCGATGGAGTACCTATTGAGGTGACTGGAAGTTTCGCCCCTAATTAGTTTATCAATCACATCCACAAGCTGAGGGTCTTCACGTTATGCGACCCCTATTGAGTCTAAAAGAGTGGGTCATACTTCTAGTGATGCCAACAAACCAGGTACAAAATCAGAGGAGGGCCTAAGTCAAAACTGGCTATATACACCAAGCTTTGCCTTTCTACAAAGAGAGGGCTTATGGTCAACTTCTTTCTACTCAAGGCTTCTGCTACTACGTTGCCCTTGCCAGGAGTATAAGAAATCTCAAAATCATAGGAGGCAAGGAACTCCATCCACCTTTGTTGCCTCAAGTTAAGATCTTTCTACGAGAAAAGATACTTCAACGATTTATGGTCAGTATAAAATTCGAACTTATCACCTAGGAGATAATGGCGCCAAGACTTGAGCGCAAAGACGATGGAGGCCAATTCAAGATCATGTGTTGGGTAGTTCTTTTCATGAACTTTCAATTGTCTTCCACCATAAGCTACTATCTTCCCTTCTTGCATCAGAACAGCGCCTAGTCCCGTACCACAAGCATCCGTGTATACTGTGAACATCTTGCTTACATCAGGCAAAGTCAGAAATTGGGCTGTTGTAAGAGCCCTTTTTAAGCTTTGGAAAGCATTATCACAATCCAAATCCCAAGCAAATGCTAGATTCTTCTTTGTTAGCCTTGTGAGTGCTACCGGCTAGCCCAAGAAAGCTTCGGACTTCGGTTGCATTTCTTGGTGTCTTCCAATCCTGCACTACCACCACTTTCGCGGGGTCCACAGCTAACCTCTCTTTGGACACTACATGTCCAAGAAACCTTACCTCTTCTCTCCAGAAGTGGCACTTGGAGAATTTTGCTTTTAGCTGATGTGCACGGAGAGTATCCATGATTTCCTTCAGATACTGAGCATGTTCTTCCTCATTCTTTGAGAAGATCAAAATATCGTCTACGAAGACCACCACGAACTTATTGAGGAATTCTCTGAACACCCTGCTCGTTAGGTCTACGAAATAAGCGGGTGCGTTTGTCAAGCTGAAAGGCATGACAAGCCACTCGAAGAAACCGTCTAGGGTTCTGAACGTCGTTTTATCAATGCTATCTTCAGCTGCCCTTAGCTGATGGAACCCAGTAGCCAGATCAAGTTGGGAGAAGAACGACGCACCTACAAGTTGATCAAACAAATCGTCTATTTTGGGAAGCGGGTGCCTATTCTTCTTAGTCGGCTTGTTTAGCTCCCTATAGTCCACAAAAAGACGTAGTGAGCCATCTGCTTTGGTGGCGAACACCACTGGAGCACCCCATTCCGAGATACTCTGCCTTATAAATCCCTTCTCGAGAAGCTTCTTAACTTGCTTACTGAGCTCCTTTCTCTCCTTTGGAGCCATGTGTCTGACGGGTAAAGCTACGGGCTTTGCATTATCAATAAGATATATGCGGAAGTCTATTTCCCGCCTCAGAGGTAAGCCCTTCACCTCTTCAAAGACATCCGGATATTCACGGACTACTCTAACCGACTGCAAGTTCTCAACAGAAGCATCAAGCGACTCTAGATAACTAAGCATAACAGCATTCAAGGGATTACAAGAAATTTCTAGAGTGTTACCGAGCCGAGTCAAGAGTCTAACCACTCTTTTGTCACAATCAAGAATGGCGCCATTACTGGACAACAAGTCCATGCCTAAGATCAGTCCATATCCCGAGAAGCCCAAAACAAAGGCACTACACCTAAACTCAACACTTAGAATAGAGATTTTCAAATCCAAAAAAACCATTGACAAACAAGCTGAGCCCCCAATTGGATTTGAAACAACCAAGGGATCTTCTACCATATTAGTGTCTAGGTGCAGAGATTCCACTAAAGCAGAAGAAATAAAGGAGTGTGATGTACTAGAATCAAAGAGAGTGCAAACTGGATAATCATAGAGATAAAATAAGCTTTCTACAGAAATATTTCTACCTCGTTCCTGCGGAGGTGCCACCAGCGCGTGAACCTGTCCCCCTGAAGTGGATCCAGTTCTCTGTCTCTGCCCCCGCTTCTTTGGGCAGTCCTTAGCCATGTGTCCAGTCTCGCCGCAATGGAAACAACTACCATTCATCTTCGCCTTCTTCTTTCTGCAGTCTTTCACTATATGTCCAACAATGCCACAGAAATTACACTTTCTTTTTTCACGGGGTTTGTTGTTCTTCCCGCATTTCTTTGAATCAGCCTTCTTGTTCTGTGACCCTTCCCCCTTCTTGTCTTGAGGCACTTCTGCTTTTGCCCCTTTCTTGCCTTTATCTTCCTCGTGTAGGAGCGCCATGTCCACCAAGCTTTCATAAGTCGCTCCCATGGGTATATAGGTCATAGCAAGGCTATGTAGAGGCTCATTCAGACCTTTGATGAAGCGAAGGGCCTTCTTGTGTTGGGTGTTTACTAAATCCAGCCCAAATCTGGCCAGCTGATTAAACTGATTGACGTACTCCCTGATCGTCATACTCCCTTGTTCAAGAGTTAGGAACTTCTCCATCTGCAGGCTTCTTTCAGCTTGGGAGAGGAATTTCATCTCAAACCTCATCTTGAAATCTTCCCAAGTTTCCAGTGGCCTCTCAGCATGGGTAACTTCCCACCAGTAGGAAGCTTCATCTTTAAGCAACCACACTGCTAGCTGTATCTTTTGCCTGTCGTCAACTTCAAAGATGATGAACAAATCTTCGGTCTCCTTCAGCCAGTTCCTTGCTACCACAAAGGATTCAGTTCCATAAAAGTCCTTTCCACCCATAGCCTTGAAGTCTCTACACATCTTAGTGAAAGTATTTCCATGAGGAGGAGGAGGAGGAGGAGGAGAAGGAGGAACCGCTGCCACTGTGGGAGGAGGAATGTCTTCTAGGCCCGCACCATTGGCCCTAGCCTCTAGGTACCTTCGGAACCAGCCAGATATCGGTACTCCTTCTGGAAGCTTAAGATCTCCAGACATGCTGGAACAAAAAAGGAAAGTATTCAAGACTAAATGATAGAGAGATAGTGCGTATGGCTTTGGAGGACAATGCCTTTTAAAAACAATGCTTTTCCTTGAAAAAATATGCTTCTTTATACTTCTCTTTTGAAAATAGTTTCAAAAACCTTTATCTAATCTGATAAATCTGTGCTCCGATACCAAGTGAAACACCCCACCTCCATTAAGGTCACTCATAAAGGGAATGCCTTAACTTCGGTGGAGGTTTATAACTAAAAGTCACAGATAAAACACAAGACAGATATAAACACATATGTATAAGCAGCGGAAAACAAACAGACTTTCATTCCATAATACGTGTTCATACAAAACATTTCCATAATTGTCTCATATTAACTTAGAAAACATTACATCATCATTTCTGTCTTGATTATTAAATAAAGAAGCATAAAACATAATAAAAGCTGCATAAATCCCCCATAGAACGTGTCCAAAAGCCATAGCCAAGGAAAGAGAGTCCAAACCATACATCTACTATCTTGAAGCTTGCAAAGAGCTTGACTAGGCTGGGTTGTTTCCTCCCTGTGGACCTGGGGGGAACGGAAGAAAAGAAGATGAAGGAAAAATAGAGTCAGACATAAAGCCTGGTAAGTCTAATGATTCTTCAGTATGAGAATAAGAAAAAGGGCATGATAGGTGTAAACTGGAAATAGGAAAGTATAATAAACTAAGATAAAGCAGTTTGAACCGAATATACTATCGCACCCCACACTATATCTCTGCACCTACTTGCATTGTCTCAACTGGCACCCCATGATCGGGGTGAAGTGGTCCCCTTTCTAAAGATCGACTCCTACTCGCAAAATCATATGTGTCATAAGGCCCCCAATGATTGTAGATACCTATGCTGGTCCCACCATGGGGTGTATCAAGTCCCATGGTGGCGTCCCGACACAATCCTAGAATGCATAGATTATACTACTGGTGCCCAGTGCCCTGTTTGTCTGCTCTGAAGTGTGTGCACGCCCGCACTCCATTAGAACCCACACTGCTGCACCAACCGCCGTCGCTTTTGACCGCTTACAATCAGCCCGATAACCGTGCCCCACCCTGCCTATTTTCAGGGTACCATGATACCTAATTGGGTTACTGCTGAAATGGGTCCCCGTTACTAGGGTTTTCTAGTCAAACGTGTTAAGTGGTTAAGCGTCTGTATTTACCTAACCCCACCCATCAGTTTAATTAACATGTTGAATTGGTTAAGTGTTTTAGTTAACTTAACCCTACCATCCTGACTTGTCTGTCCTTAGCTTTTTAAAGCACCGACCACTCACATTAGACAGGTATTGTTATGGTTACTGGATGTGCCAGTCGGTTTTGGGCAGGTTTACACCGTAACTCAGTCTAACCTCGGGTCCTTATTGGGCTCAATGCTTAACCTCTCACATTGGATATGTATGGTTGTGATTAATGGACACCCGGGCGGGTCCGGGCAAGTTTACATCACAACACAATCCAACCTCGGGTTAGGCATACTCGTATTTTCTAAATTTACATATTTGTCTCTATTACTTTTTATATGTAAATTTGTTAACAATTAAATGTTGTGGCCCACTTTCCAAGTTCATCATTTTGATATAAAATTTTTATACCATTTAAGTGCCACCAATTACTGGCATGTGCCAAACATGCCAATACATATATTTTTCACCAATTTATGTCAAATTTCCTATAATTACCAATTTTTCTCAACGTTACCCCATCTAAATATTAGGCTAACAATCTTAGCCTAATTTTTCGTCCGCATGATTTTTAACATATTAGGCTAAAAAACTTAGCCTAATTTAGCATACAAAAATTGGCATAAAGAAATTCATTAACATAAACATGACATAGGTGTGAACTTGGGATTATCGGCATAGTCAATATGAACATCATAGGTGTGAACTTGCAACATAGGCTAAATCAACCTACATATATGTGAATTTGCTACGTAGACTAAATCAACTTCAATATATGTGAATTTGCAACATAGGCTGAATCAACTTACATATATGTGAATTTGCAACATAGGCTAAATCGACTTACATATATGTGAACTTGCAACATAGGATAAATCAACTTATCTATGTGTGAACTTGCATTGAAATAGGGATCTAACTAAATAGGTGTCACATGAATTAGCATATGATTTAGACAACATAAGCCTAAACATGTTATCTTGGCATAACATCGAACATCACTAGCATATGACAAGAATATGACATGTCCATAAAGTATGTATAATTTTATCACATGTGTGAACTAGATCCAATCATATGTCCAATTATAACATGGAACATGTATTAAAGTGGATCTTGGCATAGATCCAATTATGAACTTGCAACTTTTGTATAAACATATGAGCATGTATATGAACTTAATCATTGTGGCATAGAGGTTTAGCATAAAGTATATACATGAGATCTTAATCAAATACAACCTATATAATCACATAAACATATAGGTGTAGATATGAACCAAATAACTTGTATGTGAATTTGAATTGATCCAACATCAACTAGATTAATCCACAAACATTCTAATGGATCCAACATTAAGTCAATTATATCACAAACATCCAATACCATTCACAACACAATCATTGCAATACATAGATATGAATTAACATCGTAGTTATACAATAGCCCAATTCCATTTCCATTTTACATCGAATCAAATCTTAATTTTATTCCCATCAGAAAATTCACTATACTTACAACAAACGACGAACTTGAATTCTAGATTCTGAGTTCTGAATTTGCAATGCTTTCCTTTGGGTAGATAAACGTTGTTTGATTCTTGTTTTTACTTTACTTTTTCTCGTCTCTAATATTTCTTCAAGTGGAGGCTACTCTTGGCTTCCTTCCAGCAGCATGACGGCTCTAGCTCTATTTTATTTGTGTGAATTTAGGTTGGAGACTAAGGTTGTTAATATAGAATTTCAAACTAATTAGAGCCGTCGATGAATCTAGAGTTAATCAAGGACATCCATCTCAAGATAAGCCAATCAGAAAGTGACAAATCAGCCTTAGTGACACAGCCAAGCCTCAGAAACCGAGCCAGGACTAGACCAAGCAGGTCAGGTCGACCAAGCAGATTGACCTGTAGGTCGACCCCCAGGTCGACTATATAGTCAACCTGGGTACCCAGGTCGACTCCCTGGTCGACCCCTTGGTCGACCTAGGTCCTAGGCAGGAAAATTCCTGCCCAGCCCAGCTCTGGTCCAGTTTTGAATTTTGAACATGTTTTCGGGCTGTTTGAATTTTAAATCGAATTCTGAAACTTCCGGAGGTCATAACTCCCTCATACGGAGTCCGATTTACGCAAACTCGGACTCTATCTCAAGCAGAATTCCGGGATGAACGCAATGGCATAACCCGTTTCCCTTAATTCTTTCATTTAGAATTAAGTATACTTTAATTTGTTAATTTACTATTAATAGAAAATTCGGGGTATTACAATTTCCGTTGAGAAATGGAGGAGGAGGGAAGGCTTGAAGGTACGGCAATGTCAAAAGCTGGAGTCTATGTTCCAGTGGAGAAGGTATTTTCGGGGGAGATGGTCCAAGCGGGCTGGGTTGTTAGTGAAGCGGGCTGGGCCAAAAATGAATAAGTAAGGCCCATTGTTTAATTAAAAGTTTAGTCTATTTAAATTCAAATAAGTGTATTAAATTGAAATTACGATACCTCAGACATATGTTAACAAAATTCAGCAAAATAGGATCCGATAGGATCGGATGGACGGACACGATACAATGGAACTGGCTAGGAGTGAATTGGAGCTCGTTGCAATTTGTAGCGAAATAAATTGTCCGTCTGAATCAACAAACGCAAATCGTTATTTAACAGTTAACGCGAAATGTGAGTAAAACTCACCAACTTTAAACAGTTATATTTTTACAACATATTTTTAGCACTGATAATTATCTGTTGATTGCTGTGTGTTAACTGTTTGGTGGAATTGCTTATGTATTGGTTAAAATTATAGATAACGATATATATATAAATTGTTAATCAAATATTGATTCTGTTTAGCAGAATATTTCATATTGAAATGAAATCGATGTTAGTTATATTGTTTAACATCTATGATGTAGGGAAACAGGTTGGAGGGACCTAACTAGGTTCCTCAATATATGAAATACTGTTTTGTTTCATATATTGTGATATATGATGTGATATATATTCTAGTGTTGATTTTGTGGGTTTGAGTGATATCGATCACTGTTATTTGGTATTTTAAATACCGTAAGAAATACTGGGATGTAAAAAGAGGATTTTCAAAGTATATTTTGAAAATAAATTATTTATATAAAATCAATGAATTTTATATATAAAAGGAAAATATTTGTAAAACAAATATAAAGGAAAATACTTGTAAAACAAATATAAAGGAAAATATTTGTAAAACAAAATTAAAAGTAATTATTTATAAATAGAAATAAAAGGAATTATTTATAGATAGAATTAAAAGGAATTATTTATAAATGTAATTAAAAGGAATATTTATTTAGAAAATAAATAGAAGAGAAAAAGGAAATATTTGTAAAACATTTACAAATAAAAGAGAAAAAGAAAATAAATAAAATTAAAAAGGGAATTTTTGTAAAACATTTATAAATAGTTTTATAAAGGAAATATTTATTTAGGAAATAAATAAAGTTATCAAAGGAAATATTTATTTAGGAAATAAACAAAGTTATAAAAGGAAATATATATTTAGGAAATAAAAGGAAATATTTATACGAAATAAATATAGACAAATAGAAAAGGAAGTATTTGTAATCGAACAGAGTTATCAAATATAATGTATTTGAATAAGAGTTAGTCAATTAGAGTTAACCAGTTAGAGTTAATCAATTAGAAATAATTGATTAGAGTTAGAGTTAATCGATAAGAGTTAACCAGTTAGAGTCAATTAGATAGAGTAACCAGTAAGAGTTAACCAGATAGAGTTAATTGAACATAGTTAATCGAATTAGGATTAATTGAATATTAGTTATTCAATTAGAGTTGATCGAGTATAGTTATTTGAGATAGAGTTAGTCAAACATAGTTATTCAGGATGAGTTGCCATTTCATATGACTGCTAGCGTAATTCGCAGGGCTGCAGATAGCCTACGGCGGTCGGATGTTTCCTGAGGGAATCAGGCGTAACCATTGTGATCGCTGCGATCTAGAGTCAAGCGAATGGAGTTAAATCGAGTATTAGCCATTCGCAATAAAGTTAAAACAGACATAGTTATTCGAATATAAGTTAATCAAATATTAGTTATTCAATAGGAGTTATATAAGTTGAGTTAACCAAGTAAGTTAATCAAGTTGAGTTAATCGAGTTGAGTTAGTCAAGATGAGTTAATCAAACCGAGTTAACCCAAATGAGTTAATCCAAAGGAGTTATTCGAAATAGTTTATTCGAATAGAATTAAAGGAGTTATTCGAAATTGTTTATTCAAATAGAATTAAAGGAGTTATTCGAAATAGTTTATTCGAATAAAAATAAAAGAGAGTTAATCGAATGTAAATCATTCGAAGAGAGTTAATCGAATGTAAATCATTCGAAGAGAGTTAATCGAATGTAAAACATTCGAAGAGAGTTAATTGAAATATAAGTTATTCGAAGAGAGTTAATCGTCGAATTTGATTATATCGAATTCAGGAAAGTATTTATACTTTCCGGTTTTTTAATCAAGATTTGCTTATTTATAAATTCGGTGTTTATTTATTTATTCAAATTGAAGAATAAAAGTTATATTTGAAGTTAGATATTTCAAAAGTAGGGATTATAACGCTATAGTCATAATCAATGTTTTCAATAAAGAAGTGGATACGTAAATATAATCTGAGAGTTACGTAAGGAAGTTTGTTAAAGGTTTAAAAGATAAACTTTGTCTATTCCGAAGTTAAAACGTTGTTCAGTTAAGGTCTGAGAGGTAATTATACCCCAACTTGATTGACTTCCTTCTTAACTAAGGAATGGTTAAAGTTTGATAGTAAAGGTAGGTTAAGTGAATTTAGTTAATGAGCGTAATGGTTTGTTTTGGCATAGCGATGTTTATTTAAACATCAGTTTAAATCAAATGAAGGAGTTTTGGAAATGTTTTCCAAATAAGAATCAGAAATGTTTTCTGATAATAGAAAATAAGAAATGGGAATAAATATGGAAACGTTTTTCAGTGATTAATAACGTATATTTTCTAAGTTTAGAAAATAAGGATTTACGAATATATGAAAAGGGAAATAAGGAAATGAATAAATTAATGATAAATTAATTTAAAGGGATAAATGTTGAATGTTGATTGATCGATAAAATTTCCATCAGGAAATAATATCATTGTTTGCACACGTGTTTTTCTTTGATACTTAAATCACAGACTATCAAAGTTTTGACCATTTTTTCCATCATCAACACGGAGAGACCGGTTGGATTATTATCTGAGAACCACTCCGTATGGCGTTAGCATTTCGAATCAAATAGATCGAAGACAAATTGAAGACGGAGTTTATACAAGGGTTATTCTGGCAATCCCAGGTGGAAATTGCCTAAGATGGATTTACAGAATACTGCCTTCGGTTTGTCCAGTCCCAGGACAACATGAATGGACGAATGTTTGATAGAGTATATCTGGTAGATCACGTAAGTTGATAATTTCAAACGTATTTACGTTGGTGGCAGAGGAATTCGTTTCTCTTAGCTTATACCCGTGGTATTTTTGGGGAAATCAATTTGTGATTTGACAGGTATGACGATGTGGCATTCAAAGTGAATGAATGAGTAATCTGTTGAAAGATATGTTATGACCTCCAGCCTCATCAACTGGGAAATGACTGAAATCGGGCAGGCAGCATGGCTAAGTTGGTCGCACCCAAGTAAGGTATATTGTCACTATCTAGAGTATATTCATATTTGTTACTTATTTTAATTCTTTATCTCCCGGGAATGGTTATGTTGGTTTACCAACTGTAAGGTGACAATATATTTGATACACTCAAGCGAAATGAGTGGTCGGTCATGTGTGGCCGAGTTGCAAGATTTTCTTGTTGAACACCAGTGTATCGCTTCTGGAGTACACTGAGCAGAAGGTGGATCCATACCTTGTCATAGTTGGAATCCATTCCCCAAATAAGAGCCCACGGTTTTGATTGTATATTATATATGTAAAACGTTAGATGCAAGCGTTTCTACTAGATTTCTTGTAACAACCTGGAAATTCTGAGCCAATTTAAAAATTTTATTTTGGCAATTTTGATGAATTTTGAATATTTAAAATGATTTATTTTAAATAATGATGACGAGAAATTTATTTTGAATAGAATTAGACGTATATATTTATTTGAATCGTCATTAGAATAGAAATATTTTATTTTAAATATAAAAGGAATTGGAAATGGCGCGGTAGTTCGAAAATTCGATTTCAAATTTCAAATTTCAAATGAATGCACAGGATTCAAAATAAACCAGATTTTAGAGAAAAGAAAAATATTAGAATCTATTTGAGGATATCTTTCCAAGAATCAGAAAAATTGAAATTTCATAGCGGGAATCAAAAATTACGTCCAGCTGAAAATTCAGAATAGTCGTTATGGAATTCTGGCCCTTAAAAATGGAAATTTTGCAAACGACCTCGGTTTTCGACGAAACTACTTTTGTTGGATCTGGTATGTCAAGTTATTGCTATATTCCAAAATTTGTAATTTTCTGAATCAATGTGCGAGCATGGAAAAAGAAAACGTGTTTTTACAGTTTCAGTCAATTTCGATCAACCAGAAAATGGCCATTTTTCAAATGGTCTCAGAATTTGATGAAATTAGTTTTGTTAGGACCGTATCGTCAAGACAAAGCTAGAAAATATTTTTCGGGAATTTTTAGAGTCCGTATGTGGCCCCGATAAATTGAAATGTGCGTTCAAAATCAATATATAGATTTATATTTTGATTTTGACGAAAACTGATCGAAATGATCGAATTGGCTTACGTAACATATCCCATTGTGTTCGAAATAGGGTTAATTAGCTAGAGGCGACAGTCGGTAGGTTCGATTTTGGGTTCAAAAGAAAAGTTACCTTCCATGGACTAAAATAAATTAAATAAATAAAATATATACTCTCACCTCACCCCTCTCTTTCAATACCCGTCAGTTGAAAATAGAAAAAGAAAAAAGAAAAAACCAGCCGCCTCATCGATCCATCCTACCCCGATGTCGCGCCCCCCTCAACGGCGCCGCCGGCCTCTACAGCCCCCACTCTGATCTTCCTCTCTCCTTCCTCATCCTCGCTCCACAGCCACCGATTCGACCCCCCCCCCCACAAGCTATGAGACGCCGCACCCGAAACCCTAGCCACCCTAGGCCCCACCGCGCACCACCAAGTGCCCCCTCATCCACCGTGCGCCATCTTAGTCCCCCCCTTCTCATTGTAAGTTTTTTTCCTTCTTTGATTTAGGATTATTATTTTAAAAAGAAATGATTTTTAATTAGAAAAATCAATGTTTTTTTATATTATATAAAGATATAATATTTTTATATATATATGAATGTCATGTAATATGAACAAAAATGAGATTTTTTATATAAAAAAAAGATGTGATTTTTAACGGTGTAAAGATGAGATTTTTAATGTAAGGAAGGTGATATTTTTATTGTTGAAATGGCGAAGTAAAAATATAATTTTTGTATGTTCATAGTAAGGATAAAAATAGAAATTTTATCTATATAGTAGCGGTATAAAAATAGAATTTTGATCTATATAGTAGCAATATAAAAATGTGATTTTTATCTATATAGAGTGATTATAAAAATGTGATTTTTATATACATAACAACAATATAAAAATGTGATTTTTATATATGTAGTGAATACGGGCAACGAAAGTGACAAAAGGCGAGCACAGCGAAGATTTCCTACATACGAAGAGTCGCGGTGTTTGGTTTAGCTAATCTGTGAGAACTTCTCACTTTAAATCTTGTTTTCTAGTTAAAAATATATACTAGGATGCAGACGGTGCTTAGCAGCACCCAACACCCGTCGTCCACAGAACATGGACGACTTGTTTGATTTTGTTGTGCTGTGTAAATTGATTGTGATGTGGAAAGAATGAAAATATATTCATGTGTTGAAATAAATTATTTACTGTTAAAAATATAATTTTAAACGTGAAGGTGAATAAACAAATATTCATTTACAAATCAGACGGTTTGTTTATGTACACTGATTTGACTGATATTGATTAGGACAATAAATTTTACACATCACCCAACTACACCAATAATATTCAGTGTTTGTGGATTGAAACCCCACACGGGTGTTGGGATGATATTTGATGTACACTAATCCCAATTGTTTAGTGGTATGTCGATCGTTTGATTGACAGACTGTGTAAGCGTCAATTAGTTATATTTAATGCTTATGCAGTTGTGTGGTGCACTTTGGATGATGGTTGATTATTTTTCATTGCTATTATATACATGTGTTATATGGAATCCATATAATTAACATTATATGGTAATTGATTGGGCCTCATTCCAATTTAGAAAATAAAGATTTAATAAATATTCATGTGTTGAATAGACAAAATAGTCATGTGTTGACGATACTCATGTGTTGAGAATATTCATGTGTTGAAACTATTCATGTGTTGAATAAAATATTTATACAATAAAATTCACATTTTTATTGTAAGTAAGAATTAATAAATATTCGTGTGTTGAATAAAGTATATATTCATGTGTTGAAGAAAATATTCATTTGTTGAATAGAATAACGAAGTTATTGAAATATATAAAGCTGTGTTGATTAGATTTGCGCCATTTTGATGCGAACGATATTTATATCGATTATATTCGTTTTTATAATGAATATAAAAAAAGGAAGTGATTTCAAAATATAATATTTTGAAAATATTATCATTTATATATTAATGATGTGAAATATTCAATTTTGATTTGAAATTGAATGTGAAGTTGAAATTGTTTTGAAAACGAACTTAAAACAATTTAAAAAATACGTTTTGAATTGAAATCGACGAAATATATATAATATATATACTATATATATCAAATGGCCTGAATAGAATGCGCCGCGCCGCGGCAATTCGCGAATTTCAACCACTGGCTTCGAATTGACGTTGCGGGAGATCCGACCATCGGATTCTCCTGAAACTGGAACCGTTGGGTTCGTATCGAAAAGAGCTTTCCGAAGAATATTAGAAATTTGAAATCTAATGGTTGTATTTGGAATTATGTCCAAATCAAATTTGGAAAAGGTCGTTGTAAGTGCAGTTTGGTGGCCGTTATTGAAAACCGACTGTACGGGCCTTGATAAAATTATTAAAAATATTAGTAATTTGTGTAAAATCATAATATATGAATTGGAAAGAACTGGGATGAAAAATTCCACATTTGTAAAGATAAAATATATTTTTATCGAAATGAACTAGTTTTGAACTAGAATTATAATCCAATATTTTTGAATATATAAATTGGATTTGAAGTGGTTTTAAAAATAATCAGAATTTCCAATATACGAATTGGAATGGATTTGAATCGAAATTATCTTCGGAATATTTCGATGTTGGATTTCGTGATTATATAGATATGGTTGTGGAAATTTGAAAGATATATTTATATCGTTATTTCCAATACGATATTTGTCGGTTTCAGAATTTGATATTGAATATAAGCTGATACATTTTCTATTCAGAGCCTTGTATTTAATATCAAATGGGATTTTGGGTTCGTCGTGAATGGTGTCATAAATAACACTGTTCTTGAACCCAGTTTAGAAAAGAATAAATCTTGTAATTAAGATTTAGTGAAAATGTACCAATTAAATGGTATTTAATTGGAACTGAATTTGAATTGATTTTTAGGGTTTATCGTGAGCAGTGTTTTGAATAACACCTGTTCTTTAACCCGATTAACAATGGAATGTGATTTTGGGTTTATCATGAACCGTGTTTTGATGACATTGGTTCTTTAACCCAGTTAAAGACAGGATATTGATTTTTGGGATGATTAAAACTAAGTGGAGTTTTAATGAATCTTTAATTAGATTAAAGTGATCAAGAATGGAGAATCACCAGTTTTGCTCCAAAGCGATAGTTAAATCTTTAATTAGATTTGAACGTGAAATGGTAATTAATATTTACCGATAGCACCATGGTGTTCGATATGGAGTATTACCAGTTTTGCTCCATGGAATGAATAGGTTGGGATTGGGAAATAAAATAAATAAATAATTCGGTGTGGTTCGCTAATCCCGACTAGTTTGGAAAACATTAACATGGGTTGAAATTATATCCAAAGGAAGATTAAAGAATAAACTTAGAAGAATTTATCTTTGTTAAATTAATGGGTTCCTTAAGACTGTTAATATTTAAATAGAAGAATATTCTGAATTGGAATGAGGTGTATGTTGTGTTTGTGTAGCACTTGTTTATTATATACGTGAGTTATTCGGAAAGGCCGGGTTTATACCCATTCTGAATAACTGATTCGATGATAAGTCAAAGATGAAGACGGTGGTTGAAGACCGGAGGTCTTCACATTGTTTGGATGATTATTTATGATCCTGATTGGGCTGTACACCCAAGAGGAGGGAATCAGTTGGTGATCATCCAGACGTACTTGGAGATCGATGGATATGCGAGGAATAAGGTTCCTCCGGTTTCGTTCAGACCCAGAACGAACTTGTAAATGGACTATGTGTCTGACATTGGATTTTATTCTGTGTGATTGATTTCTATTAAATACATATCTGTTTGGCGGCAGAGAATTTTTCTCTTTCTTTACGCCCTTCTCTGAGACGTACGAGCTCAGAGGTTATATACTGATAGATATCAATCGCATGGCATGAACTGCTTGTGTGGCATGCCTAAGTGGCAAATGATCAAGGCTTCTGTTGAAAAGCAAAGTCTTATGGTTGCTGATCAAAGCACATCCTGTGTGGCATAGCTTTGTTTATACGTTAATTCGCGAGCCTCACACCTCGGTATGAGTCAAAAACGGGATAAGGACCCAAGGAGTGCATGACGTTTCTTTCTAGCTATGGGTGATGTCAGTGACCTACCAGCCCTGACATTTATATACTTTTTACCTGTGTGGTTGTTGGATGCGAGGCGCCTCGGACATTGGTCTGAAAGGACCGGGAAACTTGTGTTCAGGAATTGCCAATCCTCAAAAGTAAGAGAGGACTGGCCTTGGAGGATCCAAGGATCGCTGCGTGTGGTCTTGAGACATTTTCTAGATGTCTCGAACGGAGAGGAGCTTGCCCCTTGCCTCGACTCATGACGGAAATCCAATTTCCAATACGACCTTTGCGATTTTGATTGTAGAACTAGTATGGCGACATGATATATGGTACCCATGCCGCCTATGATTGATACTTACGATTGACGTTGTTTTCTTCACTTATAGTAATAATAAAAGATGAAATTTAGCGTATCAAGCATTCTTTGGCTATTATAAGGTAAAACCCTATCCTCCGGCTTGCGTTGCATTGTGTGATGGGACCTGGGTCTTATAATAGCTTCATTTTTATTTATTTAGCATTGCGCTGTTTGTTTTATGCACTGGTATTCTTGGGAGGATACTCGTTCCGTGTTATACGGCGTGGTCCCTTGATTTACCTAACTTTAAAAATAAAGATTAATAACTGTTTTAGTTCTCACACCAGTCACATGGACCTGGAGTTTATTGTTTTAACCTAAACTCTGGGTGCCCTTATTTTCGACACGGGCAGCTAGTAGTTGGGTTTTGCAGATTTATATTCATTGGATCCTGGTTTACGGCTGGAATGATATCGGAAAGCTCTGTACCCGTGTATTTCTCTCAGTTGTGTGTTGTATTATTTTTCCGTTGCTATGTATTTAAATGTAATTTAAATCTCTGATATTTGTCAAATGTGTAATATTTATTCATACTCTATACATTCTTGTATTTTGATGGAATTGTTGGAATAAACAACAAAATATTCTTCTGTTTGCGTTCCAGTGTGTGTTGTTCTTTAAGCAATCCGTGTTTTCCTTCACGGGGAAGTTCGGGTTGTTATAAAGTGGTATCAGAGCTTTGGTTAACAGAGCTCAAGAATAAGACACATTAGAAACAAACGAAAGAATTCATCAGAGATTGGACTAATAATGTCCAATGACAATAATTCGTTAGAGATGGGATCAGTAGTGTCCTAGAACGAGTCTAAAGAGTGAAATTTTTGAAATAAAAATTTGAAAACTAGTTTTGTTTTGAAAATTTAAACTATTTTATACATATTTGAATATTTTATTTGTATTGATCTTGGACAATCGAGTATATAAAGATTTTACATATACGCGTCATGAACGTATATTCGAAGTCTCAAATATACTGGATAGATATAGAATCACACTCCAGTCGCCCAGACATGATCCTAACGATGAAGTATACCATCACCAGTATTTATTTTCGAGTTTCAAAAGTGTGATATCTATATATTTCCATTAGACTGGTGTGAGAACTAAAACTAGATAGGTTTATTTTTGTGATTTGGCATCAAAAACCTGATTTTCTGTATATGTATCAAAATTATGAATTTGAAACGTCAATTCACTAACTGATTGATGGTTGTGTTGTTTGATTATTGGTCTCATTTATTAAAATTTTGAACCCTTTAGCCTAATGGAACCAAATATTGAACTGTATTGAAAATTGTTAAAAATTGCATGCATATACATGTATATACATTGAACAGGTCATAGCTGGGATGCTAAGCAGCGGAAAAAATTGTTTGCCCGACAAATAAGTACATGTTTATTGTATTTCTTGGGGATTTGATGATTTTTTGAGCCGATTGGTTAGCCGCTTGGCTTTTTCTTTTTTCTTTTGGATTGGTGAGGGCCAAGGGAGGCTATTTGAAATATCCCGAAGCTCCCGGTGCAGGGGAGGTTATGGCGAAATTTTTCGAAAATTTAGAGAGTTAGCCAAATTTTTGAAAAATCTTAAAAGTTCTTAGAAACTGAAAAGTTGAAGAACTTAAGCCATAAAGAAACTAATGAAAGGTTAGTTGGTTTGTAAAACAACTTTCAGCTTCGTTCCTTTTCGGGACGAAAAGTTTTAAGCGGGGGAGATTGTAACAACCCAGAAATTCTAAGCCAATTTAAAAATTTTATTTTGCAATTTTGATGAGTTTTGAATATTTAAAATGATTTATTTTAAATAATGACGACGAGAAATTTATTTTGAATAGAATTAACGTTTATATTTATTTGAATCGTCGTTAGAATAGAAATATTTTATTTTAAATATAAAAGGAATTGGAAATGGCGCGGCAGTTCGAAAATTCGATTTAAAATTTCTAATGAATGCACAGGATTCAAAATAAACCGGATTTTAGCGAAACCAAAAATATTTGAATCTATTTGAGAATATCTTTCCAATGAATCCGAAAAATTGAAATTTCATAGCGGGAATCAAAAGTTGCGTCCAGTTGAAAATTCAGAATAGTCGCTATGGAATTCTGGCCCTTAAAAATAGAAATTTTGCAAACGACCTCGGTTTTCAACGAAACCACTTTTGTTGGATCCGGGATGTCAAGTTATTGCTAGATTCCAAAATTCGTAATTTTCTGAATCAACGTGTGAGCGTAGCAAAGGAAAACGTGTTTTGATAGTTTCAGTCAATTTCGATCGACTAGAAAAATGCCATTTTTCAAACGGTCTAAGAATTTGACGAAATTAGTTTTGTTAGGACTGTATCATCAATACGAAGCTAGAAAATATTTTTTGGGAATTTTATTTTTAGAGTCCGTATGTGGCCCCGGTAAATTGAAATGTGCATTCAAAATCAATATATAGATTTATATTTTGATTTTGACAAAAACAGATCGAAATGATCAAATTGGCCTACGTAACATATCCATTGTGTTCGGAATGGGGGTAATTAGCTAGGGGCGACAGTCAGTAGGTTCTATTTCGAGTTCGAAAGAAAATTTACCTTTTATGGATGAAAATAAATTAAATAAATAAAATATATACCCTCACCTCACCCCTCTCTCTCAATACCCGTCAGCTGAAAATAGAAAAAAAGCAAAAAACCAGCTGCCTCGTCGATCCCACCTTCCCCGATGTCGCGCTCCCCACAATGGCACCGCCGGCCTCCACGGCCGCCCCCCTCCGATCATCCTCTCTCCTTCCACCTCCTCTCTCTACAGCCACCGATTCGACCCCACCCCCCACAAGTTATAAGCCGCCGCACCCGAAACCCTAACCACCCTAGATCACCCGCCGGCCACCCTAGACCACCCGCTGGCCACCCTAGGCCCCACCGCGTGCCACCATGCGCCCCCTTATCCACCGTGCGCCATCTCAGACGCCACTTCTCGTTGTAAGTTTTTTGCTTCTTTGATTTAGGATTATTATTTTAAAAAGAAATGATTTTTAATTAGAAAAATCAAAGATTTTTTTATATTATAGAAAGATAATTTTTTATATATATATTTGAATGTCATGTAATATAAACATAGATGAGATTTTTTATATAAAAAAAAGATGCGATTTTTAATGGTGTAAAGGCGAGATTTTTAATGAAAGGAAGGTGAGATTTTTATTGTTGAAATGGCGAAGTAAAAATATAACTATTATATGTTCATAGCAAGGATAAAAATAGAATTTTTATCTATGTAGTAGCGGTATAAAAATAGAATTTTTATCTATATAGTAGCAATATAATAATGTGAATTTTATCCATATAGAGTGATTATAAAAATGTGATTTTTATATACATAGCAACTATATAAAAATGTGATTTTTTTATATGTAGTGAATACGAGCAACGAAAGTGAAAAAAGGCGAGCACGACGAAGATTTTCTACATATGAAAAGTCGTGGTGTTTGGTTTAGCTAATCTATGAGAACTTCTCACTTTAAATCTTGTTTTCTGGTTAAAAATATATACTAGGATGCAGACGGTGCTTAGCCGCACCTGACACCCGTGGACGACTTGTTTGATTTTGTTGTGCTGTGAAAATTGATTGTGATGTGGAATGAATGAAAATATATTCATGTGTTGAAATAAATTATTTGTTGTTAAAAATATAATTTTTAACGTGAAAGTGAATAAATAAATATTCATTTACAAATCAGACGGTTTGTTTATGTACATTGATTTGACTGATAATTGAGACGATAAATTTTACACATCACCCAACTGCACAAATAATATTCAGTGTTTGTGGATTGAAACCCCACACGGGTGTTGGGATGATATTTGACGTACACTAATCCCAATTGTTTACTGGTATGTCGATCGTTTGATTGACAGACTGTGTAAGCGTCAATTTGTTATATTCAATGCTTATGCAGTTATGTGGTGCACTTTGGATGATGGTTGATTATTTTTCATTGTTATTATATACATGTGTTGTATGGAATCCATATAATTAACATTATATGGTAATTGATTGGGCCTCATTCCAATTTAGAAAATAAATATTATAATAAATATTCATGTGTTGAATAAACAAAATAGTCATGTGTTGACGATACTCATGTGTTGAGAATATTCATGTGTTGAAACTATTCATGTGTTGAAACTATTCATGTGTTGAATAAAATATTTATACAATAAAATTCACATTTTTATTGTAAGTAAGAATTAATAAATATTCATGTGTTGAATAAAGTATGTATTCATGTGTTGAAGAAAATATTCATTTGTTGAATAGAATAACGAAGTTATTGATATATATAAAGCCATGTTGATTAGATTTGCGCCATTTTGATGCGAACGATATTTATATCAATTATATTCATTTTTATAATGAATATAAAAAAAGGAAGTGATTTCAAAATATAATATTTAGAAAATTTTATCATTTATATATTAATGATATGAAATATTCAATTTTGATTTGAAATTGAATATGAAGTTGAAACTGTTTTGAAAACAAATTTAAAATGATTTATAAAATATGTTTTGAATTGAAATCGATGAAATATATATAATATATATTATATATATTAAATGGCCTGAATAGAACGCGCCGCGCCGCGGCAGTTCGCGAATTTCGACCATTGACTTCGAATTGACGTTGCGGGAGATCCAACCGTCGGATTCTCCTGAAACTTGAATCATTGGGTTCGTATCGAAAAGAGCTTTCACTGAATATTAGCAATTTGAAATCTAATGGTTGGATTTGGAATTATGTCGAAATCAAATTTGGAAAAGTTCGTTGTAATGCAGTTCGGTGGCCGTTATAGAAAACCGACTGTACGGGCCTTGATAAAATTATTAAAAATATTAATAATTTGTGTAAAATCATAGTATATGAATTGGAAAGAACTGGGATGAAAAATTCCACATTGTAAAGATAAAAATAAATTTTTATCGAAATGAACTAGTTTTGAACTAGAATTATAATCCAATATTTTTGAATAAATAAATTGGATTTGAAGTGGTTTTAAAAATAATCAGAATTTCCAATATACGAATTGGAATGGATTTGAATCAAAATTGTCTTCGGAATATTTTGATGTTGGATTTCGTGATTATACAGATATGGATGTGGAAATTTGAAAGATATATATATATATATATATATATATATATATATATATATATATATCGTTATTTCCAATATGATATTTATCGGTTTTAGAATTTGGTATTAAATATAAGCCGATATATTTTCTATTCAGAGCCTGGTATTTAATGTCAAATATGATTTTGGGTTCGTTGTGAATGGTGTCTTAAATAACACTGTTCTTGAACCCAGTTTAGAAAAGAATAAATCTTTTAATTAAGATTTAGTGAAAATGTACCAATTAAACGGTATTTAATTGGAACTGAATTTGAATTGATTTTTGGGGTTTATCGTGAGCGGTGTTTTGAATAACACCTGTTCTTTAACCCGATTAACAATGGAATGTGATTTTTGGTTTATCATGAACCGTGTTTTAGATGAAATTGGTTCTTTAACCCAGTTAAAGACATGATATTTATTTTTGGGAAGATTAAAACTAGAATTTTAATGAATCTTTAGTTAGATTAAAGTGATCGAGAATGGAGAATCACCAGTTTTGCTCCAAAGCGATAGTTAAATCTTTAATTAGATTTGAACGTGAAATGGTAATTAATATTTACCAATAATACCATGGTGTTCGATATGGAGTATTACCAGTTTTGCTCCATGGAATGAATAGGTCGGGATTGGGAAATAAAATAAATAATTACTTCGGTGTGGCTCGCTAATCCCGACTAGTTTGGAAAACCTTAACATTGGTTGAAATGATATCCAAAGGAAGATTAAAGAATAAACTTAGAAGAATTTATCTTTGATAAAATTAATGGGAATCTTTCCATAAGAATGTGAATATTTAAATAGAAGAATATTTTGAATTGGAATGAGGTGTATGTTGTGTTTGTGTAGCACTTGTTTATTATATACGCGAGTTATTCAGAAAGGCCGGGTTTATACCCATTCTGAATAACTGATTCGACGATAAGTCGAAGATGAAGACGGTGGTTGTAGACCAGAGGTCTTCACATTGTTTGGATGATTATTGATGATCTTGATTGGGCTGTACACCCAAGAGGAGGGAATCAGTTGGTGATCGTCCAGACGTACTTGGAGATCGATGGATATGCGAGGAATAAGGTTCCTCCGGTTTCGTTCAGACCCAGAACGAACTTGTAAATGGACTATGTGTCTGACATTGGATTTTATTCTGTGTGATTGATTTCTATTAAATATATATCTGTTTGGTGGTGGAGAATTTATTCTCTTGCTTAACGCCCTGCTCTGAGACGTATGAGCTCAGAGGTTATATATTGATGGATATCAATCGCATGGCGTGAACTGCCTGTGTGACATGCCTAAGTGGCAAATGATCAAGGCTTATGTTGAAAAGCAAAGTCTTGTGGTTGATGATCAAAGCACGGCCTGTGTGGCATAGCTTTGTGTATACATTAATTCACGTGCCTCACACCTCGGTATGAGTCAAAAACGCGATAAGGACCCAAGGAGTGCACGACGTTTCTTTCTAAATATGGGTGATGTCAGTGAGCTGCCAGCCCTGACATTTATATACTTTTTACCTATGCGGTTGTTGGATGCGAGACGCCTCAGATATAGGTCTGAAAGGACTGGGAAACTTGTGTTCAGGAATTGTCAATCCTCAAAAGTAAGAGAGGACCGGCCTTGGAGGATCCAAGGATCGCTGTGTGTGGTCTTGAGACATTTGCTAGAGTGTCTCGAACGGAGAGGAGCTTGCCCCTTGCCTCGACTCATGACGGAAATCCAATTTCCAATACGACCTTTGCGGTTTTAATTGTAGAACTAGTATGGCAAGATGATATATGGTACCCATGCCGCCTGTGATTGATACTTACGATTGAAGTTGTTTTCTTCACTTATAGCAATAATAAAAGATGAAATTAAGCGTATCAAGCATTCTTTGGCTATTATAAGGTAAATCCCTATCCTCCGGCTTGCGTTGCATTGTGTGATGGGACCTGGGTCTTATAATAGCTTCATTTTTCTTTATTTAGCATTGCGCTATTTGTTTTATGCACTGGTATTCTTGGGAGGAAACCCGTTCCGTGTTATACGGCATGGTCCCTTGATTTACCTGACTTTAAAAATAAAGATTAATAACTGTTTCAGTTCTCACACTAGTAACATGGACCTGGAGTTTATTGTTTTAACCTAAACTCTGGGTGCCCTTATTTTCGACACGGGCAGCTAGTAGTTGGGTTTTGCAGATTTAAATTCACAGGATCCTGGTTTATGGCTGGAATGATATCGGAAAGCTCTGTACCCGTGTATTTCTCTCAGTTGTGTGTTGTATTATTTTTCCGTTGCTATGTATTTAAATGTAATTTAAATCTCTGATATTTGTCAAATGTGTAATATTTATTCATACTCTATATATTCTTGTATTCTGATGGAATTGTTGCAATAAACAATGAAATATTCTTCTGTTTGCGTTCCGATGTGTGTTGTTCTCAAAAGAATCAGTGCTTTCCTTCACGGGGAAGTTCGGGTTGTTTTAAAGTGGTATCAGAGCTTTGGTTTACAGAGCTCGAGAATAAGACACATTAGAACCAAGCAAAAGAATTCATCAGATATTGGACTAGTAGTGTCCAATAAGAATAATTCGTTAGAGATGGGATCAGTAGTGTCCTAGAACGAGTGTAAAGAGTGAAATTTTTGAAATGAAAATTTGAAAACTAGTTTTGTTTTGAAAAGTTAAACCATTTTATACGTATTTGAATATTTTATTTGTATTGATCTTGGACAATCGAGTATATAAAGATTTTACATATACGCATCATGAACGTATATTCAAAGTCTCAAATATACTGGATAGATATAGAATCACACTCTAGTCACCCGGACCTGATCCTAATGATGAAGTATACCATCACCAGTGTTTATTTTCGAGTTTCAAAAGTGTGATATCTATATATTTCCATTAGACCGGTGTGAGAACCAAAACTAGATAGGTTTGTTGTTGTGATTTGGCATCAAAAACCTGATTTTCAGTATATGTATCAAAATTATGAATTTGAAACGTCAATTAACTAATGGATTGATGGTTGTGTTGTTTGATTATTGGTTTCATTTATTAAAATTTTGAACCATTTAGCCTAATGGAACCACATATTGAACTGTATTAAAAATTGTTAGAAATTGCATGCATATACTTGTATATACATTGAACAGGTCATAGCAGGGAAGCTAAGCAGGGGAAAAAATTGTTTGCCCGACAAATAAGTACATGTTTATTGTATTTATTGGGGATTTGATGATTTTACGAGCCGATTGGCTAGCCGCTTGGCTTTTTCTTTTTTCTTTTGGATTGGTGAGGGCCAAGGGAGGCTATTTGAAATATCCCGAAGCTCCCGGTGCAGGGGAGGTTATGGCGAAATTTTTCGAAAATTTAGGGAGTTAGCTAAATTTTTGAAAAATCTTAAAAGTTCTTAGAAATTGAAAAGTTGAAGAATTTAAGTCGTAAAGAAAATAATGAAAGTTGAGTTGGTTTGTAAAACAACTTTCAGCTTCGTTCCTTTTCGGGGACGAAAAGTTTTAAGCGTGGGAGATTGTAACAACCCGAAAATTCTGAGCCAGTTTAAAATTTTTATTTTGCAATTTTGATGAATTTTGAATATTTAAAATGATTTATTTTAAATAATGACGACGAGAAATTTATTTTGAATAGAATTAACATATATATTTTTTTGAATCGTCGTTAGAATAGAATTATTTTATTTTAAATATAAAAGGAATTGGAAATGGCGCGGTAGTTCGAAAATTCAATTTCAAATTTCAAATGAATGCACAAGATTCAAAATAAACCAGATTTTAGCGAAACCAAAAATATTAGAATCTATTTAAGAATATCTTTCCAACGAATCCGAAAAATTGAAATTTCATAGTGGGAATCAAAAGTTACGTCCAGTTGAAAATTCAGAATAGTCGCTATTGAATTCTGGCCCTTAAAAATAATTTTTTTGCAAACGACCTCGGTTTTCGACGAAACCACTTTTGTTGGATCCAGGATGTCAAGTTATTGCTAGATTCCAAAATTCGTAATTTTTTGAATCAATGTGTGAGCATAGCAAAGGAAAACGTGTTTTGACAGTTTCAGTCAATTTTGATCGACTAGAAAATGGCCATTTTTCAAACGGTCTCAGAATTTGACGAAATTAGTTTTGTTAGGACTGTATCGTCAATACGAAGCTAGAAAATATTTTTTGGGAATTTTAATTTTAGAGTCCGTATGTGGCCCCGGTAAATTGAAATGTGTGTTCAAAATCAATATATAGATTTATATTTTGATTTTGACGAAAACTGATCGAAATGATCCTACGTAACATATCCCACTGTGTTCGAAATGGGGGTAATTAGCTAGGAGCGACAGTCGGTAGTTTCTATTTCGAGTTCGAAAGAAAAATTACCTTTTATGGGTGAAAATAAATTAAATAAATAAAATATATACCCTCAACTCACCCCTCTCTCTCAATACCGTCGGTTGAAAATAGAAGAAAAAAGAGGAAAAAAACCAGCCGCCTCGTCGATCCCACCTTCCCCGATGTCGCGCCCCCCTCCGATCTTCCTCTCTCCTTCCACCTCCTTTCTCCACAGCCACTGATTCAACCCCCCCCCCCCACACACACACACACAAGTTATAAGCCACTGCACCTGAAACCCTAGCCACCCTAGATCACCCGCCGGCTACCCTAGGCCCTACCATGCGCCACCAAGTGCCCCCTCATCCACCGTGCACTATCTAAGACCCCCCTTCTCATTGTAAGTTTTTTCCTTCTATGATTTAGGATTATTATTTTAAAAAGAAATGATTTTTAATTAGAAAAATCATTAAAAAAAATTAAATTGTAGAAAGATATTATATATATATATATATATATATATATATATATATGAATGTCTTGTAATATAAACATAGATGAGATTTTTTATATAAAAAAAAGATGTGATTTTTAATGGTGTAAAGACGAGATTTTTAATGAAAGGAAGGTGAGATTTTTATTGTTGAAATGGCGAAGTAAAAATATAACTATTATATGTTCATAGCAAGGATAAAAATAGAATTTTTATCTATATAGTAGCGGTATAAAAATAGAATTTTTATCTATATAGTAGCAATATAAAAATGTGATTTTTATCCATATAAAGTGATTATAAAAATGTGATTTTTATATACATAGCAACTATATAAAATGTGATTTTTATATATGTAGTGAATACGGGCAACGAAAGTGACAAAAGGCGAGCACAGCGAAGATTTTTTACATATGAAAATTTGTGGTGTTTGGTTTAGCTAATCTATGAGAATTTCTCACTTTAAATCTTGTTTTCTAGTTAAAAATATATAGTAGGATGCAGACGGTGCTTAGCAACACCCGACACCCTTGGATGACTTGTTTGATTTTGTTGTGTTGTGAAAATTGATTATGATGTGGAATGAATGAAAATATATTCATGTGCTGAAATAAATTATTTATTGTTAAAAATATAATTTTTAACGTGAAGGTGAATAAATAAATATTCATTTACAAAACAGGCGGTTTGTTTATGTACACTGATTTGACTGATAATTGAGATGATAAATCTTACACATCGCCCAACTGCACAAATAATATTCAGTGTTTATGGATTGAAACCCCACACGGGTGTTGGGATGATATTTGAAGTACACTAATCCCAATTGTTTAGTGGTATGTCGATCGTTTGATTGACAAACTGTGTAAGTGTCAATTAGTTATATTTAATGCTTATGCTGTTATGTAGTGCACTTTGGATGATGGTTAATTATTTTTCATTGCTATTATATACATGTGTTGTATGGAATCCATATAATTAACATTATATGGTAATTGATTATGCCTCATTCCAATTTAGAAAATAAAGATTATAATAAATATTCATGTGTTGAATAAACAAAATAGTCATGTGTTGACGATACTCATGTGTTGAGAATATTCATGTGTTGAAACTATTCATGTGTTGAAACTATTCATGTGTTGAATAAAATATTTATACAATAAAATTCACATTTTTATTGTAAGTAAGAATTAATAAATATTCATGTGTTGAATAAAGTATATATTCATGTGTTGAAGAAAATATTCATTTGTTTAATAGATTAACGAAGTTATTGAAATATATAAAGCCGCATTGATTAGAATTGCGCCATTTTGACGCGAACGATATTTATATCGATTATATTCGTTTTCATAATGAATATAAAAAAAAGGAAGTGATTTCAAAATATAATATTTTGAAAATATTATCATTTATTCATTAATGATATGAAATATTCAATTTTGATTTAAAATTGAATATGAAGTTGAAACTGTTTTGAAAACAAATTTAAAACGATTTACAAAATACGTTTTGAATTGAAATCAACAAAATATATATAATATATATTATATATATTAAATGGCCTGAATAGAACGCGCCGTGTCGCGACAATTCGCGAATTTCGACCATTGACTTCGAATTGACGTTGCGGGATATCCGACCGTCGGATTCCCCTGAAGCTAGAATCGTTGGGTTCGTATCGAAAAGAGCTTTCCAATGAATATTAGAAATTTGAAATCTAATGGTTGGATTTGGAATTATGTCCAAATCAAATTTGGAAAAGGTCGCTGCAAGTGCAGTTCGGTGGCAGTTATTGAAAACCGACTGTACGGGCCTTGATAAAATTATTAAAAATAGTAATAATTTGTTTAAAATTATAATATATGAATTGGAAAGAACTAGGATGAAAAATTCCACACTGTAAAGATAAAAATAAATTTTTATCGAAATGAACTAGTTTAGAACTAGAATTATAATCCAATATTTTTGAATAAATAAATTGGATTTGAAGTGGTTTTAAAAATAATCAGAATTTCCAATATACGAATTGGAATGGATTTGAATCGAAATTATCTTCGAAATATTTCGATGTTGGATTTCGTGATTATACAGATATGGTTGTGGAAATGAGAAAGATGTATTTATATCGTTATTTCCAATATGATATTTGTCGGTTTCAGAATTTGGTATTGAATATAAGCCGATATATTTTCTATTCAGAGCCTTGTATTTAATGTCAAATGGGATTTTGGGTTCGTCGTGAATGGTGTCTTAAATAACACTGTTCTTGAACCCAGTTTAGAAAAGAATAAATCTTTTAATTAAGATTTAGTGAAAATGTACCAATTAAATGGTATTTAATTGGAATTGAATTTGAATTGATTTTTGGTGTTTATCATGAGTGGTGTTTTGAATAACACCTGTTCTTTAACCTGATTAACAATGGAATGTGATTTTGGGTTTATCATGAACCATGTTTTAGATGACATTGGTTCTTTAACCCAGTTAAAGACAGGATATTGATTTTCGGGCAGATTTAAACTAAGTGGAGTTTTAATGAATCTTTAATTAGATTAAAGTGATCGAGAATGGAGAATCGCCAGTTTTGCTCCAAAGCGATAGTTAAATCTTTAATTAGATTTGAACGTGAAATGGTAATTAATATTTACCGATAACACTGTAACACCCCGTGTATTTTATAACAGTGAAATTCACAAATTAAAGTATAATAAATTTCAAATCAAAGTATTAAGGGAAACGGGATGTGCCATTGCGTTCGTCTCGGAAAAATACGCGAAATAAAGTCCGAGTTTTCGAAAAACGGAGCCCGTATGACCAAATTATGGGCCGATGAAGTTTCAGAAAATTCAAAATTCGAAAACAGATTTGAATTTCAGCCCAATCAGAGTAGGCGGGAAAAGTTCCCACCCAACCCACTAGGTCGACCTGGGGGTCGACCCTAGGGTCGACCTGCCAGGCCAGGTCGACCTGGGAGTCGACCTAGGGGTCGACCTGCCCCAGGCAAGTCGACTCTAGAGTCGACCTGGGGGTCGACCTGCCCTAGGAAGGTCGACTCTAGAGTCGACCTGGGGGTCGACTGGGGAGTCGACCTGGCCCCTGAGCCAGGTCAAACCCAGCCCACCCTGGCTGGCCTGGTCTGTGTTTGGTCGATTTTCTGAGCCTTGCCTTGTCACTAGGGCTAGGTGTCAGCTCCTGGTTGGTCTCTCCTTCAAATGAACGGCTATTATTAAACCAAGCTCCATCGACGGTCTTAATCAACTCACAAACTCTATAAAAAGGACCTAAGACTAACCCTAATTCACACAAACTAAAATGGAGATGAGGCCGTCATGCTGCTGATGGGAGACTAGGAATAGCCGTCAGAAATTGAGAGACGATTAGGAGATAATTTGAAAGCTTAAAGCAACGTTAATGAAATCAAAGCAACGCCTACAACAAAGGATAGCATCTCCAAATTCAGAATTCAGATTCCTGAATTGAAGATTCGTCATACGTAGTAAGTAGATGCTATTCCGATGTGAATTAAATAATTGTGTTGATTTGTGTAAAGTAAGAAATGGAATTGTGGCGATAATAATCTATATTTGTATGTTGCTTTGATTCTAAACGATTTGTAATGTTGTGGTATACGATTTGATAGTTGCAAGCATATGATTCATATTGAAAACCACATGTTTATGGTAGTTGTTTACAACAGCCAATGGATAATTGCAAGTATATGATTCATGTTGAATGTAACAACTATATGTTGTAATAGTTTATTTGAGATTCATGCAAGTATATGATTTACCGTTATGCCAACATGATGTAAAATTTTATGGTCATCTTTAGTGTAATTGGATCCATTTGAGTATTATGATTCATATGAAGTTATGTTGGAATTGGCATCATGGTTCAAGTATAAAAATCATGCTTTTGTGACAGTGACAAAAGCAAGCATCTTTGAGAACTTGTATTAATTTCATGAACATGACTAAACTATGTTTGTTATTATGCCTAATTGAAAAACATGTTTTTAGGCTTATGTTGTTATCATAATCATATGATAATATATGTGACACAAAAGTTACATTAGGATTACATTAGAATTACATTCCACTTGCAAGTTTATATAGATAGATTAAGAACAATGATTTATGTTTAAGTATGTTTATGCCATGATTAGAATGGTTCATGTTTAAGTATTGTTTATGCCATGATTATACGAATAGAAGGATTCATGTTTAAGTATGTTTATGCCATGATTATATGCATAGAATGATTCATGTTCAAGTATGTTTACGCCATGATTATATGCTGTTACAATTGCAAGTTCACATGTGCCTATTTTATGTTAATTGAATCGTTATGTTGCAAGTTCATGCGTTCACACTCCCCTTTTTATGTTACCTCATAAACACCATGTTATAAGCCTGCCCTTTATCCATATGGCTAAGTTGGGTTTAAATGTTAAACCCAACATATCTTATATTGTAGCGAACGTGTAAAACGGGGGTAATGACGTTTGGGTTAAAATATAGAACATATGGGTTGGCATGTTTGACGCATGCCAATAACCTTGAAAAACAATCAAGTGGCATAAATAAATTTTGACCAATAAAGATAAATTTGAATAATGGGCCGCAAATATTTGCATATAAAAAGAAAAGAGACAAAATATGTAAATATAGAAAATACGATGTGTTTAACCCGAGGTTGGATTGAGTTGTGATGTAAACCTGCCCGGAACCGCCCGGTTGTCCAGTAGTCACAACAATACCTATCCAATGTGGGTGGTTAAACACGGAGCCCAATAAGGACCCGAGGTTAGACTGAGTTGTGGCGTAAGACTGGCCGGACCCAACCGGCAACAGGCAGCCACAACAATACCTGTCTAATGTGAGAGGTCAAGGCTTTAATAAGACAATTAAGGCTGAGTCAGGATTGATAGGATTAAGTAAATTAAATTAATACTTAATAAAAATGGAACATGTTAAACTAAACAGACTGATTGGGGGTTAGGTTTATAAAACACTTAACCAACTTAGCATGTTGGCTAGGAATAGAAAACCTAGTAGTGGGGGACCCTTTTCAGCAGTAACCCTACAAGGCGTATCATGATACCCTGAAACTAGGCAGGGTGGGGCACGATTACTGGGCTGACTGTAAGAGGTCAAATCGACTGCGGTGGTGCAGCAGTGTAGGTTCTAATGGGGTGCGGGCGTGCACACACTCCGGCGCAGGAAAAAAAAGCACTGGGCACCAGTAGCATACCTGTGCATTCTAGGATTGTGTCGGGCCGCCACCGTGGGACTTGATACACCCCATGGTGGGACCAGCATAGGTAACTACAACAACGGGGGCCGTAAGACACATGTAACTATGCGAGTAGGAGCCGATCATCAGAAAAAGGATCACTTCACCCTGATTATGGGGTGCCTGTTGGGAACTAGTTTATATGGGTACAGAGATTAATATGGGGTATGATAGTATTCGACCCTAGACCACTTAACTTAGTTTATAATGTTTTCCCATTTCTAGTTTATGCTTATCATACCCAGTTCTTTATTCATAGACTGAATAGTCCTAGACTTACTCTGGCTTTATGTCTGACTCTACTTTTCTTTCGCCTTCTTTTCTTTCGTTTCCCCCCAGGTCCACAGGGAGGGAATACCACAGCTTGACCAGTTTCCGCATCCAGCTTGAAGAGAAGAATGTATTGCTTGGATCTTTTCCGTTCTGGGCTATGGCTTGGGACAGCAATTATGGGACTTTTGCAGTTTATTTATGTTTTCTTTATGCTTCTTTAAATAATGTAATCAAGACAGTTATGATTTTGGAAGTATTGTAAGACAATTATGGCATGGTTTGTGTAACACGTATTTTGATGAAATAAAAGTTGTTGTTTTCCGCTGTTCAAAAATATGTGTTATTATATCTGTCTTGTATATCTGTGACTTATACTTATAAACCTCCACCAAAATTAGGGCATTCCCTTTGAGAGTGACCCTAATGGAGGTGGGGTGTTTCACTTGGTATCAGAGCATAGGTTTACCAGATAAGATAAAAAGTTTTGAAAAATTATTTTCAAAAAGGAAATTTAAAGAAGCATTTTTAAAAGATAAAATATTATTTTATTTTAAAAAGGCAAAGTCCCCCAAAGCCATAGGTACTGTCTTCTATCCTTCACTTTGAATCTATCCTTTCTGTTTCAGCATGTCTGGAGACCTTACTCCCCAGCTGCTGACGCTTTCACTCCTCCTCCTCCACGTGAACCAGCAAGCGGAAGAGTCCCAGAGTAGGAAAACGAGTAATAGTCAAACAAGAAAGGATCATAACAGTAATAACAAGAAACAAGAAAAAAGGAAATGCAATTTTTGTGGTACGGAAGGGCACATAGCCAAGGATTCTAGAAAGAGGACAAGAAAGCAAGGAGAATGTTTTCATTGTGGGGAGACTGGACACATAAGCAAAGACTGCCCTGAGAAGACAGACTTCAAGAAGGGCGGGAAAGACAACAAGTCCCAAGAGAAGAGGAAGTGTAAATTCTGTGGCAAAGTGGGGCACTTAGGAAAAGATTGCCGGAAAAAGAAGGCCAAGATGAATGGTGGGTGTTTTTCTTGCGGTGAGATAGGCCACATGGCTAAGGACTGCCCAAAGAAACGAGGACAGGGGCAGAGGGCTAGATCCACCTCAGGGGCACAAGTTTATGTGCTAGAGGCGCCACCTCTGCAACAGCGAGGTATAAATACTTCTGTAGAAAGTGTAGTTTATCTTTATGATCACCCCGTTCGCACTTTATTTGATTCTGGCGCATCACACTCCTTTATCTCGTCTGCTTTAGTAGAATCTCTGCACCTAAAAACTAGTATGGTAGAGGACCCCTTAATTGTTTCAAACCCAATTGGGGGCCCAGCTCATTTGTCTATGATCTGTGTGGGATTAAAAAATTTCTATTCTAAGCATAGAATTTAAATGTAGTGCCTTTGTTTTGGGCCATTGGTTGGTTCTAGCGATGGAGTGGTTATCCAGTATGGGTGACCATCTCGGTTTCGAAAAGAGGGTAGTTAGACTCTTGACTTGCCTCGGTAATACCCTCGAAGTCGCAGGTAACCTTTAGGGTTCTATCATGATTTATTTCCTAGAATCTCTTGACACATTTATTGGTAATTTGTAATCCGATCGGGTAGTGTTCGCCACTAAGGCAGAAGGTTCATTTCGTTTATGCATGAGTTGTGGAGAATCACCTTAGTAAGTACATTTGGCAGCATGGTTGGCATTTATTTCCAAGAGATAGTTCTTCTACGTGGAATACCTGATAGTAAGTGGACGAGATCCAAGATTCACTAGTGAATTTTGGAGAGCTTGCATGAAACCATGAGTACGCCGTTATGTTTGAGCCGAGTATACTAGAAGTAGAGTAAGTGAAAGAGGAACGAGAGGCAACAGTGAAATAGGTTCCAACTCATATTTTGGAAACAGGAATTAAGAAGCTACGAAATTGTGAAGTTAAAGACGGACAAAGCATAATGGAGTTAAGCTCAAGGAAATACGACTTAGAAGATTGAAGACTAGATTCGTGCATCATATCTCTTCTTAAGAGTATATCTTTGATCCCTCTCTTCCTGTAGAGCTTACTTGCATGCTATCTTTTTTGTATATCCTCTCGGTCCCATTCTCAATCCAATTTCTGTTGCAAACCCCATAGGGAGTATGACTCATCTGTTAGTAACACATGTTGGGGCTTGAGGGTGTTCGTTGGTTTGACTAAACTTTTTGGGTTTTATAGGTTGGTCTTAGGAAGGGACTCCCTTGTGACCTAAAAGGAGTCCATCATGCTTAGTTTCCTAGAATCTAGTGGTTGGGTTGAGTAATTCTTTGGGTGTCAGTCTGATGTTGATTTCGGTCTTCGGGGCTGATGCTTAGAGAGTTCTTCTCCTAATCAATATATATATGGCATAGATTTCCAGTTTTGACATTGCCTAATGGGAACAAAGTTTTACTTGCTTCTATCATTCGACTATACCTTTAGGTAGGACCATTTCCTATTATTGAGAAAATTGGGAAAATGGCCTATAGATTAGAGCTACTCGAAAAATTGGCCGGAGTTCACAACGTCTTTCACGTTTCACATCTCCGAAAATGTCTACATGAGTCTGCTGAAGTGGTAGAGCCAAATATCCTAGAAGAAGCTAAAGTGGAACACGAAGCGACCGTAAGGAAAGTTCCAACCCACATATTAGGAACGGAAGTTAAAGAACTACGCAACCACGAAGTCAAGCTCGTCAAAGTGCAGTGGAGCGACGCCGAAGAAGATGCAACCTGGTAAACTGAAGCTAGAATACGCGCGGCCTACCCTTTTCTTTTCGAGGGTACATCTTTGATCTTTTCTTTTTCCTTAAGTTGCACTTTTATCTATCTTTTTAGGTATATCTCCTCGACCCTATCTTTTAGGTAGAAACCCTTTGGATGAAAACATGTAATTGAAACATGTTATGGATGATGATTGCAAGTGGTTGCAAGTGATTGCTAGTGGTTGCTCGTGGTTGCATATACACACACAATCTAGGTTTTAGATCGGCTCAATCACTTCATATTGCATATGCATATATGTTTGCATTCGTATATGGTTGAACTTTAATGTTTTGTCATATGGATGTTGCATTTGTATGAATGATTGTGCACTCATGTAGAATCATGAATAGGAGGATTTGCATACATAATGGATTCATGGCACTTACATAATTCGCATTAAGGAGGTCAACTGAATCAGTAGACCGCCTGATTTTGCATTAGATAAGTACATGTACACACACACTTCGCATATTATCATGAAGCATTAGAAGTCTTTTAAGGACAATGGATGCTCGTGTTTGATGGATGAGTAGATGGGTGTTTGGATGTTAGGATGTACATTCTTCCTAAACTTGAAGATTTCGGGACGAAATCCTTCTAAGTGGGGTAGAATGTAACACCCCGTGTATTTTATAACAGTGAAATTCACAAATTAAAGTATAATAAATTTCAAATCAAAGTACTAAGGGAAAGGGGATATGCCATTGCGTTCAACTCGGAAAAATACGCGAAATAGAGTCCGAGTTTTCGAAAAACGGAGCCCGTATGACCAAATTATGGGCCGATGAAGTTTCAGAAAATTCAATATTCGAAAACAGATTTGAATATCAGCCCAATCAGAGTAGGCGGGAAAAGTTCCCGCCCAACCCACCAGGTCGACCTGGGGGTCGACCAGGGAGTCGACCTGGGGGTCGACCTGGGAGTCGACCTAGGGGTCGACCTGCCCCAGGCAGGTCGACTCTAGAGTCGACCTGAGGGTCGACCTGCCCCAGGCAGGTCGACTCTAGAGTCGACCTGGGTGTCGACTGGGGAGTCGACCTGGCCCCTGAGCCAGGTCGAACCCAGCCCACCCTGGCTGGCCTGGTCTGTGTTTGGTCGATTTTATGAGGCTTGCCTTGTCACTAGGGCTAGGTGTCAGCTCCTAGTTGGTCCCTCCTTCAAATGAACGGCTATTATAAAACCAAGCTCCATCGACGGTCTTAATCAACTCACAAACTCTATAAAAAGGACCTAAGACTAACCCTAATTCACACAAACTAAAATGGAGATGAGGCCGTCATGCTGCTGAGGAGAGACTAGGAATAACCGTCAGAAATTGAGAGACGATTAGGAGATAATTTGAAAGCTTAAAGCAACGTTAATGAAATCAAAGCAACGCCTACAACAAAGGATAGCATCTCCAAATTCAGAATTCAGATTCCTGAATTGAAGATTCGTCATACGTAGTAAGTAGAGTGCTATTCCGATGTGAATTAAATAATTGGGTTGATTTGTGTAAAGTAAGAAATGGAATTGTGGCGATAATAATCTATATTTGTATGTTGCTTTGATTCTAAACGATTTGTAATGTTGTGGTATACGATTTGATAGTTGCAAGCATATGATTCATATTGAAAACCACATGTTTGTGGTAGTTGTTTACAACAGCCAATGGATAATTGCAAGTATATGATTCATGTTGAATGTAACAACTATATGTTGTAATAGTTTATTTGAGATTCATGCAAGTATATGATTTACCGTTATGCCAACATGATGTAAAATTTTATGGTCATCTTTAGTGTAATTGGATCCATTTGAGTATTATGATTCATATGAAGTTATGTTGGAATTGGCATCATGGTTCAAGTATAAAAATCATGCTTTTGTGATAGTGACAAAAGCAAGCATCTTTGAGAACTTGTATTAATTTCATGAACATGACTAAACTATGTTTGTTATTATGCCTAATTGAAAAACATGTTTTTAGGCTTATGTTGTTATCATAATCATATGATAATATATGTGACACAAAAGTTACATTAGAATTACATTCCACTTGCAAGTTTATATAGATAGATTAAGAACAATGATTTATGTTTAAGTATGTTTATGCCATGATTAGAATGGTTCATGTTTAAGTATTGTTTATGCCATGATTATACGAATAGAAGGATTCATGTTTAAGTATGTTTATGCCATGATTATACGCATAGAATGATTCATGTTCAAGTATGTTTACGCCATGATTATATGCTGTTACAATTGCAAGTTCACATGTGCCTATTTTATGTTAATTGAATCGTTATGTTGCAAGTTCATGCGTTCACACTCCCCTTTTTATGTTACCTCATAAACACCATGTTACAAGCCTCCCCTTTATCCATATGGCTAAGTTGGGTTTAAATGTTAAAGCCAACATATCTTATTTTGTAGCGAACGTGTAAAACGGGGGTAATGAAGTTTGGGTTAAAATATAGAACATATTGGTTGGCATGTTTGACGCATGCCAATAACCTTGAAAAACAATTAAGTGGCATAAATAAATTTTGACCAATAAAGATAAATTTGAATAATGGGCCGCAAATATTTGCATATAAAAAGAAAAGAGACAAAATATGTAAATATAGAAAATACGATGTGTTTAACTCGAGGTTGGATTGAGTTGTGATGTAAACCTGCCCGGAACCGCCCGGCTGTCCAATAGTCACAACAATACCTATCCAATGTGGGTGGTTAAACACGGAGCCCAATAAGGACCCGAGGTTAGACTGAGTTGTGGCGTAAGACTGCCCGGACCCAACCGGCAACAGGCAGCCACAACAATACATGTCTAATGTGAGAGGTCAAGGCTTTAATAAGACAATTAAGGCTGAGTCAGGATTGATAGGATTAAGTAAATTAAATTAATACTTAATCAAAATGGAACATGATAAACTAAACAGACTGATTGGGGGTTAGGTTTATAAAACACTTAACCAACTTAGCATGTTGGCTAGGAATAGAAAACCTAGTAGCGGGGGACCCTTTTCAGCAGTAACCCTACAAGGCGTAACATGATACCCAGAAACTAGGCAGGGTGGGGCACGATTACTGGGCTAACTGTAAGAGGTCAAATCGACGGCGGTGGTGCAGCAGTGTAGGTTCTAACGGGGTGCGGGCGTGCACACACTCCGGCGCAGAAAAATTAGGCACTAGGCACCAGTAGCATACCTGTGCATTCTAGGATTGTGTCGGACCGCCACCATGGGACTTGATACACCCCATGGTGGGACCAGCATAGGTAACTACAATAACGTGGGCCGTAAGACACATGTAACTATGCGAGTAGGAGCCGATCATCAGAAAAAGGATCACTTCACCCTGATTATGGGGTGTCTGTTGGGAACTAGTTTATATGGGTACAGAGATTAATATGGGGTATGATAGTATTCGACCCTAGCCACTTAACTTAGTTTATAATGTTTTCCCATTTCTAGTTTATGCTTATCATACACAGTTCTTTATTCATAGACTGAATAGTCCTAGACTTACTCAGGCTTTATGTCTGACTCTACTTTTCTTTTGCCTTATTTTCTTTCGTCCACCCCCCCCCCAGGTCCACAGGGAGGGAATACCGCAGCTTGACCAGTTTCCGCATCCAGCTTGAAGAGAAGAATGTATTGCTTGGACCTTTTCCGTTCTGGACTATGGCTTGGGACAACAATTATGGGACTTTTTCATTTTATTTATGTTTTCTTTATGCTTCTTTAAATAATGTAATCAAGACAGTTATGATTTTGGAAGTATTGTAAGACAATTATGGCATGGTTTGTGTAACACATATTTTGATGAAATAAAAGTTGTTGTTTTCCGCTGTTCAAAAATATGTGTTATTATATCTGTCTTGTATATCTGTGACTTATACTTATAAACCTCCACCAAAATTAGGGCATTCCCTTTGAGAGTGACCCTATTGGAGGTGGGGTGTTTCAAACACCATGGTGTTCGATATGGAGTATTACCAGTTTTGCTCCATGGAATGAATAGGTTGGGATTGGGAAATAAAATAAATAATTACTTCGGTGTGGTTCGCTAATCCTGACTAGTCTGGAAAACCTTAACATGGGTTGAAATGATATCCAAAGAAAGATTAAAGAATAAATTTAGAAGAATTTATCTTTGATAAAATTAATGGGAACCTTTCCCTAAGAACGTGAATATTTTAATAGAAGAATATTCTGAATTGGAATGAGGCGTATGTTGTGTTTGTTTAGCACTAGTTTATTATATACGCGTGTTATTCGGAAAGGCCGGGTTTATACCCATTCTAAATAACTGATTCGACGATAAGTCGAAGATGGAGATGGTGGTTGAAGACCGGAGGTCTTCACATTGTTTGGATGATTATTGATTATCTTGATTGGGCTGTGCACCTAAGAGGAGGGAATTAGTTGGTGATCGTCCAGACGTACTTGGAGATCGATGGATATGTAAGGAATAAGGTTCCTTCGGTTTCGTTCTGACCCAGAACGAATTTCTAAATGGACTGTGTGTCTGACATTGGATTTTATTCTGTGTGATTGATTTCTATTAAATATATATCTGTTTGGCGGTAGAGAATTTATTCTCCTGCTTAACGCCATTCTCTGAGACATACAAGCTCAGAGGTTATATATTGATGGATATCAATCGCATGGCATGAACTACCTGTGTGGCATGCTTAAGTGGCAAATGATCAAGGCTTCTGTTGAAAAGAAAAGCCTTGTGGTTGATGAACAAAGCACGGCCTGTATGGCATAACTTTGTGTATACATTAATTCGCGAGCCTCACACCTCGGTATGAGTCAAAAACGGGATAAGGACCCAAGGAGTGCACGACGTTTCTTTCTATCTATGGGTGATGTCTATGAGCTACCAGCCCTGACATTTATATACCTTTTACCTATGTGGTTGTTGGATGCGAGACGCCTCGGATATAGGTCTGAAAGAACCGGGAAACTTGTGTTCAGGAATTGCCAATCCTCAAAAGTAAGAGAGGACCGGCCTTGGAGGATCCAAGGATCCTTGTGTGTGGTCTTGAGACATTTGCTAGAGTGTCTCGAACAGAGAGGAGCTTGCCCCTTGCCTCGACGCATGACGGAAATCCAATTTCCAATACGACCTTTGCGGTTTTGATTGTAGAACTATTATGGCGACATGATATATGTACCCATGCCGCCTGTGATTGATACTTACGATTGAAGTTGTTTTCTTCACTTATAGCAATAATAAAAGATGAAATTAAGCGTATCAAGCATTCTTTGGCTATTATAAGGTAAATCCCTATCCTCCGGCTTGCGTTGCATTGTGTGATGGGACCTGGGTCTTATAATAGCTTCATTTTTCTTTATTTAACATTGCGCTATTTGTTTTATGCACTGGTATTCTTGGGAGGAAACCCGTTCCGTGTTATACGGCATGGTCCCTTGATTTACCTAACTTTAAAAATAAAGATTAATAACTGTTTTAGTTCTCACACCAGTCACATGGACCTGGAGTTTATTGTTTTAACCTAAACTATGGGTGCCCTTATTTTCGACACGGGCAGCTAGTAGTTAGGTTTTGCAGATTTATATTCACAGGATCCTGGTTTACAGCTGGAATGATATCGGAAAGCTCTGTACCCGTGTATTTCTCTCAGTTGTGTGTTGTATTATTTTTCTGTTGCTATGTATTTAAATGTAATTTAAATCTCTGATATTTGTCAAATGTGTAATATTTATTCATACTCTATATATTCTTGTATTCTGATGGAATTATTGCAATAAACAATGAAATATTCTTCTATTTGTGTTCCGATGTGTGTTGTTCTCAAAGCAATCCGTGCTTTCCTTCACGGGGAAGTTCGGGTTGTTTTAAAGTGGTATCAGAGCTTTGGTTTACATAGCTCGAGAACAAGACACATTAGAACCAAGAGAAAGAATTCATCAGAGATTGGACTAGTAGTGTCCAATAAGAATAATTCGTTAGAGATGGGATCAGTAGTGTCCTAGAACGAGTGTAAAGAGTGAAATTTTTGAAATAAAAATTTGAAAACTAGTTTTGTTTTGAAAATTTAAACCATTTTATACGTATTTGAATATTTTATTTGTATTGATCTTGGACAATCGAGTATATAAAGATTTTACATATATGCGTCATGAACGTATATTCGAAGTCTCAAATATACTGGATAGATATAGAATCACACTCTAGTCGCCCGGACATGATCCTAACGATGAAGTATACCATCACCAGTATTTATTTTCGAGTTTCAAAAGTGTGATATCTATATATTTCCATTAGACTGGTGTGAGAACCAAAACTAGATAGGTATGTTGTTGTGATTTGGCATCAAAAACCTGATTTTCAGTATATGTATCAAAATTATGAATTTGAAACGTCAATTCACTAACGGATTGATGGTTGTGTTATTTGATTATGGGTTTCACTTATTAAAATTTTGAACCATTTAGCCTAATGGAACCAAATACTGAACTGTATTGAAAATTGTTAGAAATTGCATGCATATACATGTATATACATTGAACAGGTCATAGCAGGGAAGCTAAGCAGAGGAAAGAATTGTTTGCCCGACAAATAAGTACATGTTTGTTGTATTTCTTGGGGATTTGATGATTTTACGAGCCGATTGGCTAGCACTTGGCTTTTTCTTTTTTCTTTTGGATTGGTGAGGGCCAAGGGAGGTTATTTGAAATATCCCTAAGCTCCCGGTGCAGGGGAGCTTATGGCGAAATTTTTCGAAAATTTAGGGAGTTAGCCAAATTTTTGAAAAATCTTAAAAGTTCTTAGAAACTGAAAAGTTGAAGAATTTAAGCCGTAAAGAAAATAATGAAAGTTGAGCTGGTCTGTAAAACAACTTTCAGCTTCGTTCCTTTTCGGGGACGAAAAGTTTTAAGTTGGGGAGATTGTAACAACCCGAAAATTCTAAGCCAATTTAACATTTTTATTTTGCAATTTTGATGAATTTTGAATATTTAAAATGATTTATTTTAAATAATGACGACGAGAAATTTATTTTGAATAGAATTAACGTATACATTTATTTGAATCGTCGTTAGAATAGAAATATTTTATTTTAAATATAAAAGGAATTGGAAATGGCGCGGTAGTTCGAAAATTCGATTTCAAATTTCAAATGAATGCATAGGATTCAAAATAAACCGGATTTTAGCGAAACCAAAAATATTAGAATCTATTTGAGAATATCTTTCCAACGAATTCAAAAAATTGAAATTTCACAGCAGGAATCAGAAGTTACGTCCAGTTGAAAATTCAGAATAGTAGCTATGGAATTGTGGTCTTTAAAAATAAATTTTTGCAAACGACCTCGGTTTTCGACGAAACCACTTTTGTTGGATCCGGGATGTCAAGTTATTGCAAGATTCCAAAATTCGTAATTTTCTGAATCAATGTGTGAGCATAGCAAAGGAAAACGTGTTTTGACAGTTTCAGTCAATTTCGATCGACTAGAAAATGGCCATTTTTCAAACGGTCTCAGAATTTGACGAAATTAGTTTTGTTAGGACTGTATCGTCAATACGAAGCTAGAAAATATTTTTTGGGAATTTTAATTTTAGATCCATATGTGGCCCCGATAAATTGAAATGTGCGTTCAAAATCAATATATAGATTTATATTTTGATTTTGACGAAAACTGATCGAAATGATCCTACGTAAAATATCCCATCATGTTCGGAATGGGGGTAATTAGCTGGGAGCGACAATCGGTAGGTTCTATTTAGAGTTCGAAAGAAAATTTACCTTTTATGGGTGAAAATAAAATAAATAAATAAAATATATACCCTCACCTCACCCCTCTCTCTCAATACCCGTCAGTTGAAAATAGAAACAAAAAAAGAGAAAAAAACCAGCCGCCTCGTCGATCCCACCTTCCCTGATGTCACGCACCCCTCAACAGCACCGCCGGCCTCCACGGCCGCCCCCCCTCCGATCTTCCTCTCTCCTTCCACCTCCTTTCTCTATAGCCACCGATTCAACCCCCCCCCCCCCACCACACACACACACACAAGTTATAAGCCACCGCACCCGAAATCCTAGCCACCCTAGATCACCCGATGGCCACCCTAGGCCCCACCGCGCACCACCAAGCGCCCCCACATCCACCGCGCACCATCTCAGACCCCCCTTCTCATTGTAAGTTTTTTCCTTCTTTGATTTAAGATTATTATTTTAAAAAGAAATGATTTATAATTAGAAAAATCAATAAAAAAATTTATATTATAGAAAGATATTATATATTTATATATATATGAATGTTATGTAACATAAACATAGATGAGATTTTTTATATTAAAAAAAGATGTGATTTTTAATGGTGTAAAGATGAGATTTTTAATGAAAGGAAGGTGAGATTTTTATTGTTGAAATGGGGAAGTAAAAATATAACTATTATATGTTCATAGCAAGGATAAAAATAGAATTTTTATCTATATAGTAGCGGTATAAAAATAGAATTTTTATCTATATAGTAGCAATATAAAAATGTGATTTTTATCCATATAGAGTGATTATAAAAATGTGATTTTTATATACATAGCAACTATATAAAATGTAATTTTCATATATGTAGTGAATACGGGCAACGAAAGTGATAAAAGGCGAGCACAGCGAAGATTTTCTACATATGAAAAGTCGTGGTGTTTGGTTTAGCTAATCTATGAGAATTTCTCACTTTAAATCTTGTTTTCTAGTTAAAAATATATACTAGGATGCAGACGGTGCTTAGCAGCACCCGACACCCGTGGATGACTTGTTTGATTTTGTTGTGTTGTGAAAATTGATTATGATGTGGAATGAATGAAAATATATTCATGTGTTGAGATAAATTATTTATCATTAAAAATATAATTTTTAACGTGAAGGTGAATAAATAAATATTTATTTACAAAACAGACGGTTTGTTTATGTACACTGATTTGACTGATAATTGAGACGATAAATTTTACACATCGCCCAACTGCACAAATAATATTCAGTGTTTGTGGACTGAAACCACACACGGGTGTTGGGATGATATTTGACGTACACTAATCCCAATTGTTTAGTGGTATGTCTATCGTTTGATTGACAAACTGTGTAAGCGTCAATTAGTTATATTTAATTCTTATGCTGTTATGTGGTGCACTTTGGATGATGACTAATTATTTTTCATTGCTATTATATACATGTGTTGTATGGAATCCATATAATTAACATTAAATGGTAATTGATTAGGCCTCATTCCAATTTAGAAAATAAAGATTATAATAAATATTCATGTGTTGAATAAACAAAATAGTCATGTGTTGACAATACTCATGTGTTGAGAATATTCATGTGTTGAAACTATTCATGTGTTGAAACTATTCATGTGTTGAATAAAATATTTATACAATAAAATTCACATTTTTATTGTAAGTAAGGATTAATAAATATTCATGTGTTGAATAAAGTATATTTTCATGTGTTGAAGAAAATATTCATTTATTCAATAGAATAACGAAGTTATTGAAATATATAAAGCCGTGTTGATTAGAATTGCGCTATTTTGACGCGAACGATATTTATATCGATTATATTCGTTTTGATAATGAATATAAAAAAAGGAAGTGAATTCAAAATATAATATTTTGAAAATATTATCATTTATATATTAATGATATGAAATATTCAATTTTGATTTGAAATTGAATACGAAGTTGAAACTGTTTTGAAAACAAATTTAGAACAATTTATAAAATACGTTTTGAATTGAAATCAACGAAATATATATAATATATATTATATATATTAAATGTCCTGAATAGCACGCACCGCGCCGCGGCAGTTCGCGAATTTCGACCATTGACTTCGAATTGACGTTGCGGGAGATCCGACCGTCGGATTCCCCTGAAACTAGAATCGTTGGGTTCGTATCAAAAAGACCTTTCCAATGAATATTAGAAATTTGAAATCTAATGTTTGGATTTGGAATTATGTCCAAATCAAATTTGGAAAAGGTCGCTGCAAGTGCAGTTCGGTGGCCGTTATTGAAAACCGACTGTACGAGCCTTGATAAAATTATTAAAAATATTAATAATTTGTTTTAAAATCATAATATATTAATTGGAAAGAACTAGGATGAAAAATTCCACATTGTAAAGATAAAAATAATTTTTTATCAAAATGAACTAGTTTAGAACTAGAATTATAATCCAATATTTTTGGATAAATAAATTGGATTTGAAGTGGTTTTAAAAATAATCAGAATTTCCAATATATGAATTGGAATGGATTTGAATCGAAATTATCTTTGGAATATTTCAATTTTGGATTTCGTAATTATACAGATATGGTTCTGGAAATTTAAAAGATATATTTATATCGTTATTTCCAATAAGATATTTGTCGGTTTCAGAATTTGATATTGAATATACGCCGATATATTTTCTATTCAGAGCCTTGTATTTAATAACAAATGGGATTTTGGGTTCTTCGTGACTGGTGTCTTAAATAACACTGTTCTTGAACCCAGTTTAGAAAAGAATATATCTTCTAATTAAGATTTAGTGAAAATGTACCAATTAAATGGTATTTAATTGGAACTGAATTTGAATTGATTTTTGGGGTTTATCGTGAGCGGTGTTTTGAATAACACCTGTTCTTTAACCCGATTAACAATGGAATGTGATTTTGGGTTTATCATGAACCGTGTTTTAGATGACATTGGTTCTTTAACCCAGTTAAAGACAGGATATTGATTTTTGGGAAGATTAAAACTAAGTGGAGTTTTAATGAATCTTTAGTTAGATTAAAGTGATCGAGAATGGAGAATCACCAGTTTTGCTCCAAAGCGATAGTTAAATCTTTAATTAGATTTGAACGTGAAATGGTAATTAATATTTACCGATAACACCATGGTGTTCGATATGGAGTATTACCAGTTTTGCTCCATGGAATGAATAGGTCGGGATTGGGAAATAAAATAAATAATTACTTCGCTGTGGTTCGCTAATACCGACTAGTTTGGAAAACCTTAACATGGGTTGAAATGATATCCAAAGGAAGATTAAAGAATAAATTTAGAAGAATTTATCTTTGATAAAATTAATGGGTATCTTTCCCTAAGAATGTGAATATTTAAATAGAAGAATATTCTGAATTGGAATGAGGTGTATGTTGTGTTTGTGTAGCACTTGTTTATTATATACGCGAGTTATTCGGAAAGGCCGGGTTTATACCCATTCTGAATAACTGATTCGACGATAAGTCGAAGATGAAGACGGTGGTTGAAGACCAGAGGTCTTCACATTGTTTGGATGATTATTGATGATCTTGATTGGGCTGTACACCCAAGAGGAGGGAATCAGTGGGTGATCGTCCAGACGTACTTGGAGATCGATGGATATGCAAGGAATAAGGTTCCTCCGGTTTCGTTCAGACCTAGAACGAACTTGTAAATGGACTGTGTGTCTGACATTGGATTTTATTCTATGTGATTAATCTCTATTAAATATATGTTTGTTTGGCGGCGGAGAATTTATTCTCTTGCTTAACGCCCTTCTCTGAGATGTACGAGCTCAGAGGTTATATATTGATGGATATCAATCGCATGGCGTGAACTGCCTGTGTGGCATGCCTAAGTGGCAAATGATCAAGGCTTCTGTTGAAAAGCAAAGTCTTGTGGTTGATGAACAAAGCACGGCCTGTGTGGCATTGCTTTGTGTATAGCGTTAATTCGCGAGCATCACACCTCGGTATGGGTCAAAAACAGGATAAGGACCCAAGGAGTGCACGACGTTTCTTTCTAGCTATAGGTGATGTCAATGACTTACCAACCCTGACATTTATATACCCTTTTACCTATGTGGTTGTTGGATGCGAGGTGCCTCGGATATAGGTCTGAAAGGACCGGGAAACGTGTGTTCAGGAATTGCCAATCCTCAAAAGTAAGAGAGGACTGGCCTTGGAGGATCCAAGGATCGCTGTGTGTGGTCCTGAGACATTTGCTAGAGTGTCTCGAATGGAGAGGAGCTTGCCCCTTGCCTCGACTCATGACGGAAATCCAATTTCCAATACGACCTTTGCGGTTTTGATTGTAGACTTAATATGGCGATATGATATATGTTACCCATACCACCTATGATTGATACTTATGACTGAAGTTGTTTTCTTCACTTATAGTAATAATAAAAGATGAAATTTAGCATATCAAGCATTCTTTGGTTATTATAAGGTAAAACCCTATCCTCCGGCTTGCGTTGCATTGTGTGATGGGACCTGGGTCTTAAAATAGCATCATTTTTCTTTATTTACCATTGCGTTGTTTGTTTTATGCACTGGTATTCTTGGGAGGAAACCCGTTCCGTGTTATACGGCGTGGTCCCTTGATTTACCTAACTTTAAAAATAAAGATTAATAACCATTTTAGTTCTCACACCAATCACATGACTGACCCGGAGTTTATTGTTTTAACCTAAACTTTGGGTGCCCTTATTTTCGACACGGGCAACTAGTAGTTGGGTTTTGCAGATTTATATTCACAGGATCCTGGTTTACAGCTGGAATGATACTCGGAAAGCTCTGTATCCATGTATTTCTCTCAGTTGTGTGTTGTATTATTTTTCCATTGCTATGTAAGATATTTGTCAAATGTGTAATATTTATTCATACTCTATATATTCTTGTATTCTGATGGAATTGTTGTAATAAATAATGAAATATTCTTCTGCTTGCATTCCGATGTGTGTTGTTCGCAAAGCAATCCGTGCTTCCTTAATGAGGAAGTTCGGGTTGTTATATTTCTATTTACTTGATCTAGACATTATTATAATATCAGCCAAGTATCATTTTAGAAATATTTTGGTTATCATAAGGTAAAAGCCATCCGTGTTTATGTGTGGATCGGTCTTATGATTATCCTTTGTTTCAAAAGAATTTTGAAAGTTAAATCAAATGGTTTGAGTTTACTCACACTAGTCACATGACTGACCCAGAGTTTATTTTTTTTGATTTCCCTAAACTCTTGGGTGCCCAATTTTGTACGGGCAGTCAAGTAGTCGGGATTTACAGATACTTGAAGAGTTGGAGCAGGAAGCTTCAGGATTTTATAGCTATTATTATTTCCGCTGTGTTGTAAGTGCTATACTCTAATAATGGTATTGTATACAGATACTGTTTTATTTCAAAGTTATGTAATGAAATATATTTATTCGTTCCGTTGTGAGATTCGTGTTTACTCTGATGTTGTATGTTCTTCTTCTACTTCTATTCTAAGTTTCTATCTTATCTATTCTCACCCTCTAATTTTTTCATTAACTACCGGTATTTTCAATGTTTGGATAATCGACGTGGGTTTTATGTCGATGACCAAAGTCGAAAATTTTCCAAGACCTTACAGTTGGTATCAGAGCTTAAGGTTAAGTAATTGCCTTGGCTCTGTGGCGTGACTCGGTAGAGATAGGGTTAGCAATACCCTAGATTGAGTTTGAGCGTATATATACGAGTGAGCGTATTTGTTATTTGATATAAAAATTGTTTTATATTGTGGAGATTCATTAGTTGAGTTGTTTATGAGTTCTGGTCGATTAGTTTGATCCACTGTATCGACATGAGTTTCTAAACACTCGAATATGATGGGTCGACACGATATGTTTTGAAAAGAGGGTAAATAAAATAATTTTACCCAAAGTATATTTTTCTATAGAGAAAATATATATATTGGAATTATAATATATTGGATATATTGGTTGTTATTATAATCGAGTAAGATTATAAATTAAATAGTTATGTAAATAACCAATCAGAATTCATATAAGTGAAATATATGAAAGCAGATGAATTAAATCAGAAATTCAAATAAAATTTGAAATTAAAAACCCTGGAAATTGTAAAGGTGTTTGTAAAAGGATTTGGATTGAATATATGCGAATTTTAAAATCCTGGGAGATTTTAAATTGTTTAAAAGCATTATAAATGGTATTTTGAAATGAATTTCAAAATGAAAGTGTTAAAGAAATGGTTTTGAAAGTAATATAGTATTGAACTCACTTTGATCGCTGTAAAATAGATTCTGATGTGAGCTAGACATCATCGGTGTTCATTTTCAAGTTGTAAGTGACGGATTACTACCGAAAAGATTTTTGTTTTTGAATTGTTTTGAGAGTAACAAGTTGTTTGAAATCCAAAAAGGAATATTTGATTTTGAAAAGCTAGTTATTTAAAATTCCCAGGAAAAGATGGTCTGAATTAAAATCAGTTAAGTGAGTGGAAATTTAACTGGATTAGAATGATATCGAGACAAATTGGATTTGTGAGATTTGAATTTGAAATGTATTGGATTGATGAGTTAAGAATTTGAAAATCGAGAATAGAACTTTGATTTGAAACTGAAATTGGCTTGGATAAGCGAATGGTTGTGTTGAGGATAAATTGATAAGAGTTTGATTGGATTAATATTGGTATATGTTGAATTGGCAGCAGATGGAAATGACATAATGATTTGCCCGACAAAAAGGTACAAGTTTATATTTGATATAAGCATGAGATTTATGAGCCTGTTTGGCAAGCCGCTTGGCTGTTTGATTTTCTTTTGGGTCGGAGAAGGCCTAGAGATGCGAGTCGTAGTTTTATCGATTGACAAGTACAAAGGAGGTGCTGGCGAAATTTTTCGAAAACGAAAATTTTAGAATTTTTGAAATTTTTCGTTAATAGTAATAAATTAATATTTTGATTGGAATGGATTGTTCAGTTGAAACGGGAGTTAAAAAGTAAGCGAGTAATTTTAACCCAGTCAATAGGGTTTGTTTTCTACCGTAGCAATTTCGAGGACGATATTATTTTAAGTGTGGAAGAATGTAACGACCCGTAATTTATTGTATTATAATTAATCTATTTAATTATATAAATAGTAATTCAGAGAATTAAATGATCGTTAAATTAAACTATATGGTTTATTTAATTAATAAAAATAATAGAATAATATATATAATTTAGAAATAATCAGAAATATTGGAATTCACAATACTCTGTGAATTGGATTATTTCTAAGATTTAATTCAGCTTAGAATTTGAATTAGAGTCACGAATATATTATATAAGCGGAGTTCGAACATAGAATTATAATATAATTTTAATCGAGCTCGAAATGGCGTGGCAGCTCGCTATTTGGCGATTTGAACTTCAACTGAATATACAGGGTCTGTTTTAAATCGGTTTTCGGTGAAACAAGAAACGTTAGGAGCTGGTGAAGTATATATTTCTGGTGGAAGAGAAAAATCAGGATTTCGTTGTGTAGATTTTGAGTTATGTCCAAATCAAATTTTTAGAAAAACAACGCCATAACCATTTAAAAACCATAACGGTTTATTTAATTGTATAAAAGGATTTAAAATATAAATCGAATATCTATATAAGTCTAATGATGGAATATCGAGTTATAAATCCCAATATGGAGCTATGTGATACTCTTTGCGAATATATGTGATAATATAAATTTATTTATATTTAATTTAATTATTTTTAAATATATTTATTTATTTAAAAGGGTTATTTAGATCTTTAAAAATAACCAGTTTTGCAAACGACCTCCGTTTTCGACAAAACAAGTTTCATTGGGTCTGTAATGTCAAACTGTATCTACATGTCAATTTCCGTGATTTTTAGATATCATGTGTGATTACACGATCTTTTAGAAGACAGAATCGAATATAAAATGTTAAAATAAAATATCTTAAAAATATCTAAAATATCTAAATTAACCTATAAATACATCTTAATAACTCTAACCTAATTTCATTCATTTCTCTGGTCCATTTTTCCGCCGTCTTCTTTCTTGTTCTTCAAAAAAAAATCACAAGTAATAAAAATCAAAAGAAAATCAACTATAAATATACAAATCCTAATACTCATATAGATAAATTTCCTCGGGGTTTATCCTCGATTCAGTACCAATTTTAAGACTTGCGATGCATGTTGGAGGAGTTCGAAAATCAACAGTAGATCTAAGGTTCAGGAAATGGCCAAATTGAAGCATGAATCCGAGATTTTGAATACGTATTTGTGTTTGTGGTGTTGAGGAGGTGCGGTTATGCAGATTTGGGGTTGTTCGGTGGTCATTGATGTTGCTACCTTACTGTTTGCAGTGAGGAGATGCTGAACGGTGCAATGAAGATGGTGGCATTGAGTTCAAGGATAATGGTGCGGTTGTGTTGAGATTTGGACGAGGGAGATGATGGTGTTTTCGGTTGGGATTTCCGTTGAGAAATGGAGGAGGAAGGAAGGCTTGAAGGTGCGGCAATGTCAAAAGCTGCAGTCTGTGTTTCGATGGAGAAGGTATTTTCGGTGGAGAAGGTCCAAGCGGGCTGGGTTGTTAGTGAAGCAGGTTGGGCCAAAAATGAATAAGTAAGGCCCATTGTTTAATTAAAAGTTTAGTCTATTTAAATTAAAATAAGTGTATTAAATTGTAATTGTGATATCTCAGTCATACGTTAACGAAATTCAGCAAAACAAGATCTGACAGGATTGTATGGACAGACACTACACTATGGAACTAACTAGGAGTGAATTGGAGCTCTTTACAATTTATGGTGAAATAAATTGTCCTTCTGAATCAACAGACGCAAATCGTTATTTAAGGGTTAACGCGAAGTGTGAGTAAAACTCACCAACTTTGAACAGTTATATTTTTACAACATATTTTTAGAACTGATAATTATCTGTTGATTGTTGTGTGGTAACTATTTGGTTGAATTGCTTATGTATTGGTTAAAATTATAGATAACGATATATATATATATATATATATAAATCGTTAATCAAATATTGATTCTGTTTAGCAGAATATTTCATATTGAAATGAAATCGATGTTAATTATATTGTTTAACATCTGTGATGCAGGGAAACAGGTTGGAGGGACCCAACTGGGTTCCTCAATATGTAAAATACTGTTTTGTTTCATATATTGTGATATATGATGTGATATATAATCTATTGTTGATTTTGTGAGTTTGAATGACATCGGTCACTATTATTTGGTATTTTGAATACCGTAAGAAACAATGGGATGTAAAAAGAGGATTTTCAAAGTATATTTTGAAAATAAATTATTTATATAAAATCAAAGGGTTTTATATACAAAAGGAAAATATTTGTAAAACAAATATAAAGGAAAATATTTGTAAAACAAATGTAAAAGGAATTATTTATAAATAAAATTAAAAGGAATTATTTATAGATAGAATTAAAAGTAACTATTTATAAATGGAATTAAAAGGAATATTTATTTAGAAAATTAATAGAAGAGTAAAAGGAAATATTTGTAAAACATTTACAAATAGAAGAGAAAAAGAAAATAAATAGAATTGAAAAGGGAATATTTGTAAAACATTTATAAATAGATTTATAAAAGGAAATAATTATTTAGGAAATAAATAAAGTTATCAAACGAAATATTTATTTAGGAAATAAATAAAGTTATAAAAGGAAATATATATATATATAGGAAATAAATAAAGTTATAAAAGGAAATATTTATATGAAATAAATATAGACAAATAGAAAAGGAAGTATTTGTAATCGAATATTGTTATCAAATATAATTTAGTTGAATAAGAGTTAGTCGATTAGAGTTAATCAGTTAGATTTCATTAATTAGAATTGATCGATTAGAGTTAAAGTTAATCGATAAGAGTTAACCAGTTAGTGTTAATTAGATAGAGTAACCAGTAAGAGTTAACCAGATAGAGTTAATTGAACATAGCTAATCGAATTAGGATTAATTGAATATTAGTTATTCAATTAGAGTTGATCGAATGTAGTTATTTAAGATAGAGTTAGTCAAACATAGTTATTCAGGATGAGTTGCCATTTCGTACCACTGCTAGCGTAATTCGCAGGGCTACAGATAGCCTACGGCGGTCGGATTTTTCCTGAGGGAATCAGGCGTAACCATTGTGATCACTGCGATCTAGAGTCAAGCGAATGGAGTTAAATCGAATATTAGCTATTCGCAATAAAGTTAAAATAGACATAGTTATTCAAATATAAGTTAATCGAATATTAGGAATTAAGTAAGTTGAGTTAACCAAGTAAGTTAATCAAGTTGAGGTAATCGAGTTGAGTTAGTCAAGATGAGTTAATCAAACCGAGTTAATCCAAATGAGTTAATCCAAAGGAGTTATTCGAAATAGTTTATTCGAATAGAATTAAAGGAGTTATTCGAAATAGTTTATTCGAATAGAATTAAAGGAGTTATTCGAAATAGTTTATTCGAATAAAATTAAAAGAGAGTTAATCGAATGTAAATCATTTAAAGAGAGTTGATCGAATGTAAATCATTCGAAGAGAGTTAATCGAGTGTAAATCATTCGACGAGAGTTAATCGAAATATAAGTTATTCGAAGAGAGTTAATCGTCGAATTCGATTATATCGAATTCAGTAAAGTGTTTATACTTTCCGGTTTTTTAAATCAAGATTTATTTATTTATAAATTATGTGTTAATTTATTTATTCAAATTAAAGAATAAAAGTTATATTCAAAGTTAGATATTTCGAAAGTAGGGATTATAACGTTATAGTCATAATCAATGTTTCCAATAAAGAAGCGGATATGTAAATAGAATCCGAGAGTTACGTAAGGAAGTTGGTTAAAGGTTTAAAAGATAAACTTTGTCTATTTTGAAGTTAAGACGTTGTTCAGTTAAGGTTTGAGAGGTAATTATACCCCAACTTGATCTACTTCCTTCCTAACTAAGGAATGGTTAAAGTTTGGTAGTAAAGGTAGGTTAAGTGAATTCAGTTAATGAGCGTAATGGTTTGTGTTGGCATAGCGATGTTTATTTAAAAACCAGTTTAAATAAAATGAAGGAGTTTTGGAAATGTTTTCCAAATAAGAATCAGAAATGTTTTCTAATAATAGAAAATAAGAAATGGGAATAAATATGGAAACGTTTTCCAGTGATTAATAATGTATATTTTCTAAGTTTAGAAAATAAAGATTTACGAATAAATGGAAACGGGAAATATGGAAATGAATAAATTAATGATAAATTAATTTAAAGGGATAAATGTTGAATGTTGATTGATCGATAAAATTTCCATCTGGAAATAATATCGTTGTTTGCACACGTGTTTTTCTTTGATAGTTAAATCACAGACTATCAAAGTTTTGACCATTTTTCCATCGTCAATACGAAGAGACCGGTTGGATTATTATCCGAGAACCACTTCGTATGGGCGTTAGCGTTTCGAATCAAATAGATCGAAGACAAATTGAAGATGGAGTTTATATAAGGGTTATTCTGGCAATCCTAGGTAGAAATTTCCTAAGATGGATTTACAGAATAGTCCTTCGGTTTGTCCAGTCCCAGGACAACTTGAATGGATAAATGTTTAACAAAGTATATCTGGTAGATCACGTATGTTGATCGTTTCAAACGTATTTATGTTGGTGGCGGAGGAATTTGTTTATCTTAGCTTATACCCATGGTATTTTTGGGGAAATCAATTTGTGATTTGACGAGTATGACGATGTGGCATTCAAAGTGAATGAATGAGTAATCTGTTGAAAGATACGTTATGACCTCCAGCCTCATCAACTGGGAAATGACAGAAATCGGGCAGGCAGCATGGCTAATTGGGTCGTACCCAAGTAGGGTATATTGTCACCATCTAGAGAATATTCATATTTGTTACTTCTTTCAATTATGTATCTCTCGGGAATGGTTATGTTGGTTTACCAACTGTAAGGTGACAATATATTCGATACACTCAAGCGAAATGAGTGGTCGGTCATGTGTGGCCGAGTTGCAAGATGTTCTTGTTGAACTCCAGTGTATCGCTTCTGGAGTACACTGAGCGGAAGGTGGATCCATACCTTGTCATAGTTGGAATCCATTCCCCAAATAAAAGCCTGCGGTTTTGATTGTATATTATATATGTAGAACATTAGATGCATGCATTTCTGCTTGATTTCTATTTACTTGATTTAGACATTATTATAATACCAAACAAGTATAGTTTTAGAAATATTTTGGGTTATCATAAGGTAAAAGTCATCCGTGTTTATGTGTGGGTCGGTCTTATGATTATCCTTTGTTTCAAAAGAATATTGAAAGTTAAATCAAATGATTTAAGTTTACTCACACCAGTCACATGACTAACCCAGAGTTTATTTTGTTTTGTTTTCCCTAAACTCTTGGGTGCCCAATTTTGTTTGGGCGGTCAATTAGTTAAATTTACAGATACTTAAAGAGCTAGAGTAGGAGACTTCAGGATTTTATAGCTATTGTTATTTCCATTGTGTTGTAAGTGTTATACTCTAATAATGGTATTGTATATAGATAATGTTTTATTTTAAAGTTATGTAATGAAATATATTTATTCATTCCGCTATGAGATTTGTGTTTACTCTGATGTTGTATGTTCTTCTTCTTCTTCTTCTTCTATTCTAAGTTTCTATCTTATCTATTCTCACCCTCTATTTTCTTTCATTAACTACTGGTATTTTTGATGTTTGGATAATCGACGTGGGTTTTATGTCGATGACCAAAGTCGAAAATTTTCTGGGACGTTACAGTGTGCATAATATTCTATATTTATATCACGTTTCGTTCTGAACACAACTCTGATACTACGTTGTGAAGCCCCATCCCGATACCTATATTAACAGAAAGTACTAAGGGGTAACTGCTAATACGGAGAATAGGGCATATAAGAGCAACCACTTGTAGTATTGCATTGAATAAGTACTAAATATGCTAAGTTATTACTCCTTACATATCGACATATCTAATTTTTATCCAATACACTACTATGGCTTCATGGTCTATTCAAAACAAAATGTATTCTAATATCAACGAAGAATACATAACAGCACACACACACACACACAAATATATATATATATATATATACACACACACACGACTACATTCTATATAATACATCACACATTATGAATTCTGATAGTCAATACAAAAAATATACGCATATGTGTATTAAAATACAACAAAAGAATATATAGTGTCATGTCCAAGAGACTACAAAGACATAATGCGATCCCCAAAAGGTGAAGCAGGATGTCCAAGTGAAGAGTTAAGCATGAAACAAAAAATCCTAACCAGTAACTCGGTCTGGCCCGAGGAACACACAAACGGGTCATCCTAACTTGAGTTAGATAACTAGTATAAGTATGATATGTAATGAATGACTAGGAAAAATATTCCTTTAGGTCATAAAGGAAAAAGGTGGAACAATATATTATAAGGTGAAATACCTAAAAATTAGTTATAAGAATAATTTTTAAAGTTCACAAGATGAAGTCAAAAATTCACATAAAACACAGGTCCATAAAAATCACTGAATAATGGATTCATAAGTCAAAGAACTCTGATAAGATTTTAAAATAATAAATGAAAATTTGATAGACACGAAAGACAAAATCACATTTTATGTACCCATCATAGAGTGGTAAGCCAAAGCTATGCCTACATGTGCTATCATACTAGATGGCTTAAAGCCATAGCTAGTACTATATCACACATAAGGTGTGCCCGAATGACCGAATGTCCACAGAGCCACACAAGATTGACTTGAAGGTCTAATACTCGCGCTCACACAACAATGTGTCACAGACCCTCAAATAGTAATCCGTTAAGCAATAATCGTGCATCCCACACAACATGTTTTCATTTAACGGTCCACACACCGTAGGTCAGCTTCATACTACAAAACTCAGAAATCACAAGAATACACAAGAAACACATAATAACACAGAGGATCACAGAGGTTACTAGAAAACAATGAGATTATTACTTCAATTAGATGGATTTGGGATTAAATAAAAATGTATACTACCATGTCCTATACCTGAGGGAATGCGACTTTATTTGATCATAACACGTATTCTCGAAGTGTGCAAGTATGTGTGATTTTCAATGAAAACATACTTAAAATAATAATTCGAAAACATAGTTTATCGGAAAAATCCTTGATAAGTAAATAGTTTGAAAATCCTTATTTAAGTAATACTACAAATAAATTTATACCATTTTATTAAAATAATATTTATTTTCAAAACCATATTTTTCTCTTCAAAACATTTCAAAAACCATTTATAAAATTGTGCACATGTCATAGAATCACAAGAAATAACACTGAAAATATATACGCATAAAGTCACCGAAATCACTGGAAAATAGTAAGAATCATTGTCTCTTTACTGCTGAAACTACCACAATTCCACATATAATTTCTTGAAAATTTTACTAATGTGATAGATGTGGAAATAGCTTCTTAAACACACAAACAAGCTCTGGAATTTCACTTAGACATCAACCAGAATAAGCATGAAAAAGTTAAAGAATTATCACAGGTTTCAACAAAAGCAACATGGCCTACCTAGGCATTTTGGGCTAGGTGAGTCGACCCACTATAGAGCACGAGTCGACCTAAGTGTCAACCCAGCTCTATTCTGGGTCGACTTAGCTCTGTTCTGGGTCGACCCAGGAAACAGAGAGTTGCTCAGCTCCGAATCCTAACTAACTATCAACTTTAAACCAAAATTTTGACACCTAAATCAACTCGGATTTGCATGAAATTTGATTTGCAACAACTAGAAAGTATTATGAAGACACAGGAAAATGAATTTGTCCATTTAATAAAGAACTAGAGAAGTTATTCAACTTTGAACATGAGGTTTCATCTAGACTTGTACTTAGAAATTCCCGAAAACAAAACTTACGTATTTTTCGGATTCTTGCAAACAATCTCACATAGAAACTACCGAGTCAAGTTAAAAGGGTGTGAAGGAACCCTCACCTTTGATTTACAACAAGATAGAGGAAGATATGACGATTTTGGAGGCAAAAACAGTTTGAAGCTTTCTTCCTTTCTTCGTCAACTACAGCTACATGCACAATTTCTATAGTAAATTCTCAATTCAAAATAAGATATTGATGGATTAACCTGACTTTTGAGATGAGTACTTGATATAAACTTGTATTACCCACAAATTAGTCCTTAGAAGTGGATTTGGAGGCTAAGATTTGATTATTGTAAAATTTTCTTTTATTTTGAGTAAAAGGGGAATGAGGAAGAGGACTTCCTTCAGCAAAACTACGTACAAGGAAGAATTTCTGGAGGTTTATTTCTTTAGTTATCTCCTAATGGCCCAAATTAGAGTTAATTATTCCCGAATTAAGTAATTAAATCATTAACCAAGTAATTAAGCCTCTAATCACAAATTTAGGCCAAAATAATTCAATTAAACCATGTTTTACCACTATTCATCATACAACAAACTTATTCTAATCATGACAACACTATAAAAATTCGTGGACATCTTTTATAAATTATTTTAGAATATTTTAATACTTTAAAATTTACATTTATAACAAATTTTACATTTTTACACATTTTGACATAATTTGTGTAAATTTTTGTACAACTTTGAAATTAACATTTCAGTAACTTTATAATAGCACACTAATCACCAAAATGACACAAAAATTATATTTTCTATATTTCAGTAATATTCTGCAACCAACTTCATATATATATATATATATATATATATATATATATATAATTCTTATATAAATTCCTTAAAATTCACTTAACACACAAATTTGTCATTAAATTTACAAAACTATATTTGCTTTAAATCACAAAATTTCCAAACATATATTTTCAATGAGATTTTACATAATATTTTTAGTTAAGCCTTTTTTAGGCTACAAAATGTTAAATTATTTATTAAACCAATTTGCAAGATCAAACTTTTTCTTAACATTTCGTATTAGAAGAAAACCTTAAATCCTCCTTTTTTGCTTTTATAAGCTACCAAACCTTTAATTGTTTCCTCAATATTCACCCAATAACACCAATACTCAATAAACCATATTTTTACTATTTAAAAACCTCCAAATCTCAAATTAATCATCAAAAAAGTTTAATTTGCATATTTACCACAATAAATCCCTAGATACATATTTTTAACCACCAACTCAAATGATTAAGCTAAATTACCAATTAAATTGATAAATTCAACTCAATCACCCTATTAATATTTATTTATAAGATATTAACACTTATAGTACGTAATAACTAAAAATTGTGTTGTTACATTGTTGGCTTCATCCATCTCTACAAACTTCTATAATCTTAGGTGCTCCATATTGCTATAGAAATCTCCTTCTCTAACGCAGTCTGGAAATTTTCGGATTTGTTGTACTCTAGAAGGCTCTTGTTATAGGAATGTAATTGGGTACAAAAAGATGTGCTCCATGGTGTGAGCTCTAATAAATGCATGTCATCAAACTAACTAAGCTACAACAATCTTTGTTTAAACATGAGCATTTACTTCTTATCTACAGATCCTTAAAGCTGCATTATTACTCTTAGGCCAAATCTTCAATAATATCTTTATTGTTTTAAAATCAAGTACCTTTAATAAGTACAACTAAAAAGATAGAGTAATACAATCGTAGAATATTAAAACGCATAATTAAGTAGTGTAAAATTTTCATAATTTGATGTTCATCAAGCACTTCTCTGAAAACTCAATTCATGAGATCCACCAAATAGGCAGGTGCACTGGTCAGTCTAAAGAGTATAACTAACCATCCATAAATGTCATTGAATCCCCTAAACATGGTATAAGGATGCACTTGTTGACGACAAAAAATGTCGTAAACACTAAAGATTTCAATTACTAGGAATTATTAATTTGTTCGTATAGACAAGAGCAGAAAAAGGTAAATAACAAGAGAGATTTATAGTGGTTCGGCCTTGAGAGAGGCCTACGTCCATTTTGAAGAGTCATTGGAATATTATTGATAAAACAAATTTAAAAGGTCAAGACCATCTCACGACATCTCATTACATTCATCTCTAAGTTATATGATGTCATAATTATCATATATTTTATATATTAGGAAATAGACACTTTTGCCTTTCTTCTTCCTCAAAGTGGAGATGCCATTAAAGGTGGTCCCAAGTTTACCAATTCCAAACCCTTTGAAGTGTGAGGCCAAGGGGTATTTATAGGAGAGTGGCTGGGTAGGAGTAGGCAGGGGTAGGCAGAAATAAGGGACCACACCCCAGAATTTCGTACCTAGCCCGCTTGCACATATTTCGAACACCCTCCCCCCCTCACGGTGCGAATTTCACATGCAAATTTTCTACCCTTTTGGGTATGAGATTCACGCCTGAGGGGTTCGGGTTTCGTACCCTGCTGGGTATGCAATTGTACCCTATTGGGTATGAAATTTGTACCCTTCGTGGGTACGAAATTTTTACCTGGGGGTTCGGATCTCGTGCCCCGCAGGGTATGAATTTCATGCCCTTTGAGGGTATGAAATTCGCACCCCGATAGGTACAAATTTCACGTCCTATTGGGTGTGAATTTCGTACCCCTTAGGGATGCGAAATTCGCACCCTAAGGGGTGCGAAGTTCATGCCCCAAGGGGTGCGAAGATTACGTGCACGGGTGTTTTTGTGGCCCAAGATTCGAGTTCGCGACTCCGAGGGGTTCGGAGCCTTAGTTCGAAAATATGTTTGGAGCGATGCGAGGTCTCTGTTGGCGCGATCCCTCTTCAACCTGTTTCCTTCGCTCCTAGCATCCCTCTTGGCTTTAGCTCCACACGATGCATTGAGTCGATCGTGTCTCATGTGCTTTTGGGAACCGAACCAAAAAGCCAGTTAACATTACCCCCCCAAAGCATGTCTTGTCTTAAGATGATGTGCTTTGCGTTGGACGAGGTAGTAGTCGAGTTATTGACTGGTTCTGCAATCTAAAGAAAGACAAATGTTAGTTGTTTGACTTGTTTGCTGTGTAACTACGAACGAGCTGTCATCGATGCGGTGAGGTATGCACGTTGCTCAATACTCGCGGCACATTACTTCTGCGTGCTTGCGGTGTTTGTATGCGTGGGTGCGAACTATGTTTACGTGCATGCAATGCCATCGTTGTGATTGCGATTTTTTCTCTTTTTTTCGAACAAGACATTTCGAACCCCAGGAGGTACGAAATTTCGCGCCCCAGGGGTATGGAATTTCAAACCCTGAGGGTGCAAAATTACAAACCTTGGAGTTCTGAAATTTCAAACCCTGGGGGTTCGAAATTTCGAACCTTGTGGATTCGAATGTTCAAACCCTGTTTGAAATTTCGAACCCTGGATGTTTGAAATTTCGAACCCGCAGGGTTCGAAATGTCAAGAATGCCAAGGGACATTTCCCTTTTCTTTATAAATAGTCCCCCTCATTTATTTCACTTCTTCCTTTTAATTTTCAAGATCGGCCGCCAATAAAAAAGCTTCAATTACCTAGTACTTCAAATTCGAACATGACAATTTGGTGCGTCTCGAGGGTCTTGGAGGCCTACGCGGAGGAGAGGAAGGCGCTGTGAAGCGAGCGCCGAGGGGAGCCTCGAACTTTAGGGTGATTCGGGCGCTTGAACCTGTAGTGGCTCCAAAATTTGAACCTCGTTGCGATTCGAGTATTATAGCCTCACTAGGGTTCGAGCCTTCAAACCTTACTAGGTTCGAGCACTCGAACCCCTGGGGGGTTCGAGTTTTCAAACCCTGTCATGGTTCGGGTATTCGAACCTCTAGGGGTTCGAGCTTTCGAACACTGGCGGGGTTCGAGCATTCAAACCCCTGGAGGGGTTCAAGATTTCGAATCTTGGTAAGGATCGAGCATTCGAACCCCTGGAGGGTTCGAGCATTCAAACCCCTAGGAGGTTCGACCTTCCGAAACCCTGGAGGGTTCGAACTTTCGATACCTGATAGGGTTCGAGCATCCGAACCCCTGGGGGGTTCGAGCTTTTGAACCTTTCTGTGGTTCGTCCATCTGAACCCCGAAGGGGGGTTCAAGCATTTGAACCTCAAGCGGGGTTTCGAGCCTTCGATATTTTGCTCCTTCGCGTTGCCTAAGTAAATGTATTATTCCATACGTTATGGCTTTCCACATAGGATAGCGCATATATTCGAATTGTGACTGAACTATTGGACTGCCTTGAGCTTAATCTGTGTATCCTAATTTTGCATAACATTGCACGTGCACATTAGTTTTTACCAGCACGAGGGGTACAGGTTATTCTACTTTGATTTCTAACACTAGTGCGTTAAAGTATAGCTAGCATCACATACATTTGATTCTACCTATAGTCGTAGCTCGGCTGGTAGCAAGCTTGAGACTACTGAAGGATTCATTCCTTCTCAAACAGCCAGTTCATATGAAGTGTCCGAACATGGGGAACAAACTAAGAGATTACATTCTCTGGTTATACATGAAGAGATCGAGAATGTAGATATTATTAGTGGAGATGCATCGGCGGCTCCGATAGCCCCAGATATGTTACCCGACGCAGTTATCTTGGAAAATCCGACGGACACGATACCGTTGTGCATGGATGCTGCAGTAGTTAGGAAAGTGGCGCTATGGTTCAATATACCGGTAGGTGATGCCCATGCACTGGGAGAGGGTGGCAGGGCTTACGCACCGCCCGAGGGTTTGACTTCCTGGAACAGGCATGCTTGTTTTGCAGGATGCATGCCCTTGGCCAATGACTTTATTCGGGTCATGTTATGTTATTTCCGCCTTTCACCTTCGCAATGCATCCAAATGCTTATTCTTCGCTCTTAGGCACTTACATTCTCTACCGAGAATATTTGCACTTGGAATCTACTGGAGAGGACATTCGGTATTTTTTCCATCTTGGGAGAACGACTAGTAGATCACCCTCCCAATGGTTCCTGGAAGCGTCTCCTACCACCAAATTTTTTGTCTGGAAGTGGCCCAGGCCGTCATTGTTCAAACAAGGCTGGTTCTTTGTGCGCTGTCCTCCTTGATTTGAAAGGAGGTGGATAGAAGGGAGTAATTACTTTCGAACTTCGTTCCCTACTATAAAGTTGTTGGATCTCATGTCTCATTATTTGTTGATCACGCCAGGGAATCCAGAGGCACCTACCGGTGAGGAGTACCAACAATGCCTCAATGCTCTGCGAGAGATCCCCGAAGAGTCACGCAAAACTAATACTGTGACAAGACAAGAGCACCTTTTCCGTGCTAGGTTGCTTCCGGATGATCGAGGTATAATCAGGTCTGCCGTTGCGAGCAGTGTACCAAAAGGGATGGTAATGGAAGGTCCTGCGGCTCCTGGTTCGAAAAGAAACCTACCTTCTGCTCAGCCTAAGCCCAAAAAGGATGTCAAGTTCCAAGGAGATGTGCGCAAAGACGAGGCTAGTGGCAAGTAGAAAGTTACCTGGGAGGAGGGTTCATTGGATGCTTCCATCTCGGCTCCGGTGGAAGGGCCGGGGGGGGGGGGGGGGGGAGGGTAGAAGCATCGGTCGGTCCACAGTCCCCTATGACTTCTCTGGAAGCTACGCCCCACTTGAGGAAATGGACCAGTTTGCTGGTCTGAATAAAGTTGCTATAGACTCGTCTCCATGGCCGGATACGATAAGTATGGAAGAACTAGCTCTTGCTGTGAAGGAGTTAATTCTTTCGAGCTGATCACAATCTGGTTTGTTGAGATAACACTTAGGGCATACACTCATATACACTACATTGCCTTTAGGCTCATCTGAGTGTGTGACCCATCTGACTTTTATTCATTCCTTTGACAGGTGATATGGCCAGAAGGCGCGGAGGACGAGGCTATGGATATGGAGGCCGCCAACGCCCTAGGAATCCTTTCTTTGAGGGCTTTAGAAGAGGGACCAGCTTGTACGATACTCCACCGCTGGATCACGGTAGTGAACACCGAGGTGGGGATCGATCTCCGACTCCTCCTCCTCCTCGTCCAACTCGGGTGTCCAAGGGAGACTCTCTACTTAACTTAGGGGGTTCCTAGCACCCGTCTTTGACTGCTCATTTACATATAGCGCCCTTGGTTCCCTCTCCAACTACTAAAGGGAGGGAGCCGCCACTAGGCCAACCAAGACCGGAGAGGACGACCGTAGTGGGGAGGCAAGAACTTGTAGAGCCCGAGAGATGAGAGTTCTCCATAGACGAAAAGAAAGCGTTACTAAAGCGAAAATTTCCTCAACATTATTTTTATGAGATAAAATTTCTCCCTGATCTCCACCCGTCCTCTGTCAGGGAGTACGGGGATGTCTGGATGCGCGTGAGGGCTGAATACCATCAGATCGACCAACATATGAGGTACTCCCGCTAACCATCAGAATTGATTAGGAAGAAAAACTTGGAGCTCATTAACCAAGGGTTTGTAGTTGATGCCGAACGGATCACCGTCGGCAATTTGAACACTGAAACAGGTGAGTTTGCTATTGGTATTGTGTGTGCACTATTGCCCATTCCTGCGCCCTTGAATAATAACTTTCGGGTTTCGTCATTGCAGCGGAGATGAATCAAGCGTGCGAGGAACTCAAGAGGGAGGTTGATCATTCCTGCTCTTCTTTCGCAGAGACTGTAGCTGATTTAACCACCGAGAACATGGCCCTAAAGAGAGAAAAGGCCAAGTGGATAAAGCATGTGCTGATCTGGAAAGGGATAACGCGAGAGTCACTCAACTCCATAATGACAATAATGCTTTGGGAGTGGAGAATGAGACCTTGAAGAGACAACTTGAGTAGATGAGGAAGGCAAAAGAAAGATGCATAGGCCAACAACAAAGACGTGTTGAGCACGGTCGATGGTTTGAAAGCCGAACACCTGATGTAGGTGGAGCAACTGAGGGATCAATTGGAGGACACAGAATTCAGGGTAGAATCATCCGTGGTGGAAGATATCAAAATATGTATTTTAATGTTTTGACATTTCGTGGACTCTCGCGGGTTGATGATTATTCCCATGAAAAAGCCTAAACTTGGGAGAGGTTGGTTTCGTACGAAGCCTATTTGTGCAAAGTGGATGTGAGCAATTTGGATGAGCGCCAACTCACGATTGATTTTCTGACTGATTAGGAACATGAAAAGTTGGAGAAGGGAGGAGGCTACTGCTAAAGAACACTAAAAGGTTGTGTTTTTACTGTGCAGCCATTCCTAGACTGACCACGGTATCAGGCCCTACCCCTGTGATCCTACAAACGATTAAATCTAGGCCAGGACCTACGTGAATGCAATTTGGAGAAGGTTGTGATCAGCTTGACACCTTTTTAGGTAGAAGGATAACACCCAGACTTTATGAAGGCCTTATCGAGGATAGAGAGGCGGTAGATGGACAAAGTGCTGCTGCCCGAGGCCTAGTAGAGGCCGATGTGCCTTCGATGCATGACCTGGTGGAGAGCTTAAAGGGCCGGATTGTGGCCAAGTGCAAGGAGGTAGAGGAGAAGCAGAGGTAAGACGAGGCTACTAAGCAGGAGATCCTAATGAAGACCAGACCGAACGCTGAGGAGAGAGCCGTTGAGATAGTTACGCTGAGAAAGGCTAAGGAGGAGACGGAAAAGAAGAGAGTTGCCGACTAGGCCCAGAAGAAAAAGGAGAATGAAAGGGTCTTCGAGACCTTTGAGAAAAACCAAGGCTGACGATACTATAGCTCATAGGTCCCAGAAGCTGGCTGAGCGACGGGCTGTTAGAGAGGCCAAGGAGAAGGCTGAGCAGGAAGATAGGGAGATCCTGGAGAAGAGTGATGTTGTGGTAGCCCTTGCTGCCGGGAATTCACTCAGGTCTATGTCGCATATCGCCCCTATTGATATTATGGAGATCTCTAGTGGCGATGGAGCCGATGAAAGGCACCTCTCTATTTCTCATGAGTTGTCCACTCCTCAAAAGGGCCGTGGAGGAAGGAGCGGATCTGGTAAGAAGTGGCCTAGTGTGGTGGAGGAACCATCGAGTGTCGAATTTGCAAAGAAGAAACATAAGCACAAAAAAAGACATGATTAGTGTAAGAAACTTAAGTAGAAGTTACCTTTTATTTTGGTAGTGTAGGCCGATAGCTTACGCGAGTACGTCCCTCGCTTTTGGTTTTTCAAGACATGGTGTAGTTTTCATGTACACCCTATCATCAGAAAAGAAAGATGTTAGACACATAGTTTGTTTTAATTTGTGTGTATAAAAATGAAATATGAATTAGTAAAGATCGTGATTTGTATCGAGTGTTCGGATGTTCTTCTCATGTTTTCCAGTGTCTTGTACTGGCATAAGCATACTTATCGTTACACGTAACACAAAAGCGATTGGGGTCCGCTCTCTGGGTAAATTATTCCAGAGGGGTGAGATAGAGCGCTAGTTCTAGTAAGTTTCCCTCAGCTCAGAAACCCATATTTTGTGAAATCAGACTAAGCACCTGCTGTTTTGGGTAGCCCGGGGTTAATCCCAAGTATACCGAAGGCGTAGGACATTGCGTTTTGCGGTCCATCCGGTGGGTGGCCCTCCCGTCATTCATCGGGTTATTGCGAGCCACCGACATTGTTTACTCGCCGAGAAGAGAACCCCAGCCATCAACTCGTAGGGTCTGATCGTGGCCATGGGCTACCCCTTAGCCTTGAGAGCTTCGGGAAAGAAACGATTTTAGGGTCGGTCTCGGTGCTGCGCCAAGGTTGGACCGACACCTGTAGCCAGGGGAGAAATTTACATCACTTCTGGCTGGCTGTTGGGTGGCCCCATGTTGCTTAGGACTTGGGCGCAGAATGATTTACCCTTGGTCTCGGCATGGGCCAAAGTTCGAGTTTGTGGTTATTTATACTCGACTACGACACGGGCCGATGACTCGAGTAGCGCTGCCGGCTCGCATGCTCGGGGTGCCAGTCGTAGCCAGTGTTGTTTGGCCTCGATGTTGGCTCGAGGTTCAGATGGCGACACCGGTTCCCATGCTTGGGGGGCGATACGGCGATCGACTGGTTACATGCCAGCTGATTGTTAGGATTAATCAAATGTGTCCCGCGTGGAATAAACACAAAAATGAGACGGGATGTTAAACATCATTTCTACTAATAACTTTGGTAGTAATAGCCTTTACAATGCCTTGAATTGATAGAAAAAAAAACATCATTGGAAAGCATAAATAACTATGTACTAAGTTATGTAAAGTAGCGGTAGAGTTGTTAATTGTTCCATGCCCTTGGGAGTCCAGCTCCGTACACGGTTACGAGTTTCAAACACCCATTGCTGAGCTTCCGTTGTATGGAGTACGGGCCTTCCCAACGAGGGGCAAGGCCAGTTGGAGGAAAGACCTGTTTAAGATGAGGTCGCTGACGTTGAGGGCCTTATAATGGACCCTGGAATAGAAGTATTGGGCTACTCGTTACCGTTGGGCAGCGGCTCTGAGGTCAGCTTTGTTCCTCTTTTCTTCTAGCAAGTTGAGTGACCCAAAAAGCAAATATTGGTTTGTCTTCGGATCGAAATAAGTAACTCGATGAGATTGAAGCTTGAGCTCAACGGGGATTACAACTTCGGATCCGTAGGCAAGGGAGAAAGGAGTGTGTCCAGTTGCGGTCTTGTGGGTGGTTCGGTAGGCCCATAGGGCTAGAGGAAGTTCGTCCACCCACATGCCCCCAGACTTTTCCATGTGCTTCTTGATGATGGACTTAATGACTTTGTTGACCGCTTCGACTTGCCCATTGGCTTGAGGATGAGTCACAGCTAAGAACCTTTTTTCAATGCTATGCCGCTGACAGAAGGCTTTGAACTCAGTGCTCTCATACTGGTTACCATTGTAGGAGATGATAGCTTGAGGGACCCCATTGCGGGTAATGATGTTGCGGACAACAAAATTGATCATCTTCTTTGTGGTAATTGTAGCGAGAGCTTCGCCTCTGCCCATTTGGTAAAATAATCAACTGCAACGACAGCATACCGTTCCCCACCTCCAACATGTGGGATAGTTAAAATGATGTCGATTCCCCACATGACAAATGGCCATGGGTTGATCATTTGAATCAACTGTGTAGGTGGGGCTCTCAGGATCTTTGAGAAACGATAGCACTTATCTCACTTGCGAGCATAGTCTGCAGCATCTTGATCGACCTTAGGCCAATAATAACCATGTTAGAGTATTTTTCTTGCCAGGGTTTGCCCTCCAGTATGATCACCGCACTCCCCTTCATGTACATTGGTTAAGACCCTGATGGCGTCATGAAGGGCTACGCATCTGAGAAATGGAACAGAGAAACCTCTAGGTAGAGCTCACAATCCATAAGAACGTAGCGAGCCGATTGGCGGGTGAGTGCTCGTCTTTCCTTATAGCTTCCCGGAAGGGTCCCATGCTGCAGGTAATTCTTGATCGGTGTCATCCATGACTCAAGTTCGGATTTGGCGTTCATATTGGCCGCCTAAGTTTGTGTTTACTTGATACTTGGGTAGTTGAGCACTTCGACGGGGGGAGGGGGGAGGGGGAGGACCCCAAGAGTTGCAAATCCTCGGAGCTTGCCAGTTTGGCTAGCGAGTCAGCTTTTTCATTTTGCTCTTGGGGAATGTGTGCAATGACAAAGTGGTCGAGGTAAGTGAGAAATTCTCGAGCCTGGGCTAAGTATAGGGCGAGTCGTTCCCTATTAGCTTGATATTCTCCTTGTACCTGGCGCACAATGAGTTATGAATAGGAGAAGATTTGGATGGTCTTAACTTTGAGTTCGATCGCGATTCTAAGCCCGACTATCAAGGCCTCATACTTTGCGACGTTGTTGGTAGCGGGGAAGTTTAGTTTCAACGCGTAGTATATCGGGTGTTCTTTGGGAGTGATGAGCACGACTCTGGCCCCGAAGCATTTGCTGTTGGAGGACCCGTCCACGAATTGTTTTTAGTGAGGGTCGGAGATGTCGGTATCCTCTGTAGAAATCTCCTCGAGAGCAGTGAATTCCGCTATGAAATCAGTGAGATCTTTTCCAAGTATGGATCGGCGGGGAATGAATGTTATCTCAAATTGGCTTAGCTCCATACTCCACTTTAACAGCCGTTCAGATGCCTCGGGTCGCTGTAAGACCGGTCTTAGCGGCTGTTCGACAAAACCTTTATGGGATGAGACTAAAGTATGGTCAAAGCTTCCGAGAGGAAATCAATAAGAAGAATTACAGTTTTTCCGGCTTTGATTATTCTTCTCTGAACCCGTCAATCGTTTGCTGATGTAGTAGACGGGTCGTTGGATACGGTTCTCAATGCATACCAATGCCGAGCTGATTGCCTGCATGGAAACAATTAAATAAACATGTAAGTCCTCATGGTCTATAGGTTTGGACAGGATAGGTGGTCGCTCTATGTGATTTAGAAGGTCCTCAAATGCTGCAACGCATTTTGAGGTCCATTTGAAGTTGGGTTTCCCCTTTCTCAGTAGATCGAAAAAGGTTATGCACTTGTTTATGGCCTTAGAGATGAACCGACTTAAAGCGGTGAACTTTTCGTTTAAACTTTGAACATCTTTGATGTTCTGGGGGACTTGGATATCCCGAATAGCTTGGATCTTTTCTGGATTGGATTCATTGCCCTGGGAGTTGACGATGAAACCCAAGAATTTCCTTGAGGCTACGCGGAAGGAACATTTCTGGGGGTTGAGTTTCATGTCATACTGGCGAAGGACATCGAACATTTCAGAGAGGTCGCGGACGTGGTTGCTTGACACTTTAGATTTTACCAATATATCGTCCACGTACGCCTCCATGGACTTCCCAATTTGGTTTTTAAAGAGACGATTAACCATTCCTTGATATGTGGCTCCGGCATTCTGGAGGCCAAAGGGCATGAGCGATAGCAGTAAAGTCCGAGATTTGTTATGAAAGAGGTGTGATCTTGATCAGTGAGGTACGTTAGAATCTGATTGTAACCTGAATATGCGTCCATGAAGGATAAGAGCAGGTACCCGGCGGTCGAATCAACGAGGCGATCGATCTTTGGAAGTGGGAAGCTGTCCTTGGGACATGCTTTGTTTAAGTCAGAAAAGTCGACGAAAGTTCGTCGTTTGCCATTTTCTTTCTTAACCAGAACCGGGTTGGAAACCCATTCGGGTAGTCGGCTTCGCAGATGAACTTGTTGTTGAATAGGCGATTTACCTCTTCCTCGAGGTCTCTGGACCTTTTGAGTCCAAAGAAGTGGTGTTTCTGCTTGACCGGAGGCATCGTAGGATCAAAAGTTAACTAATGACAAGCGACTGTGGGGTCGATGTCCTTCATGTCTGAGTGAGTCCAAGCGAACACGTCTAGATTAGCCCTTAGAAAATTCACAAGTTCTCCTTTTATTGCGAGGTGGAGTTGCAAGCCGATTTTTAATACCCTTGTTGGGTCGTCGGGAATGATTGGAACGTCCACCATAGGTTCAACTGGAGTGCCCTTTCGTACTCGGGCTCTTCGTCCTTTCGTGGATCGAGATCATCGGAAAGATGGTAGTGGTGCCTGAGCTAAGACCCTGACACCGCTGATTGCTATGCGGAAATAGTCTTGGCGCACGAAGGCGCGAGTACGGCCTTACCTTTGTCCTTATTGCGCGCGTTCTTCCATTCTATTGCATAACATTCTCTAGCTTTAACTTGGTCGCCTTTAACGGTTCCAATCCCATTATCTATAGAGAATTTCATTAGGAGGCACCTTGGTGATATGCAGACACGAAATTCTGTGAGCAAAGGACGTCCAAAGAAGACATTGTATGAGGAGATGATGTCAATAACCACGAAGGTGAGGACCTGGACCCGGCTTCGGTCCCCATTCTTGAGTTTGAGGGGTAGGTCAATAATTCCTACCAGACAACTAGAAGCTCTATTGAAGTCGTGGATCGTGGCATGACATGGTTTGAGGTCCTTTGCTTCTAATTTCATCTGTTCATAAGCAACTTTGAAAATGATGTTGACTGGGCTTCCTAAGTCAACCAATATTCTTCGAACGGACACGGAACCGATCTGGGCTATGATTACTAAAGGATCGGTGGTCGGAATTTCATTTCCCATAGACTCCCTTTCGCGGAAGACAATGTCATCCCGCATGGATTTTTGAAGCTTGGCTAGGACGGACTCATCGGGAGCGGAGCAAGCCTCATAAGTAGCATGCTTTATGGAACTCGCATACTCTACCATCTTCCGAAAACTAGCATGTGTGGGATATGGCCCACCACAGATAGTATTGTCACGATTCCATGCCTCGGGTTAGATGGACCAGGGCTGCCTTGGCAGGTGCCAGGAGTGCTAGCGCCGGAGGTTTTGAATTTGCTTCGGGAGGAAAGGGTTCTTGGACATATTGCTCGACTCGTTTCTATCGAATAAGCTTCCCAATTGCATCCCTAAGCCGACGACATTCATTGGTATCGTGCCCGTACACGTCGTGGTATTGACAGTACCTCCCAGTATTTTTCTCGTGGTCGGTTGATTCTCTAGTGCACGGCTTCTTATATGGCAACATGTTGCATGTCTCCAAGTAAATTATTTCTAAGTCTTCATTTAATGGGGTGTAGGTCTCGAAAGCACGGTGTGGGTCGGGTTTCCTAGGCTCCGTCGGGGCCTGACCGTTGTTTCGGCCACCCTATCTACCATTATTTGGTTTTTTCCTGTAGGGACTTGCACCCATGTTCTGATCGAAGGGCTCTCCGACTTGTTTTCCTCTAAGGTTGTTATTTGCGGTGTCCACTTGAGGGTCGTTGGGGCGACTTGTTTTGGAGATTCGGTTCCGTTTTGCCTCCTCTTGGCATAACTATTGCTCCGCCTTCTCGTAGAAGGCGTCAAGGCTTTTTGGTTGCTTCCGATGGATCCATGCCCTAAATTCGGAAGTAGGAAGGACACTTTTTGCTAGCTAGAAGAGTACGGTGCGAGGGTCCGGGTCCTCGACCTCGGCGAGGGCGATGTTGAACTAGGAGAGGTAGCTTTTGAGTGACTCGGTGGGCCCTTGGTATAGGTTAGACAGAGTGAGGGCGTTCTTTGGAGTCGAGATGTGCACCCTGAATTGCTTAACCAACTCTGTCGCTAACTGGCTGAAGTTGTTGATGGAATCAAGTGGGAGGCGATAGAACCATAACAAAGCAGTTCTTGATAAGAAAATTGGGATGCACTTGCATTTGACCAGGTCGTTGTACCAGCTCGAGTCCATTTGCCATTCATATCGATTTAGGAAGGTACAGGGGTTGGTTGTGCCATCATAGAGCGACATCTATGGCATGTTGAAGTATCGCGGCCACTCGGCTTTTTTTACCCTTCTTGTGAAGGGATTATGCCTAATGTTCTCTTTCCATGGATCATGCATGTTTCCTCGCATTTCCCTCATGATCCTCCGTACCATGTCCGGAAGATAAGTTGGATGGGGATCCGCCATTGGTATCTACGGATTTTGACGAGGCTCAGGAGTTCTGTTACGAGAGCGTCTTCTATGATGAATGTCCGGATCGTCTTCCTCCATGTCCTCAACATCTATGATTGGGTCCTGGTGTGGTCGATGAGGCATAGCGGGTTGATGCGGATCCTGTCTTGGAGGAGCGCAGGCCGCTGGCAAAGCTGGCCCGTCATCTTGATTAGCGACCGTTGGGTTATGTCGAGGAAGGGGTTGGTTGGTCAGACCCGGTCCATCATTGATGATTAAGCGAGAGTGATCCCGATATTGTGCCCCTTCGCTATAGGTGACTGTAGTTCAGTCGCCGTGGCTGTTTCCATTGTCGTTGTCAAGGGAGTTGGTGGGAACGGGGATGTTGTTGATGAGACTAAACCTCCTTCTTTGATGTAGGCCCCTTAACTCGGAAGAGGAAATTTCCAAGATAGCTGGTCGTGGTCGAGCGTTGTTCCGAGCTAGCTGGAGTCGAGCGACAATGCGCTGACTTTCTTAAAGTTGTCGCATAAGGACGATTTTATTCTTTAATGCTTGATTGAGCTCGACGGCTGCGTTCTCATATTTCTCACTAAGCGCGCGGATCTACACTTGTGTTGCAGGAGCTTCGGGGTCCGTAGATGGAGCGGGTTCCATAGTGGTCGGGATATCCGCTGGCTGAGGCTGTTGGGATCTTACGGCTTCGGATGCGGCTGAAGAGCTGGCCATTGCGTTCTTTGGTCGCTTTGCCATCGTGAGCGGACTCAGCGGCAGATTTAGCAAAGGAACCTAAAGATCGTCGAAGGTCGAGATGACAATGTTCGCAAAAGGCACAAGAGTTTTCTCAATGAAAGCACCAAATTTTGATGGCAAAAAATGTCGTAAACACCCAAGATTCCTACAAGGAATTATTAATTTGGTCATATAGACAAGAGAGGAAAAAGGTAAATAACAAGAGAGATTTATAGTGGTTCGGCTTCGGGAGAGGCCAACGTCCACTTTGAAGAGTCGTTGGAATATTATTGATAACACAAAATTACAAGGTCAAGACCATCTCATGACATCTCATTACATTCATCTCTAAGTTATATGATGTCATAATTATCATATATTTCATATATTAGGAAAAAGACACTTTTGCCCTTCTTCTTCCTCAAAGTGGAGATGCCGTTAAAGGAGCTCTCAAGAGGTCTCAAGTTCACCAATTCCACCCCCTTTGAAGTGTGAGGCCAAGGGATATTTATAGGAGAGTGATTAGGTAGTAGGTAGGGGTAGGTAGAAATAAGGGACCACAACCAAAATTTTGCACCCGGCTCGCCTGCACATATTTCAAACCACCCTCCCCCCCCCCCCCGGTGTGAATTTTGCACCCCATGGGGATGCGAAATTCATACCCCTTGGATGCGAATTTCGTACCCTTGTGGGGTACGATATTCGTGCCCGAGGGGTTCGGGTTTCGTACCCTACTGGGTACAAAATTCGTACTCTTCGTGGGTACGAAATTCGTACCCAAGGGTTTGAATTGTTGTATATAATATTTTTGTATATAACAATTACATGATTTTTGTTTGATGATAACAAACAAATATATATCATTATAAATGTGTTTGTTATTGTACTGTTTCATATATACATCTAAAACAGGAATATAATATTTATATTTAAATAAAATAAGAATGCACATAAGTTCAGATATTCACACAGTATTTTATTTAAATAGAATATTTTATTTCATCATTCAAACAGTACAAATTTTACAACTCCACTATTTGAAGAACACACTGTAATTCAGTAATACATTCACAGTTAATTTCTTTTTATACAGTGCTCCTCACTACAACTCTCATTCACTCATATACAATTTTTGTTATACAATCATTCATATACATCTACATTCAGACTCACTCTCACATACACTGACACTGCTTCATCTTCTGTCTTCACAGCCTCACAGTCAGTCCAGTCAGCATCTGTTTATCTGTCACATGAAACACACACAGAGTACATTGCAATAGAAATAAAACTGAATACATGCAAATATAAATTTATTTTTAAAGTTTATTTGCCTCAAAATTTCGGTGTGTTTCTCATAATTTTTCATGACTTGATCTGATTTATAAATATATATATATATTCATCTAGGTTTGTATATTTCTAAGTGATCGCAGATCAGCCTCAACACACTACATTGGTCTGCTGATCAGAACCAATGTCATAACTAGCTAATTCTGAACAACCACAACAAAGTTGTAGCAGTCTGCTGATGAATAATATAAATTACAAGTGCATGATATATGTATACGTACACTGTATATATACACATATGTACATGTGAATATGGTAATACATGCACGAGTAAATGGTACAACAAGTAGATAGTGCACAAAGCAAGAATGAAAGTGTGCATACAGTAACAAAGTATGGTCGTGGAAATGTCACAACAAAGTCAACAAATGGTGCAACTCATAAGGATCAAAGCATGAGCTCCAAATTTCATGTTCAAATGAATACACAACAAGGCAAGCCAGAATGGTCGAGCTCAACTACATGGATCATAACACCTCATTTCAGTTCAATGATTCAAGACATTGAATCCATCAACACAAGCAATCTGGATGAACATATAAGAACAACCCAACATTCTCAAACAATGTACAAGGTGTACAAGGAAGAGTGGTCATGTATTGGCAAGCCAGAGTGGCTCATGTACAAAGCAGCATTTTCAAAGTGTCGAGCAGGTTAACAATGTATATTGGAGCAACATAAATACATGCAGCAATGTTCATGTGTAGCAAAGAAGCTCAACGTCAATAGTCCAACAGTATATAAATGACACAAGTGGTTAAATGATAAGCAGCACAAGCACAAGTGATAGTTCAGATACAACATGCAGCTATTCAGCATACATGAGTGTAGAAAGTAGAGAGCATGGCAGCAAATCAACTTGACAGTGCAGATTTGTGCATATACTAAATTCATGTGACATCAATGTACAATTAAGTGACACGGTTTCATCATGGGGAGTGTACACTTATGGAAGTATGTATGCACACAAAATAGTAGATGTATAGCAAGTTCATAATAACTGAAAATGGCATTGTGTACACAACGTATATTAGATCAGCATGGGGTGTTACACATTTGTGTGCATCAATACAGGTGCAAGGAGATCATGTATGCAAGCTCAAGCCAGTTCATTTTAGAGTGGTGCATCTATACATAGGATGAGCAAAATAGTGGTGTGAAATTTCTGCATGGTCAAGTGTACATTGCAATAGTGTAACAAAGCTCAAGCATGGAGTAGCATCAACATATATATGGATGCATAAGTTCAAAGGCACACAACAATGGTCAGTGCTCATGCAACTGGTTCAACATGAATATGAAGATTTTCAGTTCTTAGAAGAAGATGGCAAGAAATCAGTAAGACATATCCAGCAGCAAAGAAGTGGTCAAGACAATGGTAAATACCAATGAATATTCAAGTAATGGAAAGTGCAAGAAAATATATTTCCAAATGCACATCACTATATTTGACAAGAAATCAAATTCTCGATTTCAAATCTGCTTCCTGAAATACTCAGGTTTTATTTAGAAAGAAAATGTTTCCAGGAATCATCAATATGTTTATTTTTGGCAAGAAATCAAGTGAATGGTTTATGGGATAAATCAAGCTAATTAGCAAACAAATACTTAGGAAGTTTTTCAAGCTATCTCCAGAAGATATCAATCATTTTGGGGATGTTTCTTAATTTGGCAAAATTTCAAAATTCATCCATAAATAAGTTGACCAAATTCATAGAAGTTTATTGTTCATGTCTGGATTCATATCATCAATCACGCAACTCTTGAAAGCCAAGAATTTCAAAAGAGGAAATCATGAAAATCAACCAAGTAATTACACGTGAAATCAAAGAGCAATAATAGGATTTCTATATCCTATATGTATCACCAATTCCTCATCGGCAATAGGTATTGAAACCAAAAAGAAGAAATTCAAAGAGAAATATTTCAGAGAACACACAATATACCAGTGTTTCAATCGCATCCCAAATCGTGACTACAAATCATTAGAAAGCATCCAATCCTTTGAAGTTCATCACAGAAATCACTACATTAAGAGTTGCGATTTGGGATAAAATAGAAAACCCTAGTTTTTTCTTTGAAGCCGCCATTTCTTTTTTCAGAAGGAGTAAACAATCAGATAAAAGAAAATAAGGGTGGACATTTAACCAACAAATGGGTCAGCCAAGTTTTGAAAAAGGCTTAGGCTTTTAAAAGAGGTTTTCTAATCTTTATATTTTATTTTGTGTTTGTATTTTAATTCAATTTGTATTCGAACAACTTCTAAAGTCTGTAAAATTCTAGGAATCCAGTTAGGGTGTTAATTGGAAGTTTACTAGAGTTTGTAAAAACTAGGGTTACGGGATTGTAATCTAGGGAAATCTGATCTGGGGGATATAGATCAATCTAGGGTTTGAGCGTAGGATTATAATAGGAGCGAGGGGTTCACAAATATACATAGTCTTGTAAGCGGGATCTGTTCTATTACCTTGTAGAAACCTTAGGAATGCTGCAGTAGGCAAGATTTTGCCAAAGCTGGGTATATCTTGTGTCACTTACCTTTCGGCATTTATTTTCTACGGCATTCTATGATCTGATATTTTTAATATCTCGCTTAATTTTCAACAAGCCCTATTCACCCCCTTCCCTCTAGGGTTAATCTAGATCCAACACGACTCTCATACCCCGTAGGATACGAATTTCGTACCCCTTAAGGGTACGAAATTCGCACCCCGAGGGGTACGAATTTCGCGCCCTGCTGGGGAGAATTTCGTACCCTTTAGGGGTGCGAATTCGCACCCTGAGGGGTGTAATGTTCGTGCCTCAAGGGGTGCGAAGATTACGCACATCGGTGTTTTGGTGGCCCGAGATTCGAGTTCGTGACTCCGAGGGGTTCGGAGCCTTAGATTGGAAATATGTTTGGGGCACTGCGAGGTCTCCATTGGCATAATCCCTCTTCAACCTGTTTCCTTCGCTCCTAGGCATCCCTCTCGGCTTTAATTCCATGCGATGCGTTGAGTCAAGTGTGTCTCATGTGCTTTTGGGAACCGGACCAAAAATCCAGTTAGCAACACTCTTCTAGTATTCTTAATCAATGGAATCCTGTGGCTAGGTCCATTTTAGAAAATATCTGAGCATTATGTAATTTATTAGAAAATCATCTATACAAGGTATAGTGTTAGACCAAATTATGGCTCTAACACCCAAATTGTCTGAAATTGCAGAGAATAATAACTAGAAATGAAAGAAAATGCAACAAACACAACAAATTTATAGTGGTTCGACATTAACGAGGCTACATCCACTTTATATTACATTGATTATATGATTGAATGCAAGTAGAATCAATATATCCTCTCAATCTCACTTTACATGTAATTCACTCAATAATTTCGAGATGTTTCTGATTGTAAATAATATAGGAATGGTAATGGTGGAAACAATACCTAGAACTTCCAAAAGATCCTGAAAAATGCCAAGTGTAGGGCTACTTATGGTGATTTCTATAGGCAGTTCTTGAGGACACATGGCACGAATCTCGAGGATCTCGGAGCCGTTCGTGAGTGGATGGAGAAAGGGTCAGTATGGCGGGTATGGACAGGTATTGCAAGATCCTTCAATCTCGGGTCGTGGATGACCAAGTCGTAGTCACCGTTTTTTGGACATGGGTCGGTTCGTGACCCTCAGACATGCACGGGTCATGATGCCTCCATCACAAGTGAGTCATGGTGTCTCTATGGTGAGTGTGTTATGATGTCTCCATCACGAACGGGCTCAGAGCGATGGATCACGAGTGGGCTTTGAGCGATGGATCACGAGCGGGCTTAGGGCGATGGATCACGAGCGGGTTCCTGGTCCTCACAAGCCGTGATAAATATAAAAGGGAGATTCCTCTTTCTTGTTTATTTTATGTTTATGTGAATCTTTGTGGCTTGGTCCAAAAGCTAGCCAACATATTGGATACTTTTTTTTATTGTCTACTTATTTATATCTTGGTAATCTACAGACAGTCTTAAGGAACCATTCGATTTTGTGATAAATATCACAACCGAGCTCCAACTTGAGTGACTAGGCCAGATTAATCCTTTTCCCAATAACTCATTTGTTTGGTTTCTTAACATATTAACCTTCTTGTCAGTTATTCTTCGAGAAGAGTGGAAATTGGTATTACGCCGAGAACTAAGTCGATATGAAACTATATTTCCCTATACGGGGGTAAATATTTAACTTCTTCAAAAACATCCATAAAGTTTTTGGGAATTGGTATCTCATATATTCCTTTTTGAAATGAATTTAGGGAATATATAAGGCTTTCCTCCTTTTGACTAGGTTCACTACATTCAATCCAAACAGCTTTTCCTGCTTTTGTTTCTAGCTTAATGGTTCCTTTTACAAGATCAAGTAGGGCTTTATATTTGGAAAGCCAATCCATAATGAGTATGATTTTGAACCCATCAAAATGAAGACAAATTAGTTTATACAAAAAACTTAGGGTAGTATGGGTTATGGGTATAATTTGACAGATAATACCTAAAATGGTTTTATTCCCGATTAGGATGGTCATTCGTATCACCATTTCTAATGAAATCATAGTGAGTTTTAACTTGTTAATTAATTACTTAGTGATGGAATTATGGGAAGCCTAAGTATCAAACAATGCTCTAACTAGAATATATCTTTGTAAAATTTACCTTTATAAAATTGCATTTCCTTTGACATTTGAGTGGAAGGTTCATCTTTAATTAGAAAGACTTGACCTATTGTTCTTTCTTTTTCAGTGGGAAATCCCTGGATAAGTGTCCTACCTGGTAGCAATTGTATAAGGCATTCCTTAGAAGTTGAGGTTTTGGATAGGACATAGGGTAGTGCCCTTTCTGCTAAAGGTTGTAGTATGTGACCTCCAATGTTGAACTTCTTCTGGTTTTGTTTAACACCGGTTGTTTCCCTAGTTGGTTGAACTTCCTCTTCGTCAAGTTGTTATTGTCGTTAGGGGTTGTTGTCTGGTTTTTCTTGATGATACTTTGGTAATGGAATCCTATATCAACCAAGTTGATAAAAGTTCTATTCACATGAGCAATCATCTATTCATAAGATTCCTCCCTTATCCCATTTATAAACCTTTTGTTCTTCTTTAATGTTGGGCTAATCAATTCTGGCCTATACAAAGACAACTCGATAAATTTGTTCGAGTATACTTTCATCGATGTCCCTTACTACTTCAGAACAATAAACCTTTAATATAGTCGGGAATTTTCTTCCTTTGGCATATACTATTCTTCGAAAACTTCTTTGAATTGATCCCATGTCATATCATCCTTAGTCTCATTTTGGATCATGGCTTCCCACCTAGCCAAGGCTCCTTCTTGCAATTGCAATGAGGCCAGAAACTTTTCTACCTATTCTCAATGTCAAGTCCTTTGAAAATCCTTCTACGTGAGTGTAACCAAGCCTAAACATCCATATTGGATTTAGTTCCTTTAAACGACTTGTCTCCTTGGCTGGTGAAGTTCTTACACACAGTTGCAAAGTCAATCTGAGGTTGCACCGAGACCATTGCTTCTTCAATGGCAGCTGCAGTGTTTTGACCATTGTTGTGTTGCTTCCACCTGTTGTAAAACCTCTTCTTCTGTTCATCCTTACTATCTATTCACATAGTGATAAAAAGAACTTTAGAAGATTTATCTTTGGAGTATGTGCAACATACTAGTTTAAACTGGGTTTTACGGGCTCTCTCAGACTAATCTTATTTTAGGGCATTACTAAATTTGTCTCTAATGAGTTAGTCCCATTGATTCGTTTTCATTCGTTTAACTTGAACTCTGATACCAAATGAAACAACCCAATCCTTTACCTCAAAAGTCAACACTATTAAATCCTTGGTCTCGAATATCATAAATCTGATGTTAGAGAGTTAGGTGGTTAGGGTAAAAATAAAGCATAGATAGAAAATTGAATGAACATAATCTTATATTGTATTAAATTTTAATAAATCATTAGGAAATATAGGAAAATATTATGATAAGTACCAATCCAATGGGAATCTTTATACATTTTATACATACAAGTGTCGATAAACGTAAATGTAGTAGAATGATAGGTAGATATAATGATACGGTCCAAAAGCTCCATGCTCCAATAGCCTCCAAAAGGCTCCAGAACCTCATGCTCCAAAACGATGCTACCATTTAATCTCTAGGCTTCCCGAAGGAATAAGGCACCCAGAGTTTAAAAGAAAGGAAAATAAACTCCAGGTCATTCATGGGACTAGTGTAAGAAACTTATGTTCATCATTTAAAAATAATGATATCCCACAAACGATGACCACACATAAACATAGCACTGGTTTTTAATTTATGGTAACACATTGTAACGACATGCTACTTTTAATGTCTCGAATTAGTAATTAAACAACCTCAAGATGCTCAAAACAGCGAATCATTAGCTTATGGGGTTTAAACAGAATAAATACGCAGAATCACATAACAGAAAAAAAATAACATTATATCTTACAACTGAATTTTATTTACAAAATATTAGCAGAGTTATACAAAATAGAATGTATTTATACAGCGGAAGAGATATAAAACGTATACATAAATTTTTAAAATAAATAAAAGTTTATGGTTTGACAGGCCTTACGCGCACTTATGCGTCTTTATGTTCCTCTCCAATTTGCGAGCTGAGTATTTTAAGCTTGGAACACTTAGGATCTGACACGAGCGTTCCATGCAAAACACAAAACACTCGAGTCAAGATTAAACTTAATTATTTCAAGTTAGCAAACTTCGATAAAAATCACATAAATATAATTAGTTTAATCCCGAAAAAGAAATTTCGTGCATAAACTAATGAACTACTGAAATATAACTATAGAAGATTTGAACGTATTTGCTGAGGCAATAATAGAATGGGAATAAAAAAAGTAAAAAATGTCATGGACCAAAATGCACCCAACTCAAAATGCGGCACCAGATAGTTTGTTACAGGCAATCAACATGGGCTTTTACTTATTGCTAAACATTCATAGTCAGACAAATTTTTATGCATGGTCAAAATGAAACATATGTATTCAGGTCCAGCAATTTAGAAAGCGAAGACACTATGGGGTGTGCACAGAATACCAGAGTGTGTGTAAACATGTTGTAACCCTGACAGTACATAAGGTATAAGATCACGCCAGGCTCAAGGTTAGCATGCAACTATAAACTGCATGCTCAATCAAAGTGCAGCAAAAGATCACTCCAATCAATATGAATTAAGCACATTTTTAGGACCTAATTCCCTAGTACATGACAACCATATTTCACGTTAGTTAAATACCAAAAATTGTTGTCAATCTATATGTTAATATTACAGTTAACCACCCCAAAACATTTTACACAACCTTAATGTTATGTAGATCGTCAAAGTATATCCACTATACAGGGTATAGAACATGTTTAGATGCAAAATGCTTCCTAATAATACCAACTTTGATTAATATATAATATACTAACATGGAGGAACATAAGTCTGGTCATAAAAAAGGAAAACATAAGTTTCTACAATTGTGAACAAACTTGTAACCCCATTTGTCCAGGACAAAGCAACACATAGTATAATGATTATATGAAAGCCAACTGAACTTTAACTTCTGAACATTTTTTTAAAGAAGTTGTATTAACAATTATATATTTCGAATAAAGAAAAGAACTAGTAAATTAGCAAATGAAAGATTGATCCATTTTCAACGTCCTAACATCATGGGATAACTCGCTTAAACGGTGCATTTCATTTCAACGAGGGTGCTCAACTTTTGGCCATAGGCAACATAAACTGCATGAAAAAGATCACACGCAGTAACTTATTTTGCCAACTAAAGCAGGACTAAGGAAAACCAGACAATGAGATGCAGTATACAATGACCACACTAATTATATTTAGTGAAACTTGAAATTTAGAACCTAGAATAAATTCAATCGTGAGTGAACTCACCTTGAAAGGCAGCGGCAAAGGCGCGGCAGTGGGCTCGAGCTGCTCGGCTGAGATGGCCAGGGAATTTGAGGGATTGAGCGCAAGGACCAAGGCGACATTGTAAAGCTCGAACAGGGCTCAGCAGCTTGAGTTTGGCATGACGGATCTACCAAAAAGAAATCCGATAAAGAAAGTGACTATGAAGTCTCTCCACCTTTAAGAAAGGTGGCGCCTTTCACGTTGAAGCAAGCCTGGCGTTGCTCACTGGCGAGCAAGAAGTGGAGAGATGGAGTGGGTTCTAATGGCGCAGTGGTCCGGCTGAACGACGATAGGAAGAATGAATCTTTGGCAGCCGCGGATTCGAAATTTGGGAAGGGATTTGGCTAAATTTTCGATTTTTGGGGAAGAAGCCATTTTGATTTTTGGGGAAAAAAAATAACCGCTGGTACAAATGAAAAAGGTTATAGTGGAAAAGAAATTTAGAAGGAAAGGAACGATTTTTGTAAAAGGGAACGGGCGCGTGGTGAAACTAACGAAGGAAACGTTGAAAAGTAAAATATACGTGGTGCAAAAATCATAACAAAGAAGCAGAGTGTCCAATTACACACACACACACATACAAACACATATATATATATATATAATTTATTACTATTTTTATTTTATGTACACATACCATTTATTTACCAAGTATGTACAACAAGATGAGTATTTATATATTTCCAATACAATCTCAAACATTTTAAAACCAATTCAAATCTAAATAAATTATAAAATAAATCTCAAGTTTAAATTTATAATTTCTCAAATAAATTTGAAAATACAAATATTGTTTAATTAAATAAAGATATCCAGATTTAAATAAAATTTGAGGTATACAAAATTATTTAAAAAAATTCTAAAACAATATATATACGTATATATCAACTAGCGTAAAATGCCACAAATGTTAAATTTAAAAAAATATTTAAACCGAATACAAAAGGAAAAAAATTAGTTTAGAAAAATCAATTTCAAAAACCAAAAATAAAATAGACTAGATTTCAAACTTAAAGTCAAATATCAAGCATAAAATAAATTTCCAACACTAAAATAAATTAACATTAAATTTCAAATGCTGAAAAATCTTGGTTCGTTACGCACAATCTTTGTTACATAAAATTGTCTGATGTTATTTTTAATGGCATGCAGGATTAAACCTATAAAATTAAATCAAATCAAATCAAATGGAGAAATCGTTGCCATTATTAAACTCTGCAGCCCTAATAAAGCTCTACATACAAAACCTTAAGCTCTTAGGGAAAATGGATTTCCATATGATGATAAGGTAAGGAAGTACGTTCTTATATGGTATACCTCTAGTAGAATGTACCGTGGACTACTGCCCTCCATTTTTCTAGTAAGAACATAATAGTTACACAGACCCGCCTAGTAGTGCGTCGTCTGAATATGTCATTACCCAAGTCGTAACCGACTTATTCTAATATCCTAACATAATTCACTTCTCAATATATATAATAAGAAATCTAGAAGAGGGATGATCGTTTCCTAATGAAGCTATCCACTTAAACTCACAACATGCCTTTTTTGCCAACTACATTTGTTCAGGTTAGAAGTTTGAGATTACCTTTTCCTCAAGCACATTCCTCACTTCGAATGACATGTTGCTGAATCCAACATATGACAATAATTTTCACTAATCTGCAACCTTTGAGTCGTACATCTCAAAAAAGGGTGTATATACTGCAAGAGAGTTACTTTCAACACCACCAAACAAATGTACATTCATTGAAATCAATATATGCATATTAGAAGTGCAACATCAAACATCAGAAGAAGTCTTGGGTTTAGACAAACTGAAGGTACTATTCTTGTTGATCTAGTAAAGAGTAGGCCTTTTTCCAAAGTTTTGAATGCAGAAAAACTATTGATTTGTAATGTGGGAAAATTCCTCAAGGGCTGGAAAAATCAACCTTTCATTCAATCTCTGTTTTCCAGGTTTCTTCAACCTTTAGTATTCTGAAACGTTTAATTGATCCAAACTATTTTTAAGATAGGAATCACCCAAATTTGGTGTCGATCTACTCGAATCAATCATCACAAAATACTATATAAGTAGTATTAGATGATTGGTATTCTCCATTTCTTAATTCATTTCTTCATAAGAAATCTTTTAAGGATGTAATATATACATATATGTAATGATTAAACCTCATTCATTAAATCATCTTGGATGGTAAGTCCGTTTTAATATAATAGATCTTAAGAGATCATACATATATTACTAGATATCAGTTTTTGTGTTCAATCCCTACTATTCATCAAATAAAGGCGTAAACGCCTTTTGAATTCTTACATATAGTAATTGATTTTCTCCTTGGGATTTGATACTAAGTACAACAAGATCATCTCTAAGAAATCCGATATATTTATCTTTAAAACTTGATCTTTTATACTTAACTCATTTTCGATATTTCAATCATATCCATCACTCATCGAGGAAAGAGCCAGGTGAGTCAGATGAGCCAGAACACAGGTGGCCTCTGAACATCTTCTTGGTTAAACACCTATATGCAAATCTCAAAAATAGAAAAATCTGGTTTCCTTTTTGGCTTATTAGAGCCATGATTAAATTCATTTTTTGTTATAGCTTTATGATTCAATTCAATTATTTACCATCCTCAAATAATTTATGGATGTTTAGAAAAATCTCCAAATTAATTCATTAATAATTTAAAATCACTGAGCAAATATTTGGAGATGACTGATTAAGTATAAACTTCATTTTCAATCGTTAATGAAAAATGTTGCAAAAGTACTCTAGAAAGTCTTATTTTAGATTAATTCATCAAAACGAATTTTATATCATTGGAAAATTCATATATTCAACTTAAATAAGTTTTAAACATTTTACATGATTTATATAAGAGATCAAAAATCTCAATTTCAAACAATTTCATTTTCTGGATTTTGAACTGCAAAATGGCTACGTTCTCCAAGACTTGTTTGGGTTATTGTGACACCCCACGTCCGTTAATGTCACTCACAAAGGGAAGGCATTAAGTTTCGTGAAGCGTTAAAGGTAAACAGAAATATAAATATTACAAGATAGATATAAAATGGCAACGAAACTAAAATTTATTTATAATAAAGCATCGTGGTTCAAAAACATCACATGTCTGAAATACACAAAAACCATTACAACATAAAAACTACTGCCTTGTACTTTAAAACAACAGAGTACATGAAAGAAGCAAAATTCACCAAACAAAATAAAGCCATAGCAACAAGGATAGGAGCTTGATCCATACATCTATCAGCGCTAGCAAAATGTAAGAAAATCACGATCAAGCTTGGGTGTTCCTTCCCTGAGAACTAGGGGGAGGAATGGAAGAAAGAACAGGAAACAAAAAGGGTCAGACATAAAGCCTGGCATGTCCATTTACTTTTAGCAAGTAAATAAGTAAAAGTAGCATGACAGACATATAAAGTGGATAAGAAAGACGACATCACAAAATGTAAGTATGACAAGGTGAACAGGATAGAGTGTATATGCTTCGCCAAAGATTACTCTGCACTATTACTAGTATAACCAGAATGAGATGATCCCTTCCACTATAAGGTGGTAGACTTAGACATACGTCCAAATGTACCCTAACTACTACCCTAGTCGATCGTCTCCCTAACCTACATAGATACTCTGTGTCGGCCCTATCATAGGATGTATTACGTCCGAAAGTGCCAACCCTTCGCTGATATGCACAGCCCCATATCTATAAGTGTCATGGTCGTCTTATCCCCCTCTGCCCGGCTGATACACGCACATGACCTGGTCGTTTTGCGCCGTCCACACCGCCTTCCACGTCTAGATCTCTTACAATCAGTTCACTAAGCATGCCCCTTCTCTGACCTAGTTTGGAATAATTTGTTTGATACATACTCCGGGTTACTGACTGAAACGGGTCCCATACAATATGATACAAGTTCTCCCCTTTGTCTTGTATTCCCCACTAGGTTTTCTACAGGTTATATTTACCCTAAAGGGTGTTTTTAATTATATAACCCCAATCTTTCTACCGGTTATGCTTACCATATGTGTCTTTAATACATAACCCCAATTGGTTAAGTTTCGTGAGCCTATACTAAATATTACCCACCCATCTCAGATATACATAACTTAACCCTCCCATTGTTCAACCAAGTTTACTTAACCCCTATTCATGTTTATGTTCACCCAATCCCTATGGATTCAACTAGGTTAAGTATTCAATTCCTTACCATGTCCATTTATGGTTTATAATGGATTAGACCTCCCACATTAGGCATACAGCTTATGGATGCTGGATATGCCAGTCGGGTCCAGGCAGACTTCTTCCACAAGTTGGGCCTAACCTCGTTTCTTAGCCCATCTCATATTTGTGCACTTAGACCCCTCACATTAGATTCGACATTTGCGGTTGCTAGATATGTCGTTCGGGTCCGGGCAGACTTCCACTACAAATGCAATCTAACCTCATGTCATAAGTCAGTTACAGTTTCTAATTATTTAATCCTAAGCATTTTAACCAATTAATTACCTATGTCTTATAGGTGTTCATGCCCATTTACCCAATTATATTCATAGTGAATTATAGTTCCAAATTCATATTCATTATACAAATTATGCCAATTCTAATATTTTCCCCCCGTTCCCTAACTAACGCATTCGCATATATTTGGCGGCATGCTTAGGCTGGAAAGTAGCCTGGCCATAAACAATAAAAGGGAAAGGTAACGGGATGATGACAATAGTTATTATTCTAACATAACTGGCATATATATATATATATATATATATATATATATATATATATAGTGGCATAGACATGTAATTGGCATAATAATAAGGTGGACATAAAAGCAGATCTAGTGAATAGGTGATTAAAACAAGATCTAACTTAATAAGGATGTTCTAATAGGCACGAATAGACCTAGATAAGGATTCATATGTCCAATTGATGACAGATCTAAATTAACGACCACATGATAGGTACAAGATGATTTAGAGGGAGAATTAGATCTAAACAAAATTTTAATTGTCCAAATAATAATAGATCCAAGTTAACCATAAATATAGGGTTAAGATCCACATATGTGACATGATAAATTAACCACAAGAGAATTAGATCTATAAAAATAGATCTATCTTGAGAAAGGTTAAGATCCAAGAATATCATAGATTCATAATTTATAACAGATCCAAATCACAGTAATATCACGTTTTATTTTAGTCATTTAAATCTAAAAATAACTAAACTCACAGTGTTTGGATTTTAGTATATAGAAGAGAAATTGTTGGTGTTGAAACTCAGATCTAGACGCGAATCTCTAACTGATTAACTCTTGTTGATTGTTATTGAAGAAAAGGATTCGTTTCAGTTCAGGCACCGATAGCATTTGTCTTCCATTGATTTCCAGTGAAGAAAACAGAAGAAATGGAGCTTTATTTATAGTTGCCGTCCCCCAGAAATCGACTGTCGCCTCAGCCCTAGGGGTCGACCCCCGCTTAGAGGTCAACTCCCCTGGGGCGGGAAAATTGCGGGCTCTTTATTTTTGGATTTCAAACCATTTTCTGGTTTTTTTGATTATACATATATAATTATTCTACGCGTATACAAACTTCAAATCATCATAACTTTCTCATACGTGTCCGTTTTACGCAAACCAAATGTCTATCTTGACCAGAATTTCGAGACGAACGAAATTGCGCAGTCTGTTTCCCTTAGTTCTAAATATTAAATTAATTATTATTTAATTTATCCTCTTCTAGTGTTGTTAAAATTACGGGGTGTTACATTCTCCTCTACTCAAAGGATTTCGTCCCCGAAATCTCTAAGTTGAGAAGAATGTATATCCTACCATCCATCACCCATCTACTCATCCAACAATCACAGGCATCCATTGTCCATAAAAACTTCTAATGCTTATATGAACATATGCAAAAGTGTGTGTATATGTTCCAATACTAATGCAAAGGTTAGGCGGTCTACTGATTTAGTCGATCTCCTCAATGCAATATATGTTAGTGCCATGAAACCAATATGTATGCAAATAGTCCTATTATAACATGTAAGTTATATATGTGTGCACACTCATTCGTCCAAATGCACATCCATATGCTAATACATCCATTTTCACCCACTAAAGAAAAGAAAAATGCACACACATCCATATGCAGTATGAGGGTGATTGAGTCGATCTAGTGCCTATGTGTGTGTATATGCATCCACTGACAACCACTAGAAACCACTTGCATCAACTTTGGAAAAGGACATACTAAAATGATAGAAACAAGCATAGATAAAACTTTGGAAAAGGAGTTAAGGACATACCCTCGAAAAAGAAAGGGTATGAAGCACGAATTTTGTCTTCGATCTCCCAAGTCGCATCCTCTGGATAATCAGCCCATTGAACCTTTATCAGCTTGATTTTTTTATTGCGTTGCTTTTTAACTTCTAATCCAAGAATACGGGTAGGGACTCGTCTGACTATCGCCTCCCGCTCCACTTCTACTTCCTCCAATATACTTGCCTCATCAACTTCCGATGTATCATGCAAGCACTTCTGCAGTTGAGAAATGTGGAAAACATCATGAACACCAGACAGATTTTCTGGTAGCTTTACTCTATAGGCCATTTGGCCTATCCTTTCAGTTATGGGAAATGGTCCCACAAATTGGGGTGCGAACTTCCCTATAGACTCGAAGCGAACTATCAGCCTTAGTCGCGAATACTACTGGAGCACCCCATTCAGATATGCTACGCCTAATAAATCCTTTTTCAAGCAGCTCCCCTACTTGTTTGGTAAGCTACCTCCATTCCCTTGGAGCCATATGAAGCGCTGGTAACGCAACTGGCTTTGTATTGTCCACCAGATATATACGGAAATCGATCTCGCGCCTCGGAGGTAAACCCCGTACCTCATCAAAAACATCAGAATACTTTCGGACTACTGGAACAGATTGTAGATCATCTATTGATGCATCAAGGGACTCTAGGAAACTAAGCATAACCGACCCTTGCGGGTCACAAGAAATCTCAGGGGTCCTCCGATGGCAAGTCAAAATTTTAACAACCCTCCTCTCACAATCTAGAATGGCACCATACGTGGTAAACTAAACCATCCCTAGAGTCAAATCATAGCCCATAAAACCGAGCACATATGCATCGCATTCAAACTCAACGCCTAATATAGATATTCTCAAACCCCAACAAATCATAGATTAATCAGCCGAACCACCAATAGGGTTTGAGACAACTACGGGATCCACTACCATACTAGTAATTAAGTGCAGAGACTCAACCATAGAACTAGATATAAATGAATGTGAAGCGCCAGAATCAAAAAGTATTCTAATAGGATGATTTGAAAGAGACATTAAACCTTTCATGGAAATTTTTCTACCTCTATCAGGAGCACTGATCGTCATAGCATCCACCTTCCCTCCAAAAGTTCCTGCCCTTTGACCTTGTCCCTATTTCTTCGGGCACTCCCTAGCAAATTGTCCGACCTCTCCACAGTTGAAGTAAGAGTTCTTCCTGCTTTTACATTCCTTCACCAAGTGACCTTCTCTCCCACAATTGTGACACTTCCTCTAATCCTTAGCCTTGTGATTCTTTATGCCTTTCCTTTGTTGTTGTTGTCCCTTCTTGGGACAAATCTTCTTGTTTTGCGTTGTTTCCTCAGCCACTACATTCTTCTTTCCTTCTTTCTCTTCCTTATACATCAAGGCCATATCAACAAGCCTTCCAAAATTATCTCCCATTGGAATGTAGGACATATCCAACCCATGAAGGGGCTCATTAAGTCCTTTGACAAAACGCAAAGCCTTCTTATGTGGAGTGTCCACCAGTTCTAATCCAAACCTTGCTAGCTGGTTGAATTTGTTCACATTCTCTTTAACCGTCAAGTTTTCTTGTTTGAGAGCTAAGAAACTCTCCATTTGCATGCTTTTCTCAGCTTGGGACGGAAATTTCATTTCAATTCTTTGCCGAAAATCATCCTATGTCTCTAGCGGACGTCCAGCTTGGGTAACTTCCCACCAAAAAGAAGCTTCGTCTTTCAGTAGCCATGCGGCTAACTGAATCTTCATTCGATCTTCTACTTCAAAGATTACACACAAGTCCTCTGTCTCCTTGTGCCAATTCCTTGCCTCTACAAATGTATTTGTTCCATGGAATGGCTTTCCTCCCATAACACGGAAATCTTTGCAAATCTTGGAAAAATTGACTACATGCGGAGGAGGAGGGGGAACAACGGGTTCAGCTGGGGGAGGAACATTTCCTTGGCCTTCGGCAGGCGCCGTGGCCTCTAGATACCTACGGAACCAGCCTGGTATCATAACGCCCTCTGGAATATGGGGTTCCCTAGACATGCTGAAAAAGAAAAGGAAAGAGATTCAGACAAGGGATCGAAAGATATTACTTACTGCTTTTTGAGGAATGTTTTTCAAAAAAGACTTTTCTTTTTGGAAATGCTTTCTTTTAAACCCATTTTGAAAATAATTTTCAAAAACTTTTGTCTACTCTGGTAATCTTCAGCTCTGATACCAAGTGTGACACCCTACGTCCGTTAATGTCACTCACAAAGGGAATATATCAAGTTTCGTAAAGCGTTAAAGGTAAACAGAAATAGAAATATTATAAAACAGATATAAAATGACAGCGGAATCAAAACTTTATTTATAATAAAGCATCATGTTTCAAAAACATCACACGTCTTAAATGCACAAAAACCATTACAACATAAAAACTGTTGTCTTGTACTTCGAAAAATCAGAGTACATGAAAAAAGCAAAATTCCCCAAACAAAATATAGCCATAGCAACAAGGATAAGAGCTTCAACCATACATCTAGAAGCTCTATTAAAATGTAAGCAAAATCACGGTCAAGCCCGAGTGTTCCCGCTCTGAGAACCAGGAGGAATGGAAGAAAGAAGAGGAAACAAGAAAGGTCAGACATAAAGTCTGGCGAGTCCAGATACTTTTAGCAAGTAAATAAATAAAAGTAGCATGACAGGCATATAAAGTGGATAAGAAAGATGGCATCACAAAAGGTAAGTATGACAAGGTAAACAGGATAGAGTGTATATGCTTCGCCAAAGATTACTCTGCACTATAACTAGTATAACCAGAATGAGATGATCCCTTCCACTATAAGGTGGTAGACTTAGGCATACATCCAAATGTACCCTAACTACTACCCTAATCGATCGGCTCCCTAATCCGCGTAGATACTCTGTGCCGGCCCCACCATAGGATGTATCACGTCCTAAAGTAGCAACCCTTCACTGATATGCACAGCCCCATATCTATAGGTTTCACGGTCGTCTTATCTGCCTCTGCCTGGCCCATACACGCACATGACCCGGTCGGTTTGCGTCGCTCACACCGTCCTCCACGTTTGGATCTCTTACAATCAATTCAGTAAGCGTGCCCCTTCTCTGACCTAGTTCGGAGTACTTTGTTTGATACCTACTTCGGGTTACTAACTGAAACGGTTCCCACACAATATGATACAAGCTCTCCCCTTTGTCTTGTATCCTCCGCTAGCTTTTCTACAGGTTATATTTACCCAAAATGGTGTCTTTAATTATATAAACCCAATCTTTCTACCGGATATGCTTACACATATGTGTCTTTAATACATAACCCCCAATTGGTTAAGTTTCGTGGGCCTATATTAAATATTACCCACCCATCTTAGATATACTTAACTTAACCCTCCCATTGTTCAACCAAGATTACTTAACCCCTATTCATTTTTATGTTCACCCAGTTCCTATGGATTCAACTAGGTTAAGTATTCAATTCCTTACCATGTCCATTTATGGTTTATTATGGGCTAGACCACCCACATTAGGACTACAGCTTGTGGATGCTGGATATGCCGATCGGGTCCAAGCAGACTTCTTCCACAAGTTGGGCCTAATCTCGTGTCTTATCCTGTCTCGTATTTGTGCACCTAGACCCCTCACATTAGATTCAACATTTGTGGTTGCTGGATATGTCGGTCGGGTCCGGGCAGACTTCCACCACAAATGCAATCTAACCTCGTGTCATAAGTGCAATTACAGTTTCTAATTACTGTAATCCTAAGCATTTTAACTAATTAATTACCTATGTCTTATAGGTGTTCGTGCCCATTTACCCAATTATATTCATAGTGAATTATATGTCCAAATTCATATCCATTATACAAATTATGCCAATTCTAATATTTTCCTTCGTTCCCTAACTAACGAACTCGCATATATTTGGCAGCATGCTTAGGCTAGAGAGTAGCCTGGCCATAAACAATAAAAATGGAAAGGTGATGAAAAGATGACAATAGTGATTATTATAACATAACTGGCATATATATATATATACATACACTGGCATAGACATGTAATTGGCATAATAATAAGGGGGACATAAAAGCAGATCTAGTGAACAGGTGATGATAAAACTAGATCTAACATAATAAGGATGTTCTAATAGGCATAAATATACCTAAATAAGGATTCATATGTCTAATTGATGACAGATCTAAATTAACCACCACATGATAAGTACAAGATGATTTAGAGGGAGAATTATATCTAAACAAGATTTTAATTGTCCAAATAATGATAAATCCAAATTAACCATAAACATAGATAAAGGTTAAGATCCACATATGTGACATGATAAATTAACCACAAGAGAATTAGATCTATAAAATTAGATCTGGCATGAGAAAGGTTAAGATCCAAGAATTTCACAGACTCATAATTTATAACAGATCCAAATCACAGTCATATCACGTTTAATTTTATTTATTTAGATATAAATATAACTAAACTCACACTGTTTGGATTTTAGAAGATAGAAGAGAAATTATTGGTGCTGAAACTCAAAACTAAACGCGAATCTCTAACTAATTAACTCTAGTAGATTGTTGTTGAGGAAAAGGATTTGTTTCAGTTCAGGCACTGGCAGCATCTGGCTTCCATTGATTTCCAGTGAAGAAAACAAGAGAAATGGACCTTTATTTATAGCTGTCGGCCCCTCAGAAATCGACTGCCACCTGAGCCCTAGGGGGTCGCCCCCCTAGGGGTTTGCTCCCCTGGGGCAGGAAAATTGCTGGCTCTATATTTTTGGATTTCAAAACATTTTCTGATTTTTCTTATTATATATATATATATATATATATATATATATAATTCTTCTACGCGTATACAAACTTCAAATCATTCCTCATACGGTGTCCGTTTTACGCAAACCAAATGTCTATCTTGACCAGAATTTCGAGACGAACGCAATGGCGCAGTCTGTTTTCCTTAATTCTGAATATTAAATTAATTATTATTTAATTTATCCTCTACTAGTGTTGTTAAAATTACGAGATGTTACATTCTCCTCTACTCAAAGGATTTTGTCCTTGAAATCTCTAAGTTGAGAAGAATGTATATCCTACCATCCATCACCCATCTACTCATCCAATAATCACAGGCATCCATTGTCCTTAATGACTTCTAATGCTTATGTGAACATATGCAAAGGTGTGTGTATATGTATCAATACTAATGTGAAGATTAGGCGGTCTACTGAATTAGTCGACCTCCTCAACGCAATGTGTGTTAGTGCCATGAATCCAATATGTATCCAAATAGTCCTATTATAACATGTAAGTTCTATATGTGTGCAAACTCATTCGTTTAAATTCACATCCATATGCTAATACATCCATTTTCACCCACTAAAGAAAAGAAAAATGCACACACATCCATGTGCAGTATGAGAGTGACTGAGCCAATCTAGCGCCTATGTGTGTGGATATGCATCCACTGGCAACCACTAGCAACCACTTGCATCCACTTGCATTTATCAAACATAACATGTCTCAAACACATGTTTACATCCATAAGATTCCTATCTAAAGGTCGAAAATGTGATTGATAGGACATACTCAAATGATAGAAACAAGCATAGATAAAACTTTGGAAAAGGAGTTAAGGACGTACCCTCGAAAAAGAAAGGGTACGAAGCACGAATCTTGTCTTCGGTCTCCCAATTCGCATCCTCTGGGTTATCTCCCCATTGGACCTTTATCAGCTTGATTTCTTTATTGTGTAGCTTCTTAACTTCTGATCCAAGAATTTGGGTAGGGACTCATCTGACTATCGCCTCCCGCTTCACTTCTACTTCCCCCAATATACCTGCCTCAACAACTTCTGCGGTATCAAGCAAGCACTTCCACAGATGAGAAACATGGAAAACATCATGAACGATGCATAGATTTTATGGTAGATTTAATCTATAGGCCATTTGGCTGATCCTTTCAGTTATGAGAAACGGTCCCACAAATTGGGGTGCCAACTTCCCTACAGACCCGAAACGAACTATCTGTCTTAGTCGCGAATACTACTGGAGTACCCCATTCAGATATCCTTCACCTAATAAATCCTTTTTCAAATAGCACCCCTACTTTTTTTCTAAGCCCCCTCCTTTCCCTTGGAGCCATATGTCGTGCTGGTAATGCAACTGGCTTTGTATTATCTACCAGATATATACGGAAATCGATCTCACGCCTCGGAGGTAAACCCCGTACCTCATCAAAAACATCAGAATATTTTCAGACTACTGGAACAGATTGCAGATCATCTATAGATGCATCAAGAGACTCTAGGAAACTAAGCATAACCGACCCTTGCACGTCACAAGAAATCTTGAGGGTCCTCCTATGGCAAGTCAAAATTTTGACAACCCTCCTCTCACAATCTAGAATGGCACCATATGTGGTAAACTAAACCATCCCTAGAGTCAAACCATAGCCCATAAAACCGAGCACATATGTGTCGCATTCAAACTCAACGCCTAACATAGATATTCTCAAACCCCAACAAATCATAGATTAATCAGCCGAACCACCAATAGGGTTTGAGACAACTACGGGATCCACTACCATACTAGTAATTAAGTGCAGAGATTCAACCGCAGAACTAGATATAAATGAATGTGAAGCGTCAGAATCAAAAAGTGTTCTAAAAAGATGATTTGGAAGAGAAATTAAACCTTCCACAGAAATTTTTCTACCTCTATCAGGAGCACTGATCATGAGAGCATGCACCTGCCCTCCAGAAGTTCCTGCCCTGTGACCTTGTCCCTGTTTCTTCGGGCACTCCCAAGCAAAGTGTCCGACCTCTCCACAATTGAAGCAAGAATTCTTCCTCCTTTTATAGTCCTTCACCAAGTGACCTTCTCGCCCACAATTGTGACACTTCCTCTTATCTTTAGTCTTGTCATTCTTTATGCCTTTCCTTTGTTGCTGCTGTTGTTGTTGTTGTCCCTTCTTGGGATAAATCTTCTTGTTTTGTGTTGTTTCATCAGCCTTTACTTCCTTCTTTTCTCCTTTCTCTTCCTCATACATCAAGGCCATATCAACAAGCCTTTAAAAAGTAGCTCCCATTGGAATGTAAGACATAGCTAACCCACAAAGGGACTTATTAAGTCCTTTGACAAATCTCAAAGCCTTCTTATTTGGAGTGTCCACCAATTTTAATCCAAACCTTGCTAGTTGGTTGAGTTTGTTCACATACCCTTTAACCGTCAAGTTTCCTTGTTTGAGTGCTAAGAACCTCTCCATTTGCATGCTTTTCTCAGCTTGGGACAGCAATTTCATTTCAAATCTTTGCCTAAAATCATCCCATGTCTCTACCTGACGTCCAGCTTCGATAATTTCCCACCAAAAAGAAGCTTCATCTTTCAGTAGCCAGGCGGCTAAGTGAATTTTCCTTCGATCTTTTACTTCAAAAATTACAAACAAGTCCTCGGTCTCCTTGAGCCAATTCCTTGCCTCTATGAATGTCTCTGTTCCATGGAATGGCTTTCCTCCCATAAAATGGAAATCTTTGCAAATCTTGGAAAAGTTGTCTGCACGCGGAGGAGGAGGAACAACGGATGCAGTTGAGGGAGGAGCGTGTCCTTGGCCTTCGGCAGGCGCCCTGGCTTCCAGATACCTACGGAACCAGCCTGGTATCATAACGCCCTTTGGAATATGGGGTTCCCCAGGCATGCTGAAAAAGAAATGGAAAGAGATTCAGACAAGGGATCAAAAGATATTACTTATGGCTTTTTGGGGAATGTTTTTCAAAACAGACTTTTCCTTTTTGAAAATTCTTTCTTTTAAACCCATTATTAAAGTAATTTTCAAAATTTTTAATATGGTAACCTTCAGCTCTGATACCAAGTGTGATACCTCACGTCTGTTAATGTCACTCGCAAAGGGAATGCATTAAGTTTCGTGAAACGTTAAAGGTAAACAAAAACAAAAATATTACAAGACAGATATAAAATGACAGCGGAATCAAAACTTTATTTATAATAAAGCATCGTGGTTCAAAAATATCACATGTCTGAAACACCCAAAAACCATTACAACATAAAAACTGTTGTCTTGTACTTTAAAACATCAAAGTACATGAAAGAAGCAAAATTACCCAAACAAAATATAGCCATAGCAACAAGGATATGAGCTTGAGCCATACATCTAACAGCTCCAGCAAAACGTAAGCAAAATCACGGTCAAGCCTGAGTGTTCCCACCCTGAGAAAGGGGGGAGGGGAGGAATGGAAGAAAGAAGAGGAAACAAAAAGGGTTAGACATAAAGTCTGGCGAGTCCAGTTACTTTTAGCAAGTAAATAAAAGTAGCATGACAGGCAAATAAAGTGGATAAGAAAGATGACATAAGCACGACGAGGTAAACAAGATAGAGTGTATATGCTTCGCCAAAGATTACTCTGCACTATTATTAGTATAACCAGAATGAGATGATCCCTTCCACTATAACGTGGTAGACTTAGGCATACGTCCAAATGTACCCTAACTACTACCCTACTCGATCGGCTCCCTAATCCGCATAGATACTCTGTGTCGGCTCCACCGTAGGATGTATCATGTCCTAAAGTGGCAACCCTTCGCTGATATGCACAGCCCCATATCTATAAGTCTCACGGTCGTCTTATCCCCCTTTGCTCGGTCCATACACGCACATGACCCGATCGGTTTGCGCCGCCCACACCGTCCTCCACGTTTTGATCTCTTACTATCAGTTCAGTAAGCGTGCCCCTTCTCCGACCTAGTTCGGAGTACTTTGTTTTATACCTACTCCGGGTTACTGACTGAAACGCGTCCCACACAATATGATACAAGCTCTCCCCTTTGTCTTGTATCCTCCACTAGTTTTCTACAGGTTATATTTACCTTGAAGGGTGTCTTTAATTATTTTACCCCAATCTTTCTGCCGGTTATGCTTACCCATAGGTGTCTATAATACATAACACCCAATTAGTTAAGTATCGTGTGCGTATATTAAATATTACCCATCCATCTCAGGTATACTTAACTTAACCCTCCCACTGTTCAACCAAATTTACTTAACCCCTATTCATGTTTATGTTCACCCAATCCCTATGGAATCAACTAAGTTATGTATTCAATTCCTTACCATGTTGTAACGGCTGGAAATTTTCGACTCCTCGAGAGTCGAAAATTCCGGGACGTTAGTGAAAGAATTTAGAAGGTGAGAAAGAAAAGATAGAACTAATAGAATAGAAGAAGAAGAAGAACATCAGAATCATCAGAGTAACACGAATCTCACAGCGGAACGAATAACATATAATATATAACATAACTTTGAAGTAAACAGTTATATATATACAATAGCACTTATCAGAGTACAACACTTACAACACAACGGAAATAACTATAGCTATAAAATCTTGCAGCCTCCTGCTCCAAGCTCTCCAAGTATATCTGTAAATCCCGACTACTTGATTGCCCGTACAAATTTAGGCATCCAAGAGTTTAGGGAAAACAACAAAGTAAACTCCGGGTCAGTCATGGGACTGGTATGAGTAAAATAGTTTAAAACAGGTATAGGATATCTCATAAGACCACGCCGTGAATACGGAACGGGTTTTTCCCTTATGAGTATCTGAACAACTTTGACAAGCAATATCATTGTGATATTATAATAATGTCTAAGTACAAATAGGTATCAATCTAGCAGAAACGCTTGCATCTCACGTTCTACATACATAGTATAAAATCATAAACCGCAGGGCGCTTATCGGAGAATGGATTCCAACAGACAAGGTATGGGAGCACCTTCTGAATAGTGTACTCTAGAGGTGATACACTCAGGGTTCAACAAGAACGTCTTGCAACCCGGCCACACATGACCGCTCACTCATTTAGCTTGAGTGTCGCGAATATATTGCCACCACGGTTGTAGGCCATCAAACCGTCATCCGAAGATACAAAATCAAAAAGAAGTATAAATATGAATATTCTCTAGATCGGTGACAATACACCCTGCTCGAGGATGACCCAACTAGCCATGCTGCCTAGCCCAACTTTTGTTACTTCCCGGTGTGAGGCTAGAAGCTACATCTAACTTCAGAACATCTGATCACCATTCACTTTGAATGCCACATCGTCATACCCGCCAAATCACAAATTGACTTATCCAAAAATAACACGGGTATATAGCTAAGAGAAACGAATTCCTCGACCACCAAACGTGAATACGTTTGAACAGATCAACTTATGCGATCCATTGGATATACTCTGTCAGACCTTCTTCCATAAACGTTGTCCTGGGACTGGACAAACCGAAGGCACTATTCAGTATATCCATCTTAGTCACTGTTATCTAAGACTTATACAACAGCCCTTGCACTTTACTCCGTCTTCAATTTATCTTTGGCACATATTGCTCGCAACGCTTATGCCGATACAGAGTGGTTCTTTGGATAATAATCCAACCGGTCTCTCCATATTAACAACGTTAAAATGGTAAAAACTTTGATAGTCTGTGATTCAACTATCAAATGAAAACATGTCGGTGTACAAACAACGATCTTATTTCCAAATGGAAATTCGATCGATCAATCATCATATGTTCATATTTCCTTATTTCATATATTTAGAAAATTTATGTTATTAATCATTGGAAAACATTTCCATAGCTTATTTTCACATCACTATTATTTCGCAACTATCAGTCCCTAACTGTAACTAGTATGAGAACAATTCTCTAAGTATCAATCCGGAAGGTCGAAACCAACATCAGATCGTCACTTAGAAAACCGTTCAACTTACCCTCTCCAGTTAGTTTCTGAATTTGCTTAACTCTATTTCTTAAATTCTTATCATGAAAACATCTCATTTTCTATGTTTAGAAAACATATCTGACTATATTTGGAAAACATTTCCAAAACTCATTTACGGATTTCCAATGAACGTTGTATAAAACATTGTTTCGCTTAATCCATTTATCGCTTATTCCTTAACTATATTTCAAATCAACCTTTTTTATCGAACCACAACTATTCCTTTGTCAATTCTGAAGTCAATCAAGTTGGGGTATAATTACCTCTCAGACCTTAATTGAACAACGTCCTTTACTGTGAAATAGATGAAGCTCGTCACTCACTTTTTCCAATCATCTGTTTACGCAAATTCTCGGATTCAGGTTACGAATCCACTTCTTAAATGAAAACGTTTGATTATAACTATAACGTTATAATTCCTACTTCTGCAATATCTCCTAAATTATAACTTTATCTCCTAACTCGAATAAGTTAATAGACACCTAATTTCTAAATCAATAACTAAATCTTGATTTAAACCCTGGAAAGTAAATAGTACTTTCCCGAATTCGCTATAATTGAATTCGACGTATAACTCTCCTTCGAGTAATCTCTATTTGATTAACTCTTCTTCGTATAACCTATATTCGAATATCTCTCTTCGAATAACTCATATTCGAAATCTCTCTCTTTCGAATAAACAATATTCGATCTCTTTCTTTCGAATATGCTATATTCGAAAATCTCCTTTCGATTTACTAATCGATAACTCCTTTCGATCAAACTGAAATCGATAACTCCTTTAACTCTATTCGAATAATTAATATTCGACTAACTCTTTTGGATCGACTCATTTGATTAACTCCTTCGAATAACTAATTCGAATAACTTACCTTCGAATAACCAATATTCGATTTACTCTAACTCGATTAACTTAATTCTAATCGATTTACTCCATTTCGATTCAACTTAATTCAAATCGATTAACTTAACTCAAATTGATTTACTCCTTTCGAATAACTAAATTCGATTTAACTCTTCTCGAATAACTAAATTCGATTAACTCAAATTGAATAACTAATATTCAATTAACTCTTACATGTTTAACTCTATTCGAATAAGTAATTCGAATCACTCTAATGTGTTTAACTCTATTCAAATATCTAATTCGAATAACTCATTTCGAATAACTAAATTCGATTAACTCTTTTAACTTTACTCGAATAACTATATTCGATTAACACCTTCTTTTGAATAACTATATTCGATTAACTCTTCGACTAACTCCTTTGGATTAACTAACTTCGAATAACTCCTTTGGATTAACTAACTTCGAATAACTCCTTTGGATTAACTAACTTTGAATAACTCCTTTGGATTAACTAACTTCGAATAACTCCTTATTCGATAACTACTCTTCGAATAAATAATATTCGGTAACTCTTCTCAAATGAATAACATTTGATTTCTCCACTCGAATAAACTATATTCGATTACTCTTCCCTCGAATACACTATATTTGATAACTCTACTTCGGATAAGTGATATTTGACAACTCTACTCGATTAACTCTACTTGGATAACTCTAACCGGTCAACTCAACTGGTTTAACCTAACTGGTTACCTCTAACTGGTTAACTCTAACTGGTCAATTCTAACTGATTAACTCAAATGGTTTAACCTGACTGGTTAACTCGTCTCGATTAACTGAACTAATCCACTTAGTTTAACTTAGCTAATTCACGTTGATTAACTCTAACCGATTCACTTAGTTTAACTCAACTAATTCACTTCGATTAACCACTTAGTTTAACTTAACTAATTCACATCGATTAACCACTTAGTTTAACTTAACTAATTCACATTGATTAACTCTAACCGATTCACTTAGTTTAACTCAACTAATTCACATTGATTAACTCTAACCGATTCACTTAGTTTAACTCAACTAATTCACTTCGATTAACCACTTAGTTAACTTAACTAATCCACTTCGATTAACCACTTAGTTTAACTTAACTAATTCACATCGATTAACCACTTAGTTTAACTTAACTAATTCACATTGATTAACTCTAACCGATTCACTTAGTTTAACTCAACTAATTCACTTCGATTAACCACTTAGTTAACTTAACTAATTCACTTCGATTAACCACTTAGTTTAACTTAACTAATTCACATCGATTAACCACTTAGTTTAACTTAACTAATTTACTTTGGTTAACTTAACCAATTACTTTGATTAACTCGACTAACTCGCTTTGGTTAACCTAACCAATTACTTTGTTTACCCCGACTAACTTGCTTTGGTCAACCTAACCAATTACTTTGTTTAATCCTTTATACCCGATTAACAAATATTTCTCCTTTATACTTGATTAACCAATATTTTCCTTTATACTCAAAATCCCCTTTTCTTTATAATATAAAATCCATTGATTTTATATAAATAAATTATTTTCAATTTATAGTTTGAAAATCTCTTTTCTATATCCTGGTATTTCTTATGGTTTTTAACACATCATCTAACAACGATGAATATCGTCCAACCACACATAATCACAATAGATTATATATATCACATTTATATATCACAATACATAAATTACAGTAAAAATAACTGTTGAGGAATCCAGTTGGATACCTCCAACCTGTTTCCCTGCACCACAGATGTTAGACAACAACAGTATAATATTCTGATAAACAGAATCAACATATAACTCTTTGACGGTTTATATATATATATACGTAAATATATATATATATATAATCTCTACTAACTGACTAGCAGTTCAATCAAACAGTCAACATACAGTCAAACAGACAATAATTAACAGTCCTAAGAATACACTGTAAAAATAGAACTATTTAGAGTTGGTGAGTTTTACTCACAGTTGGACGATCATCGTCAATGACGATAACCATCGCTTGATTCAGACAATTTATTTTGCTATAAATTGTGACTCGCGGTCAGTTCCATTGTGGAGTGCTCGTCCATACGATCCCAACGCAACTTACGGTTCATCGATCTGATTCCATACGAACAAGTTATTTAATTACGAAGTTAATACCCATTTAATTTGAAATAAAACATGATTTATAAAGAAATGGGCTTTGACTTTAACTTCCCGGCCCACATACCTTTTAAATACCCGACCCTCTCCTTATTTCTTCCCCAAATTCATTTCGTTTTCTACAGAAAATCAACCCCCCCTTGACCGCCACTTTGACCAGCCGTCCCTCCTCCATCGTCCACCAGTTAAGGCCGCAACCACCACCCACGACTTCGCCATCAAAACCGCTCCATCCTCACACCCTATCGTCGAACTCGACTTCCTCGTTCCAGGTGGGCTCAACAGCGTCGCGCCGCCCTAAGTATCACCGAGCATCCCCTTTCCGACCACACCTGATGCACCTCTCATCCATGATCTCGAATCCATCGTTCATCTCTCGAATTACACCCTAAATCTCACACTAGGTCCAACCCTAGTTCGCCTGAGCCCATTTCGACGTCGACCAGACGTGATCGAACACAGCAGGAAGGGTGCAAACTCGAAGAGCAACTCCAGGGAAACCCAAAGAAATCGAACTTGTGATTTGTTGTATTTTATTTCATTTGATTTGATTTTTTCTTTATCAAAACTTTTGCTGTGAATGGTTCTGTATGGTTATATATATATATGCGGTTTGGGGTTGTTGCCATTTGTGGCTGAAATGGTTACTGCATGGTCTTGTTGTGATCACAGTAGGAGTTAAGATATTTATAAATATGAATTTTAATATTTATTTTTCTAATTTTATTCTCGTTTCTAGTCTTTAAAATCCCTACGACCACATACGATCTTCTAAAATCATGAAAATTGACATGCCACTAGAGTTTGACATTACGGTCCCAACGAAACTGGTTTCGTCGAATTCCGACTTCGTATGCTCACACATCATATTTTTAACGCTCTGAATGACCCATTTAAATATATAAATATATTTAAATATTATTAAATTAAATATTAATAAATTAATATTATCGTATATATCCATATACGATATCGTCCGGCTCCATAATATCACCTCAGATTTTATGACCTGATTTCCAGACTCCAGATTATCCCGATATTCAGTTCGTATCGAAAAATTGATTTATAACGTATATAAAGCGTCGCAAATTATAAAGGAATTCTACAGCGACTTTTCTGAAATTTTATTTGGACATAACTCAAAATCTACGCAACGAAATCTTCAATTTTCTCTTCCATTAGAAAAATATAGCTTAACAGATTCAAACGTTTCTTGTTTCACAGAAATCCGACTTATAACGAATCTTGTATATTCAGTTGAAGTTCAACTCGCCAAATAACGAACTGCCGCGTCGTTACCGGCTCGATTATAATTATTATTAAAATTTATACGTTCAACTATCGTTTATTTAATATATTCGTTATTTAAATAATTAAATAACTTAATTATTATACCTTACAAAACGCCCCATTACAGACTTCCCCCCTTAAAATAATTTCGTCATCGAAATTGCTAAGTTAGGAAAATGCTACCAACTTTACTAACTAGATTCAAATATCTTTTAGTTTACTTCTCAACTCCAGTTTCAACTGAACCATTAAATTTTCAATTAAATTATTAATTCATTCTGGCTAACTGAATTTCCATAAACCATGAGAATGTTCTAACGCCTGGAATTTTCGAAAAATTTCGCCATAACCTCCTTTGTATTGGTCAATATGAAAAACCACCTCTCGCCTCTCTAGGCCTTCTCCAACCCAAAAGAAAATCAAACAGCCAAGCGGCTTGCCAATTCGGCTCATAAAATCCAAACTCATATATAATATAAACTTGTACCTTTTTGTCGGTCGTATCATTATATCCCTACCCTCTGTTATCAACTCGGCATATACAAATGCCATCCCAATCAACTCCAACCAATTTTTTCTTAACACAACCATTCGCTTATTCAGGCCGAATTCAATTTCAAATTCGAGTTTCAAATTCCAAACTCTCAACTATTCGTTTCAAATCCAAAACCATATTATTCTCAAATCACTTCCAGTTTTTCTTAACCTATCATCTCAAGTTAAATTCTGGTTTATTATTTACTTTTACCATCCCATTCGAATTAACTTCACAAGTTAAATTTTAATTTCTAGAACTTAAATTCCTGGGTAAATTTCAAATCAATTCGAAATCATGCTGCCAATTCAAAGCCTTTGAATTTTCTAACAACTTGTTTCCTCAAAACAATTCAAAATAAAATCTTTGGTAGTAATCCACCACTTAGAACTCGAAAATCACACCGATGATACTGCGCAGTCATCATCGGAATTATTTTCCAGCGACCCAAGTGATTTCAATACTATATTATTTTCAAAACCATTACTAAATACTTCCATTTTGGAAACATTTCAAAATCTCCCAGGAACTTAAAATTTCCTTATTTTGATTCCAATTCTGATTTAAATTCATATTTAATTTATCTTATTTCATATACTTTACTTATATGAATTCTGATTAGTTATATATAACCATTTCACATGTTATAATCTTACTCGATTATAATAACAACCAACACTACCAATATATTATATCAAAATATATTCGGGTAAAATTATTTCTTTTACCCTCCTTTCAAAACATACCGTGTCGGTCCATCGTATTCGAGTGTTTAGTAACCCCTATCGATACAGTGAATCAAACTGATCGACCAGAATTCACAAACTACTCAACCAATGAGTCTCCACAATATAAAATCACTTTATATTAAATAACAAATACGCACTCGTATATATACACTCAAACTCAATCTAGGGTATTACTAACCCTATCTCTACCGAGTCACGCCACAGAGCCAAGTAATTCTAAACTTAAGCTCTGATACCAACTGTAACGGCTGGAAATTTCCGACTCCTCGAGAGTCGAAAATTCCGGGACGTTAGTGAAAGAATTTAGAAGGTGAGAAAGAAAAGATAGAACTAATAGAATAGAAGAAGAAGAAGAACATCAGAATCATCAGAGTAACACGAATCTCACAGCGGAACGAATAACATATAATATATAACATAGCTTTGAAGTAAACAGTTATATATATACAATAGAACTTATCAGAGTACAACACTTACAACACAGCGGAAATAACTATAGCTATAAAATCTTGCAGCCTCCTGCTCCAAGCTCTCCAAGTATATCTGTAAATCCCGACTACTTGACCGCCCGTACAAATTTAGGCACCCAAGAGTTTAGGGAAAACAACAAAGTAAACTTCGGGTCAGTCATGGGACTGGTATGAGTAAAATAGTTTAAAACAGGTATAGGATATCTCATAAGACCACGCCGTGAATACGGAACGGGTTTTTCCCTTATGAGTATCTGAACAACTTTGACAAGCAATATCATTGTGATATTATAATAATGTCTAAGTACAAATAGGTATCAATCTAGCAGAAACGCTTGCATCTCACGTTCTACATACATAGTATAAAATCATAAACCGCAGGGTGCTTATCGGAGAATGGATTCCAATAGACAAGGTATGGGAGCACCTTCTGAATAGTGTACTCTAGAGGTGATACACTCAGGGTTCAACAAGAACGTCTTGCAACCCGGCCACACATGACCGCTCACTCATTTAGCTTGAGTGTCGCGAATATATTTCCACCACGGTTGTAGGCCATCAAACCGTCATCCGAAGATACAGAATCAAAAAGAAGTATAAATATGAATATTCTCTAGATCGGTGACAATACACCCTGCTCGGGGATGACCCAACTAGCCATGCTGCCTAGCCCAACTTTTGTTACTTCCCGGTGTGAGGCTAGAAGCTACATCTAACTTCAGAACATCTGATCACCATTCACTTTGAATGCCACATCGTCATACCCGCCAAATCACAAATTGAATTATCCAAAAATAACACGGGTATATAGCTAAGAGAAACGAATTCCTCCGCCACCAAACGTGAATACGTTTGAACAGATCAACTTACGCGATCCATTGGATATACTCTGTCAGACCTTCTTCCATATACGTTGTCCTGGGACTGGACAAACCGAAGGCACTATTCAGTATATCCATCTTAGTCACTGTTATCTAAGACTTATACAACAGCCCTTGCACTTTACTCCGTCTTCAATTTATCTTTGGCACATATTGCTCGCAACGCTTATGCCGATACAGAGTGGTTCTTTGGATAATAATCCAACCGGTCTCTCCATATTAACGATGTTAAAATGGTAAAAACTTTGATAGTCTGTGATTCAACTATCAAATGAAAACATGTCGGTGTACAAACAACGATCTTATTTCCAAATGGAAATTCGATCGATCAATCATCATATGTTCATATTTCCTTATTTCATATATTTAGAAAATTTATGTTATTAATCATTGGAAAACATTTCCATAGCTTATTTTCACATCACTATTATTTCGCAACTATCAGTCCCTAACTGTAACTAGTATGAGAACAATTCTCTAAGTATCAATCCGGAAGGTCGAAACCAACATCAGATCGTCACTTAGAAAACCGTTCAACTTACCCTCTCCAATTAGTTTCTGAATTTGCTTAACTCTATTTCCTAAATTCTTATCATGAAAACATCTCATTTTCTATGTTTAGAAAACATATCTGACTATATTTGGAAAACATTTCCAAAACTCTTTTACGGATTTCCAATGAACGTTGTATAAAACATTGTTTCGCTTAATCCATTTATCGCTTATTCCTTAACTATATTTCAAATCAACCTTTTTTATCGAACCACAACTATTCCTTTGTCAATTCTGAAGTCAATCAAGTTGGGGTATAATTACCTCTCAGACCTTAATTGAACAACGTCCTTTACTGTGAAATAGATGAAGCTCGTCACTCACTTTTTCCAATCATCTGTTTACGCAAATTCTCGGATTCAGGTTACGAATCCACTTCTTAAATGAAAACGTTTGATTATAACTATAACGTTATAATTCCTACTTCTGCAATATCTCCTAAATTATAACTTTATCTCCTAACTCGAATAAGTTAACAGACACCTAATTTCTAAATCAATAACTAAATCTTGATTTAAACCCTGGAAAGTAAATAGTACTTTCCCGAATTCGCTATAATCGAATTCGACGTATAACTCTCCTTCGAGTAATCTCTATTTGATTAACTCTTCTTCGAATAACCTATATTCGATTATCTCTCTTCGAATAACTCATATTCGAAATCTCTCTCTTTCGAACAAACAATATTCGATCTCTTTCTTTCGAATATCCTATATTCGAAAATCTCCTTTCGATTTACTAATCGATAACTCCTTTCGATCAAACTAAAATCGATAACTCCTTTAACTCTATTCGAATAATTAATATTCGACTAACTCTTTTGGATCGACTCATTTGATTAACTCCTTCGAATAATTAATTCGAATAACTTACCTTCGAATAACCAATATTCGATTTACTCTAACTCGATTAACTTAATTCTAATCGATTTACTCCATTTCGATTCAACTTAATTCAAATCGATTAACTTAACTCAAATTGATTTACTCCTTTCGAATAACTAAATTCGATTTAACTCTTCTCGAATAACTAAATTCGATTAACTCAAATTGAATAACTAATATTCAATTAACTCTTACATGTTTAACTCTATTCGAATAAGTAATTCGAATCACTCTAATGTGTTTAACTCTATTCAAATATCTAATTCGAATAACTCATTTCGAATAACTAAATTCGATTAACTCTTTTAACTTTACTCGAATAACTATATTCGATTAACACCTTCTTTCGAATAACTATATTCGATTAACTCTTCGACTAACTCCTTTGGATTAACTAACTTCGAATAACTCCTTTGGATTAACTAACTTCGAATAACTCCTTTGGATTAACTAACTTTGAATAACTCCTTTGGATTAACTAACTTCGAATAACTCCTTATTCGATAACTACTCTTCGAATAAATAATATTCGGTAACTCTTCTCAAATGAATAACATTTGATTTCTCCACTCGAATAAACTATATTCGATTACTCTTCCCTCGAATACACTATATTTGATAACTCTACTTCGGATAAGTGATATTCGACAACTCTACTCGATTAACTCTACTTGGATAACTCTAACCGGTCAACTCAACTGGTTTAACCTAACTGGTTAACTCTAACTGGTTAACTCTAACTGGTCAATTCTAACTGATTAACTCAAATGGTTTAACCTGACTGGTTAACTCGTCTCGATTAACTGAACTAATCCACTTAGTTTAACTTAGCTAATTCACGTTGATTAACTCTAATCGATTCACTTAGTTTAACTCAACTAATTCACTTCGATTAACCACTTAGTTTAACTTAACTAATTCACATCGATTAACCACTTAGTTTAACTTAACTAATTCACATTGATTAACTCTAACTGATTCACTTAGTTTAACTCAACTAATTCACATTGATTAACTCTAACCGATTCACTTAGTTTAACTCAACTAATTCACTTCGATTAACCACTTAGTTAACTTAACTAATCCACTTCGATTAACCACTTAGTTTAACTTAACTAATTCACATCGATTAACCACTTAGTTTAACTTAACTAATTCACATTGATTAACTCTAACCGATTCACTTAGTTTAACTCAACTAATTCACTTCGATTAACCACTTAGTTAACTTAATTAATTCACTTCGATTAACCACTTAGTTTAACTTAAATAATTCACATCGATTAACCACTTAGTTTAACTTAACTAATTTACTTTGGTTAACTTAACCAATTACTTTGATTAACTCGACTAACTCGCTTTGGTTAACCTAACCAATTACTTTGTTTACCCCGACTAACTTGCTTTGGTCAACCTAACCAATTACTTTGTTTAATCCTTTATACTCGATTAACAAATATTTCTCCTTTATACTTGATTAACCAATATTTTCCTTTATACTCAAAATCCCCTTTTCTTTATAATATAAAATCCATCGATTTTATATAAATAAATTATTTTCAATTTATAGTTTGAAAATCTCTTTTCTATATCCTGGTATTTCTTATGGTTTTTAACACATCATCTAACAACGATGAATATCGTCCAACCACACATAATCACAATAGATTATATATATCACATTTATATATCACAATACATAAATTACAGTAAAAATAACTGTTGAGGAATCCAGTTGGATTCCTCCAACCTGTTTCCCTGCACCATAGATGTTAGACAACAACAGTATAATATTCTGATAAACAGAATCAACATATAATTATTTGACGGTTTATATATATATATACGTAAATATATATATATATATATAATCTCTACTAACTGACTAGCAGTTCAATCAAACAGTCAACATACAGTCAAACAGACAATAATTAACAGTCCTAAGAATACACTGTAAAAATAGAACTATTTAGAGTTGGTGAGTTTTACTCACAGTTGGACGATCATCGTCAATGACGATAACCATCGCTTGATTCAGACAATTTATTTTGCTATAAATTGTGACTCGCGGTCAGTTCCATTGTGGAGTGCTCGTCCATACGATCCCAACGCAACTTACGGTTCGTCGATCTGATTCCATACGAACAAGTTATTTAATTACGAAGTTAATACCCATTTAATTTGAAATAAAACATGATTTATAAAGAAATGGGCTTTGACTTTAACTTCCCGGCCCACATACCTTTTAAATACCCGACCCTCTCCTTATTTCTTCCCCAAATTCATTTCGTTTTCTACAGAAAATCAACCCCCCCTTGACCGCCACTTTGACCAGCCGTCCCTCCTCCATCGTCCACCAGTTAAGGCCGCAACCACCACCCACGACTTCGCCATCAAAACCGCTCCATCCTCACACCCTATCGTCGAACTCGACTTCCTCGTTCCAGGTGGGCTCAACGGCGTCGCGCCGCCCTAAGTATCACCGAGCATCCCCTTTCCGACCACACCTGATGCACCTCTCATCCATGATCTCGAATCCATCGTTCATCTCTCGAATTACACCCTAAATCTCACACTAGGTCCAACCCTAGTTCGCCTGAGCCCATTTCGACGTCGACCAGACGTGATCGAACACAGCAGGAAGGGTGCAAACTCGAAGAGCAACTCCAGGGAAACCCAAAGAAATCGAACTTGTGATTTGTTGTATTTTATTTCATTTGATTTGATTTTTTCTTTATCAAAACTTTTGCTGTGAATGGTTCTGTATGGTTATATATATATGCGGTTTGGGGTTGTTGCCATTTGTGGCTGAAATGGTTACTGCATGGTCTTGTTGTGATCACAGTAGGAGTTAAGATATTTATAAATATGAATTTTAATATTTATTTTTCTGATTTTATTCTCGTTTCTAGTCTTTAAAATCCCTACGACCACATACGATCTTCTAAAATCACGAAAATTGACATGCCACTAGAGTTTGACATTACGGTCCCAACGAAACTGGTTTCGTCGAATTCCGACTTCGTATGCTCACACATCATATTTTTAACGCTCTGAATGACCCATTTAAATATATAAATATATTTAAATATTATTAAATTAAATATTAATAAATTAATATTATCGTATATATCCATATACGATATCGTCCGGCTCCATAATATCACCTCAGATTTTATGACCTGATTTCCAGACTCCAGATTATCCCGATATTCAGTTCGTATCGAAAAATTGATTTATAATGTATATAAAGTGTCGCAAATTATAAAGGAATTCTACAGCGACTTTTCTGAAATTTTATTTGGACATAACTCAAAATCTACGCAACGAAATCTTCATTTTTCTCTTCCATTAGAAAAATATAGCTTAACAGATTCAAACGTTTCTTGTTTCACAGAAATCCGACTTATAACGAATCTTGTATATTCAGTTGAAGTTCAACTCGCCAAATAACGAACTGCCGCGTCGTTACGGGCTCGATTATAATTATTATTAAAATTTATACGTTCAACTATCGTTTATTTAATATATTCGTTATTTAAATAATTAAATAACTTAATTATTATACCTTACAAAACGCGCCATTACACATGTCCATTTATGGTTTATAATGGGCTAGACCTCCCACAATAGGCCTACAGCTTGTGGATGCTGGATATGCCGATCGGGTCCGGGCAGACTTCTTCCACAAGTTGGGCCTAACCTCGTGTCTTAACCCGTCTCGTATTTGTGCACTTAGACCCCTCACATTAGATTCGACATTTGCAGTTGCTAGATATGCCGGTCGGGTCCGGGCAAACTTCCACCACAAATGCATTCTAACCTCGTGTCATAAGTGTAGTTATAGTTTCTAATACTGTAATCCTAAGCATTTTAACTAATTAATTACCTATGTCTTATAGGTGTTCATGCCTATATACCCAATTATATTCATAGTGAATTATATTTCCAAATTCATATCCATTATACAAATTATGCCAATTCTAATATTTTCCCTCGTTCCCTAACTAACGCACTCGCATATATTTGGCGGCATGCTTAGGCTTGAGAGTAGCCTAGCCATAAATAATAAAAAGGGAAAGGTGATGGGAAGATGACAATAGTGATTATTCTAACATAACTAGCATAAGTATATATATATATTGGCATAGACATGTAATTGGCATAATAATAAGGTGAACATAAAAGCAGATCTAGTGAACAGGCGATGATAAAACTAGACCTAACATAGCAAGGATGTTCTAATAGGCATTAATAGATCTAAATAAGGATTATATTTCCAATTGATGACAGATCTAAATTATCCACCGCGAATAGGTATCAGATGATTTATATGGAGAATTAGGTCTAAACAAGATTTTAATTGTCTAAATAATGACAAAACCAAATTAACCATAAACATAGATAAATGTTAAGATCCACATATGTGACATGGTAAATTAACCATAAGAGAATTTATTCTATAAAAATAGATCTAGCATGAGAAAGGTTAAGATCTAAGAATATCATAGATTCATCATTTATAACAGATCCAAATCACAGTCATATCACGTTTATTTTTTGTCATTTAAATTTAAAATAACTAAACTCACAGTGTTTGGATTTTAGAAGATAGAAGGGAAATTGTTGGTGTTGAAACTCAGATCTAAATTCGAATCTCTAACTGATTAGCTCTAGTTGATTGTTGTTGAAGAAAAGGATTAATTTCAGGCATCGGCAGCATTTGGATTCCATTGATTTCCAGTGAAGAAAACAAGAGAAATGGACCTTTATTGATAGCTGCCAGCCCCCCCAGAAATCAACTGCCATCTCAGCCCTGGTGGGGTCAACCCTCACCTTAGGGGTCAACTCCCCTAGGGCGGGAAAATTACCACCTCTTTATTTTCAAATTTTAAACTGTTTTCTAATTTTATATATATAATTCCTCTGTGCGTATACAAACTTGAAATCTTCATAACTTCCTCATATGGTGCCCGTTTTACGCAAACCAAATGTCTGTCTTGACCATAATTTCGAGACCAACGCAATGGCATAGATAGTTTCCCTTAATTCTGAATGTTAAATTAATTATTATTTACCTCTTCTAGTATTGTTAAAATTATGGGGTGTTACCGTTATAATTCAAAATCTACTAAATGGAATCTTGATTTTTTTCATTTTTTGTGGAAAGCTACAGTTTTAAGGATTCTAAATTTTTTTGCTTCAAAGTAAATTGATTCATATTTCACTTATACAAAAGATTCATTTTTTAAGGAGTAAAATCACGAGTTACCGATTCGTGACACAGCAAAATTTCTTCAAACTTCGTATTATTTTCAGACTTTGTGTTTATGCTTTGAAATGTTTGTAATTCATTTCTAAAATATTTCAAACCATTTTAAAGCGGTTTACCCATTCCATTTTCACCATTTCATTCAAGGAAAGTGATTTCCTTTGTGCTTATCGATTATATTTAACTTGTTAAATAATTTATACTATCAACATATTATCATCCAAATTTGATAAGAAATTATCATGGAATACACAAGAATTACTTCATTTACATATGTTTAACATGATCATTTAAAGTTGGTTTCTCATGTTGGATTTGAATTATACGGTACCAAAATTTGCATTACCCTTCCTAGGATATCCTGAAATGTTTCTACTTCACTTATGCTACCTCAAGTAGCTTCAACCTCATCTATCCTTCCTAGTTGTTTACGCTTGGTTTTGGGGTGGATCTTGGACTTCAAAATTCATCAAGCGGTGATGACTTTTTAATGCATATGCGAGAAGATTTGGTGATAGATTCGATGCCTTTGGATACTTGTTTAAGTGGCGAGTGATTTTCTTATCTTTTTCTTATGTTTTAGTTAGGATGTAGATGCCATTAATGTGATTAAGAGGGGGAAGAAGAGAATATATTTGCTGTAAAGAAGTGAAGGCAAGTGGGTGGTTATTTATAGGAAATATTGAGGAATAAAATAAGAGATGGAAAATTATGAAAAACCCTTCCTTCTCTTCTCCATAATTTTGGCTGAATTACCTCCCCACTTATCACATCATGTGTAAGATCATGGTAAATAAGTGTGTAGGAGCATGGAGTGTGTAAGTGCACGGTTATTATTTTAATAAAGTAAACATTTTTTTATTTACTAACATTTTATAACCTTTTCTTTAGCTTAATTACTCTCCTTATTAACTTAATAGGTATATGTTATTATACAAACATATATTTGCATATGTATGTTATTCTTTTCATAACTTTCATTCATCAAACCATTTAGAATCCAAAATTCGTTTATTGGCCACGTTTTCTATTTCGAGCTAAATTATCATTTTGAGTAAAAAAAAGTTGAGAATGATTTTGTTTTTGCTTATAAATAATAAAATGATGGAAATTTAAGTAATAAAACTCCATTAAATCATTTATTGATTATTTCCGGGTACAAATATTTCATCAATTGAGTTTAATCAGCTTTTTCTCATATTCCCCAATTAGATATATAATTATCCAGAACTTCTTGTATATCATCACAATATCTTTCCCAATATTCATTACTCTAAAATTTTGAATATCTTTCCCAATATTCATTACTCTAAAATTTTGAAAGAAATTGGCATTTTTATTAATTTAAATAATTTATTTTCCTTCAATAAAAGTGCTTATATTTCCAGGTTGTTATAGATTGAATATAATTAATTTGATTATTTTGTCTAATCACAACATAGTTAATCTAAACCACATGCTTGTTGTTGCCTATTTGTCCAAATAAACGTCATTTATAAATTGATTGAACTAATTCTAATTAACGTCATGTTAACATAATAAATCACTTACTATTATTTTTTTGGCATGACCAACCAGTTTTTATAGTGATCCGTAACACTGTTTTCATTACATCAAATAATGAGTAAAAAATAATACATGAGATAGGTAGCATGCTTACCTTTTATAGACATTTTCCTAGTCCTAATTACAACACATAATGGCACCACGTATGGTGAGAATCATAAATATTTTGTAAACTAGATTAGCTAACCAATGACACCACACTATGCTACACACAGTAGATACAACAAAATACTTTACATTCGTTGTAAAGAAGTCTCAATAGAAGTATTACGATCCATGAAAACACAAGCTGACACACAAACCAGACACCCCAGCAATCATAAAATTGCCTCGATGGGCTGCACTCGATAGACCCTAACTCATAGGATCAAAGAACCAAAGATCAGACAAATAGAAACTGAATAACAAGCTAAATGACTTGCTGCAAAATCCTTACCTTGAGTAACTTATTACATAGAATCAATGCCCAACAGAAGATAGAGAACAATAGCATGAAATTATGATACAATGTTCTTACCAAAAAACCACACTATCTACTCGAGGCACTGCGCCTTCCTACCAAATCTGACAATGCATAACCCAACCACCATAAACATAAAGATAAGAACCAACCTAACCACAAAAGAGTAGAGACCTGAATAACACCAAAGGAAACACAACTTAAGTCGAAACCCACTAACACAAGCTCCAACAGGTCGATATAAATCTATCCACAACCATTTTGGTCTGCATTTTGGCAAGCCATAGAGCAAGACTGAGCAAGGGAGAGAAGAGAGAGGAGTCGCGAATGATACCAGAGATTGGTCGAAATCGGGCAGTAGGAGGCTAGAGGTTACGCGGTGAGATGTAGGGGAGATTAAGGTTGTGGATCTGGTTGAGCGAAAGGGTGGCAGTACGGATCTAGTGAAAGCAATTATAAATTTGGGTTAGAGCACTCCCAGAAATGGGAGGAATTGGGAGAAATGGTGGGAAATAGGGGGCTCGCGCTACAGCAGTGTGAGGAAGCGCATTGGGAGTAATTCGAAATGGCGATGATCACCATTTGAAAATGAAGGTGGCAATACCTAAACGGTTTCATGAAAACTATATAGGGCTTAAAAGGTGTTCATAAAACCGTTTAAGTTATCAACGCTTTTATGAAAACCTTTTGTGCTTTATACGGTGTTATTTATATTTATATTTTTTATTTTTCCTTAAGTGGTTTTCTGAAAACTGTTTAAGGTTTTTTTTTTTTAAAAAAGCTAGTGGCATCCGACCCACTGCTGTAAAGGTGGGAGCAATCCACGTTTTGAAAATCGTTTCACCACTCGTTTTGCCACCGACTAGTGAGAATGCTCTTAGAGGTTGGGAGATCTAACGATGTAAATGAAAAAAAGGAAGGTCGAAGAAGAAAGATTAGGAAGAAGAAATATAGATAGTAGAAGGTGAACTTCTAGTGGCCATTGAAGGAGAGAGCACCGACCTCATAATTCAAGTCATTTGATGATATTATATTAATTTGCATATTCTATTTGTACTAATTAACACCAATTAATTTATATTGAATAAGTGTTATATTAACTTTTAATATCTAATTGTTTGTTTTTTCCATTTATTGTTTATGTAAAATCCCTGTTTGAATGAAAAGGTAAATTGAATATATGGTAGCTTATTTATGTAGCATTTTGAGCACTAAGTCTATTGAATAATTGTTTTAAATTTGTGGAATTTTTGCTGCCATTGATTACAGTTTATTTAAGGTAGAGACGTAATCAGCAGTCACTAAGTTCATTTGAAACAAATGTTTTCAAATCATTATTAACTTACACTTCATAATGTTTTTAAAAGGAAGAATCAATATTTAATGATGCTTAAAAGTAAAGTTAATATATTTATTGGTCATGTTTTAAAGTTTTTAATTATTTATTTAAGGTACTTTCAGTTATTTTATAATAACGTTTAAACTTAATTAATTTTTATGTAAATGAAGATTTAATAATTAATAGTTATTTATTTAAAAGATAAATTATTACTTTGTTAATAAATTTTGAAGTTAAATAATTTTCCTATTAATAATGATTTAGTTAAATATTTATTTTATCAATAATTATTATAATTAATTATTTACATTGTTCAAATGTCATAACTTATATTACGCATACATTCGGTTGTTTCCTCAAAAATGGTAACAACGACATTCTTTCAATTGCCTCCTTCTTTTCTTCCTAAAATTCCCTCTGTCCCTTTGTTAATCCCCAAAAATACATACGCACATTGGATAAAGGGTACAAGACGGATATAACCAGGGACGGCTATGCACAATGCAACCGCACAGAGCAAGACCCAAATATTAAACCCAAGGTAGGTCAAGTCAACCAATGTGACCTAAGATAACGACATAACATATTATGAGAAGCGCGACCTGATAAGGATAAAGGTTGCATATCCTAAGAACCGCTCAAACACCGAAGTAAAGCAAGTCGCCCATTCAACATAAGCGGGAGCGACCTCATAACATAGCTGTAAAGCCTAACAGCGCCACACAAAGGCAGCAAGAAGACGAGCGTCCTTGGACCAAGAAGGACGGTCATGCAATGAATAAAGGAGAATCAACTCCAGATCCACATTCTGCTCTTACAAAATCTCCCAAGCGCTCACAGGACGCTCGCTTACATCTTACCCGCTCAGTTATTCAAGATAGCCTTTCCAACAAGCCGTCCACACATGATAACTGGATACAGCTATGGACAGCTGGCTACAGCTAGCCGGTGGCATAGTTGTAATTAACAGAATGAACGATCCATAGCCTGGATAAACGGATTCCAGATCATTTACCAGGGAAAGTTCACTTATAAATACACCATGACTACCAACATAAAGGGGAGGCTTGGGGAAAACTACAAAGTGCTATTGAATTTCATCCTCAACCACAGATTTGGCCATGGCATCACGGGCAATCTTACGTTGAAGGAAAACGAAGACATCCTTCTTCTTAATTATTCATCCGTCCTTCTTCTCCTAAAATTCTACTATTCTCTTGTATAATTCCTTAGATTGAAATATATAAAAGAGGGTATAGTAAGTGGATGTAGAAATGTATGAAAAGAGAGGGTGGATGTACTTTGTAATTCTCATTATAAGACAGGAAATCACTTTCATAGTGGACGTAGGCCTCGTTAATGGCTGAACCACTTTAAATCTCATCTCTAATTTACTTTTCTTGCATTATTCACTTTTTATTGCTGATTAAACACGGTTCCATTTATTTCTTAACAAATTGGTGAAGTACAGTTTAGTACCTTGGGTATTTAGACCATTTTTGGTGTAAACATTTTGGCGCCCATCGTGGGGCCGTGTTCATAAATTCCTTTTGTAGTTCAGCAATAAAAAATATGCCAAAATTGTTTTCTCCTTTGAAATCATGGTCGGATCGAAGAAAAGTGGCAAATCTACTAAAGTCGCTGCGATCAATGAGGATGATAATGCTAACAAAGCTGCACCTCAATTCTTGAATCAAGGGACTGGGGAAACCCCTGGGCCATTTGTAATGCGAGATGAATTGAATGTGGTTGTAAACGGCTTGAATGATAAAATGAATAATATAGCAAATATGATAATGGAAAGGTTTGATGTCCTGACCAATGGTCAAGCCAGTTTGTTACCACCAAATACTGTGGCTAATGCTGATGAAAAAGAGGACTCATCAGCCTCAGACCCTGGACGACCTCACAACCCAGTGAGTGACAGGGGAGAGGCTGGTGCTGAGGATCCTAAGTTTAGTTCTCCATAGCGCAAGGAAGAACATGCGGCGAGTCGCACCAACATAACCTCCCTCAAGAAGGATGCAAGGCGCCGAAGCTTAAACCATGGTCGCATGATAAAAACATCAGCATCGATCCCAATGAACAAGCAGGCGACGAAAGCCGCATCACAGACTTAATCTAGTGAGTAATGAAGGAGAAGGCGACTCGAGAGGATGAGGAGAAAGAATGGGAGTTTCGCCCCAGCAAAAATCCATTCATAGAGGAGATCCGTCAAGCGAAATTCCCGAAGAAATTTATACCACCAACAATAACACCTTATAGCGGAGTTGGAGATCCAACCATTTTTCTGTTCAAATACGACCAGCACATGAATGGAGCTAGGGCCACTGATGAAATCAAGTGCTTATACTTTCCCATTTTCCTGGAAGGTGTGGCCTCACTATGGTTCACCAGTCTTCCACCTAGGTGTATTGACCAGTTTACTAATCTGGCAAGGAGATTTCAGGATCAATTCCGATTGCAGGCCACCGAGGCAAGGGACGTGATGTCACTCAGCGAGATGGAACAAATGCCCAGAGAAACCATCAAAGATTTCCTTACACGCTTTCATGCTGCAGCAGTAGAGGTTATAAAACCGGCGCCTTGGTACTTGTTGGCGTCCTTGAAAGGGGTTATCGATAAGAAGCCAGAATTCGAAAAATGGCTCAAGATGAAGAAACCAAAGACTCTAAATAAGTTCTACAAGAAAGCCGAGGAATACATGAGTGTGGAAACTGACACCCTGAATGCTTAGAAGGACGCAAGGAATAACACTATTAAGGAAGGGAAAAGAAACGAATCTTCTCAGATAATTCAGAAGGATAATTCTGGGCATAAAAGAGGGTTTGATGGAAGGAGCAGTGGAGCACACAAGAAGTCAAAATTATATAAGCAATCAGAAATGAATCCCTTGAATGAAACCCCAGATAAAATCTACTCTGCAACCATGGACTTAGGCATGTTTCCTTAGGTAAAACCGCAAAGAATCACAAAACAGCGGACGAACTATGTAAAGTTATGCCGATTTCACAATCAGCCTGGACACAACACAAACGAATGTCGATACTTGAGAAATTTGATTGAGGAGCTCACCCGAAAAAATCAACTGCAGCAATATGTTAAGAATCCATAAAACGCATCAGAAAGTCATAGGCAAGGTAAGGTTGCCAATCAGGCCAGATCGCGCGAGATAATTCGAACGCCCGAAGACTTACAACCAATCATTGACTAATGGCCACTGGGCGCAATCCAATATCTAGAACTGGATATGCGCGACCCCCATTCTCTTTATTTTGCTACTTCTGTAGTTTGTTTTTTCAATTGTATTTCCATGAAGTGATCTATGATTCCCCTTTTATTGTGTTAAGTAAAAACTCAACATTATGAAAGATATTCGCTCACGACTTATAACCTCATAAAAGGCAAAAATTATTTATGAACTAATGCTAAAATTGGTCTTTAGTGTAGGGCAAGACGTGCATCGCGCATCAAGAGCGTTGGTCAAAAAAGGCAGGGTAATCAAACCCATCATTTTGCAGAACTCAAAAGGAAAGGATCATTCCAAAACAATTCATGAAGAGCACACCAGATTCTGGAGGATACGCTCTTTGCTTTCTTTTCTAAAAGAAAAACACCTAGGCTGGATAACACCAGTCCTAGGATCGGAAAGTCCCATAAACATGCTGGAAAGGCCAGCGCAAAAACAGAAACCCGACCAAAAGGAGGTGGCCATTCTTGTTCTTTGTTGTTAACCAAATCAAACAAAGCCAAGGATGGATTACAACAACAAAAATCCTAGCCGAAATGGGGTAGTAGAAATCTTAGCCATTTGGGAGTATCCAATCTAGGTCTCTATTTGATCATAATAAGTCAGATCAAATAAGATCGAAATTGGGTCGAAAATTGTAACCTAAGTCCTCCCACGGGGGCATGTGTCCAAAACCAGTCTCCGAAGGGCTCGGGTCACTGGGTTAGTGAGATATGGGATTGGATACATAAAAAAACACGCAAAATGAACATATAGAATACATTTAATCATGTTTCCAAAGGACTTGGGATGCCAAATCAATGAGGAACAAGATTAGATGTACAACAAGACTAATTGTACAACAAGATATCTGCGCCCAATAAGGGTACTTATCCAAAAATGAACTTCAAAGGTTTGAATTACCAGACCAAATAAAAACATGAATGAATGCATAATAAGAGCTAAACCCCTCAAAGAAGGGGGCAAAAATGGAAATACGATGTCCCAAATTCTAAGCAAACCAGCGATATTAAACGATGAATGACATAAAAACGTAATCATCGCACGACTCGTAAAAGCGTAATACGATGCAAACAAATAAAATTACGGTAAGTTATAGCGTTTCAACATTAAACGCGTGATAACAAAATACAAATTCATCATAAAGATACATGGTCGTAAAGTTGGAACTGAAAAATGCAAAACAACAGCATATCATGTGGCACTTTTTTCAGGGATATCATGGCCATCATGAACCTCAGAAGTACCTTCATTAGAAACAGAAGATCCCGTCAGAGGAATTTGGGATCCCAAAACGTCATCTCCTGCAAGACTGGAGGCATAAATATGAAAAACATTTTGGATTTCTTTTCCAATGGATCGAGCTTGTTCGCCGTCCAATATTCTCCTGCCTTTTTCCAAAGCGTCACTATCTTTTGACTCAAAAAGGGCTTCTTGCAGAACACCATCTTCCTTATCTTTGGAGTAACTGAGCACCTCCTCCCAGACAAGGGATAATGTACGGGGAAAGTCCTTGTTCAAATAGCTCAAGCTTCCACGGGTTATAACACTGAGGGTGTAAAATCGAAACAAGATCTCTTCAGTTTTTGTTCGGGCTCGTTCAAGATCGCCGGCTAACCTTGCTTTATCTCCTTCTAAAGTTTCAATAGCCTTACTCTGGAAAGCGAGTTTACCTTCGAGCACTGCTTTCTCTCACAGACAAGAGACCATAGCCTGTTGTATGAAGGTTAATTGAGATTCAGCAAACTCACGGCAAGTTTGAGCCTCGTCAAGTTGTTTCTTGGCGGCTTCAGTCCCTTCCTGAAGCCTTATGTTGTCGGCTTCTAAGATGCTCATCCTGTTGTTCCTATCTTTGAGGAATGCAATTTCTGCCGTTTGACCTTCAATCACATGGCTCAGTTCAACATTATCATTCTCCGTAAGTTCAATACGTTCAAGATGCTGAGTATTCAACTTCTGAAATTCAAAGCCGAACTTATCCCAAGACTCAAATCGCTTTTTTGAAGTATTTTTGGCTTCATCCAACTGAACTTCAAGCTGACTCACGATAGTGGCAAGCTGGGAGGTCACATAGTTTTTTATGGCACTCAACTCCCCAATGGCGCTCTGGTCATCGTACGGAGACAAATCTAAGTCGAGGTCCATTCCCCTCAAGTCCTAGTATCCGAACCTGTCTATCAACTTAGGATTACCAGGGAAACTCTATAGGGAGTCTATCAAGAATCGCTTGAATCTGGCAAAGAGTAGGTGCATCAGAAATAGAGGATCTAATCAACGGCTTCACAGGGAACAAAGAGCTAAGGCATGGAAGTTCAGCTAGTTCAGAAGACCCATCGAACCCAGCCTGTTCATTGTTACCTCCTCTCTTCTCGGTATCCTGGTTTTCTCCTCCAGATACCTGAGAATGATCATGCTTCTTCTTCTTTAGCAAACTCAACAGGGGTGCTTCAAGAGCATCCTGGGTTAGAGGATCTGAAGATGGACGGGAATGCTTGAGACAATGAGAAAGGCTAGATTGTAAGATATTCCATGGAACAACGAGAGAAAATTGCTGAGAGAAATATTCCAATAAAGGTGATTCCATTCCTGGATCTAAGAAGGAAAAGAAAACCTAAGCACCGCTGTTGTAGAAAGATGAGAAAAGAAACCTAAAAGCTTTGCAGGATATCGCCTTAACCCAAAAACCAGGGTTTTTTTGTAAAGTTCTCACGGTTAAAAGATAGTGATCTTACCTTGAACGAGCTCTCCAGCCAAGTCAAGAGGATAAAATCCTTTGAAAGTCTCTAAACCATCTTCATCTTGGTCTTCTTTAGAAGAGTTCCCTCCGCTTCCCGGGTTTTCTACAGAAGTTTCTACAATTTCATCAAGCCGCTCCGTTTCCCGAACCTATTCTGGGGCAATCTTCAAAGGAGTCATGTTCACATCTCCTTGAGTGGCTCCCTCTAGCAAAGACCTATCTTCTTCGTGCAAAACCACTGAAGTCTTAGAGCCTTTGCGCTTTGAATGCTTGGATACTACCTTTTTGGCAGGGATCGCTCTGTTACTAGAAGATGCCCCGCTGCTCCCTATGACGCTAGAACATCTCTTTTCTAAAGATTTCCTGGTAGGGGATTTGCTGATAGCTTTCTTTTTGTCGGGAGCGTCCACCGGGAAGGTACGTAGAGATGAAACCAGGTTGTATTGCCTTAAGAACCCTTCGTTAATCAAGAATTTCCTATTCCTCTGCCACTCGTCAACGGCTAACAACAAGTTACATAGATCTTGATCAAAGGGTATGCTTTGATCGGGAAGCACTGCAATATATCCAAAAGATTTTAGGAAAACCAAAACGAAAGGAAGAATTAGCGAGCTGAAATTCAAGGAATAAAGAAACTAACTGATTGCCTTCCAAAGGCCGTAGAAATTATCGAGACATTGGACAAAGAAGTATTGATTGGGAAATCCTCACACATTGTCCTCTAAACCAGTGATTATTTTCGAACCACGACTTTCCACAAAGATAAATGAGGGAAGCTGGCCTCTTATCCTAAAAGCGTACAATGAGCGTATATCCCTAAACGTAGGAGCCCGATGTTTCTCCCTCATAAAAAGGACATAAAGGCTTATCAAAATCGCGTAACCATTAGGATGTAACTGATACAGGGCAATGGCCAAGTTCCGGAGAATCATCTCTATATAAGGATTAAAGGGAGGAACCGCTCCGCTTTTCAACATGTCACGGGTAACAGCAACATATCCTTTAGGAGGGATATTAGCGAACTCCCATTCCACAGGCAGCTTGGCCTCTTCCTTTTCTGAAATCCCAAATTGGTTGCACAGCTAACGAAACGAACTGGGTGGAAGCTCCATCGGGTGCCTCTCACTAGGCGCTTCAAAAAGCGCACGAGGTAGTGGGAATTCTTGGGCAGCACCCATCGAAGAAACAACATGGGGCGTAGCCATAACTTGGTCAGAACTTTCTTCTCGATCCAACCTTCCGACCTGGTCCAACATGGATAACTCCTTGAAGTTCTAAAATTTTAGAAAAGGGAAAACCCTGCTTAGAAACCCCATGATCGCATGATCAAATTCATGCTCCAAAATTGGGTTAAGATAAAATCAAGGGAGAAATTTGATTACATACAAGTGAACAGTTTCAAACCTAGTCAAACAACCCGGCCGAGTTGATCTCAAGATTGCAGAAGCCTTGATGACAGTGCCACACACGAATGCAAATTGGAACAATAAAAGAACTGTGATATTCAGGAATTGCAAACGGAATCCCAGTGGTAAAGAAAATCGCTTAAAAAGACACCGCTATTAAAGCTTTCTTTTAAAGGAAATATGTAGCGCAGTATTATATATGAAGGATAGACGAAAGGGCTGGCAAAAAAAATAGTACTTTCATCCGGTCGCTCAACAGCCCAATAGTCAAATCAATAAGCCCGGCATTCAAGCGAATAGGGAACCACCCAAAACAAGTTCACATAAACGTGCATAGGAAAACCAATCAAAAGCGAACAGATAAAGGTAAATGAGGAAGATTAAAAGGCATTCATCCAGGAAATTCTCGCCACGTCAGCCTAGTGCCAGACTACACAAGAGTGTCTCATCAAGTCCCAATTGGCATCCCGAAATTCAGCTATTCGCACAGTAATCAAAAAGATACATCGAGCCTCTCGCTCGCAGGAAAGATAATACTAGACAGCTACGATGAAGTAATCTTAATATTTGGCACGACCGAGCCCTCAACAAGTCAGGACAAACCCACCAACCAATGTGCGATCAAAAATGTCGAAGCCCATGATTCCATACAAAAATAAACCATGAACTTCTAGGGTCAAGCGTTAATCCCAAAAAATCCATACGCACATTGGATAAAGGGTACAAGGCGGATATCACCAGGTCGGTCGTGCACGATGCAACCACACAGAGCAAGACCCAAATATTAAACCCAAGGCAGGTCAAGTCAACCAATGCGAACAAAGTTAACGGCATAACATATTAGGAGAAGCGCGACCCGATAAAGATAAAGGTCACATATCCTGAGAACCGCTCAAACACCGAAGTAAAGCAAGTCGCCCATTCAACATAAGCGGGAGCGACCTCATAACATAGCTGTAAAGCCTAACAGCGCCACACAAATGCAGCAAGAAGACGAGCGCCCTTGGACCAAGAAGGACAGTCGCGCAATGAACAAAGGAGAACCAACTCCAGGTCCGCATTCCTCTCTTACAAAATCTCCCAAAGAACTCATAGGACGCTCGCTTACATCTTACCCGCTCAGCTATTCAAGATACTCGTTCCAACAAGCTGTCCGCACATGATAACTGGATACAGCTACGGACAGCTAGCAACAACTAGCCGGTGGCATAGTTGTAATTAACAGAACGAATGATCCACAGCCTGGATAAACGAATTCCAGATCATTTACTAAGGGAAGTTCACCTATAAATACACCATGGGTACCGAGATAAAGGGGGGCTTAGTGAAAACCACGAAGTGCTGTTGAGTTTCATCCTCAACCACAGATTCAGCCATGGCGTCAACGGTAATCTTACGTTGAATGAAAATGAAGACATCCTTCTTCTTAATCATTCATCCATCCTTCTTCTCCTAAAATTCTACTACTCTCTTGTATAATTCCTTAGATTGAAATATATAAATGAGGGTATAGTGAGTGGATATAGAAATGTATGAAAAGAGAGGGTGGATGTACTTTGTAATTCTCATTATAAGATAGGAAATCACCTTTATAGTGGACGTAGGCCTCGTTAACGGCTGAACCACTCTAAATCTCGTTTCTATTTTACTTTTATCGCATTTTTCACTTTTTATTGCTAATTAAACACGGTTCCATTTATTTCTTACCAAATTGGTGAAGTACAGTTTAGTACCTTGGGTGTTTAGACCATTTTTGGTGTAAACACCCTTCCACATGCAACTTCGCTCTTCTCTCCCTTTCCTTAGCTTTCACGTTTCTGTCTATTTGTCGATGGCGACCCCCCAAAAAACCCTATTCATGATTTATCTCAGATCTACTTGTCATACTTCACTACTCACCTTTTTTATTTTTCTTGATGATTCATCTTTGCTTGCAACTATGGTTGGCTATAGGATCATCTGTTTTGAACCCACTATGACCTTTGCATCATTCCTATAGCCCTTAGTGACTGATTACAATAGATGTAGTTGGGATATGGTATTTCCTTACATGGCTTTCGAAGCTTTGGTTTGTTGTGGCATATCTGTTTTAGGCTCAGGTGAACTGTGTCGCTTAATAATTTTGGGTTGTGAGTCGTTTTGTGTTATGTATCTGTCTTTAGGGTTATTGATCGGGTTTGAGGAGTTCATCGTGGTCTCATATCCTTGGTGTATTGTGCTATCACATCTAAAGGCCATAGTGATAACGAAAGTTGTGGAAGTCTCATGTTTTGTCAGTAGAGCCTTTTTTGTCACTGTTGTTTTCTTTTCGATGTGCTCCTCTGCTCATGTTTTTGGTGATATACCAAGTGCTGGAAACATTATGTGGTTTGTGTTGTGGATATTTTTTGGGTTTGCTTGACTATGTTATCACTGTATTAGCTATTGTAACTTAGGAATTGCTCTACACAATAGAGTTGCTTTGCAAAGTTGTGTATTATTATCCTATGATGCCCTTTCTTTTCCTCCCCTACATGCTTCATGACATGTTTTTCATTAATGTTAGTTCAAAGAAAGTGAAGATGATTCTGTCAATCTACCATTTTTTATGGTTTGGAAAGTAAATCTTTTTCATGATGATACTGAGCTTTTCTATGGTGATGCTTTGTTTTTGTTGCTTCTTGAAATCAGCTACTTGCTTAAGTAATTTGGACCCCTTTTGGTGTATGTCATATGTGTTATGTAATTTTGTTTAGGTCAATGTAATTTGGTGTTGTCTTTGATAGTCGTCTATAGTGTACAGCTCCTTGTGTGGAGCTTGCATGTCATTTAATAGTCTAGACATTTGGTCTAGCCTTTGTTCTATAAGCTACTTTGGTTTCCCTTTTAATTGGTTTATCCACTTTATAAACCAATGTAGTAATTAGGCAAACAGTCAATCTCTTGTACCAAATTGTATTTATTATTTGTTATAACAAAAAGATTTACGGACCACTATAAAAACTGGTCATTTTTACCAAGAAAAATTATTTATATTGTTAAATGATGATCTTTACTATGTACTTAACAAGGACTAAAAGATTCAATATCATTATTTATAATAATGAATGTATATTTCTGTAGTTAAAATTTAATAACCATTTATTCATAGTGGGTTGAAAATATGTTCATTGTCCATTAAAGATATTTTAAAATAGAATAATTTATTTTATTTGTTTTTGTTTTAAAATAAGGAACCATTTTGTTAAAGAGGTTTGAAAGTGCATTTATTATTCAATATTAAATTAATCTTTTACTACAAGTTTTAAGTAAAACTCTTACTTATTTATTTATGAAAAGCAATAAATCATTTATGAAAAGAATTTTAAATATAAATCATTTTATGAAGGATTTACTTTAAAAAGGGGACATTGATAAGAAATTTATGAAATGAATTATCATAGACACATATGTGAGTGTTTAATATTTGATTCTTGCAAATTGTCTTCTTAAATTTTGTAGTATGGACATTTTCTTGCACTCACCACCGGAGGAATCATATTTGGGTTTATTTTTATATCCGTTTTTTTTTTAAATAACGTTGTTTGATCCTTTAAAATATGATTTGTAAATGAGAAACTTTCCAAATATACCTATTAATAATAGAAGTTATGCGTAGATATTTTCCATGTATTGAAAATATAATGCGTTGCAAAAATACCTAGGTCAGTGAGAAAAGTTTTTGAAATGAGACTTTATGAATGAAAGATTCATTGTAAAGAGGCTTGGTGATTATTATTGGAAATGAAATCCTTGGATGATTGTTGATATTAGTTAATAGATATACGAAAAATCCTGTAAATAGGCACTGAGAGGTAAAAGTACATCTTCAGATGTCTTCGGGGAACTCTGAGCTATGAGATTGTTTTTGGTGGAAAAGATAGATTTATTCTTAGTTAGATTTTGTGGTTCTAACTATGCCGTTGATAGAGATCTATGGAATTTAAACTCGAGTTATGTGTTTACTTTTGAAAAGGCTAACTGTAACTTGGAGAGTGATGTTGCAAACTGTTGTTGCTTTGTCTCTACGAAGGTAGATCTTATTGTTGTTGTTAACGTTTCAAATGAGGCACTATATTTAAGGTGGTTGATGTGTGAATTGAGCTTCATGTACGATAAAGTAGAAGTGAATTGTGATAGTCACTGTGCAATTTACCTAGCAAAAAATTGGCCTTTAGATCAAGGACGAGACATATAGAGGTGAGACAATCGTTTCTTATCTCATTTAATAAAGAACAGCAAAACTAATCTCCAAAAGGTTCATAGTGAGTAGAATGCAAAATACATGTTCACCAAGTCCTTATTAGATGCAAAGTTGAAGCATTGCTTAAACTTGATCCGTTTATCTAAGTGCTTCATGGCGGCACGAGGAAGAGAAAATGGATAGATGAAGATGTTTGTTTTCATTGGGAAGATTGATATGTCTTATCAGGGATAGATACTTTTAAACACCTTGTTTGCTGACCATGGCATTGCCAGAGTTCATTAAAAAGTGTAAATGCCATTGTCGAAGCTTATTAGGAACTGATCTTCTACGCTTGATACTAGTTAACGTATGAAGGTGTAGATGGAATAGATGATTTTGTTATAGATGTATATTTTATCAAGGTGGAGTATCGAAATAATGTAATATAATAATCATTTGTTTAGTTCTGCATCGTGGGATGGTTTCAACTCCAAACTACAAAACTAATTAATATATAAAGAAGTCTTTTGTAATAAATTTTAATGTATCAATCTATGTAATATTTTTTCAAATAGTAATAAAATTATTCTCATTCGGTTGAACATACACCATCACATGGATAGTGGAACCACTTTAACAAATTTGTTGTACTCCCTTTCATTCATTATTGATTGGTTAATTTCACAGCTGTCATGAACAATCTCGATAAGTTTTATTTGATTTTATTTGATTGTTTCACCATTTTATAATTTGATCCTGTATATTTTCACATTTGTATTATTAGATTATATCAGCTTAGAATGATATACTTTAATAAAAACAGTTCGATCAAAGTCATTTTCTAATAATTGACCAATACCTACCAAAGCCACTCTCAAGGCTAATAAATGAAGAATCAGAGCTGATGGAAACATGATTGGAAGTGTTGATTAAACTATTAATATTTATAGTGAAAATTGCTAATAATTGACATGAAGAACATAAATACCTGCAATGACAAGCATAGATATATTTGCAAAAAGAATAACATATACCTGCAATGGACACGACAAATATTTAACCTTGGTCTTTCACCTCACTCCCGCATGGGGACAAGACCTACGGGTGATGGAGAAATTATTAGCTAAAGAAATCGACTAGGAATTAAGGTTGCCCATAAAGGGCCTCCCACGAAAAGCAAAATAGACATCATCACAGATTTTTCCGAATAATGGATGACCAAACGGTGGAGTGTCATCAAAAACTACCTTGTTCCTGGCATATCAAAGGTGCTAGCAGATGAGATTAAGGATGATCCTGAAGAGAATCCATTTAAGATCTTTTCTCGTACTCTTCCCATTAGATTTAAACAGATAAGATAGATTGGAATGGTCATCTTGGAGGCCAACACGACCTCTTAAGCGAGTCCAGATGGCTCTAGCATAATCCCTTCCAATAACAAGTGAGTGGGTGACTACACAAATACAAAACAACAACATCTACAATGAGACACCAAAGGGATGCCAATCTTCTTAAGTTAACATCAAATAGGAGTCTGTTATGGAAGATTTTCTACAAAAGGATGGAGACTTTTGGAGGAATTTGAGAGTCCTATATGAAAAAGAAAAAGGGTTCTTGGTGATTGGAATCCTCGTAGAGTTCCAAGCCGCCCATAAGGAAAATGGATTGCCGCTCCAATTCAAACCCCTACCATGTGAGTCACAGAAGTAGCTTGACCAAATTCATGCACTGCCATGTCTCGCTCACATCAAAAGGGGAACTGGAGAAGTCCACCGAAGATAGACAGCGGTACTTAGCATAAAGAAACGTAGCCCAAAGAGTGTTGTTAGCTGAATCTTACCCAAAGCTTACAAGCATTGGCCTTGTACACATCCTACGAATTTCGAAGGCCTAGACCACCCTCTCGCTTGGGACAACAGATCATTTCCTAAGAAATCCAGTAATGCCTCGGTGCAACCTTCACCTTCCCTTAAAAGAAGAAGGATGCCAAAGAACGAAAAAAGGATGAAGTAGACATCATAGCTGCGAAGACATGAGACCTAAAGGAGTCGATAACATACTTGATAAGAACCCAACGTCCTACCTGGGAGATGATTGAGGAATTTCATCTTAAGATCTTAACCTTTTTCTTTATCAGTAAGGGGGTTAAAAATCACATTGAGCTTGCGACTACGTTAAAGGATGATGCCAAGATAAGAAATAGGAAGGGATCCTACCCGGAACCCCCGGAAAGAATAAATCCATGCTATCCTGGTAGGAATCATGGATTTGGCATGGATGAAATAGCTCTTCGAAGCGTTGACCACTTGACCCGAGGAACATTCGTAAAGGTCAAGAAATCTTAGAGCCATCGAATTGATTGACGATTCCTATTAGAGAAGATAATGATGTCATCTGCAAATGACCAAGTATTGTATATAACAATATACTTTTTGTTTCCAATTTCATGTGCATACTTTGTTACATACTCTAACACACTCTGACTCACTTGTCTTCAATCTGCCTCATTGTCAGTCTAGTCACATGCATACCTGTCACAAAAACACATATAGTAAACTGGAAAAAAATTATTTACATTCTAATAGATATAAATTTATTTTAAATTTTATTTACCTCAAAATTTTGGTGTGTTTATCATCATATTTCTTAACTTGGTCTGATATGTATATACATTTATTTGTGTCTAGACTACTTGTGATATTCACAGCGATTCACTATAAATATCACAAAGCAGACTGTATCTCTAGTGCTCACAAATCAGCCCCAACTCATCTATGTTGGTTTGCTGATCAGAACCAACATTTAAAATTTGCTGATTCTGAACAGCCATAACTCTGATAGTGGTCTGCTGATAGAAAAATCTTGTGTACCATTCAAAGAGGTCATATATATACTACATATGCACGATACATGTATACAAATACATTTGTATGTATATACACATATATTTACTACGTGCAAGGCAATACGCTCGAAAATCAGTAAGTGCACAAATACTAAGAAATTCAATGCAAGTGAAAAAGGAATTCCAAGCAGACACAAACATATATACACACACACATCTATGCATATGTATGTATGTATGTATACAACGAAGCTCAGATCAGTGTTGGTGCATGAACAAAATCAGAAAAGCTCAAGTTTAAGTGCAGCAAGCAAAACATGCTCAAGTACATAGTTCATGGTTCAAGTAACATAACGGCACACAAACTCATGTATAAAAGTGCAACAAGCAATGCATGCTATGCAAGGGTGATGCATAACGTGGTAGCACATATGTAACACCCTGAATTTTTAACAACTTTAAAGAGAATAAATTAAATAATAATTAATTTAATGTTCAGAATTAGAGGGAACGGACTGTACCATTGCGTCCATCTCGAAATTCTGGTCATGATAGACATTTGGTTTGCGTAAAACAGATACTGTATGAAGAAGTTATGAAGGTTTTAAGTTTGAATACGCATAGAAATATTTTTTATATACGCATGAGTCAGAGATGAGTCACAATCCTATCTAGAAGATTCAAATTCGAAAAAAATTCTTAGTGGCAAAGTTCGCGCTCCAGGGGGTCGACCCCTAGAGGGGTGTCGACCTGGGGGTTGAACCCCCTGAAGGGGTGTCGACCTAGGGGTCGACCTACCCACAGGGGTGTCGACACCCCAAGGGCTGAGGTGTCACTCAGTTTCAGGAGGTCTGGCAGCTATATATATGTGTCATATTCCTCATATTCTCTTCAATGGGAGTCATGGAGGCCATATGCTGCTGGAGTGCGAACTAAACCGTTTCTACAACAACATATTCTATAAATCAGATTTAGAAATTCTAGATCCATTCTTCGTAAATGCTCTAAACCTAACGCTGTGAGTTTCTAGATTACTTTTAGGTTTAGATAAATAAAAGCATACTTTGAAAGACTATGAACTTGTTATGTTGTAAAGTATGATTCTGTGTTAATGTGAAATTCTGTACTATGTCATGACAGATCTATTTTCCTAGATCTAATAGAATTGTGGTGATTCGATTATGATGCTTATAAGGATCTTGACTTGTAACCATGTTACAGTGGATATACATCTATTAATTTGGACAATTGAGACATTACTTGGATCTAGTTCTTTATGTTAATCACCTTTCACCCGTCATATTGTGATTCATTAAGATATGTTGTAAACTTGACATGTGAATCCACCTTTTGATCTAAACATGTTACTATGTCACACTAACTATGCTAGATCTAGGTAATTGGATACCTAATGTTTAATCTGGATCTCATTATGCTTACTTAAAAATCATAGTGATTGCCATAAGATTACCAGTTTCATGTTCATGATGTTAATCACATGTCCATTCACTTTGTTATTATGTCACTTTTTGTTCGTGTTTATTCCAAGACATGTTGAAACTATCACCCTTGTCATATTCCCTTTTTTATTGTTATACATAGGCTAGCCTAAATGCCGCCAAAATACGTACGAATACGTTAGAGAGGAAATGGGGAAAAAGGATTATAATTGCACGATTTATGTAATGTCTAATATGAAATGGGACATGTAATTCAAATGGGGAAAACATAGAAATAGTTACCTATAATAGGTTGATTTGGATTAATTTGGAATGTTCAGTAATTTACAATTAGGAATTGTAAATTGTACTTATGACACGAGGTTAGGTTACACTAGTGGTGGAAGTCTGTCCGGATCTGACCGGCATAACCAACAACCACTAATGTTGAACCCTGTGTAGTTAAAGCGCTTAGCGGATCCAATGCGGCAGAGGTCCAAAAAGTCATAGCGGGGAAATAGCAGGATATAGCGGATGACTCTAAAATAACACATATAACTCCCTCAAAATGTTTTTATGAATATATAAATGATAAGTAAGCGAAAAAATAACACTTTATTTAACTTTAGTTAGTACATTCATAATTTTAAATACAAATATGTGCAAATATCGACAAATAAACATAACCTTTCATTTAAATTAATTAAATTCAATAGCATGTTAGAGTAATTTTGTTTCTAAAAGTAGATATTAAAAAAGTCAATTAAAAAACCTAATTTAACAATTATATTAATGCATAAATTTCATTTTTGAGTTCATTTCTTTCATCAAAGATATAGCGGGAATAACAAAATATAGCGGAAATAACGGGATATACCGGGAATAGCGGAATATAGCGGGGCTTAAAGCGGAGAGGCTATATCAGAGGCTATTTGAGGAAAAGCGTAGCGGTGGTAGTGTGCTACAGGATATATCGGGGTTATAGCGGGGCATTAACTGCATAGGTTGAACCTAATGTGGGAGGTCTAAGTACACAAATACGAATCGGGCTAAGACACGAGGTTAGGCCCAACTATGGAATAAGACTGCCCGGACCCGACCGGCATATCCAGCATCCATACGTTGTAGGCCTAATGTGGGAGGTTTGGCCCATTATAACCATAATTGGACATGGTAATGAAATGGACTACTTAAACTAATTTAATATGACTATGGACTTAAGTTGGATGGGTAGTGGTGGGTTAAGTAAATTAGACGGGGTGGGTAATATATATATATATATATATATATATATATATATATATATATATATATAGGCCCACGAACTTAACCCAATAAGGTTATGTAATTAAAGACACCTAGTGGTATACATAACCGGTAGCTAATGTAATAAGGTTATGTAATTAAAGACACCTAGTGGTATACATAACCGGTAGATAATGTAAGGAAGTTATGTAATTAAAGACACCCATTAGGGTAAGCATAACTAGTATAGGGCTATCTAATTAAAGACACCTAAGGGTATACATAATCAGTAGAAAACCTAGTGGGGATACAAGACAAAGGAGAGAGCTTGTATCATATTGTGTGGGACCCATTTTAGTCAGTAACCTGGAGTTATTATCAAGTAAAGAACTTCGTACAAGGCGGAGAAGGGACACGCTTACTGATTTATTGTAAGAGATCCAAACGAGGCGGATGGTGTGGGTGGCACAAACCGACCGGGGAAATGTGCGTGCATGGGCCTAGAAGAGGGGGCTAAGACGACCGTGATACCAGTAAATATGGTTGTGCACACCATGGTTTGCCACTTTAGGAAGTGATACCTCATACTATGGGGCCAACACATGATATTTATAGGGTAGGGAGTCGATCGATTAGGGTAGTGGTTAGGGTATACTTGGACGTATGACCTAAGCCTACCAACTCATAGTGGAAGGGATCATATCATTTTAGTTATACTAGTAATAATGCAAAGTAATCATTAGTGAGGCACATACACCTTGACTTGCTTACCTTGACACACCTGCCATTTATGTAGTGATCTCTCTCATCCACTTTATATGCCTATCATGTTGCTTTTATTTATCTACTGGCTAAAAGTAACTAGACTCACCAGACTTTATGTCTGACCCTGTTGTTTCTCCTTCTTTCTTTCGTTACCCCCTTTGGTTCTTAGGGAGGAAACACTCAGACTTAATCAAACACTCAGACTTATTCAGGAATCAGATATCATCTTGCTAGGAGCTACTTCTGAAGTATGGCTCAAGTTCTTGTCTCTACTATGGTTTAACTCTTTTTTTATTGGGGGAATGATGCTTTTTATTTACTTATGTACTCTGATGGTGCAAGACAGAAGTATTTTTATTGTAATGGTTTTTGTGACTTATGAAATTGTGGTCAACGGTATTATGACTTATGTTTGAAATAAAAGTTTAAATTTTCCGTTGTTGCCTTATTTATATCTGTCTTGTAATTATTCTGTGCCTGTTTACCTATAGCGCTTCACGAAACTTAATGCATTCCCTTAGTGAGTGACATTAACTGATGTGGGGTGTCTCAATATACTCGTGATATTGAAGATCACATGGGAGTAACTGTCATAATGAGCTCATAGCAGGTCACAAGAAAAGCAATACATGCAGCATGCAAAAGTCATGGAAATGCGTTGCTGCACATGACTTAAGTTCAAGCTGAATCAAAGAGGCATACACAAGCCAGTTAATGCATACATGTGGAATATGAACCAGAGCTCAAGTAACCTTTGGCAATACAGTATGGAAATCAGGTAAATGAACATGAGCAACTCAGTGCATAATATGCTCAACTAATGTATAAAGGTGGAAATGGAAAATGCAAATGTCAGGTTTCAGCATGGTTCAAGAAGCATGCACATGTTTTTCCTTTACAAGCACAAGTGTATACAAATATGCATACACACAAAGCAGTGATCGATGCAGCAAATGGTTCTGGAAGATCAAAGCATGCACAAGAATAGCAAAGCCAACAAACTGGTCATGGCAGGAAATCAAACACAAGTCAGCAAGCTCATGAAGCATGCTCATGGACTAAAACAGGTTCAGCTCAAGGGTGAAGATCAATGAAAAATGGACAAGCTATAGGATCAATTTCAGGGAGCAACATGAACAATGAAAAGAAAAACAAATGCAAAAACAAACAAATGCAGGGAAGCTACATATACATGTAAGTGCACAGTAGCATTACACAAAGCCAAGAGATTTCAAGAATAAACCATTTCAGCATGCACAAAGACATGGCACAAATAAGCCAGCATGGAACAACATGCACAAGAGTATGTGCAAATACAAACAGTGATGGTCAGAAAGCACGGGGCTCAAGACAGCAAGCTCGAACAAATGCCCAGACCAGTGCACATTTTATCAAAGAAGAAAAGGAGGAAGCCATTTTATTTAAGTGTCAAAGAAATAAAAGAGGGCCAGCCATTTATTTTTACATAGAGGGTTTTGTTTCAGTTTTTATTTATTAGTTGTTTCATTTTTGTATTCAATTACAGTTTTCTCAAAACCAGGGTTTACGAGTTACAGGTTTGCAATTCGGGGAAAATCTAATCTTGGGGATGAAGATCAGTGTAGGGTTTTGAGCATAGGATTAGAACAGGTGGTAGCAGGTATCGCGAGTTTACAGGGATTTGGTAAGGGTAGATATTGTTTTAATTCTAGTAAAAAAAACTTTTGAATGCAGCAATAGGCAGGGGTTTGTCGATTCTAGGTAAAATCTTTGTCATTTATTTTCTGCATTCATTTTCTCTATTGCAGTCTGTGCTATGATAATTTTAATAACTGGTAAAACTCCGATAAACCCTATTCACCCCCCTTTTGGGTTAATCTAGATCCTACAAGTGGTATCAGAGCCTGATATTTTCAGTAACTCTAGAGTCATAGATTGTTCTAGTTGTTAGTCTAGAGAGAATCAGTCCAGTAATATTCCAACTATTTTCAACGATTTTTTTTTTAGTTTGGAAAACTAAAATTGAATTCTATTTAAAATCAGTTAATTCTGAATATTGGAATATTATTGAAAATGTGCGTAATATGCTAGATAAGAGGAATAAAGTTACCAAAGCTCATGCAATGCATATTATGTATTCTTATCTTAGTAATGATCAGCTTAATCATATATCCCACTGTTTTACTGCGTAGGAAATATGAATATTCTCGATACGAAGTGTGGAAGAATCGACAACTGCTCAAAAACCCAGAACGTCAACTTAGATTCATAATTTTGCATGATTGGATTTGCAGAAGTTGAATCAGACGATGAGATAGAAGATTTCTCATATGAAGATTTCGTTTATCTTTGTAATATTTAACAAAAACTATTGATAGTCTCAAATCTAAAAATAAACTTCTAAAATATGATAATCTTGAGTTGACCAGCAAAAATAATGGTTTGGAATTAAAAATCAAAAATGTCAAGAAATCTAAAACCTCCGATTGCAAAAATTGTTTAAATTTGGAAAACAATCTTGTTCATCTCAATAAAAATATTCAAATGCTTGAAAAGGAAATTCTGATATTAAAAGAAAACAAGAATGAGCTAAGAAGTAAAACAGTTTTTTGTAAAAATAATTTGAAAATTTTAAGACATCTAAAAATTCCAAACATGAAATTGCTGGGAAATAAAATTTGCAGAAAACTGAATAAATCTTGAATTTGCTTGAGAAAGAAATAGAAAAATTCAAGATTTTTGAGATTGAAATGCAAAATCATTTTGAATATGAGATCTCTGAGTCCCAAGCCAAAATTAAATTTCTTGAAATAGAAAATTTGGTTCTAGACAAACTAACGATGAAAAGAAGAAGGTCACTATAAATTGTTGTTCAAATTTGATGAAAGAAAATAGTGATCTTAAATTTAAAATTCAATGACATGAATCAATTTCAAATAAATTTTCCGTTGGAGAAGAATTCTTTAATATGTTGTTGCAAAACCAATTTTCTATTGGAAATAAATGTGGTCTTGGCATTAGGAAAATTAATGCAGTTGAAAAATGAAATTCTACTGATTTAAAAATTCCTTCAAATGACGTTGAAAAAGATCATTTTGAAAATTTAAACTTTAAAATTTTCAAAGTATTTTTAAATTACAAACATGATGAGAATTTGTTTAGTAACAATCTAATTAAACCATTGTGGATCCCAAAACGAAATAAAATGAACTCAAGAAAGACTAAATGAATTTGGGTTCCTACGGGCCACTTTAGTTAATGCTAGTGGATTGTTATATAAATAGGTTTGGGTACCAAAAGTTATGAAAAAAGTTAGGAGTGCTTTTACAACCACTCCAACTCCTAAATAACTAAGTACTAAAGATGGTTGAGGAACAACTTTGCAAAAGAGAAAATGAATTCAGGTTATTCCATATTATTGAATTATTCAGAGTTCCTTAGCCATGATCGATGAGTTAGAGATCCGCAACGTCTACTGTAAATCAAGTAAGGTCTCTAGATTCACATTTTTTATGTTCTCTGTTTTTACTCTTCCTCTCTATCCCTCCTTCTATTTGTTTTTCTTTTATTCTTCCCACTGTTTGTGCTTATTTATATAGACACTACCACAATATTTTTTTATTTCTTGAGCTTCTAAACTTCAAATTACAAAATTCATAGTTTTCTGGAAACTAGATTCATTCATATAAAACTTCCATGTTTTTGATGATTTCCAGATTTTGAATTTAAAATTGTAAAATTTTTGTCATTCTTTTGAAGTTTAAATTTCTTCACAGTTTCTTGAATTTCAAACAGTGCTGTAGTATTTTGTATATACCATGAACATTATACCTAGAAATTATGAAATTCTTGAAGTTCTGAAAAGCTAATGAAATTTCACAAAACTTTGCTTTTTTGAGTTTCTTTTAATTCATTTTGGAAAGACTTGAAAAATCACATTCATTACAGCACACTACTATTTTATATGTTGTGATAATTTCATTGGTTTTTTTGGATAGGCTTGTCTATTCTGATTTGAAAAATATTTGGCATGATTATTGTGTTGCATTTTTAAATCGTGATCATTTGGCTTGGATATTTGATTCTTTTGAAATCATTTGAAATTGTTGATATCTTGAATCATTGATTGTCACTTGTTCTTGTTGTAAATATTCTGAAAAATTCTCTTGTAAATCTTGCTCTGAAACTAAATGATTGCTACTCTGATAAAAGGAACTAAATTGTTAGATTTGTCTGCTTGAGTTTGGATACTTTATAATTATGGACATTAGGACCTATACCTGATATCTGTAGGAGCTTTGAAAATATCACATTCAACTGATTTTTTAAAAATTGATTTCCAAATTGTATAGTTTGGATTTCATTTATGAATCCACTTCTTTTATAGAAATCATATGATTATAACAATAGAGTTATAATCTCATGCTTCCGAAATATAATAACTTAAGTATAACTTTTATTTATTAATTTGGATAAATAAGCAAACAACTAATTTATTTATAAATAAATCATTCTTGATTAAAAACGGAAAGTGAATAGTACTTTCCTGAATTCGATATAATCAAATTCAATGTATAGTTCTCTTTCGAATAATCTCTATTCGATATCTCCTTTTCGAATATACTATATTCGATTAACTCCTTTCGAATAAACTATATTCGATTACTCCTTTCGAATAACTATATTCGATTACTCCTTTCGAATAACTATATTCGACAACTCCTTTCGAATAAACCATATTCGATTAAATCCTTTCAAATAAACTATATCTGATTTACTCTAATCGAATAACTTTATCAATTAACTCTATTTGGTTAATTCTAATTCGATCAACTCTATTCAATTAACTCTATTCAATTAACTCTATTCCATAACTCTAATCGATAACTCTAATTGATTAACTCTGTTCGATTAACTCTAATCGATAACTCTAATTGATCAACTCTATTCGATTAACTCTAATCGACAACTCTAATCGATTAACTCTATTCGATTAACTCTAATCGATAACTCTAATCAATTAACTCTATTCGATTAACTCTAATCGATAACTCTAATGGATTAACTCTATTCGATTAACTCTAATCAATAACTCTAATTGATTAACTCTATTCATTCAACTCTAATCGATTAATCCTTTTGATTAACTCCATTCAATTAACTCTAATCGATTACTCCTTTTGATTAACTCCTTTTCAAATAAGTAATATTCGATCACATTCAGTTTCAAATATCGATGTTGAAATTGATTCTTACTTCTCTATATAAGTTCTGACTTATATATCCCGTTTATCCAATGATAAATATTTCACTTAATTTATAAAATATTATTTATAAATTAATCTGCTCCATTTATCTGTTAAAACAGATTTCTATTTACAATCTACTGTAAATCCATTTCATAGTTCTTTTATATCTCGCCAATTTCCATTTTACAAATTCTATTTATTTTCCAAATAATTCCTTTTATAATCCTATTTATTTTCCAAATACTTATTTCTTAATTATATTTATTTAACAAACAAATATCCTTTTCAATTCTATTTATTTAACAAATAAATAGTTCATTTTCAATTCTATTTGTAAATGGTTTACAAATATTTCCTTTTCAATTCTATTTGTAAATGGTTTGCAAATATTTCCTTTTATATAAAATCCTTTGATTTTATAGATATTTTCTTTTAGATATATACTTTGAAAATTCCCTTTATACTTTCCAGTACTTCTTATAGTATTCAAAATACCATATAACCATGATCAATATCATCCAAACACACATAACCAACAACAGATTATATATCACATCATATATCACAATATATGAAAATCAGTATTTTAAATATTGAGGAATCCAATTGGATCCCTCCAACCTGTTTTTCTGCATCCACAGATGTTAAACAATATAATAACATCGATTTCATTTCGATATGAAATATTCTGATAAACAAAATCAACATTTGATTAACAATTTATATATATCGTTATCTATAATTTCAACCAATGCATCAGCAATTCAACCAACCAATCAACACACAACAATCAATTATCATTTATCATTACTAGATTATATTTAAGAAATATATATTGATCAGAGTTAGTGAGATTTACTCACATTGGACGATCATCGTTAAATAACGATAACCATTGGTTGATTCAGATCGACAATTTATTTTTCTATAAATTGTAACGAACTTCGATTCAATTCCAGTCAGTTCAAGTGTGTAGTCACCGTCCATACGGTCCTAACATGACTGACGGTTTGGATTTTCGATACAGTATGCAATAGTTACGGTTTATACAAGTTACTGCACTGTTTAAATTAATTCAAATTCAGTTTCCTTTAATGATTGGGCTTTAACCTTTCTCGGCCCATTACCTTTATAAAACCCAAAATCTCCTCCTTCTTCCCTGTTCGAACAAGCTTCAGAAAATCCTCCACCAAAGCCGACGCTTTCATCCCTCACCGATCCACCATCAATCCACACATTTCCAAATCGAAATCACCATTTGTTTTCTCTCCTCGAGACCATCCTTCCCATCACCTTCATGTCGAACTCGACACCATCTGGTACACCGTGACCCAAGACCTAAACCCATGTTGTATAGTAAAGACATCGACACATTTTGGTGCGGAATCTTCCCAAAATTTCAAAACCCAATCTAATCTCTACGACAAACTCAAAAACGATCTCCAAACCTCGAATCGAAGCTCCTGCATTCACTGATTCCAAGCCCTAGGCTTTCACGACGCTTCGCTGGAAATTTACAGCGAACAAACAAATCGCTGAACCTCATTCGAATCATACCACATGATAGAGGACCTCACTCCGAATCCATACATATATATTTTGTGATTTACGGTTTTCTTCTTGAATTTCTTTTGATTTTAGAAGTGGGTTTTCTTCTGGTTGTAGAAAAACTATGGTGAATTTGTGTTTGACTGAGGAATGAATTTAGGTTTAGGAGAAAAGGTAAGGATATTTATAAGTAAATTTTAATTAGTTTTATATTGATTATTATATCGAATTTTAAGCAATCGTTATATTCACATGTCTTTAAAAAATCGTACGACCACATATAATACCCAAAAATCATGAAAATTGGCATGCAGCTACATTTCGACATTACGGACCCAACGAAACTGGTTTCGTCGAATTCCGACTTCGTTTGCTCACACAACATAATTTTAACCATCAAAATACTGACTGTTTTTCACATTATAATTCCACACGATCACATACTGACTTCAAAAATCACGAAAAATTGAAATCTAGCAATAATTTAATATTGCGGATCCAACAAAATTAGTTTTGTTGAAAACAGAGATCGTTTGAAAAATGGCTATTTTTAAAGCTCTAAATAAACCAATTTAAATATAAATATATTTAAAAAATAATTAAATTAAATATTAATAAATTAATTTTATCATATATATATTCACACTAGAATATCATACAGCTCCAATTGGATTTATAACTCGATATTCCAAAGTTCTCAGATATATCGATATTCGATTTATATTTAAATCCTTTTTAAAATATAAATAAATCGTTATAAATTATAAAGTAATTCGATAGCGAATTTTCTAAAATTTGATTTGGACATAAATCAAAATATACATGACGAAATCCTGATTTTTCTCTTCCATTAGAAAAATATACTTCACCAGCTCTGAACGTTTCTTATTTCATATAAATCCGACTTAAAACGGATTCTATATATTCGTTTAAAGTTCAAATAGCCAAATTATGAACTGCAGCGCCATTTCGAGCTCGGTTATAATTATAATATAATTATACGTTCAAACTGTCACTATTTAAATATATTTGTTAATATAATTAAATTCTAAACTGAATTAGATATTTTGAATTGTCCAGTTCACACGATATTGTCAATTCACTATTTCCGACTATTTCAGAATTAAATATATTATTCTATTATTTATATTAATTAAATATTCCGTATAATTTAATTCAACGACCATTTAATTCTCTTAATCACTATTTAAATAATTAAATAAATTAACTATAATACCATAAAAATACGGGACATTACATTCTTTCCCCCTTAAAATAATTTCGTCCTCGAAATTTGTCAAGGTAGAAAACAAACCCTATTAACTGGGTTAAAAATTATTGATTTATTTCTTAACTTTAGTTTCATTGAACCAATTAATTTCAGTTAAAATATTAATTAATTCTTACCAACGAAAATTTTCAAAAATCCTGAAAATTTTCTAATACCTTAACTTTTCGAAAAATTTCGCCAGCACCTCCTTTGTACTGGTCAATAGCTCAAACTCCAACTCGCCTCTCTAGGCCTTCTTCAACCCAAAAGAAAATCAAACAGCCAAGCGGCTTGCCAAACAGGCTCATTGTAATGACCCGTATTCTACGCATCATGGGATCGTAGAATATTTAATTCTTTCCCATATGAAGTTGTATGGTCATGTAACTTTGGGAAACATCTATTAGAGTCATTTCCCATGTTCAAGATTTTTGTCGATTTTTAAATGACCATTTTGCCCCTAGTTGGTACAATTTTGGCCATAACTTTTGATTGGAAAGGAATTTTGACCTGAAACCACTTCCATTTGATTCGTTTGATGGTTTCTCTTTCCGTAGAGTGGTCACATTAGCCAAAAGGACTTACCGTTTGGGAGATATGGCTGAAACAAGGTTTGGAGTGTGAAAAACTGCTTAACCGGGCCAAATCGGGTGATTAGTGAGTAGGCCCATAACCCATTTCGGGATTAGGGTTATGGGAGGGCTGAAATGAGATGGAGAATCATTCCATTTAAGTTTTCTAGCCTCCACTTATCACCAAGGATCCCTAAAAATGGCCTCCAACCTCTAAATCACCTCCAAATCATCTTTTGGTTAAGGATTTGGCTTAGCAACCCCTAATCAAGAAGGATCTTCACCAAATCAACAAAGGAGCTGCTGTTTGGCGTTGAAATTCGCATCAAATCAGAGAGTTATTTCAGATCTTAGTTTATTTGTGGCTAAGGTGAGTGATTTGCTAAGTTTTGCACTAATTATGGCTAATTAGGGTTGATTAGTGTTAATTAGCGAATTTAAACATGATAAAATTCTGGAAAAATGTTTATAAAATTCGGAATGATGTTTTAGACCTCTGATATGAATTTGGGTTAATTTGGTTAAGATTTGCTAATCCTATCATCAGTTTCACCTAAACATGCTTAAGGGGAAATATGGGATTTTGGGTATGTTTGATCCATTTTTACCTATCATATTGATGTTTTGATGTTTGTGGTTGATTATGCATGTTGCTATGACTGTATGAAATGCTATGTGACTGTTTAGAATAGTTGGAATGGTCGAAAACGCCGTCGTGGGGCGTAAACAGCTCGCTGAACAAGGTGCAGGGGTTCGGATCGCATAGGGGGTTGAGGGACGATCGGATCGCCCTATGGGATCGTGGGGGGCATCCCCACGAGTCGAGTCACCTCCTCCGAACCGAACCGTCTGTGCAAGACCCACGAAGCGAATCGATGCAGCGCCGTGCCAAACTGAAGTACTCCGATCCGGATCGCGAATAAGCATTACGACCCGATCCGTCCATGGAGGGTGAGCACGATCCGTCGACCTAGAGAAGTGCGTCCGATCCGAACCGTTTGAAGGACCACGATCCGATCCGTATGGGGTGTTCCGATCCGAACCGAGAAGGGGAGCACGATCCGAAGCAAAGGAAAGGAGGACCACGACCCGATCCGACGTAGGAGGCGCGACCCGATCCGATAAAGAATGCTGAAGGCGACCCGATTCGATCTGATGATGACCAATAACCCGAGATGCAAAGATAGTCCAATAGGGGAAGTTAGAGCTCAGGATCCCGGAACCAGTTGGGAACCAACGAGTTCACTTCATGGTTGGACTTTGCTGCGGGACGTGTGCTAAGGAGTTGTCGACGTTCATAACTTTGATTCACCACTAAAAATGGATGATGGCTACTTATCAGTGCAGTAGGGTCATTACGACCTGAGGGGCAAGGTGATGGTAGCAAGACTACGTTATCAGTGCAGTAGGGTCATTATGACCTGAGGGGCAAGGTGATGCGTAGTAAGACTATGAGCCAGCGCAGATGGGGTGAATAACTCCATGGGGCAAGTGGACATAGTAAGGATTGGTAAGGCTATGAGCCAGCGCAGATGGGGTGAATAACTCCATGGGGCAAGTGGACATAGCGAGGAATTAGTGGCTACGTTATCAGTGCAGTGAAGCCATTTATGACTTCATGGGGCAAAGTGATTGTAGCAAGGAATGTTGGGTGATCGAAGTGGTGAATATCGTATGCTTTAAGCACTGAGTGAGAGATGTAAGGATGGATGCTATGCTTGATTGTTTGCCATCATTATGACATGCACACCTCCCTCACCTCCGTATCTTTACACTGTTTGATATGATACCTTAGAGTGTTGTACAGTATGTAGTGCTAACTCTTTGGTTGCAGGTCTAGGTTCAGGTATGTTTTAGTCTACCTGTTATTGTTCACTCTAGATGCTTATCGCTCATACCAGGCTTTATGTCTGACCCAGAGTTTTATGTCTCCTCTTATTACTCTGGGTGCTCACACGAGTAGACTAGAGACAGGTTAGCTGGTGATGCGCGAGTAGCCGATTTGGAGGCGGGCAGGAGGCTTCCACGTATGATATATATATACACATTCTCCCTGTGTCGTTGGTGGTCGCTACTTGGGCATTAGTAGTGTACCTCCTTTATCTTGTTTTGCTTTGAGACAGTTTGAAAGTTGTAATAAGCTGTATTCTGAATTTCCGCTGCTATGATGTTTAGTTCTGATTTTCAGCTTATGCACTGTCTCTCCTGTTTTATGTCAAGTATATTATTTTTATTTTGTTCTATGCGCTGTGAGACATTCTACAGGTTCTTTGTATGTTCATTTCCTTCTTCCTTTTTCCTTCTGGCGACCCGTTCCGTGCTAACTGGACATGTGTACAGCGCACTTTTGGAGTAAATGTCGGTTGGTGCGGGGCGGGTCGTCACACTCATAAAATTTCATATTTAATATGAAACATAAACTTGTACCTTTTTGTCGGGCATATCATTATATCTTTTCCATCTGCTGTTAATTCAGCATATACCAATGTCATCCCAATCAAACTCCAATCAGTTTCTTCTCAAAACCAAATACTTTGCTTATACGAGCAAAATTCCATTTCAAATTCAAATTCTATTCTTGATTCCAACTCTTAACTCGCCCATCTGATTTTTCTCGATATTTTCTATTTCAATTCAATTCCCACTTAACGGGTTTCAATTCAATTTCAATTTCTACTTGCTTTTACAAATTCTAATTCAATTTGTTTTTAATCCAAACGGTGTCTTCTGGGAATTTTAAACAACTTTGCTTTTCTAAAACCAAACTTTCCCTTTCAGGATTCAAAAGAACTTGTTTTCCACAAAACAACTCAAATACAAAATCCTTGGTAGTAATCCGTCAATTAGAAACTCGAAAATGAACATCGAGGATGTGGCCAGCATCATCAGATTTATTTCCCAGCGATCGAAGTGAGTTCAATACTATATCACTTTTCAAAACTATTTCTAAACATTTACACTTTGAAATATATTTCAAAATACCATTCCCAATGCTTGTAAAACAATTTAAAATCTCCCAGGATTTAAAAATTCTCTAATACTTAATTCAATTCCATTCACAAACACTTTTCATGTTTTTGGAATTTTAATTCCAAATTCTGATTTAAATTCATATTTAACTCATTTCGTAAACACTTATACGAATTTTGATTGGTTATTTACATAACCATTGAATTATAATCTTATCTGATTATAATACAACCAACACATCAAATATATGATAATACTTCAAATATTAATCATCCTTTTATATCAAAACATAATTTGGGTAAAATTATCCCATTTACCCTCTTTTCAAAACATACCGTGTCGGTTCATTGTATTCAAGTGTTTAGAAACTCCTACCGATGCAATGGATCAAACTGATCGACCAGAATTCATAAACAACTCAACCAATAAATCTCCACAATATAATTTTTTTTATATTGAATAACAAATACGCGCTCATGTATATACACTCAACTCGATCTAGGTTATTACTAATCCCATCTCTACTGAGTCACGCCATAGAGCCAACGTGATTACTTAACCTTCAGCTCTGATACCACTGTAACGACCCGAGGATTTCGCGATCCTCCTTATCGACATAAACTCAATGTCAACAATCCAAGCATCAGAAATACTAGATAGTTCATGAAAGAAATTAGAAGGTAAGGATAGATAAGGTAGAAACTTAGAATAGAAGAAGAAGAAGAGCATACAACATCAGAGTAAATAAGAATATCACAGCAGAACGAACAACATATAATAGATACATAATTTTAAAATAAAATCAGTATATGTATACAGTAACAATATCACAATATAACACTTACAACACAGCAGAAATAACTATAACTATAAAATCCTGAAGCCTCCTGCTCCAAGCTCTCCAAGTATATCTGAAAAATCCTAACTACTTGACCGCCCATACAAAATTGGGCACCCAAGAGTTTAGGGAAAACAAAACAAAACAAACTCTGGGTCAGTCATGGAACTAGTGTGAGTAAACAATTTAAAACAGTATGAGCAATTAAACGATATCTCATAAGATCACGCCGTATAACGGAACGGGTTTTTCCCTTATGAGAATCCAAAATAATCTTTGTATCAAAATTCTTTTGATATTATAATAGTGTCTATTAACTACAACTAAATAATCATCTAGCAGAAAAGCTTTCATCTCATGTTCAACATATATAGTATACAATCAAAACCGCGAGCACTTATTGGATAATGTATTACCAACTATGACAAGGTATGGAACCACCTTCCGATAGTGTACCTCTAGAGAGGAATACACTGGGTTCAACAAGAACATCTTGCAACCCGGCCACACATGACCGACCACTCATTTCCTTTGAGTGTATCGAATGTATATCACCAATGGTTGGGATCAGCAACTGTTTCCTGAATGGGACAACAACGAATAGATTAAAGAAGTAAATGAAGCTCTAGATCAGGTGAAAATACACCCTAATTGGAAGCAACCAATTTAGCCATGCTGCCTGCCCGATTTTTGTCATTTCCCGGTTGTGAGGCTAGAGGCCACGCTTATCTGTAACAGATCTCACATTTATTCACTTTGAATGTCACATCGTCATACCCGCCAAATCACAAACTGATTTCCCCAAAAATACAACGGGTATACAGCTAAGAGATAAGAATTCCTCTGCCACCAACATAAATATGTTTGAAGAGATCAACTTACGCGATCTATTAAATATACTCTGTCAGACATTCTTCCATACTGGTTATCCTGGGACTGGACAAACCAAATGTACTATTCTGTAAACAGGACAGCCCTTGCATAACTCCATCTTCAATTATCTTCATCATATTTGATTGCAATGCTAATGCCCATACAGAGTGGTTTTCAGATAATGAATCTGATCCTGGTCTCTCCGTATTGACGACGGAAAAATGGTCAAAAACTTCGATAGTCGGTGAGTTAACTGTAACAACCCGAAAATCTGGGCCAGTTTAAAATTTTTATTTTGGCAATTTTAACGATTTTTGAACATTTAAAATGGATTATTTTAAATAATATCGACGATAAATTTATTTTGAATATAATTCGAACGTATATATTATATACGTCGTCGTTAGAATATAAACATTTATATATAATTATAAATAGAATTGAAAATGGCGCGGTAGTTCGATAATTCGATTTCAAACTTCAAATGAACGTACCGGGTGCAAAACAATCCGTATTTTAGTGAAACCAAAAATAATAGGATCTAATTGATGATATCTTTCCAACGAATCCGAAAAATCGAAATTTCATAGCGGGAATCAAAAGATATGTCCAGTTGAAAATTCTAAATAGTCGCTATGGAATTCAGGCCCTTAAAAATGGACATTTTACAAACGACCTCGGATTTTGACGAAACCACTTTTGTTGGGTCCGTGATGTCAAATTATTTCTAGGTTTCAAATTTCATAATTTTTGGAATCAATATGTGAGTGGGGCAAAGGAAAACGTGTTTAACCAGTTTCAGTTGATTTTAATCGACTGGAAAATGGCCATTTTTCCAACGGTCTCAGAATTCGACGAAACTAGTTTTGTTAGGACCGTATCGTCAATACGAAGCTAGAAAATATTTTTCTGGAATTTTTCAAGTTAGTATGTGACCCCGGTAAATTGAAATGCGCATTTAAATTCAATATATAGAGTTATATGTTGATTTTGACGAAAACTGATCCAGACGATCAAATCAACCTGCGATACATAGCCCATTGTGTTCGAAATGGGGGTAAAACGCTATGGACGACAGGCGGTGGGCCTCGTTTTGAGGTCGAAAATAAAAGTTGCTTTTTGGTGGAAAATAAAATAATTTAATAATTAAATAATATGAAAAAAGAAAACTCCACCCTTTAAACCCGTTGGCCCCCCCTTCAGTTCGATTCAAATCGATAAGAAAAAAAAAAGAATTGAGGTCGCAGCCGCTCCACCCTTCGCCATCGTCACCCACGACCCCCCCCCCCCCCGGCGATGATCCTCCCCGTCGCCACCTTCCCCTCCTCCTCCTGCGACCTTCCGCGAGCCCATACCCCTCGAACCCGCGTCAGCCTGCAACCCAAACCCATCGCACCCCCTGCGCATCCTCCTCAGCTTGCCACCCGACCTCCCTCCGCCACCTAGACCCCACTGCACCCCCCTTGGCCCAAACCCCGACCTCCGACAGCCCAGCCGACCTCCGACGAACCACCAGCAAGCCCCGCGAGCAACTCCCTCCCCTTTTGAACGACTGTAAGTCTTCCTTTTATTTATTTTAATTTATTTCTTCTTTGAATTTGTTCATTTTAGTTAAGTTAATTTAAATATAAAAACCTGGTTTAAATTCAGTTTTAAAAAATGAGATTTTTACTGATATGAAGTTAGCGGAAAAAGGATTGATATTTAAAGTAGGAAAAATTTTGATATTTAAACAAAGATCATATTTTTGATTTAGAAAAAGACGATATTTTGATATGAGTAGTGAAGTAAAAATATGATTTTTACTTCGAGAAAAATATAATTTTTATATTATATTTGAAAAGGCGAAATCTTTATATTTGAAAAGGTGAAATCTTTATATTTAAAAAGGCGAAATCTTTATATTTTAAAAGGCGAAATCTTTATATTTGAAAAGGCGAAATCTTTATATTTGAAAAGGCGAAATCTTTATATTTGAAAAGGCGAAATCTTTATATTTGAAAAGGCGAAATCTTTATATTTGAAAAGGTGAAATCTTTATATTTAAAAAGGCGAAATCTTTATAGTTGAAAAGGCGAGATTTTTATATATTGAATAGCAAAGTAAAAATTCGATTTTTATATATAGCAAAGTAAAAATTCGATTTTTATATATTGAATAGCAAAGTAAAAATTCGATTTTTATATATTGAATAGCAAAGTAAAAATTCGATTTTTATATATTGAATAGCAAAGTAAAAATTCGATTTTTATATATTGAATAGCAAAGTAAAAATTCGATTTTTATATATTGAATAGCAAAGTAAAAATTCAATTTTTACATATGTAGTGAATACGGGCAACGAAGGTGATAAAGATGCGATAACGATGAAGATTTCTATAAATGAAGAGTCGAGATGATTGGATAGCTATTGGTGAGAACTTCTCACCTTTCAATTTCCTTTTCTAGTTATATATATATATATACTAGGATGCAGACGGTGTTTAGTAGCACCCGACACCCGTCATCCACATACCATGGATGGCTTGTTTGTTGAATTGTTTGGTTGTGTAGTTGGTTAGTCTATTTGGTTTGAATTGAATTGTTTGGTGAAATGGAATGGATTTGATTGATGTGTGAATGGTGTGGGCCTTCACTAGACCGGGGATAAGGCTATGCCTCGTCCCGTTTCTAGTATCGTGTCGTTATACCGCCGAAATTTCCTAAAATAAATTAGAAAAATAAAAATATCATTTTATTTGATAAATGAAATGAATAGAAATTCATGTGTTAGAATAAAATATTTTATCGTTAAAAATATAAATTTTTAACGTGAAAGTGAATAAATAAATATTTATAAACACATCGGCCGATTTGTTTATATACACTGATTTGACTGATATTGATTGGGTCGATAAATTTTACACATCGCCCAACTGCACAACTAAAATCTGTGTTTGATTGTTTGAAACCCCACACGGGTGTTGGGATGAAATTTGAAGTTCACTCATCCTGATTGATTAAATATGTCGATCGATTGATTGACAGTCTGTTATAAGCGTCAGATATCTATATTTGATGCTTATAAAGTGTAGTGCACTTTGGTTGATGGTTGATTATTTTTCAATGCTATTATATACATGTGTTGTATGGAATCCATATAATTAACATTATATGGTGATTGATTGGGCCTCATTCCAATCGGGAAAATAATGAATATTATAAAAGAAGATTCAAGTGTTGAATATAAAAATAGTCATGTGTTGACGATGTTCCTGAGTTGAAAATATTTATGTGTTGAGTAAAATATTTTAATAATAAAATTCACATCTTTGTCATATTTAAAATTAGAACTACTTTCTGATGGAGTCTAATTAAAATCAAACGATAGATACCATAGTTTTATAAAATATTTTACTTAACAAAAATAGTCGTTTGCTGAAAGAAATATAGATTCATGTGTTGAATAGAATAAATATTCATTTTTTGAATAGAATAAAGAAGTTTTTGAAAAATATAAAGCCGTGTGGATTAGAGATGCGCTATTTTGACGTGAACGATATTTATATTGATTTTATTCATTTTACAATGAATATTGAAAAGTGATTTCAAAATCTGATATTTTGAAATGAAATTCAAATTGAATTAGATAAAAATTGAAATTGAAATTTTATTGAATCAATTTAAATCGAATACATAATGAATTGATTAGAAAGTGAATTTGAATTCGAATAAAATAGAAATGAATTCAAATTGAATTAAAACGAATTGAAATCATCTTGAATGGAATTTAAAACGAACTGAAATTGAATTGAAATCAATTTCAAACGAATTCGAATTGAATCAAATAGAAGGCAAATTCAAATTGAATTGAATTGAAACAAATTAGAATTTGAATTGAACTGAAATGAATTTGAATTCGAATTAAATAAAATTGAAATGAATTCGAATTGAATTGAAATCAAGTCGATTTGAAATTGAATATAGTGTTGAAATGGTTTTGAAAATGAATTTAAAACGATTTATAAAATTCGTTTTAAAAAGGAAATCGACGAAATATATAATATATATATATATATATATTATATATAATGGCCTGAATAGAACGCGCCGCGCCGCGGCAGTTCGTGAATTTCGACCATTGACTTCGAATTGACATTATGGGAGATCCGACCGTCGGATTCTCCTAAAACCGGAACCGTTGGGTTCGTATCGAAAAGAGCTTTCCAATGAATATTAGAAATTTGAAACCTAACGGTTGGATTTGGAATTATGTCCAAATCAAATTCGAAAAAGGTCGTTGTAAGTGCAGTTCGATGGCCGTTGATGGAAATCGACTGTACGGGCCTTGATAAAATTATTAAAAATATCTATAATTTGTGTAAAATCATAATATATGGATTGGAAAGAATTGAGCTGGAGAATCCCACATTTGAAAAGATAAAAATAGATTTTTATCGAAATAAACTAGTTTTGAACTAGAATAAAAATCAATTTATTTTTGAAATATATAAATTGAATTGGAAAGTGATTTTTGTAACACCCCGTAAATCAGTTAATACTAATATTCACAAATGGAAGAATAATTAATTTCAAATATAAGAATATTGGGAACCGGGCTGCGCCATTGTGTTCGTCTCGGAAAAATACGCGAAATAGATTCCGAAATTTTGTAAATCGGAGTTCGTATGACCAAGATATGGCCTCGAGAAGTTTCACGAAAAATTCAAATTTTAAAACAGATTTCAAAAACGCAGAAATGGAGGCAGGCGGGAAAATTCCCGCCCAGACCAGGTCGACCTGGGGGTCGACTTGGGATTCGACCTGGGGGGGCCAGGTCGACACTAGAGTCGACCTGGGTGTCGACCTCCCTGTTCGAGCCCAGGTGACCTGGGTGCATCTGGTTAGGTTTTCGGGCTGTGTTTTGAAGGCTGGACGAAATCTAATGGCTCTAATCTATTCTAGGGTAAATCTAACGGCCTAAATGCATCCTAACATCTATAAATAAGTGGGTAGACTCTAACCCTAAATCACTTGAAAAATTTGAGAGCTACCGACATGCCGTTGCCATGGAGTTCAGCGTAGCCGTCACAAACTAAAGAAGAAGGAGAAAGCCTAGCCTACAACTAAATCTACTCAACAAACAAATTAAATCAAAGACTCTTTCTATTTCTCTTCTTTAGAATTGTGAGTATGCTGATTCTCACAATGTTATTATAAAATAATTCGATTAAGTTATGAATGGATCACAAGAAAGTGATATGAATTGTTATGTATTTGTAAATTATGTTGTGGATCTCTTGTTAGGCTATTATGTTATCATATATATGTTGTTATGTTGTAGTGATTATGTTGTAAATAATCCTATGCTATGTCATATGTGATTAATCATGCTATGCTATGTTATAAATCATGTTATGCCATGTTGTAAATCATGCTATGCTATGTTGCAAATCATATCAAGCTATGTTGCAAGTTATGATATACTATGTTGTAAATCTTACATATGTTGTAGATCTCATATTATCACATATGTTGAAATACTTATGTTATATGATAATGATGTCATGTTAAGTTGAATCATGCAAGTTGTAAAATCATGATGTTATTATTTATGCGAATTGGATCATGTTTAAAGTTTATGTTTTGTTTATAATAGATCTTGATTATGGGAATTTTCCTATTGAGTTAGGTGTACCCATATACATGAATCTACAAATTAATTGGATCTTGAATATGGGAATTTGCCTATTAAGTTAGGTGTACCCATATGCATGAACCTATGACTAAATGAATTTTTATGGGAATTTGCCTATTGAGTTAGGTGTACCTATATAAACCCATATTGTTAGATTAGATGATGTTGATTCACACATGTTCCTATGCAAGTTTATGAAATTTGATTGAGATCATATTATGTGAATTATGAACAAGTTGACATCTTTAGATCCATGACATGTGTAATCCTATGCAAGTTGTACATATGCAAGTTTCACCTCTTATTATGATTCATTTAGTCATATATACATGTTGTTATTGTGATAATCTCTTTTATGCTATGAGTTAGACTATTCGAGTCTAATATATATTTTGCGAATAAACGTTCAAACGTGGGGTAGGGGTAATATTAGGAATTAATAAATTGGGTGCAATTTTGTATGATTTTGCATACCATGAATGGATGGCCATAATTGAGTAAATTATGGACATTATTTAAAATTGGAATTAATTAATAATTCAAATAGGGAATTATTAAAATTGGGGAAAGTGGATTATTAATAATAATCAATGCTTAGGACACGAGGCTGGACCCGTTTATGACGTAAACCTGCCCGGACCCGCCCGGCAAATCCAGTAGTCACAAATGTCGGCCCAATGTGAGAGGTCCTAGGCCCAAACTAAAGCATAACAGTTGTAAAGACACGAGGTTAGACTCTTTTATGGTGTAAGACTGCCCGGACCCGCCAGGCAAATCCAGCTGCCATAAATGCCAGTCTAATGTGAGAGGTCTTTATGAAGTTATGGCCTTAATGAATTAAGAAATACTTAACCAGATAATCATGTAAGGTGGGACATGGGGGTTAAGTAGGTGCCTTGGGTGGCATGAGGAATCTAGTGGTTGCCTTTAGAGGCATTTGAAATACGATTAGACTTAACCAAACACACATGTAACGAACATGAATAAGTGGGTTAAGTGGGATTGACTAAGGGGACAAGCTTAGGTGGAATGCTTGTGGGAAATAATGGGGGCCCATTTCAACCAGTATCCCAAAACGTATCTTTGTGGGCTCGACCCAAGTCGAGGACGGGACACGCATACTGGGTTTGACTATAAGAGGCCAAAACAGGGAGCGCTGGCAACGCAAGTCCAACGGGTTTCATATGTGTGTGTGGACCCGGGCTGGTAGGTAAGACGTTGTTGCATCGTGTAGGTATAAGCCGTGCATCTCCGTTATATCGGGTTGCCACTTTAGGAGAATGATACACCCTACTGTGGGGCCAGCACGGGTATCTACGAGTAGGGAGCCGATCGAAAAATAGAAAGTGGGGTACACCTAGTGGAGATAGGGGCAGGCGGCACCTATGTAGTCAGCTAGGAGTATGTAAAGCCATTAAGAAAGTTTCTTAGTGAAGCTAAGTGGGATCAATCTTTAGGGTAACTGGTGTGGTGCAGTAAAGTGTTTATCCTTTAGTATTTAGGAGCGCCTATAACGTTGCCTTTAGCGATTGTCTATGTCCTTAATCTGCTCTTTCATAGACATTTCCTTGTTTTCCAGCTTATGCCTTAGTCCAGTTATTTTGATAATAGTATTGTAGAATTATCATACTCGCCTGACTTTATGTCTGACCCCCTCTTTTCCATCTTTCTTTTCCTTCAGGTCCTCAGGTTGGGCCAAGTTCTAGTGGAGTCTAGTTGGATCGCTTATCTCTTGGGAAGCTTGGGCTGCAGAAGTAAAGTCCAACTTGTTATCTTTCTTTTTTAATGGCTATTTATTGTAATGGGATTATGTATTTTGGTTTTTTTGAAGACGGATGTTGTACTTGGTTATAATCTATGGTTTTATGATGTAACAGACATATTTAATCTCCGCTGCAATAAAATGAAGTTTTAGATTTCCAAGTGCTATTTATTGTCTGTCTTGTTGTTATTTCTCTGTTCTATATTCACATATGACCTCCATGGAAGTTAATGCATTCCCTTTGTGAGTGACATTAATGGACGTGGGGTGTTACACGTGGTATCAGAGCATAAGGTTACCATAACAGATAAAATTTTTAGAAAAATATTTTTCTAAAGTATTTTTGGAAGAAGTGCTTTCAAAAACATGTTATTGAAAGAGAGTTTTTATAAAAAACATAATCCCAAATAGCCATATCCTTATCTTTATCTTTCGAATTCTCCATTTTGAATCTTTCCTTTTTCGTTTCAGCATGGCTGAAGATCTTAATCTCCCAGAAGGTGTGACGGTTCCAGGGTGGTTCAGGAGATATTTGGAGGCTAGGGCCACCACTACAGGCCCAGCAGATACTCCTCCACCCCCAGTTGCACCCATTCCTCCTCCTCCTCCTCGTGTTGACACTTTTGCAAAGACGTGCAAGGAATTCAAGGCCATGGGAGGAAAAACTTTTCAAGGGATTGAGACGTTTGTGGAGGCCAGAGACTGGCTTAAGGAGACCGAGGAATTGTTGGATACCTTTGAAGTGGAAAATGGGAGGAAAGTCCATTTAGCTGCTTGGTTAATGAAGGGAGAGGCCTCGTTTTGGTGGGAGGTCACTAACGGGGAACGTCCAGTTGATTCATGGACGGATTTCAGACGAAGGTTTGAGGCAAAGTTTCTTTCAAGGGCAGAGGAGAATTTAAATATGGAAAAATTCCTGGCATTAAAGCAAGGGAGCTCATCAGTGAAGGAATATGTCAATAAATTTAATCAGTTAGCAAGGTTTGGCTTGGAGTTGGTGAACACGCCAGAAAAGAAAGCTTTGAGGTTCGTTAGAGGCTTGAATGAACCGTTGCAAGGGTTGGCTATGACCCACATCCCTATGGGAGCCACCTTTGAAAGGCTAGTAGAAATGGCACTTATGCATGAGGATAAGGCAGTTGAAAAGAAGGGGGATCAGAAGAAACCCCAACAGCAAAATAAGAAGGGTGGTAAAAACAATAATGGCAAAGGGAAGAAGAGATGCTTCAATTGTGGGACGCCTGGCCATCTCAGCAAAGATTGTAGAAAGAAAAAGAAGACTGGTTGTTTTCATTGTGGAGATGCGGGACATTTGGTGAAGGACTGCCCAAAGAAGGGGCAGAGGGCAGGGTCTACCTCGGGAGGACAGGTGTAGGCTCTTATGGCACCAGGGCAGGCAAGGGGGCAAGTTCAGGCTATTGCGGCCCCACCGCTGCAAGAAAGAGGTAGAACAATTTCTGTTGAAAGCTTAGTTTTTCTGTTTGATCATCCTGTCCGTACCTTATTCGATTCTGGCGCATCTCATTCGTTTATCTCTGCATCATTAGTTGAATCACTGCACTTGAACACCAGTTTAGTAGAGGATCCCTTGGTTTTTTCAAATCCAATTGGGGGTTCGGCTCATTTGACCATGATATGTTTGGATTTGAAAATCTCTATACTTTGCGTTGAATTTAGATGTGATGCTTATGTATTGGGCTTCATGGGCTATGGGCTAATTTTAGGAATGGATTGGTTATCTAGAAATGGGGCCATTCTTGATTGTGAAAGGAGAGTAGTTAGGCTTGTGACTTGCCTTGGTAATGCTCTCGACATCTTTTGTAATCCCATAAATTCCGTTATGCTAAGTTATCTTGAATCGCTTGACGCGTCTGTAGAGAATCTACGATCGGTAGTGGTGGTCCGGGAATATCCGGATGTGTTTGAGGAGGTGAAGGGTTTACCTCCAAAGCGGGAGATAGACTTTCGAATTTATCTTGTGGATAATGCTAAACCCGTATCTTTGCCAGTGCGCCACATGGCTCCTCGTGAAAGGAGGGAACTCAATAAGCAAGTGAAGGAGTTGCTTGAGAAGGGGTTCATAAGACGTAGTATATCGGAGTGGGGTGCTCCAGTAGTATTTGCCACAAAGGCGGATGGGTCCCTTAGACTTTGTGTGGACTATAGAGAAATAAACAAGCTTACTAAAAAGAACCGACACCCACTGCCGAGGATTGATGATCTCTTTGATCAGTTAGTTGGCGCCTCAGTGTTTTCGCAGTTGGACTTAGCCACTGGCTTTCATCAACTGAGAGTGGCTGAGGATAGTATAGATAAGACTGCTTTTAGGACTCCTGACGGATTTTATGAATGTCTAGTGATGCCCTTTGGTTTGACAAACGCCCCCGCATATTTTGTTGATTTGATGAGTAGGGTGTTTATGGAGTACCTTAACAAATTCATGGTAGTCTTTGTGGATGACATCTTAGTCTTTTCTAAGGATGAAGAAGAGCATGCCCTACATCTTAGGGAAGTGTTGGAAACCCTTCGAGCGCATAACCTTAAGGCAAAATTTTCTAAGTGTCACTTCTGGAGGAAAGAAGTACGGTTCTTAGGGCACGTGGTTTCCAAAGAAGGGATAGCAGTGGATCCCGCAAAGGTGGTGGCCATCCAAGATTGGAAGGTCCCTAAAAATGTAACCGAAGTAAGAAGTTTCTTGGGGTTGGCTGGCTATTATAGGAAGTTTATCAAAGACTTCGCAAAAATATCAGCTCCATTAACACGGTTAACGAAGAAGAACCTGGCTTTTACGTGGGACGAAGATTGTGATGATGCGTTCCAACGTTTAAAGAGAGCCTTAACTTCAGCCCCAGTCTTAGTGCTGCCAGACGGGAATAAGCCGTTTACCGTTTATACTGATGCTTGTGGGATAGGACTTGGCGCGGTCCTAATGCAAGAGGGGAGAGTAATAGCCTATGGTGGGAGGCAGTTAAGGGTGCATGAAAAGAATTACCCTACGCATGACCTTGAGTTAGCCGCAATTGTTTTCGTGCTTAAGTCTTGGCGTCACTATCTTCTTGGTGAGAAATTCGAACTGTTCACTGACCACAAATCATTAAAATACTTATTCTCTCAGAAGGATTTGAATTTAAGGCAGCAACAGTGGATGGAATTCTTAGCCTCCTACGATTTTGAAATAGCATATACCCTGGGCAAGGGCAACGTGGTAGCAGACGCCTTAAGTAGGAAAAGGTTGTCCTTGAGTTCGTTGTTTGTTGAACGACGAAGCTTAGAATTCATCTCCATGTTTGACTTTAGACCCTTCGTTGACCTAGTACCTGGTTTGTTAGCATCCTTGGAGGTTAGACCTACACTTCTAGGACGAGTTGGTGAGGCGCAGCAAGACGACCCACAGTTGGTTGAGATAGTAGAAAAACTCAAAGGAGGGGAGTTGTCTAGCCATCTTCGTAGGTATACCCTAGACGATAAGGGTTGGTTACGAAGGGATAATAGACTTTGTGTACCACAAGACGAAGACTTAAGGATGGCCATTCTTGATGATGCTCATCGCTCAAAGATGACCATTCATCGCGGCGGAGACAAGATGTACAAAGATATGAAGCGGGTTTTCTTTTGGGCCGGTATGAAAAAGGATGTGGCCGAGTACGTCGCTAGATGCTTGGTGTGCCAATGAGTTAAAGCAGAACAAAAGAAACCCGGTGGGTTGCTTCACCCATTGGAAGTTCCACTATGGAAATGGGAAAGCGTCTCGATGGATTTTGTGGATGGATTACCAAGATCAAGGAAGGGTAATACGGGGATTTGGGTTATAGTAGATAGACTTACTAAGAGCGCCCATTTTATTCCCGTGAAAAGTAAGAGGACTGCTCCGTGGTTGGCTTCTGTATGCATTAAGGAGATAGTTCGTTTGCACGGTATTCCTTCTAGTATAGTAAGCGACCGTGATCCCATCTTCACTAGCGAATTTTGGAAGAGTTTACAATAGGCAGTAGGGACTCAGCTATGTTTGAGCACCGCATATCATCCTCAGACGGACGGCCAGACCGAAAGGGTGAATCGTATTCTAGAGGATCTTTTAAGGCTTTGTATCCTAGACTTTGGGGGTACATGGGAAGAGCACCTTCCATTGGTAGAGTTCGCATATAATAATAGCTTTCAGTCTAGTATTGGCATGGCACCTTTCGAAGCTCTTTATGGAAGGCCTTGCCGTTCACCTACATGTTGGTGGGAATCTACCGATAAAATCCTACTTGGGCCCGATATGGTTAGGGAAACCTCGCAGAAGATTGATTTGATTCGAAGGAGGATGAAAGCAGCACAAGATAGGCAGAAATCGTATGCTGATAAGAGGAGTACAGATCTTGAGTTTGACATTGGGGACATGGTTTTTATCAAAGTGTCTCCGTTACGGAATGTTGTTCACTTTGGGTCTGTAGGGAAATTAGCGCCAAGGTTTGTAGGGCCGTTTCCTATAAAAGACAGGATCGGGAAGATGGCGTATAGGGTGGAGTTGCCTGAGAAACTTAGTGGAGTACACGACGTATTCCATGTATCACATTTGAGGAAGTGTTTGCACAAGACCGTGGAGGTGGTAGAGCCGAGCTTGCTTAAAGAGGTGGAAATAGAGCGTGATGCAACAATTAGACGAGCTCCTACATGCATTCTTGGGTCGGAGATCAAAAAGTTGAGGAATCGAGAGGTCAGACTAGTTAAAGTGCAATGGGGAGATGATGAGAGCAACGCTACTTGGGAGACAGAAGAGAAGATGCGTTCGTTGTACCCTTTTCTTTTTGAGGGTATGTCTTTTAATTTCTCCTTTATCGCTTAGCTTATCTTATCTTTAGTATGTCCTCTCATTAGTATCTTTGACCTTTAGTTAGGATAATCCTATGGTTGAAACATGTGTTTGAGACATGTTATGTATGATGGATGCAAAATGGATGCAAGTGTTTGCTAGTGGTTGCTCGTGGATGCATATATACACAAACTTTGGGCACTAGATCGGCTCAGTCACTACATATTGCATATTGCACAAATGAATGTATTTAGTATAATGGACGTATAATGGTTGTACCATCATATAGATGCTGCATTCGGTTGAATGGATGTGCACGCATATAGAGGTAGTATGTAAGCAATTAGGATCTTTTGCATACATAATGGATGCATGGCACTATCATGAATTGCATCAAGGAGGTCAACTGAAACAGTGGACCGCCTGATTTTGCATTAGATACGGACATATACACACACTATGCATTTAAACATAAAAGCATTAGAAGTCTATAAGGACAGTGGATGCCAGTGTTTGATGATTGAGTAGATGGTTGATTGGATGTTAGGTTAAACATTCTTCTTGACTTGAAGATTTCGGGGTCGAAATCCTTTAAGGAGGGGAGAATGTAACACCCTGTAAATCAGTTAATACTAATATTCACAAATGGAAGAATAATTAACTTAAAATATAAGAATATTGGGAAACGGGCTGCGCCACTGTGTTCGTCTCGGAAAAATACGCGAAATAGAGTCCGAAATTTTGTAAATCTAAGTTCGTATGACCAAGATATGGCCTCGAGAAGTTTCACGAAAAATTCAAATTTTAAAACAGATTTCAAAAACGCAGAAATGGAGGCAGGCGGGAAAATTCCCGCCCAGACCAGGTCGACCTGGGGGTCGACATGGGAGTCGACCTAGGGGTGGGCCAGGTCGACACTAGAGTCGACCTGGGTGTCGACCTCCCTGGTCGAGCCCAGGTGACCTGGGTGCATCTGGTTAGGTTTTCGGGCTGTGTTTTGAAGGCTGGACGAAATCTAATGGCTCTAATCTATTCTAGGGTAAATCTAACGGCCTAAATGCATCCTAACATCTATAAATAAGTGGGTAGACTCTAACCCTAAATCACTTGAAAATTTTGAGAGCTACCGACATGCCGTTGCCATGGAGTTCAGCGTAGCCGTCACAAACTAAAGAAGAAGGAGAAAACCTAGCCTACAACTAAATCTACTCAACAAACAAATTAAATCAAAGACTCTTTCTATTTCTCTTCTTTAGAATTGTGAGTATGCTGAATCTCACAATGTTATTATAAAATAATTCGATTAAGTTATGAATGGATCACAAGAAAGTGATATGAATTGTTATGTATTTGTAAATTATGTTGTGGATCTCTTGTTAGGCTATTATGTTATCATATATATGTTGTTATGTTGTAGTGATTATGTTGTAAATAATCCTATGCTATGTCATATGTGATTAATCATGCTATGCTATTTTATAAATCATGTTATGCCATGCTGTAAATCATGCCATGCTATGTTGTAAATCATATCAAGCTATGTTGCAAGTTATGATATGCTATGTTGTAAATCTTACGTATGTTGTAGATCTCATATTATCACATATGTTGAAATACTTATGTTATATGATAATGATGTCATGTTAAGTTGAATCATGCAAGTTGTAAAATCATGATGTTATTATTTATGCGAATTGGATCATGTTTAAAGTTTATGTTTTTTTTTATAATAGATCTTGATTATGGGAATTTGCCTATTGAGTTAGGTGTACCCATATACATGAATCTACAAATTAATTGGATCTTGAATATGGGAATTTGCCTATTAAGTTAGGTGTACCCATATGCATGAACCTATGACTAAATGAATTTTTATGGGAATTTTCCTATTGAGTTAGGTGTACCCATATAAACCCATTTTGTTAGATTAGATGATGTTGATTCACACATGTTCCTATGCAAGTTTATGAAATTTGATTGAGATCATATTATGTGAATTATGAACAAGTTGACATCTTTAGATCCATGACATGTGTAATCCTATGCAAGTTGTACATATGCAAGTATCACCCCTTATTATGATTCATTTAGTCATATATACATGTTGTTATTGTGATAATCTCTTTTATGCTATGAGTTAGACTATTCGAGTCTAATATATATTTTGCGAATAAACGTTCAAACGTGGGGTAGGGGTAATATTAGGAATTAATAAAATGGGTGCAATTTTGTATGATTTTGCATACCATGAATGGATGGCCATAATTGAGTCAATTATGGACATTATTTAAAATTGGAATTAATTAATAATTCAAATAGGGAATTATTAAAATTGGGGAAAGTGGATTATTAATAATAATCAATGCTTAGGACACGAGGTTGGACCCGTTTGTGACGTAAACCCGCCCGGACCCGCCCGGCAAATCTAGTAGTCACAAATGTCGGCCCAATGTGAAAGGTCCTAGGCCCAAACTAAAGCATAACAGTTGTAAAGACACGAGGTTAGACTCTTTTATGGTGTAAGACTGCCCGGACCCGCCCGTCAAATCCAGCTGCCATAAATGCCAGTCTAATGTGAGAGGTCTTTATGAAGTTATGGCCTTAATGAATTAAGAAATACTTAACCAGATAATCATGTAAGGTGGGACATGGGGGTTAAGTGGGTGCCTTGGGTGGCATGAGGAATCTAGTGGTTGCCTTTAGAGGCATTTGAAATACGATTAGACTTAACCAAACACACATGTAACGAACATGAATAAGTGGGTTAAGTGGGATTGACTAAGGGGACAAGCTTAGGTGGAATGCTTGTGGGAAATAATGGGGGCCCATTTCAACCAGTATCCCAAAACGTATCTTTGTGGGCTCGACCCAAGTCGAGGACGGGACACGCATACTGGGTTTGACTATAAGAGGCCAAAACAGGGAGCGGTGGCAACGCAAGTCCAACGGGTTTCATATGCGTGTGTGGACCCGGGCTGGTAGGTAAGACGTTGTTGCATCGTGTAGGTATAAGCCGTGCATCTCCGTTATATCGGGTTGCCACTTTAGGGGAATGATACACCCCACTGTGGGGCCAGCACGGGTATCTACGAGTAGGGAGCCGATCGAAAAATAGAAAGTGGGGTACACCTAGTGGAGATAGGGGCAGGCGGCACCTATGTAGTCAGCTAGGAGTACGTAAAGCCATTAAGAAAGTTTCTAAGTGAAGCTAAGTGGGATCAATCTTTAGGGTGACTGGTGTGGTGCAGTAAAGTGTTTATCCTTTAGTATTTAGGAGCGCCTATAACGTTGTCTTTAGCGATTGTCTATGTCCTTAATCTGCTCTTTCATAGACATTTCCTTGTTTTCCAGCTTATGCCTTAGTCCAGTTATTTTGATAATAGTATTGTAGAATTATCATACTCGCCAGACTTTATGTCTGACCCCCTCTTTTCCATCTTTCTTTTCCTTCAGGTCCTCAGGTTGGGCCAAGTTCTAGTGGAGTCTAGTTGGATCGCTTATCTCTTGGGAAGCTTGGGCTGCAGAAGTAAAGTCCAGCTTGTTATCTTTCTTTTTTAATGGCTATTTATTGTAAAGGGATTATGTATTTTGTTTTTTTTTTGAAGACGGATGTTGTACTTGGTTATAATCTATGGTTTTATGATGTAACAGACATATTTAATCTCCGCTGCAATAAAATGAAGTTTTAGATTTCCAAGTGCTATTTATTGTCTGTCTTGTTGTAATTTCTCTGTTCTATATTCACATATGACCTCCATGGAAGTTAATGCATTCCCTTTGTGAGTGACATTAATGGACGTGGGGTGTTACAATTTTAAAAATAATCAATATTCCCAATACGTGGATTGGACTGGAGTTGAATCGGAATTATTTTCGGGATATTTCGATGTTGGATTTCGTGACTATACAGATATTATTATGGGAATTTGAAAGATACTTTATATCGTTATTTCCAATACGATATATGTTGGTTTCAGAATTTGATATTGAATATAAGCCGATATATTTTCTATTCAGAGCCTTGTATTTAATATCAAATGTGATTTGGGTTTATCATGAATCGTGTTTTAGATGACATTGGTTGTTTAACCCTGTTAAAGGCAAGATGTTGATTTTTGAAAGGATTAAAACTAATTGGAGTTTTAATGAATCTTTAATTAGATTAAAATGTGAATTGATAATTTAAAGTATCAAATCTGAAAAGGGATCGAGAATGGAGTACCACCAGTTTTGCTCCAATGCGATATTTAAATCTTTAATTAGATTTGAACGTGAAATGGTAGTTAACTTTACCGATAACACCGTGGCGTTAGATATGGAGTATTACCAGTTTTGCCTCATGGGATATATAGGTTGGGATTGGGAAATAAAATAAATAATTACTTCGGTGTGGTTCGCTAATCCCGACTAGTTTGAAATGATATCCAAAGGTAGATTAAAGAATAAATTTAGAAGAATTTATCTTGGATAAAATTAATGGGAACCTATTGCCTAAGAATGTGATTTTGTGAATAAAAGAATATTCTGAATTGGAATGAGGCGTTTGTTGTGTTTGTTTAACAATTTGTTTATCATATACGTGGGTTATTCAGAAAGGCCGGGTTATACCCATTCTGAATAACCGATTCGACGGGATGTCAAAGATGAAGACGGTGGTTGAAGACCGGAAGTCTTCACATCGTTTGGGTGATCACTGATGATCTTGATTGGGTCGTACACCCAAGATGAGGGAAACAGTTGGTGATCGTCCAGACGAACCTGGAGATGGATGGGTATGCGAGGAAAGTGCCTCCGGTTTCGTTCAGACCCAAAACGAACTTGTAAATGGATTGTGTGTCTGACATTGGATTTTATTTTGTGTTGATTGATCTCTATTAAAAATACATTTGTTTGGCGGCGGAGAATTTATTCTCTTGCTTAACGCCCTTCTCTAAGACGTACGAGCTCAGAGGTTGTATATCGATGGATATTAGTCGCATGGAGTGAATTGCCAGTGTGGCACGCGTACGTGGCAATTGATCAGGGCTTCTGTTGAAAAGCAAAGTCTTGTGGTTGATGATCAAAGCACGGCCTGTGTGGCATAGCTTTGTGTATAACGTGAATTGGCGAGCCTCACACCTCGGTATGAGTCAAAAACGGGATAGTGACTGCAGGGAGAGCACGACGTTTCTTTCTAACTAAGGCGGTGTCAGTGACATACCAACCCTGACATTTATATACTTTTCACCTGTGTGGTTGTTGGATACGAGGCGCCTCGGATATAGGTCTGTAAGGACCGGGAAACGTGTGTTCAGTAATTGCCAATCCTCAAAAGTAAGAGAGGACCAGCCCTGAAGATCCAAGGATCATAGTGGGGTCCTGAGACATTTACTAGAGTGTCTCGAATCGGAGAGGAGCTTGCCCCTTGCCTCGGCTCATGATGGAAATCCAATTTCCAATACGTGATATTGCGGTTTTAATTGTAGAACTAGTACGGCGACATGATATATGGTACCCATGTCGCCTATGATTGATATTTATGATTGAAATTGTTTTGACACTATATAAACCTATGATAGTATCAAATGATTTGTTTTAAACGTATCAAGCATTATTTGGCTATTATAAGGGAAAACCCTATCCTCCGGCTTGCGTTGCATTGTGTGATGGGACTTGGGTCTTATAATAGCTTCATTTTTCCAAAGAGCATTGCGCTGTTTTGTTATATGCACTAGTATTCTTGGGAGGAAACCCGTTCCGTGTTATACGGCGTGGTCCCTTGAATTACTATCTTTTAAAGCAAAGTTTTAAATAACTGTTTTAGTTCTCACACCAGTCCCATGACTGACCTGGAGTTTATTGTTTTAACCTAAACTCTGGGTGCCCTTATTTTCGACACGGGCAGCTAGTAGTTTTGGTTTTGCAGATTTATATTCATAGGATCCTGATTTACAGCTGGAACGATGCTCGGAAAGCTCTGTATCCGTGCATTAATTCTAGTTGTGCTTTTGTATTATTTTCCGCTGCGATGTATTTAAATGTAATTTAAATCTCTGATATTTGTTGAATGTAATTTATTCATTCATACTCTGTATATTCTTGTATTCTGATGGAATTGTTGTAATAACAATGAAATGTTCTTCTGTATGCGTTCTATTTTGTCTTGTCCTCAATTCTATCCGTGCTTTCCTTCATGGGGAAGTTCGGGACGTCTCATTAACTATCAAAGAAAAACACGTGTGCAAACAACGATATTATTACTAGATGGAAAATTTATCGATCAATCATCATTGAACATTTATCTCTTTAGTTCATTAATTTTTTCATTTTTTTTTCATTTCATGTTTCCATATATTCAACATTTCTTATTTTCTAAATTTAGAAGATATACGTTATTAACATTGGAAAACATTTCCATTTCTTATTTTCTATATTAGAAAACATTTCTGATTCTTATTTGGAAAACATTTCCAAAATTCCTACATTTGGATTTAAACAGATGTTTAAGTAAAACATCGTTATGCCAACTCAAAACATTACGCTGATTAACTAAATTCACTTAACCAAACTTTACTCTCAAACCTTAGTCAATCAAGTTAAGATATAACTACCTCTCAGACCTTAACTGAACAACAGTTCTAACTTCAAATAGACAAAGTTCACCTTCTAAATCTTTAACAAACTTCCTTACATAACTCTCGGATTCTAAATATGAATCCACTTCTTTTACATAAATCATTTGATTATAACAATAGTGTTATTATCTCATGCTTCCAAAATATAATAACTTGAGTATAACTTTTATTTATTAATTTGGATAAATAAACAAACAACTAATTTATTTATAAATAAATCAATCTTGATTTAAAATGGAAAGTGAATAGTACTTTCCCGAATTCGATATAACTGAATTCAACGTATAATTCTCTTTTGAATAATCTCTATTCGATAACTCCTTTTCGAATAAACTATGTTCGATTAACTCCTTTCGAATAAACTATGTTCGACCACTCCTTTCAAATAACTATATTCGATTACAACTTTCGAATAACTATATTCGATTACTCCTTTAGAATAACTATATTCGATTAACTCCTTTCGAATAACTATATTCGATAACTCCTTTCAATAACTATATTCGACAACTCCTTTCGAATAAACTATATTTGATTAACTCCTTTCGAATAAACTATATTCTATTTACTCTAATCGATTAACTTTATCAATTAACTCTATTTGATTAATTCTAATTCGATCAACTCTACTCAATTAACTCTATTCAATAACTCTAATCGATAACTCTAATTGATTAACTCTATTCGACTAACTCTAATCGATACCTCTAATTGATTAACTCTATTCGATTAACTCTATTCGATAACTCTAATTAATTAACTCTATTCGATTAACTCTAATCGATAACTTTAATTGATTAACTCTATTCATTTAACTCTAATCGATAACTCTAATTGATTAACTCTATTCGATTAACTCTAATCGATAACTCTAATTGATTAACTTTATTTAATTAACTCTAATCGATTACTCCTTTTGATTAACTCCATTCAATTAACTCTAATCGATTACTCCTTTTGATTAACTCCTTGTAACACCCCGTATGTTGAATAACTTGTTTTGATATAAATCAGGGCAGAATTAAATTTTAAAATCTGAATCAGGGGAAACGGGCTATGCCATTGCGTTCGTCGCGGAAAAATACGCGAAATAGAGTCCGAGTTTTCGAAAATCGGAGTCTGTATGACCCAGTTAAGGCCCGAAGAAGTTTTCAGAAAATTCAAAACAGATTTAAAATATTCAATATCCAGATTTCAGAAGAGGCGGGAGAATTCCCGCCAGAAAGAGGGAGTCGACACTAGGGTCGACATGGGTGTCGACCCCCCCCCAAGGGGTCGACCCATGTGTCGACCCAGGGGTCGACCCATGTGTCGACCCAGGGGTCGACCCATGTGTCGACCCAGGGGTCGACCCCCCCCCCCCTGTCGGCCAGTTTGGCCTGGGTGCAATCTGAAGGGGTTTGGGCTGTGTTTTGGGGCTTGTGACGAAATCTGACGGCTCTAACCTAATCTAGGGTTAATCTAAGGGCCTAAACTATATCCTAATTCTATAAATACACCCTAAGACTACCCTAATTCATACTAAAAATAGATACAGCGTCGTTATGCCGTCAAAATGCAACTTGAAGGTGCCTCTATCAAATTGTAGAAGAAGATAGCTTCTCAAATCAACTTCTAATCAACTCTAGCAACTTAATCTTCTTCATAGGAGTGCTAATGCAAGTTTGGTGAGTACTATAGCCTTAATGACCAATTGTTGAAATGATTATGATAGGATATAATGAGGTTATGGCTATGAATGTGGATCAATGCAAGTTATGTTATCATATGCTATGTGTTCATGATGTTAGTTATGCAAGTTTGATGTTATATGTTCATGATGCTAGTTATGCAAGTTGAGTGTAATCTATGTTATGTGTTCATGATGCTAGTGATGCAAATCACTATGATAAACATTGATCCATTATGACACCATGTTATGCAAGTTTGGTGTTTGATTATATGCAGGTTCATATATAACATGTTATACAAGTTTGGTGTTTGATTATATGCAAGTTCATATATAACATGTTATGCAAGTTAGGTGTTTGATTATATGCAAGTTTATATATAACATGTTATGCAAGTTTGGTGTTTGATTATATGCAAGTTCATATATAACATGTTATGCAAGTTTGGTGTTTGATTATATGCAAGTTCATATATGACATGTTATGCAAGTTTGGTGGTTCATTATATGCAAATCCATATATGACATGTTATGCAAGTTTGGTGGTTGATTATATGCAAGTAACATGTGCAAGTTTACACCTTTGTATTATATGCATACATATGCAAGTTAACCCCTTTGTATGTCATACATACATATGCAAGTTTACCCCTTTGTATGATATAAGTAACTTATGCAAGTTACCCTCTTTATGACATATGTGATTCATGCAAGTTTGGGTTGATTATTTATGCTAGTTGGGTTTGATTCTATGATCATATATGCAAGTTGGCACCTTTTTAAACCCATGATAATGCTAATGTTATGCTAAGTTGAACCCATTGTATTTGTGATGAATCTTCCCTTTTTAGTATGTCATGTTAGCGTATTACGTGGGGAACGATGGAGTTAATATTCATGTTAACAAAATTGTGTGAAGTTGGTATGATTATGCATACCATAAAGTGGATGGACATAATTGAGTCAATTATGTACATCGTTAAATTTGTAATTAATTAGGGATAATTAATACAAATTATGGGGGTGATTAATTAGGTGTAATTAATCGACTAAGACACGAGGTTGGACCCTTTTGTAGCATAAGACTGCCCGGACCCGACCGGCAAATCCAGCGGCTACAAATAGTTGGCCCAATGTAAGAGGTCTTAGGCAAGAACTAAATACGTGACAAGTGTAAAGACACGAGGTTAGACTCGGTTATGGCGTAAGGCTGCCCGAACCCGACCGGCAAATCCAGCTGCCATAAAAGATAGTCTAATGTGAGAGGTCTTTACAAAGGTTACGGTCTTAATCAATTAAGAAACACTTAACCATATTAGCATGTAGAGGGACATGAGGGGTTAAGTGGGTGCCTTGGGTGTCATGTGGAAAAATCTAGTGGTTGCCTTGGGTGGCAATAGAAAATACGATTAGAATACTTAACCAAAGTGAAACATGTAGATAAACATGATTAAAGGGTTAAGTAATTGCCTTGGGTGGCATGTGGAAATCAAGTAAGTGCCTTGGGTGGCATGTGGAAATCTAGTGGGTGCCTTGAGTGGCAATTGAAATATGATTAGATGACTTAACCAAACATTAAACATATAAGTGGACATGATTATTAAAAAGGGTTAAGTGGGATACACTAGAAGGGACAAGCTTAGGTGGGTAGCTTGTGGGGGCCCATTTCAACCAGTAACCCATATGTATCTTATTGGGCTCGACCCATGTCGAGGACGGGACACGCGTACTGGGCTTGACTATAAGAGGCCAAAACGGGTTAGCGGTGGCAACGCAAGTCCAACGGGTTTCATATGCGTGTGTGGGCCCGGGCTGGTAGGTAAGACGTTGTTGCATCGTGTAGGTATAAGCCGTGCACCGTTGGTTGTATCGGTTTGCAACTTTGGGGAGTGATACACCCCACTATGGGGCCAACACGGGTATCTACGTTAGGGAGCCGATCGCTTGGGGAGTAGTGGGTACACCTAGTGGAGATAGGGGCAGACGACACCTATGTAGTCAGCTTGGGGTACGCGAGACTACTATTAAAATTACTAAGTACACTTAGTGGGATCAAACTTTGAGTGTAGGAATTACCCTTGGGTGGGTAGATCTGGTGTGGTACATTGTAGGGATTACCCTTGGGTGGGTAGATCTGGTGTGGTGCAGTGTAGTATTTATCCTTGGGTGGATATATGCGTCTTTACCGTTATCTTAGTTCATCCTAAGTCTAGTTGGCTGCTTAGTGTAGTCATTTATCCCCAGTTGTACCGTTCCAGGTTTATATCATACCCTAATTACTTTAATGATTGTATTGTTGAGGTTATAGGACTCGCTCAGACTTATGTCTGACCCCGTTGTTTTTATCTTTTTCCCAACCCTCAGGTTCTCAGAGTGGGCCTAGTGCTAGTGGACTTTGATCAGATCGCTTTATCTGTCTTTTGGAGCTTGGACCATTGATGTAAAGCTCAGCTTATCTTTTCTTTTATGGCTATTAGTTTATGTAGTGGGATTATGTACTTTTGTTTTATCAAGGTGGATATTATGTACTTGACTCTAGTTTATGGTTTGGTGATGTAACCAAACATGTTTATCTTCTGCTGCAATGAAATGATGTTTTAAATTCTCAAGTATTACTTATATCTGTCTTGTTGTAATTTTTATGTTCTATATTCACTTAAGATACTCCACCGATGCTATGGCATTCCCTTAGTGAGTGACCGTAGCGGGTGTGGGGTGTTACACGTGGTATCATAACTGAAGGTTACCGGAACAGATAAAATTTTTAGAAAACTATTTTTCTAAAAACATTTTTGGAAGAAGTATTTTCAAAAACATGTCTTTTAAGAGAAAAGTTTTTGAAAGAAAAGAACATAATCCCCAAGAGCCATATATCCTTCCTTCGATTCTCCGTTTTGAATCTCTTCCTCTTTCTCTTTTTGAATTTCCCCTCCGCGTATAGATGTCTTTTTAAGATAAATAAGGACTTCCGTATGAAGGACGGAAGAACCACTTCAAGGGACTTAGACGTTTGTCGGGCTAAAAAGTTAGTCCAAGGAGGTGGAGGGCTTGTGGGTACCTTTAAGATGGACGAGGGAGGAAGGTTCAAATAGCTGTTAGGTAAATAAAGGACGAAACCTCATTGTGGTGGGAGCTCACGAAAGGAGAATGTGAAGGAGAAGGCTAGTTGTTTTGGAGAAATAGGACACCTTATTAGGATTGTCCAAAGAGGTAAGGACAAACTACAGGATCTTCTGGAGGGTAGAGGTATTCCCTCACGGCTGGTATACCTGATGGGGGTAGGACCGTCTAGGTTGAAATTTGGTTCTCTCGATCATCCTGTTCGAACTTTATTCGACTCTGGCGCATCGCATTCATTTATCTCATCATCATTAGTTGAGTCACTGCACTTAGACACCAGTTTAGTAGATGATCCCTTGGTTGTTTCAAACCCAATTGGGGGCTCCACTTATTTTCCATGATATGTTTGGGTTTGAAGATTTCCATACTTAGCGTTGAGTTTAGATGTGATGCTTTTGTTTTGGGCTTCACGGGCTATGGGTTGATTTTGGGCATGGACTGGTTATCCAGTAATGGTGCCGTTCTTGATTGTGAAAGGAGAGTTGTTAGGCTCATGACCCGCTTGGGTAACACTCTCGAGATCTCTTGTAATCCCATGGATTCTGTTATGCTAAGTTATCTTGAATCGCTTGACGCTTCGGTCGAGAGTTTGCGATCTGTTAGAGTGGTCCGGGAATACTCGGATGTGTTTGAGGAGGTGAAGGGCTTACCTCCGAAGCAGGAGATAGACTTCCGAATATATCTGGTGGACAATGCTAAACCAGTATCTTTTCTAGTGCGCCACATGGCTCCTCGTGAGAGGAGGGAACTCCATAAGCAAGTAGGGGAGTTGCTTGAGAAGGGGTTCATAAGACGAAGTATATCGGAGTGGGGTGCTCCAGTAGTTTTTGCCACGAAGGCGGATGGGTCCCTCAGACTTTGTGTAGACTATAGAGAACTCAACAAGCTCACAAAGAAGAATAGACACCCATTGCCGAGGATTGATGATCTCTTTGATCAGTTGGTTGGCGCCTCAGTGTTTTCGCAGTTGGACTTGGCCACGGGGTTTCATCAGTTGAGGGTGGCTGAGGATAGCATAGACAAGACTGCCTTTAGGACTCCGGATGGTTTCTATGAGTGGCTTGTGATGCCATTTGGTTTGATGAACGCCCCTGCATACTTTGTTGATTTGATGAGTAGGGTGTTCAGGGAGTACCTTAATAAGTTCGTGGTGGTCTTTGTGGATGACATCTTAGTCTTTTCTAAGAGTGAAGAAGAGCATGCCCTACATCTTAGGGAAGTGTTAGAGACTCTTCGAGTGCATAGCCTTAAGGCTAAATTCTCTAAACGTCACTTTTGGAGGAAGGAAGTGCGGTTCTTAGGGCACGAGGTCTCTAAGGAAGGGATAGTTGTGGATCCCGCAAAGGTAGTATCCATCCAAGATTGGAAGGTTCCGAAGAGTGCTACCGAGGTGAGGAGTTTCCTGGGGTTGGCTGGCTACTATAGGAAGTTTATCAAGGACTTCGCGAAGATATCAGCCCCATTAACTCGCTTGACAAAGAAGAATCTAGTCTTCGCATGGGATGTAGATTGTGATGATGTGTTCCAACGGTTAAAGAGAGCTTTAACCACAGCTCCAGTCTTAGTGTTGCCAGATGGGAGTAAGCCATTTGTTGTTTATACCGATGCTTGTGGGACAGGACTAGGCGCAGTCTTAATGCAAGAGGGAAGGGTAATAGCCTATGGGGGAAGGCAGTTGAGAAAGCATGAGAAAAATTACCCTACCCATGATTTAGAGTTGGCCGCTATTGTTTTTGCGCTTAAGACTTGGCTCCATTATCTTCTTGGAGAGAAGTTCGAATTGTTCACTGACCACAAATCATTAAAGTACTTGTTTTCTCAGAAGGATTTGAACTTGAGATAGCAAAGGTGGATGGAGTTCTTAGCATCCTATGATTTCGAGATAGCGTATACCCCTGGCAAGGGTAACGTGGTGGCAGACGCCTTAAGCAGAAAAAGGTTGTCCTTGAGTCCATTGTTCATGGAACGACGAAGCTTGGAATTTATATCGATGTTTGATTTCAGACCTTCCATTGACTTTATACCCGGTTTGCTAGCATCCTTAGAGGTCAGACCTACTCTTTTGGGACGGATTGGCGAGGCACAGCGGGATGACCCACAGTTGGTTGAGTTAGTAGAAAAGCTCATAAGGGGGGAGTCGTCCAGCCATTTGAGTAGGTATAGCCTAGACGATAGGGGGTGGTTGCGTAGAGACGGTAGACTTTGTGTACCGCAAGACGAGGGTTTGAGGAAGGCTATACTTGATGATGCGCATCGTTCGAAGATGACCATTCATCCCGGTGGGGACAAGATGTACCAAGATATGAAGTGAGTTTTCTTTTGGGCCGGTATGGAGAAAGATGTGGCCGAGTATGTCGCTAGATGCTTGGTGTGCCAACAAGTGAAAGCGGAGCAAAAGAAACCTGGTGGGTTGCTTCACCCATTGGAAGTTCCGCAATGGAATTGGGATAGCGTCTCGATGGATTTTATTGATGGGTTACCGAGATCGAGGAAGGGTAATACGGGAATTTGGATCGTGGTAGACAGACTTACTAAGAGCACCCATTTCATACCCATGAAGAGCAAGAGGACTGCTCCATGGCTAGCTTTAGTTTACCTTCGAGAGATAGTTCGATTGCATGGGGTACCTTCTAGCATAGTGAGTGATCGAGATCCTATCTTCACTAGCGAGTTTTGGAAAAGTTTGCTAGAGGCAGTAGGGACTCAGTTGTGTTTGAGCACTACATATCATCCTCAGACGGACGGCCAGACCGAGAAGGTGAATCGTGTTCTAGAAGACCTTTTGAGGCTATGTATCTTAGATTTTGGAGGTACATGGGAAGAGCATCTTCCATTGGTGGAGTTCGCGTATAATAACAGCTTTCAGTCTAGTATTGGTATGGCTCCTTTCGAAGCTCTTTATGGAAGGCCTTGTCGATCACCTACATGTTGGTGGGAATCTACGGATAAGATCTTGCTTGGGCCTGATATGGTTAGAGAGACTTCGGAAAAGATTGATTTGATTCGAAGAAGGATGAAAGCGGCACAAGACAGGCAGAAATCTTATGCGGATAAGAGGAGGACGGATCTGGAGTTTGATGTTGGGGACATGGTCTTTGTCAAAGTATCTCCATTACGGAATGTTGTTCGCTTTGGGTCCGTTGGGAAGTTAGCACCAAGATTTGTAGGACCGTTTCCTATTAAGGAAAGGATTGGACGGATGGCATATAGAGTGGATTTACCCGAGAGACTTAGTGGGGTACATGACGTATTCCATGTGTCACATTTGAGGAAGTGCCTACATGAGACCGCAGAGGTGGTAGAGCCGAGCTTGCTTAAAGAAGTGGAGGTAGAGCGTGATGCGACTATTCGACGAGCTCCTACCCGCATCCTTGGGTCAGAGATTAGGAAGTTGAGAAACAGAGAGGTTCGACTAGTCAAAGTGCAATGGGGAAAGGATGAGAGCAATGCTACTTGGGAGACAGAAGCGAAGATGCGTTCATTGTACCCATTCCATTTTGAGGGTATGTCTTTTAACTTCTCCTTTATCGTTTGTCTAGTACTTATCTTATCTTTAGTATGTCCTCTCATTAGTACCTTTGACCTTTAGATAGGGTAAACCTATGGTTGAAACATGTGTTTGAGACATGTTATGATTGATGGATGCGCGTGGATGCAAGTGTTTGTTAGTGGTTGCTCGTGGATGCATATACACACACTTTAGACACTAGATCGGCTCAGTCACTTCATATTGCATACTGCATATAATTGTGGGTAGGTAGCTATATTAATGGATGTATAATGGTTGTGTTGTCATGTGGATGATTCATTTTGGTGTATGGTTGTGCACACATGTAGTAATAGTATGTGTCGATAGGATTCTTTCGCATACATATTGGATGCATGGCACTATCATGGTTTGCATTAAGGAGGTCAACTGAATCAGTAGACCGCCTGATTTTGCATTAGACAGGAAACATATACACACACTTTTTGCATATGTTCATACAGCATTAGAAACTTTAAGGACAATGGATGCTAGTGTTTGATGGTTTGAGTAGATGGTTGTTTGGTTGGTATGATACGTTCTTCTTGACTTAGAGATTTCAGGGACGAAATCCTTTAAGTAGGGGAGAATGTAACACCCCGTATGTTGAATAACTTGTTTTGATATAAATCAGGGCATAATTAAATTTTAAAATCTGAATCAGGGGAAACGGGCTATGCCATTGCGTTCGTCTCGAAAAAATACGCGAAATAGAGTCCGAGTTTTCGAAAATCGGAGTCCGTATGACCCAGTTAAGGCCCAAAGAAGTTTTCAGAAAATTCAAAACAGATTTAAAATATTCAATATCCAGATTTCAGAAGAGGCGGGAGAATTCCCGCCAGACAGAGGGAGTCGACACTAGGGTCGACATGGGTGTCGACCCCCCCCCCCAAGGGGTCGACCCATGTGTCGACCCAGGGGTCGACCCCCCCTGTCGGCCAGTTTGTCCTGGGTGCAATCTGAAGGGGTTTGGGCTGTGTTTTGGGGCTTGTGACGAAATCTGACGGCTCTAAACTAATCTAGGGTTAATCTAAGGGCCTAAACTACATCCTAATTCTATAAATACACCCTAAGACTACCCTAATTCATACTAAAAATAGATACAACGTCGTTATGCCGTCAAAATGCAACTTGAAGGAGCCTCCATCAAATTGTAGAAGAAGATAGCTTCTCAAATCAACTTCTAATCAACTCTAGCAACTTAATCTTCTTCATAGGAGTGCTAATGCAAGTTTGGTGAGTACTATAGCCTTAATGACCAATTGTTGAAATGATTATGATAGGATATAATGAGGTTATGGCTATGAATGTGGATCAATGCAAGTTATGTTATCATATGCTATGTGTTCATGATGTTAGTTATGCAAGTTTGATGTTATATGTTCATGATGCAAGTTATGCAAGTTGAGTGTAATCTATGCTATGTGTTCATGATGCTAGTGATGCAAATCACTATGATAAACATTGATCCATTATGATACCATGTTATGCAAGTTTGGTGTTTGATTATATGCAAGTTCATATATAACATGTTATACAAGTTGGGTGTTTGATTATATGCAAGTTCATATATAACATGTTATGCAAGTTTGGTGTTTGATTATATGCAAGTTCATATATAACATGTTATGCAAGTTTGGTGTTTGATTATATGCAAGTTCATATATAACATGTAATGCAAGTTTGGTGTTTGATTATATGCAAGTTCATATATGACATGTTATGCAAGTTTGGTGGTTCATTATATGCAAATCCATATATGACATGTTATGCAAGTTTGGTGGTTGATTATATGCAAGTAACATGTGCAAGTTTACACCTTTGTATGATATGCATACATATGCAAGTTAACCCCTTTGTATGTCATACATACATATGCAAGTTTACCCCTTTGTATGATATAAGTAACTTGTGCAAGTTACCCTCTTTATGACATATGTAATTCATGCAAGTTTGGGTTGATTATTTATGCTAGTTGGGTTTGATTCTATGATCATATATGCAAGTTGGCACCTTTTTAAACCCATGATAATGCTAATGTTATGCTAAGTTGAACCCATTGTATTTGTGATGAATCTTCCCTTTTTAGTATGTCATGTTAGCGTATTACGTGGGGAACGATGGGGTTAATATTCATGTTAACAAAATTGTGTGAAGTTGGTATGATTATGCATACCATAAAGTGGATGGACATAATTGAGTCAATTATGTACATCGTTAAATTTGTAATTAATTAGGGATAATTAAAACAAATTATGGGGGTGATTAATTAGGGGTAATTAATCGACTAAGACACGAGGTTGGACCCTTTTGTAGCATAAGACTGCCCGGACCCGACCGGAAAATCCAGTGGCAACAAATGGTTGGCCCAATGTGAGAGGTCTTAGGCAAGAACTAAATATGTGACAAGTGTAAAGACACGAGGTTAGACTCGGTTATGGCGTAAGGCTGCCCGGACCCGACCGGCAAATCCAGCTGCCATAAAAGATAGTCTAATGTGAGAGGTCTTTACAAAGGTTACGGTCTTAATCAATTAAGAAACACTTAACCATATTAGCATGTAGAGGGACATGAGGGGTTAAGTGGGTGCCTTGGGTGGCATGTGGAAAAATCTAGTGGTTGCCTTGGGTGGCAATAGAAAATACGATTAGAATACTTAACCAAAGTGAAACATGTAAATAAACATGATTAAAGGGTTAAGTAAGTGCCTTGGATTGCATGTGGAAATCAAATAAGTGCCTTGGGTGGCATGTGGAAATCTAGTGGGTGCCTTGAGTGGCAATTGAAATATGATTAGACGACTTAACCAAACATTAAACATATAAGTGGACATGATTATTAAAAAGGGTTAAGTGGGATACACTAGAAGGGACAAGCTTAGGTGGGTAGCTTGTGGGGGCCCATTTCAACCAGTAACCCATATGTATCTTATTGGGCTCGACCCATGTCGAGGATGGGACACGCGTACTGGGCTTGACTATAAGAGGCCAAAACGGGTTAGCGGTGGCAACGCAAGTCCAACGGGTTTCATATGCGTGTGTGGGCCCGGGCTGGTAGGTAAGACGTTGTTGCATCGTGTAGGTATAAGCCGTGTACCGTTGGTTGTATCGGGTTGCCACTTTGGGGAGTGATACACCCCACTGTGGGGCCAGCACGGGTATCTACGTTAGGGAGCCGATCGCTTGGGGAGTAGTGGGTACACCTAGTGGAGATAGGGGCAGACGGCACCTATGTAGTCAGCTAGGGGTACACGAGACTACTATTAAGATTACTAAGTACACTTAGTGGGATCAATCTTTGAGTGTAGGAATTACCCTTGGGAGGGTAGATCTGGTGTGGTGCAGTGTAGGGATTACCCTTGGGTGGGTAGATCTGGTGTGGTGCAGTGTAGTATTTATCCTTGGGTGGATATATGTGTCTTTACCGTTATCTTAGTTCATCCTAAGTCTAGTTGGCTGCTTAGTGTAGTCATTTATCCCCAGTTTTACCGTACCAGGTTTATATCATACCCTAATTACTTTAATGATTGTATTTTTAGGGTTATAGGACTCGCTCAGACTTATGTCTGACCCCGTTGTTTTTATCTTTTTCCCAACCCTCAGGTTCTCAGAGTGGGCCTAGTCCTAGTGGACTTTGATCAGATCGCTTTATCTGTCTTTTGGAGCTTGGACCATTGATGTAAAGCTCAGCTTATCTTTTCTTTTATGGCTATTAGTTTATGTAGTGGGATTATGTACTTTTGTTTTATCAAGGTGGATATTATGTACTTGACTCTAGTTTATGGTTTGGTGATGTAACCAAACATGTTTATCTTCTGCTGCAATGAAATGATGTTTTAAATTCTCAAGTATTACTTATATTTGTCTTGTTGTAATTTTTCTGTTCTATATTCACTTAAGATACTCCACCGATGCTATGGCATTCCCTTAGTGAGTGACCGTAGCGGGTGTGGGGTGTTACACTCCTTTTCGAATAAGTAATATTCGATTCACTCTTCGTTCATATTTAGTTTCAAATATCGATGTTAAAATTGATTCTTACTTCTCTATATAAGTCCTGACTTGTATAAACCATTTATCCAATGATAAATATTTCACTTAATTTATAAAATATTATTTATAAATTAATTTGCTCCATTTATCTGTTAAAACAGATTTCTATTTACAATCTACTTTAAATCCATTTCATAGTTCTTTTATATCTCACCAATTTCCCTTTTACAAATTCTATTTATTTTCCAAATAATTCCTTTTATAATTCTATTTATTTTCCAAATACTTATTTCTTAATTATATTTGTTTAAAAAACAAATATCCCTTTTAAATTCTTATTTAACAAATAAATATTTCCTTTTCAATTCTATTTGTAAATGGTTTACAAATATTTCCTTTTCAATTATATTTGTAAATGGTTTACAAATATTTCCTTTTATATAAAATCATTTGATTTTATAAATATTTTCTTTTCGATATATACTTTGAAAATTCCCTTTATACTTTCCAGTATTTCTTATGGTATTTAAAATACCATATAACCATGATTAGTATAATCCAAACACACATAATCAACAATAGATTATATATCACATCAAATATCATAATATATGAAAAACAACATTTTAAATATTGAGGAATCCAGTTGGATCCCTCCAACCTGTTTTCCTGCATCCACAGATGTTAAACAGTACAATAACATCGATTTCATTTCGATATGAAATATTCTGATAAACAGAATCAACATTTGATTAACGATTTATATATATCGTTATCTATAATTTCAACCAATACATCAGTAATTCAACCAACCAATCAACACACAGTAATCAATTATCATTTATCATTACTAGATTATATTTAAAAAATATAAATTGATCAGAGTAAGTGAGATTTACTCACATTGGACGATCATCGTTAAATAACGATAACCATCGGTTGATTCAGACCGACAATTTATTTTGCTATAAATTGTAACGAGCTTCGATTCACTTCCATTCAATTCCAATGTGTAGCCACCGTCCATACGGTCCCAACGTGACTGACCATTGGAATTTCTGATACAGTATGTAATAGTTTTGGTTTATACAAGTTACTGCACTATTTAAATTAATTTAAATTCAATTTCCTTTAATGATTGGGCTTTAACCTTTCTCGGCCCATTACCTTTATAAAACCCAAAATCTCCTCCTTCTTCCCCGGCCGAACAAGCTTCAGGAAATCCTCCACCATAGCTGACGCTTTCATCCCTCACTGATCCACCATCAACCCACACATTTCCAAACCGAAATCACCATTTGTTTTCGCTCCTCGAGACCATCCTTCCCATCACCTTCATGTCGAACTCGACACCATCAGATACACCGCGACCCAAGACCTAAACCCACGCTGTATAGTAAAGACATCGACACATGGTGTGGAATCTTCCCAAAATTTCAAAACCCAATCTAATCACTACGACAAACTAAAAAACGATCTCCAAACCTCGAATCGAAGCTCCTGCATTCACCGATTCCAAGACCTAGGCTTTCACGATGCTTCGCTGGAAATTTACAGCGAACAAACAAATCGCCGAACCTCACTTGAGTCATACCAGATGATAGAGGACCTCACTCCGAATCCATACATATATATTATATGATTTATTGTTTTCTTCTTGAATTTTTTTTGATTTTAGGAGTGGGTTTTCTTCTGGTTGTAGAAAAACTGATGCCGGATTTGCGCTTGACTGAGGAATGGCTTTAGGTTTAGGAGAAAAAGGTAAATATATTTATAAGTAAATTTTAATTATTTTTATATTGATTATTATATCGAATTTTAAGCAATCGTTATATGTACATGTCTTTAAAAATTCATACGACCACATATAATACCCAAAAATCATGAAAATGGGCATGCAACTACATTTTGACATTACGGACGCAACAAAATTGGTTTCGTCGAATTCCGACTTCGTTTGCTCACACAGCGTTATTTTAACCATCAAAATACTGATTGTTTTTCACATCAAAATTCCGCACGGCCACACACTGACTTCAAAAATCACGAAAAATTGAAATCTAGTAATAATTTAATATTGCGGATCCAACAAAATTAATTTTGTCAAAAACAGAAGTCGTTGTAAAAATGACTATTTTTAAAGCTCTAAATAAACCAAATTTAAATATAAATACATTTAAAATTCAAATAAATATTAATAAATTAATATTATCATATATATTCACACTAGAATATCATATGGCTTCAATTGGATTTATAACTCGATATTCCAAAGTTCTCAGTTATATCGATATTCGATTTATATTTAAATCCCTTTTAAAATATAAATAAATCGTTGTAAATTATAAAGGAATTCCATAGTGACTTTTCTAAAATTTGATTTGGACATAAATCAAAATCTACACGACGAAATCCTATTTTTTCTCTTCCATTAGAAATATGTACTTCACCAGCTCTGAATGTTTCTTATTTCATAGAAATCCAACTTAAAACGGATTCTGTATATTCGTTTAAAGTTTGAATCGCCAAATTACGAACTGCAGTGCCCTTTCGAGCTCGATTGTAATTATAATATAATTATATGTTCAAATTGTCATTATTTAAATATATTCATTAATATAATTAAATTCTAAACTGAATTAGATATTTTGAATTGTCCAATTCACACGATATTGTAAATTCACTATTTCCGATTATTTCAGAATTAAATATATTATTCTATTATTTATATTAATTAAATATTCCATATAATTTAATTCAACGACCATTTAATTCTCTTAATCACTATTTAAATAATTAAATTAATTAATTATAATACCGTAGAAATACGGGACATTACATCTTCCTTCTATGTAAACACCAACCTATCAGTCCATTTTCTAATTTGAGAATTGTATCACTATTTTATGATATATTATGATTTCTCGATTGATAGTTTTTTGGAATTTGCAAAAAATTGATTTTTGTCTCTTGATTTGAATCAATAACCATAGTCCAAATCCATCGCAATTTTGTGCTCATTTTTTAAAATTTTATTTGAAAATAATTGGAATTCATATGTTTTAAAACTTTCTCCATTTTATAAAATTCATCGTAAATCCATCATTCTACAATGTGAAATTTACCAGTACTTTAATGAATATTATGATTTTTTTTTTATTGAATGAGATTTATGATGTACATTCTCTCTCTTGATCTGATTTTATATTTTTAGTCTATATTTCATCACTATTTTAATTTCTTTATCCTTTTGATGATAACATAAAAGGTAGAATGGTAAAGATTTTGATTAATGAGTGAATATTTCATAAATATTTTTTTAATATTCGGAATTCAATTATTAATCTTCTTCACTCATATGCACATATATATGGGGAGTTCTGTTGTAGGGGGAGCATACATATAGGGTAGTTCTACACTTCACTGTCAAAAACATTCATTGTGTTCAAAATCTTATTATATGTTTGTCATCAAAAAAGGGGGAGATTTTTGTATAAAACAATATGACTTTTGTTTGATGATAACAAACATATATATTATATTATAATTGTGTTTGCAATTGTACTATTCTATACTACACCACATAGAGAAATATATATTTATTTTGAATGAGATGCTATTGCACATAATTTAAATACTCAAACAGTGTTTTATTCAAAATTAATATTTTATTTCAGCATTTAAATAGTACAAACTTCCAAGTCCATTATTGTACATCTCACTGATACAATACATTCAAATTCCACTATTACATTCTTCTCTCACTGCAACACTTAGGGTTTACTCAGTTTACGCGTACAGACTCATATACTTAGTAACTCATATATACTTTCATATACAGACTCCGTTGCATACTCTGACACACACATACTGACTCACTTGTCTTTAATCTGCCTCATTGTCAGTCAATTCACCTGCATTATTATCACAGAAACACACATAGTAAACTGGAACAAAATTGATTTACATTCTAGCAGATATAAATATATTTTAAATTTTATTTACCGTAGAATTTTGGTGTGTTTCTCATCATATTTCTTGACGTGGTTTGATATGTATATACATATGTTTTTGTGTAGACTACTTGTGATATTCTCACAGTGATTCACTGTAATACCACAAGGTAGACTGTATCTCTAGTGCTCACAAATCAGCCTGTAATAACCAGGAAATCCGAGCTAATTTAAATTTTTTATTTTGGCAATTTTAGTGAATTTTGATTATTTAAAATGAATTATTTTAAATAAAAATGACAAAGAATTTATTTTGACTAGATTAGAACATATATATTTTTATATAGCTTGATGTTAGAATATAATATTTATTTATATATATAAAAGGAATTGAAAATGGCGCGATAGTTCGATTTCAAATTTCAAATGGATGTACAGGATTCAAAATAAACCGGATTTTAGTGAAACCAAAAATATTAGAATCTAATTGAGAATATCTTTCCAATGAATCTGAAAAATTGAAATTTCATTGCGGGAATCAAAAATTACATCCATTTGAAAATTCAGAATAGTCGCTATGGAATTTTGGCCCTTAAAAATGGAAATTTTGCAAATGACCTCGGATTTCGACGAAACCACTTTTGTTGGATCTGTGATGTCAAGTTATGGCTAGGTTTCAAAATTCGTAATTTTTCGAATCAATATGTGAGCGTGGCAAAGGAAAACGCATTTGACCAGTTTCAGTTGATTTTAATCGACTGGAAAATGGCCATTTTTCAAACGGTCTCGGAATTTGACGAAACTAGTTTTATTAGGACTGTAGCGTCCGTACGAAGCTAGAAAATATTTTTTTGGAATTTATAGAGTCAGTATATGGCCCCAGTAAATTGAAATGTGCGTTCAAATTCAATATATAGAGTTATATTTTGATTTTGACGTAAACTGATCGAAACATTCGAATCAGCCGGCGAAACATATCCCATTATGTTCGGAATGGGGGTAATTAGCTATGGACGACACACGGTGGGTCTCGTTTGGAGGTTGAAATAAAAAGTTGCTTTTAGGAAATTTTAAAATAATAAAATATATATTATTTATATCAAACCCCCCTCTAATTTCTCCTTCCCCCGTTCAATAGATCAGAAAGAAAAAAAAGAAAAAAACCTAATCGATCGAACCGCAGCCCCCTATACCTCTGCCGTCGCCGTTCGACGCCCCCCACCCCCTCAAGACCTCCGATCGCCTGCTCCTCCGTTCTCCCCTTCCGCTCCACCTCCTCATCTAATCAATCGACGATTTCCCCATAACCCCTTTCTCCGTTCAAACCCTCCACTGCCAGTCAGAGGGGACCGCCGCCGCCGATCTGGAGAGCCTCCCCCGCGCCATGACTACTCCGGCGACGCCATCCTCCTCTCATTCCCAATGGAAACAGTGAGTTTTTCGAATAATTAGCTTAATTGAGTTAGTAATTAAACAGTTGTTTTAAACTCAGATTTTAAATAGGAATAAAAGTGTTTTAAAATCAAATTTTTTATGTGAAAGAAAGTTGTTTTAAACTCAGATTTTAAATAGAAATAAAATTGTTTCAAAATCAAATTTTTTATAGAAAAAGAAATATGATTTCCTAGTTTCTAATAATAAAAATATACGATTTTTATATTCTATAGTTAGTAAAAAAATTGATCTTTATAGATGTAGAGAAATAAAAATCTGATTTTTATTGTATATGTTGAAATAAAAATGTGAATTTATAATGATGAAATAAAAATTCGATCTTTATATTAGTAGTAGATATAAAAATATAATTTTTATATAGGAAGGAGCATTATAAAAATATATTCTTTATGGGAACAAGAGCGATATAAAAATATAATTTTTATGTAGAGAATAGTGTGATAAAAATATAATCTTATTATATGAATACCATAGTAAAAATAGAATTTTTATCTATATAGTAGCGGAGTAAAAATAGATTTTTTATCTACATAGTAGCGGTGTAAAAATAGATTTTTTATCTATATAGTAGCAGTGTAAAAATAGAATTTTTATCTACATAGTAGTGGTATAAAAATAGAATTTTTAACTATGTAATAGCCGTGTAAAAATGTGATTTTTATATATGTAGTGGCTACGGACGATGAAATTGACGAAAGACGAGCACGACGAAGATTTCTACATGAGAAGAGTCATCGCGTTTGGTTTAACTAGTCGGTGAGAACTCCTCACCTTTAATTTAAATTTCTGGTTAAAAATATATACTAGGATGCAGACGGTTTTTAGTAGCACCCGACACTCGTCGTCCACAGACCATGGACGGCTTTTATGCTTGTTTGTTTGATTTTGATGCGTAGTTGATTGTGTGATGTGATGTGAAATGAAATAAAATATTTATATAGTTAAAAAATATTTTATAGTTGAAAATATAATTTTTAGCGTGAATGTGAATAAATAAATATAAACAAATCGAACGACTTGTTTATATACACACATTTGACTGATATTGATTGGGACGATAAATTTTACACATTGCCCAACTGCACAAATAAAATCTGTGTTTGATTGTTTGAAACCCCACACGGGTATTGGGATGATATATGTCATACACTAATCCCAATAATTAATTGTATGTCAATCGATTAATGGACAGACTGTTATGAGCGTTAAATATTTATATTTGATGCTTATACAGTGTAGAATGCACTTTGGATGATGGTTGATTATTCATCGTTGTTATTATATACATGTGTTGTAGAAAATCCATATCATACATTATATGGTAATTGATTGGGCCTCATTCCAGTTTTGAAAAAGAAATATTTGAAAAGAAATATTTGAAGAGAAATATTTGAATAAAATATTCGAGAAGAAATATTTGAAACAAAATATTTGAATAGAATATTTAAAATAGAAATATATAAAGTCGTGTTGATTAGATATGCGCTATTTTGACGCGAACGATAATTATATTGATTATATTCGTTTTTATAATGAATATTGAAAAGTGATTTCAAAATCGAATATTTTGAAATGAAATTCGAATTAAATTAAATTGAAATGAATTAGAATTTAAATTGAATTGAAACGAATTAGAATTCGAATTGAAAATAAAATGAATTCGAATCAAGTTGAAATTGAATAGAAATGAATTCGAATTGAAATTGAATTGAAAACGAACTGAAATTGAATTAAAAATCGATTTGAATTGAAATCAATTTGAAATGAATTTAAAATGAATTTATAAGGAAAAATTCAATTTTGATTTGAATTTGAAATGAAGTAGAAATCGTTTTGAAAACGAATTTTAAAACGATTTATAAAATACGTTTTTAAAAGGAAATCGACGAAATATATATAATATATATAATGGCCGAAATAGAACGCGCCGCGGTAGTTCGTGAATTTCGACCATTGACTTCGAACGGACATTACGGGAGATCCGACCGTCGAATCCTCTTAAAACCGAAACCATTGGGTTCGTATCAAAAACGGCTTTCTAATGAATTTTAGAGATTTGAAATCTAACGGTTGGATTTGGAATTGTGTCCAAATCAAATTTGGAAAAGGTCGCTGTAAGTGCAGTTCGATGGCCATTGATGGAAATCGACTGTACGGGCCATGATAAAATTATTAAAAATAGTAATAATTTGTGTTAAATCATAAGAAATGATTTGTGAAGAATCAAGATGAAAAACTCCATATTTGAAAAGGTAAAAATAGATTTTTATCGAAATGAACTAGTTTTGAACTAGAATTATAATTCATTCATTTTTTTGAAATAAATAAAGTGAATTTAAAATGGTTTTGAAATATAACCAGAATTTCCAATATATAAAGTGGAAATGGATTTGAATCGAAATTTTCTTTGGAATATTTCGATGCTGGATTTCGTGATGATACAGATATTATTATAGGAATTTGAAAGATATATTAATATCGTTATTTCCAATACGATATTTGTTGGTCGTAGAATTTGATATTTAATATAAGCCGATATATTTTCTATTCATAGCCTTGTATTTAATATCAAATGTGATTTGGGTTTGTCGTGAATGGGGTCTTCATTAAAACTGTTCTTAAGCCCAGTTGAGAAAAAGATTAAATCTTTTTATTTAGATTTAATGAAGTGTACCAATTAAATCATATTTAATTGGAATTGAATTGGTACTGATTTTTGGGTTTATGTGAACAGTGTTTTAAATAACACTTGTTCTTTAATCCGATAATTAATGGAATGTGATTTTGGGTTGTCGTGAACGGTATCTTTAATAATACTATTCTTAGACCCAAAGGAGTTAAGAAAATCAGAAACTAGCTGGAGATTAGTTAAGTTGAATGGTTTCTGGGGTATTGGTCTGATGTTGGTTTCAGCCTTCGGGGTTAGTACTTAGGGAATTGCTCACTTGCTAATTTACGGTTAGGGACTGATTGAAATGTGATGTGATTTTGGGGTTTATCGTGAACCGTGTTTTAAATGACACTGATTCTTTAACCCAGCCAAAGATTAAAACTAAGTGGAGTTTTAATGAATCTTTAATTAGATTGAAAATATCGAGAATGGAGTATCATGAGTTTTACTCCAGACGGTAGTTAAATCTTTAATTAGATTTGAACGTGAAATGGTAATTTAATTTACCGATAACACCGTGGTGTTAGATATGAAGTATGACCAGTTTTACTTCATGGGATAAATAGGTTGGGATTGGGAAATAAAATAAATAATTTCTTCGGTGTGGTTCGCTAATCTCGACTAGTTTGAAGTGATATTCAAAGGAAGATTAAAGAATAAATTTAAAAGGATTTATCTTTGATAAAATTAATGGGAACCTTTTCCCTAAGAATGTGAAATTTAGAAACTAACTGTAGGTTAGCTAAGCAGAACGGTTTCCTAGGTATTGATCTGATGTTGGTTTCGGCCTTCAGGGTTAATATTTGGGGAATTATTCTCTTGTTAATTTACGATTAGTGACTGATGAATTGGAATGAGGCGTATGTTGTGTTTGTGTAACACTTGTTTATTATATACGCAAGTTATTCAGAAAGACCGGGTTTATCCCATTCTAAATAACTGATTCGACGATGAGTCGAAGATGAAGACGGTGGTTGAAGACCGAAGGTCTTCACGTCGTTTGGATAATTACTAATGATCTTGATTGGGCCGTACACCCAAGAGGAGGGAATCAGTTAGTGGTCGTCCAAACGTACTTGGAGATCGATGGATAAGCGGGGTACAAGGTGCCTCCGGTTTCGTTCAGACCCAGAATGGACTTGTAAATGGACTGTGTGTCTGACATCGGATTTCATTCTGTGTGAATGATATCGGTTGCATAGAGTGGTTTGCCTGTGTGGCATGCTAAGATGCAAATGTTCAAGGCTTCTGTTGAAAAGCACAGTCTTGTGGTTGATGATCAAAGCACCGCCTGTGTGGCATAGCTTTGTGTAGCGCTGATTCGCGATCCTCACACCCCGGTACTGAACCAGAAACGGGAGAAGACCTCAGGGAGGGCATGCGTTTCCTTCTAGTTAGAAGTGGCGTCAGTGGTTTTACATGCCCTAATGAGTTTGACTTATGTGGTTGTTGCAGTTGCGAGGCGCCTCGGTTAGATCAGATGATCCGGGTCCGATGGATTCATTCGTTGGCTCATTTACGCCCCAAAGTGCGGGGAAATGCAGTGTTCAGGCATTTTAATCCACATCGGTGGACCGGCCCAGACGATCCAAAGGCTTGACTTAGTACTTTCCTAAGACATGGGCTAGAGCGTCTCGAATCAGTGAGGACTATCTTTTGCCTTGATTCGCAGATGGAAATCCAATTTCCAAATACGTGACTTTGCGGTTTTATTTGTAGAGCCTAGTATGGTGACATAGTGGGATGGGGCACTTATGTCGTCTATGATTGATACTTATGATTTGAAGTTGTTTTATACACTATGCACTTATAATAGTATCAAATGATTTGTTTTAAACGTATCAAGCATTCTTGACTATTATAAGGTAAAAACACTATCCTCCGGCTTGCGTTGCATTGTGTGATGGGACCTGGGTCTTATAATAGCTTCATTTTTCTTTATTTAGCATTGCGATGTTTGTTTTATGCACTGGTATTCTTGGGAGGAAATCCGTTCCGTGTTATATGGCATGGTCCCTTGATTTACCTAACTTTAAAATAAAGATTAATAACTGTTTTAGTTCTCACACTAGTCACATGACTGACCTGGAGTTTATTGTTTTAACCTAAACTCTAGGTGCCCTTACTTTGACACGGGCAGCTATAGTTTTGGTTTTGCAGATTTATATTCACTGGATCCTGGTTTACAGCTGGAACGATACTCGGAAAGCTCTGTATCCGTGTATTATTTCTAGTTGTGTTTTGTATTATTTTCCACTGCGATGTATTTAAATGTAATTTAAATCTCTGATATTTTCTCTGTATATTTATTCATACTCTGTATATTTTTGTATTCTGATGGAATTGTTGTAGTTAACAATGAAATGTTCTTCTGTCTGCATTCTGATTCGTCTTGTCCTCAACGTAGTTCGTTCTTTCTCTTCTCTTCGGAGACCGAGGAAGTTCGGTTCGCTTCACAGCCCCTACACATCTATACTGTTTTGCTGATCAGAACCAACATTTAAAATTTTCTTATTCTCCACAACTCAGATATAGTGGTCTATTGATAGAAAATTCATGTATACCATTCAAATAGATCACATATATAAATTACACATGCACGATACATGTATACACATATATGTTTATGTATATATACTTATATTTATTATGTGCAAGAGCCATATGGTCAAACATTAGTAAGTGCACATGAACCAAGAAATTTAGTGCATGTGAAAAAGGAAATCCAAGCATACACAAATATATATATACACACACACACATTTGTGCGTGCACACACACACACACACACACACACAGACACACACACACATATATATATATATATACATATATATAGCAAAGCTCATATCAGTGTTGGTGCATGAACAAAAATAGAAAAGCCCAAGTTTATGTGCAACAAGCACAAAAATGCTTAAGTGCATATTTCATGATTTAAGCAACATAACAGCGTAAAAACTCATGTACAAAAGTGCAACAAGAAATGCAATGTTATACAATGGTGATGCATGACAAGGTTGCATATACACATGACATTGAATATCACATGGGATTAAATGTCATCTTGAGCTCATAGCAGGTCATAAGAAAAGCAAGCCAGGCAGCATGCAAAAGTCATGGCAATGCATTGCTGCACATGACTTAAGTTCAGGATAAATTAAAGAGGCATACACAAGCCAGTTTATGCATACATGTGGACCAGAGCTCAAGTAAACTTTGGCAATACAGTATGGAAATTAGGTAAATGAACAAGAGCAACTCAGTGCATAATATTCTCAACTAATGTACAAAGGTGGAAATGGCAAATGCAAATGTCAAGTTTCATCATGGTTCAAGATGCATGCACATATTTTTCATTTACAAGCACACATGTTTAAAAATATGCATGCACACAAAGTAGTGATCGATGCAGAAAATGGTTCAGGAAGATTAAAGCATGCACTAGACAGCAAAGCCAACAAATTGGTCATGGCAGCAAATCAAACACAAGTCAGCAAGCTCACGAAGCATGCTCATGGACCAAAACAGGTTCAGCTCAAGAGTGAAAATCAACACAAAATGCACAAGCTATAGTATTAGTTTCAGGGAGCAACATGAACAAGGACAAGAACAAAACAAGTGCAAAAACAAACAAATGCAGGGAAGTTACATATACATGTCAGTGTACTGTAGCATTACATAAAGCCAAGAGATTTCAAGTATGAAGCATTTCAGCATGCACAAAGACATGGCACAAATAAGCCAGCATGGAACAACATGCCTAAAAGTATGTGCATATACAAACAGTGATACAGCAAGCTCGAACAAAATCCTAGACGAGTGCATATGTGTTACAAACACACACACACACACACACACACACACACACACACACACATATATATATATATATATATATATATATATATATGTGTGTGTGTGTGTGTGTTTGTGTTTGTGTGTGTTTATATATATGGGAGCATCATGAATGAGTAGCATATATGGCAGGTATGACGCAGTAGTTTTAAAGAATGGTTGCATAAGAAAAAGGTTTTTTTTTTCAAAATTCACTGGGTAAAATACTGGAAGGAAATAAATTTACATTGTTGGTAAGGGTTAATTTTGGCAGTTGGATTTTGGAAATCAGTTCTCCAAATTCACAAGGGAAAAGAACACAACCAGATACATCTAAGAAATAATTTCGCAAGAACATTGAATTGTTTCAAAAAGCATCGAATTAAGTCCTCTAGAAAAATGACAATGCATGCAAGAAAATAGGAAAGAATTTAATCTGCATTCTTGGCGAATGCAATATTCAGCAAGAAGTTAATTCAATCATTTCCTAAAAATCACATTGGTATATACGGCAAGAAATTCATGAAGGAACTATGTCAATTTATCAAATATACAAAGCTATGGAAAGCAAGCTTCAATCACGCCTGTAATCAACACAAATCATACCAAATTAACACGCAACAAAATCAAGTATTTATGGGTTTGTAAACCCTATTTATACAATGTCATCAAAGGAAATGAACGTGTTGAAACAACAAGCAAACAAGATAGAAACAGATTTCAGAATACTCACAATTCATTAGTGTTTCGATCGCAAGCACAATCCCATTTAAGTTTGGGTCGGTCGTCAAAGAAGAAAAGGAGGAAGCTGATTTATTTAAGTTTCAAAGAAATAAAAGAGGGCCGACCATTTATTTTTACATGGGGGTTTTGTTTTATTTTTTATTTATTAGTTGCTTCATTTTTTTATTCGAAAAAAAGTTTTATCTAAACTAGGGTTTATGAGTACAAGTTTGTAATTAGGGGAAAATCTAATATTGAGGATGAAGATCAGTGCAAGGTTTTGAGAGTAGGATTAGAACAGTTGATAGCGGGTATCGTGAGTTCTCAAGGATTTTGTAAGTGTAGAGATTGTTTTGATTGCAGTAAAAACCTTGGGAATGCAGCAGTTGGCACGGTTTGCCAAAACTGGGTAAAATATGTGTCATTTATTTTCTGCATTCATTTTTTCTACTGCAATCGGTGCTGTGATAATCTTAGTAACTTGTAAAACTCCAATAAACTCTATTCATCCCCCTCTAGGGTTAATCTTGATCCTACATAAAGAAAAGATAACTGGGCAACAACTCGACATACTCAAAACGTTGAATTTGTCCAACTATGGTAAGAGAATGAAGCCCTCTAATGAGAGCTTCAGCGCAATTACGAAAAGAGTTGGGAAGTGAGGGTCTCCTTGTCGTAGACCCCTTCCCGAAGGGAAAAAAACTTTTATCGCTCCTTTGATAAGGACCGAAAACCAGAACCCCAAAATTAGGCGCCAAACCATATCAACAAAAGCCTCTAGAAACCCGAAAGACTAAATCACCTGAATGATGAAGAACTATGACATACGATTATAAGCTTTAGCCATGTCAAGCTTAATCAACACATTTGAACCTTTGGTCCTCCGAGCAATCTATGAGATTAGCTCTTTGGTAAGAAGGACATTATTTATGATCATACGGCCTTTGACAAAGCCTGCCTGAGTGGAGATAAAACGATCGAGAATGGTAGAGAGCTTAGTAACCAAGATTTTGGAAATAAGCTGACCTTATTCAAAAAGTTACAGAGACTAGTTGGATGAAAAAGAGAGAAGATCGAGGACTCTCACACTTCGAAATAAGCAAAGATTGATTGACATTTAACTCTTTGGAAGCGAGGCGCCAGAAAAGAAAGAACAAACTGCGAGAGAGAAGTCCTAACAAATTATCTCCTAAGCACTCTGATAAAAATCATTATTAAATCCATCGAGTCCACTCCCACTTTCTTGGCTAAGCGAGAAAACACACGAGTGGATCTATTCCAACTAAGGAGGCAGCATAAAGGAGAAGCCTCCGTAGGAAGAACTAAGGAAGGAATAAAGTCCAGGAGGGCGAGATCAAACAGAATGATAGAAGGACTACCCAAAAAAGACTGGAAATGAGAAAAGATCATCTTGCCTACGTCAAAAGGAGTCGACACCTCGCTTCCATCGGGATGATAGATCTGGTGAATAACGAGGATATTTTCTTCTTTCCTATGGAAGCTTGGAAGAATTTAGAATAGGAGTCACCATCGACAATCCACTTCATCCTAGCTTTTGCCACAGGAAATCATTTTCAAGGCTCAATTCTGAATTAAAGGCGAGTTAGGCTTGGACCCGTTGTGCCTTCAGAAGAGAAGAGGGATCAGCATCATACGAAACTTCGGCCAGAATAAGAGCCTCTTTTGCCAAGCGAACTCGGCCAAAGATATTCTTGAAGACCTGAGAGTTCCAGGTCTTAAGAACACATTTGAGGCTATTAAGCTTGATAGAGAAAGCCGCTAAACGGCAGCCCAAAGACGGAAGAATCTAGGGTTCCTTCACCACTGGGATAAAAGAATGGTGGGACTTCTATATGGATTGATAACGAAACGATGAGGGACCAGATAGGGAAAAAAGAGAACCTCTCAAGATCATAAGAGCATGATCCGAAAGTGAAAATGCTCCAGTGAGAAAGCGAAGGGAAACCCAAACCAACCCTCCGATCCAAAAGCCCGTTCAAGACGAGTTAGGATCCTCCCAGGTCCTTCTTGATTGCTACACTATGTAAAAGCCGAACCAATGAAGGAGACTTCAGATATGCTTGAATGGAATATGAAAGAGTTAAAATCCCCGACCATAGCATGATTGATAGAGGATCCCCTTCTTTTCTCTAGTAGGCGAGACACTACATTGAAATCGCCCCCTATAACAGAGGCCCCAGTTGCCAATCATTGGGAGAGATAACATTTCTTACCAAAAAAGTATGCACTCGGGCGATCGCATCTAGTGTATACGTTAGAAAAAGGGAAAGAAGAGGGGAAAAAAAGGAAAATGATCACTCGACCGAAATGAGCTGGGACGAGTCGAAGACGGTTCAGATAGTGACATCTTTCGCCCCCAGAATCCAAATTTTTTTGGATTCATTGGAGATACCACCTTCGAAGTTAAGCCGAAGAACAATGTTAGAGAACACTTTTGTTGCTATAAAAGGTTCCTGAAGAGCCACTAAGGAAACAGAGTGCTACCTTATGATGTGCTTCAAGCTCGAGAAAGAGGCATCATTCCCGATTCCACGAATATATCAAAACAAAAATTTTTCCATCAAAACAAAAGAGAACCCAAGAAAACTAATCAGTACTGGACGAGGACAACCATAAAAACACCGAACAAGATAAGATACAACATATGTTGAGCAGATCGAATGACCTACTCAACCGCTGCGATGAATAATAAAAGAATAATAAATAAACAATGCATTCTTTTTTGATTTATTCATAAGTATTTTTATTTTATTATTGGAGCAAATTTTTCTTTATAAGAAAATTAGTTTTTTATCCAAAAAGTTACCTGAAAATATTTTATAATTCCACTATTATTTTACATTTTTAATATTTAAACTGTATCAAAATATTTGAATTTTTATATGGAAAATGCTTTGCCTAACTTCAATGTTTTAGTTGTATATTCATATTTGTCAAAATAACCAACCAAAATTGTTTCAAGAAATGACTACACCAAAAATGCTATTTCGTAATAGCTTAAGGTCGTTGCAAATTGATTTAGCAATGGCTCTAAGCCGTTGCAAAAGTGGGAGTTGCAAATATTTAGCAATGACTCAAATCGTTCTAAATCTATATTCTGCAACGGCCTAGCGTCGTTACAAATTCACAGTTTGCAACGGACTTCATCCATTGCAGAATACAGCTTTAGCAATGGCTTTGAGCCACTGCTAATTTGTATAATTTCATAAAATAATCAACTAGTTTTTAGCGCTCCTTTTGCACGTCATACTCTTTAACTTTGCAGAACATAATATCACAAAAGAAATATCGATAAACTAAATATTTCCAACATAAAAACCAAACTTTCAAAGTTCAACAATATATACTGTAACATTAAAGTTCTTACAGGTTACAGCAACAAACATAATATTATTGTGCATTACAATGTTCAATAGCAGTAGTCATAATAATATTACAGTATTATAGTGCATTTCAGCTTCACCAAAATAATAATATAAATGCCGAAATGTCACACTCTATTTAGAAATATATATTGTTCTCCAAGCTTTGAACCGAAGAGCATCCACTCCAAGCTTAAAATCTATTATATTTTGCATATTTCAATAACTGACATATTTTGCACATTTCAGTATATGTTAATAGCAGATGGTTGTTTGAAGACTAGAATAGTATCACACTGGCTTCATCAGTAAGCTACTTTTCGGATACTTATTCTAACAGGACTTTCCCTTTTGACTGGTTTCTGTATTTTTTCTGAAATCTATGCTATAAAAAAGACAACAAAATATGTGTCAGTTCATGAGTATATTGTTTACCAATATAAGGAGCTTAGTTTTTGTACAATTAAAGAAGAGGCGTTGTGAAATCAAACTTCCATGTTTGATTTCTTGTTTTAAGGCTCTTTGGTGCATCGGTTTTCACATTAACGTTTACTCTTAATATAAAGAATGCATGTAAACATCAATATTGACTACTTAATATTAGTTCATTTAGCATATTATTTATTTTCGTATATTGAACACTAAAATGAATTTATAATGGTTTTTTTCCTCTTTAGATTTATTAGTTGTTAACTAATTGAAGAATATTTTATTGATATCCTATATCCGTCTATATACGTGGATATGAATATTCAATGTCCAAAATGATTTATATACAGATCCAACCTAACATTATTCGATTTTTTATCATAGATTAGAACCTCAGTATAATAATATGCTTTATTATTTTAAGGTATTGGAATCTCATTACCTATTCAAACAAACCTATGTATCATTTTGTCAAATTAAAGACGCAAAGATCCATCTGTACCTACTGTGTAGTGTTGATATTTGAATATAATTTTATATGCATTGAAAGTAAACAAATACATTTGAATTAATACTTCTACCCTACCATCTACATTAAAATAAAAATTAAAAAACAAAGGCAATCTCGATTTCAAAGTTTGAACACGAAAACCATTTCTAAGAACAATTACGTCACTGCCAATGACCAAAAATACTTGTTTGATGTCCGTTGAGTGCTAGTGTTTAAAATTTAACAACAACCTCACCAATCATTTCTGGCCGTCATGCATCTCTTATGTGATCTCAAACTCAGTTTTCATTTGCATTTCTCCTGTTGATCGCAGAATCATGAAAGTGTTTGTGCCTAGTCTTTAGCATAGGGCCATTTCTCCTTCCAGCTCCGTTAATTATTGTTTAGAACCACATACACATATTCTCTGTGGTTTTAGCTTCTTCTCTTTCCATCATAAATGGTTGTATGCATTAGTTCTTATCTTGTTATTTCCCTTTCAATTTTTATGGATCATATAGACACACATGTGTGTTTTGTGTACGCATATATATGTAAATAGTCACATGTGTATACGTAACTATACAATCCATTTAAACTTACGTTCACAAATTAGAGAATAAAATATTATCGCTAAACACCTTATAGTCAAATCGTTAAATAAATCACAAGGCGTTAATGTACAAATATTTATCTATACAACTCAATGCTAAATAAAAAGAACAAACTTGCTCATAAAATGGTTGAGCAAAATCAATACAATCGGTCAGACGATAATGACCAACAATAAATGACAATCAATAAATAACAGAATGTTTATCAATACTAATCAACTATATTAAAGAATTGATATAGACTGTAGTTTTTATTATTGCAGAATGAAATGATAAGTGTACAGATGGTTCAAATATATACAATCATATATGGGCTTTAGTGCAGCCCATATTTATGTGTGCATTGGTCCGGAGAATAAATGGTTAGACCAACGCATCATTTATACAACATAAAGTAGTGTAACGTAGTAGCCGCATTTTGTATACTCTAATATGCCCCCCTCAAACCTTGCGACTTGGCGAGTTCCTTGAAATTTCTTGAGTAATCCGCTTTAAACTTCTTCTCTAATGAAGGATCTGAATTTCCATAGTCATTTCTTTGATGATTTCTACTATCTTTAGCATTGTTTTAAGTACATATGTTGTTGGTGGCTCTCTTTCTTCTGCCCTACTGAGGATCTGAGATTTTGTGGTCTTTTGGACTCAAATTTGTTTTTGATTCTTCATTCTTGTTGCCGGAGTTAGATTTAAGCACAGATTCACAAATGCTTAGGTTTTCTTTGTGCTTTATGAAGCTCGGCTTGGATAGTGGCTTTGTCAGAACATCTGCAACTTGGTAAGTGGAACGCATGCGGTTAATCAAAATTTTCCCTTTCATGACATGTTCTCGAATAAAGTAAATTTCAAATTCCATATGTTTTGTACTTGAATGTAGAATAGGATTTGCAGTGATAGCTATAACACTTAAGTTGTCACACTAAATTATAGCTTTTCCACCGATTTCAATTTTTAGTTTACTTAGTAGAGATTGAATCCACATTAGTTCAGCTGTTATGCTTCTGTAACACCCCACGTCCATTAATGTCACTCACAAAGGGAATGCATTAACTTCCATGGAGGTTATAAGTGAATATAGAACAGAAAAATTACAACAAGACAGATAATAAATAGTACTTGGAAATCTAAAACTTCATTTTATTGCAGCGTAAATTAAACATGTTTGTTACATCATAAAACCATAGATCATAACCAAGTACAATATCCATCTTCATAAAAACAAAATACATAATCCCATTACATATATAGCCATTAAAAAGATAACAAGATGGACTTTACTTCAACAATCCAAGCTTTCCAAAGAGAGATGAAGCAATTCAATCAAACTCCACTAGAGCTGGGCCCAACCTGAGGACCTGGAGGGGGGAAAAAGGACAGAAATAGAGGGGGTCAGACATAAAGTCTGGCGAGTATGATAATTCTAACAATAATATTATCAAAATAACTAGACTAAGGCATAAGCTGGAAGACAAGTAAATGTCTATGAACTCTTAGGAAGATAAAGATAGCGTTTAAGATAACGTTAAAGATAACGGTAAATGCACACCTAACTACTAACGAATGATTACTACACTGCACCGCACATTACTACACTGCACCACACTGGTCACCCTATTGTTTGATCCCACTTGCTTCACACAGAAACTTTATAAATAGCCTTACATACCCCTAGCTGACTACATAGGTGTCGTCTGCCCCTATCTCCACTAGATGTACCCCACTACCCACTTTCGATCGGCTCCCTACTCGTAGATACCCGTGCTGGCCCCACATTGGGGTGTATCACTCCCCTAAAGTGGCAACCCGATACAACTTGAGAATGCACGGCTTATACCTACACGTTCCGGGTCCACACACGCATACGAAACCCGTTGGACTTGCGTTGCCACCGCTCCCCGTTTTGGCCTCTTACAGTCGAACCCAGCATGCGTGTCCCGTCCTCGACTTGGGTCGAGCCCACAAAGATACGTTTGGGATACTAGTCGAAATGGGCCCCCACAAGCTACCCACCTAAGCTTGTCACTAGTATATCCCACTTAACCCTCTTTATCATGTTCATTTACATGTGTGTTTGGTTAAGTCTTACTAATCGTATTTCACATGCCACCAAGGGCACCCCCTAGATTCCTCATGCCACCCAAGGCACCTACTTAACCCCCATGTCCCACCTTACATGTTTATCTAGTTAAGTATTTCTTAATGCATTCAGGCCATAACCTCATAAAGACCTCTCACATTAGACTGGCATTTATGGCAGCTGGATTTGCCGGGCGGGTCCGGGCAGTCTTACACCATAAAAGAGTCTAACCTCGTGTCTTTCCAACCGTTATGCTTTAGTTTACGCCTAGGACCTCTCACATTGGGCTGACATTTGTGACCACTGGATTTGCCGGGCGGGTCCGGGCAGGTTTACGTCACAAACGAGTCCAACCTCGTGTCCTAAGCATTGATTAACACTTAAAATCTTTTAACCCAGTTTAAATAATTCCCTATTCAAATAATTAATTAAGTCAACTTTTAATGATGTCCATAATTGACTCAATTATGGTCATCCACTTATGGCATGCAAAATCATATCAATTGCACCCCAACTTTTTAATATTAAATCCTTAATATTACCCCTACCCCACGTTTTTATGTTCGCTTATTCAACGCATAATATAGGCTAGACTTGTATAGTCTAACACCTAGCACAAAGATAAATTATCACAACATAAAGACAATTAAAATAAATCTAATCATAATAGGGGTGAAACTTGCATAAACTACATATGTTAAGGATCAAAAGGTGTCAACTTGTTAAATGTCTCAATTAATATGATATGATTATAGCCCAAATCTATACATAAACTTGCATATGGGGTTTTTAGGCAACATAATGATGGTGTGAACTAGCATAGGATATCACATATGTCATAGCATAATACTAGATGTCATAATAGATGTCTTGGTATATGTTTATAACTTTTCTAATCAATCTAACTTGCATATGTGACTTGTCATATAGATCAACATAACCCAAACATGGTGATTTAATTAATATGAACTAACTAGCATAGATGGTAACATCATGGCCTTTTTAACATGTATGATTCATCACAACTTAGCATAGAAACTTTCAACATACATAACATCATCACAGCATGATTTACAACATATAAGATATCATCATCACATAACATTGGATTTACAATATACATGACAGCAAAAGGGGTTTACAACAACATATATGATAATTCACATCATCTACTCATAATCCATTCATAACTCAACCTAATTAAAATGATAATAATATTGTTAAGATCAACATACTGACAATTTAGAGAAGAAAAGAGAGAGTTTTGCTTTGCTTTAGGGTTGAGAGAATTAGAATTGAATTTTCTTTTCTTCTTTCTTAGTTGGCGGCGGCTCCATTGATTTCCATGGCGATGGTATGACGGTAACTATTCTATTTTAATTAGGTTTAGGGTTAGCATTAGGATGTATTTATAGGTGTAGGAAGTTATTTAGGACCATTAGATTAACCCTGAACCATGAGAACCAATCAAATGCAAAATCTGCATTTGAGCGAATCTGCCCACGGGTTGACAGCCAAACACCCTGGATTAACCCCTAGTCGACCCAGCGGGGCTTGGGTCGACCTCAAAAATGGGCCGGTTCGGTTATTCCCCCTCCCAATTCGCTGTTTTGAACTTTTTCGCATATTTATTTATTTAATTTTTAATTTTTATATTTATATATATATATATATATCAATATATATATATATATATATATATATATATATATATTTCTCTGCGCAACCCCTTTCACTTAATTCTTTTCTAAAAATTAAGTATACTTTAATTTGTGAATTTTAATGTTATAAAATTATGGGGTGTTACATTCTCCCCTCCTTAAAGGATTTCGTCCCCAAAATCTCCAAGTCAAGAAGAATGTATATCCTACCATCTAATCGTCCATCTACTCAACCATCAAACACCAGCATCCATTGTCCTTAAAAGACTTCTAATGCTTTAATGTTTATATGCACAGTGTGTGTATATGTCCATATCTAATGCAAAATTAGGCGGTCTACTGATTCAGTTGACCTCCTTAGTGCAATTCATGATAGTGCCATGCGTCCAATATGTATGCAAAAGATTCCTAATGATACATATTAATTCTATATGCGTGCACAACCATCCACCCGAATGCAGCAACTATATGATAATACAACCATTATACATCCATTTTACTAAATACATCCATATATATGCAATATGCAATATGAAGTGACTGAGCCGATCTGGTGCCTAATAGTGTGTATATATGCATCCACGAGCAACCACTAGTAAACACTTGCATCCACTTTGCATCCACCATACATAACATGTCTCAAACACATGTTTCAACCATAGGATTATCCTAACTAAAGGTCAAAGATACTAGCGAGAGGATATACTAAAGATAAGATAAGTACAAGCTAAGCGATAAAGGAGAAATTAAAAGACATACCCTCAAAAAGAAAAGGGTATCGTGAACGCATCTTCTCTTCTGTCTCCCAAGTAGCGTTGCTCTCATCATCTCCCCATTGCACTTTGACTAGTCTGACCTCTCGATTCCTCAACCTCTTGATCTCCGACCCAAGAATGCGCGTAGGAGCTCGTCGAATTGTCGCATCATGCTCTATCTCCACCTCTCTAAGAAAGCTCAGCTCTACCACTTCCGCGGTCTCGTGCAAGCACTTCCTCAAATGTGACACATGGAATACGTCGTGTACACCACTAAGTCTCTCGGGCAACTCCACTCTATACGCCATCTGTCCAATTTTCTCCTTAATAGGAAACAGCCCTACAAACCTTGGTGCTAATTTCCCAACGGACCCAAAGCAAACAACATTTCGTAATGGAGACACTTTGACAAAGACCATGTCCCCAACTTCAAACTCGAGATCTGTCCTCCTCTTATCCGCATAAGATTTCTGTCTATCCTGTGTTGCTTTCATCCTCCTTCGAATCAAGTCGATCTTCTCCGAAGTCTCCCTAATCATATCGGGCCCAAGTAAGATCTTATCCGTAGATTCCCACCAACATGTAGGTGAACGACAAGGTCGTCCATAAAGAGCTTCAAATGGTGCCATACCAATGCTGGACTGAAAGCTATTATTATATGCGAAATCAACCAATGGAAGATTCTCTTCCCATGTACCCCCAAAGTCTAGGATACATAGCCTCAACAGATCCTCTAGAATGCGATTCACCCTCTCGGTCTGGCCATCCGTTTGAGGATGATATGCGGTGCCCAAACATAACTGAGTCCCTACCGCCTCTTGTAAGCTTCTCCAAAATTCGCTAGTGAAAATAGGATCGCGGTCACTCACTATGCTAGAAGGAACACCGTGCAAACGAACTATTTCTCGAACGTATACGGAGGCTAACCATGGAGCAGTCCTCTTACTCTTTACGGGAATGAAATGGGCGCTTTTAGTAAGTCTATCTACTATAACCCAAATTCCCGTATTACCCTTCCTTGATCGCGGTAACCTATCCACAAAATCCATCGAGACACTTTCCCACTTCCATAGTGGAACCTCCAATGGGTGAAGCAACCCACCGGGTTTCTTTTGCTCCGCTTTTACTTGTTGGCACACCAAGCATCTAGCGACATACTCGGCCACATCTTTCTTCATGCCGGCCCAAAAGTAAACTCTCATCATGTCTTTGTACATCTTGTCCCCGCCGGGATGAATGGTCATCTTCGAATGATGTGCTTCGTCAAGAATAGTCTTCCTTAGGTCATCGTCTTTTGGTACACAAAGTATACCGTCCCTACGTAACCAACCCTTATCATCTAGGGTATACCTACGGAGATGGCTTGATGACTCCCTCCTTTGAGTTTTTCTACTAACTCAACCAACTGCGGGTCGTCTCGCTGTGCCTCGCCAATCCGTCCCAAAAGCGTAGGTCTGACCTCCAAGGATGCTAGCAAACTGGGTACGAAGTCAATGGAAGGTCTAAAGTCAAACATCGAAATGAATTCTAAACTTCGCCGCTCAACAAACAAAGGACTTAAGGATAATCTTTTTCTACTTAAGGCGTCTGCCACCACGTTACCCTTGCCAGGGGTATAGGCTATTTCGAAGTCGTAGGACGCTAAGAACTCCATCCACCTTTGTTGCCTTGAGTTCAAGTCCTTTTGAGAGAATAGGTATTTTAAAGACTTGTGGTCAGTGAATAATTCGAATTTCTCGCCAAGAAGATAATGACGCCAAGACTTAAGCACGAAAACAATAACGGCCAATTCTAGGTCATGTGTAGGATAATTTTTCTCATGCGCTCTCAACTGCCTTCCACCATAGGCTATTACCCTACCCTCTTGCATTAAGACTGCGCCTAGTCCTGTCCTACAAGCATCAGTATAAACGGTAAACGACTTACTCCCGTCTGGCAATACTAAGACTGGGGCTGAAGTCAAAGCTCTCTTCAAACGTTGGAACGCGTCATCACAATCTACGTCCCATGTGAAAACTAGGTTCTTCTTCGTCAAGCGTGTCAATGGAGCTGATATCTTTGCGAAGTCTTTGATAAACTTCCTATAGTAGCCAGCCAACCCCAAGAAACTTCTCACTTTGGTAGCATTTTTAGGGACCTTCCAATCTTGGATGGCCACCACCTTCGCGGGATCCACGACTATCCCTTCTTTGGAAACCACGTGCCCCAAGAACCATACTTCCTTCCTCCAGAAGTGACATTTAGAAAATTTTGCCTTAAGGCTATGCACTCGTAGGGTCTTCAACACTTCCCTAAGATGTAGGGCATGCTCTTCTTCATCCTTAGAAAAGATCAAGATGTCATCTACAAAGACTACCACGAATTTGTTAAGGTACTCCCTAAACACCCTACCCATCAAATCAACAAAGTATGCGGGGGCGTTTGTCAAACCGAAGGGCATCACTAGCCATTCATAGAAACCGTCTGGAGTCCTAAAGGCAGTCTTGTCAATGCTATCCTCAGCCACTCTCAACTGATGGAAACCAGTGGCTAAGTCCAACTGCGAAAACACTGAGGCGCCAACTAACTGATCGAAGAGATCGTCAATCCTCGGCAGTGGGTGTCTGTTCTTCTTAGTAAGCTTATTAAGTTCTCTATAGTCCACACAAAGTCTAAGGGACCCATCCGCCTACGTGGAAAATACTACTGGAGCACCCCACTCCGATATACTTCGTCTTATGAACCCCTTCTCAAGCAACTCCTTCACTTGCTTACCGAGTTCCCTCCTTTCACGTGGAGCCATGTGGCGTACTGGCAAAGATACTGGTTTCGCATTATCCACAAGATATATTCGAAAATCTATCTCCCGCTTCGGAGGCAAGCCCTTCACCTCCTCAAATACATCCGAATATTCTCGGACCACTCTAACAGATCGTAGATTTTCCTCAGACGCGTCAAGCGATTCTAAATAACTTAGCATAACGGAATTTATGGGATTACAAAAGATCTCGAGAGTGTTGCCAAGGCGAGTCATGAGCCTAACTACTCTCCTTTCACAATCAAGAACGACTCCATTTCTGGATAACCAATCCATTCCTAAAATTAGCCCATAGCCCGTGAAGCCCAACACATAAGCATCACATCTAAATTCAACGCTAAGTATGGAAATTTTCAAATCCAAACACGTCATAGACAAATAAGCTGAGCCCCCAATTGGATTCGAAACAACTAAGGGATCCTCTACTAAACTGGTGTTTAAGTGCAGTGATTCAACTAATGATGTAGAGATAAACGAATGTGATGCGCCCGAATCGAATAAGGTACGGACATGATGATCAAACAGAAAAACTAAGCTTTCAACAGAAATGGTTCTAACTCATTCTTGCAGCGATGGGACCGCGAGAGCCTGAACTTGTCCCCTTGCCTGCCCTGGCGCCATAAGAGCCTGCACCTGTCCTCCCGAGGTAGCTCCTGCCCTCTTCCCCTTCTTTGGGCAGTCCTTCACTAAATGTCCCGCATCGCCACAATGAAAACAGCCTGTCTTCTTTTTCTTTCGGCAATCCTTGCTGAGATGGCCTGGGGTTCCACAGTTAAAGAACTTCTTCTTTCCCTTTCCGTTATTGTCTTTTCCACCCTTCTTGTTTTGCTGTTGTGATTTTTTCTGATCCCCCTTCTTCTCGGGTGCCTTATCAGATTTAGCGCTTTTCTCCTCATGCATAAGCGCCATTTCTACTAACTTCTTAAAGGTGGCCCCCATAGGGATGTGGGTCATAGCCAACCCTTGCAATGGTTCATTCAAGCCATTCACGAACCTCAGCGCCTTCTTCTCCGGCGTGTTCACTAAGTCCAAGCCAAACCTTGCTAACTGATTAAATTTATTGACATATTCTTTCACTGATGAGCTTCCTTGCTTCAATGTCAAGAACCTTTCCATATATAGATTTTCTTCCGCCCATGAGAGAAACTTCGCCTCGAACCTACGTCTGAAATCCGCCCAAGAGTCAACAGGACGGTCCCCATTAGTGACCTCCCACCAAAACGAGGCCTCTCCCTTCATCAACCAAGCTGCTAATCGAACTCTCCTCCCTTCTTCTACTTCAAAGATTTCTAGCAATTCTTCCACCTCCTTAAGCCAATCTCTAGCTTCCACAAACGTTTCTGACCCTTGAAATTATTTTCCACCCATAGCCTTGAATTCCTTGCACGTCTTTGCAAAAGTATCTACGCGAGGAGGAGGAGGAGGAACGGGTGCAACTGGTGGTGGAGGAACATTGGCTGGATCTGCTGTGGCCCTAGCCTCTAATAACCTCCTATACCATCCTGGTATCGTTACACCGTCGGGTAGATTAAGATCTTCAGCCATGCTGAAACGAAAAAGGAAAGATTCAGAATGGAGAATTCGAAAGATAAAGATATGGGCTATTGGGGATTATGTTTTTTTTCTTAAAAACTTTTCTCTTTAAATTTCTCATTAAAACATGTTTTTGAAAGCACTTCTTCCAAAAATAACTATTTTTCTAAAGTATTTTTATATGTTCTGGTAACCTTAAGCTCTGATACCACGTGTAACACCCCACGTCCATTAATGTCACTCACAAAGGGAATGCATTAACTTCCATGGAGGTTATAAGTGAATATAGAACAGAAAAATTACAACAAGACAGATAATAAATAGTACTTGGAAATCTAAAACTTCATTTTATTGCAGTGGAAATTAAACATGTTTGTTACATCATAAAACCATAGATCATAACCAAGTACAATATCCATCTTCATAAAAACAAAATACATAATCCCATTACATAAATAGCCATTAAAAAGAAAACAAGCTGGACTTTACTTCAACGGTCCAAGCTTTCCAAAGAGAGATGAAGCAATTCAATCAAAGTCCACTAAAGCTGGGCCCAACCTGAGGACATGGAGGGGGAAAAAGGATAGAAACAGAGGGGGTCAGACATAAAGTCTGGCGAGTATGATAATTCTAACAATACTATTATCAAAATAACTAGACTAAGGCATAAGCTAGAAGACAAGTAAATGTCTATGAACTCTTAGGAAGATAAAGATAGCGTTTAAGATAACGGTAAAGGCACGCCTAATTACTAACGAATGATTACTACACTGCACCGCACATTACTACACTGCACCACACCAGTCACCCTATTGTTTGATCCCACTTGCTTCACACAGAAACTTTATAAATAGCCTTACGTACCCCTAGCTGACTACATAGGTACCGTCTGCCCCTATCTCCACTAGGTGTACCCCACTACCCACTTTCGATCGGCTCCCTACTCGTAGATACCTGTGTTGGCCCCACAGTGGGGTGTATCACTCCCCTAAAGTGGCAACCCGATACAACTTGAGAATGCACGGCTTATACCTACACGATGCAACAACGTCTTACCTACCGGCCCGGGTCCACACACGCATACGAAACCCGTTGGACTTGCGTTGCCACCGCACCCCGTTTTGGCCTCTTACAGTCGAACCCAGCATGCGTGTCCCGTCCTCGACTTGGGTCGAGCCCACAAAGATACGTTTGGGATACAGGTTGAAATGGGCCCCCACAAGCTACCCACCTAAGCTTGTCACTAGTATATCCCACTTAACCCTCTTAGTCATGTTCATTTACACGTGTGTTTGGTTAAGTCTTACTAATCGTATTTCACATGCCACTAAGGGCACCGCCTAGATTCCTCATGCCACCCAAGGCACCTACTTAACCCCCATGTCCCACCTTACATGTTTATCTGGTTAAGTATTTCTTAATTCATTCAGGCCATAACCTCATAAAGACCTCTCACATTAGACTGGCATTTATGGCAGTTGGATTTGCCGGGCGGGTACGGGTAGCCTTACACCATAAAAGAGTCTAACCTCGTGTCTTTCCAACCGTTATGCTTTAGTTTAGGCCTAGGACCTCTCACATTGGGCTGACATTTGTGACCACTGGATTTGCCGGGCGGGTCCGGGCAGGTTTACGTCACAAATGAGTCCAACCTCGTGTCCTAAGCATTGATTAACACTTAAAATCTTTTACCCCAGTTTTAATAATTCCCTATTCAAATTATTAATTAAGTCAACTTTTAATGATGTCCATAATTGACTCAATTATGGCCATCCACTTATGGCATGCAAAATCATATAAATTGCACCCCAACTTTTTAATATTAAATCCTTAATATTACCCCTACCCCACGTTTATACGTTCGCTTATTCAACGCATAATATAGGCTAGACTTGTATAGACTAACACCTAGCACAAAGATAAATTATCACAACATATAGACAATTAAAATAAATCTAATCATAATAGGGGTGAAACTTGCATAAACTACACATGTTAAGGATCAAAAGGTGTCAACTTGTTAAATGTCTCAATTTATATGATATGATCATAGCCCAAATCTATGCATAAACTTGCATATGGGGTTTTTAGGCAACATAATGATGGTGTGAACTAGCATAGGATATCACATATGTCATAGCATAATTCTAGATGTCATAATAGATGTCTTGATATATGTTCATAAATTTTCTAATCAATCTAACTTGCATATGTGACTTGTCATATAGATCAACATAACCCAAACATGATGATTTAATTAATATGAACTAACTAGCATAGATGGTAACATCATGGCCTTTTTAACATGTATGATTCATCACAACTTAGCATAGAAACTTTCAACATACATAACATCATCACAGCATGATTTACAACATATAAGATATCATCATCACATAACACTGGATTTACAATATACATGATAGCAAAAGGGGTTTACAACAACATAAATGATAATTCACATCATCTACTCATAATCCATTCATAACTCAACCTAATTAAAATGATAATAATCTTGTTAAGATCATCGTACTCACAATTTAGAGAAGAAAAGACAGAGTTTTGCTTTGCTTTAGGGTTGAGAGAATTAGAATTGAATTTGCTTTTCTTCTTTCTTAGTTGGCGGCGGCTCCATTGATTTCCATGGCGATGGTATGACGGTAACTATTCTATTTTAATTAGGTTTTGGGTTAGCATTAGGATGTATTTATAGGTGTAGGAAGTTATTTAGGACCATTAGATTAACCCTGAACCATGAGAACCAATCAAATGCAAAATCTGCATTTGAGCGAATCGGCCCACGGATTGACAGGCAAACACCCTGGATTAACCCCTAGTCGACCCAGCGGGGCTTGGGTCGACCTCAAAAATGGGCCGGTTCGGTTATTCCCCCTCCCAATTCACTGTTTTGAACTTTTTCGCATATTTATTTATTTATTTTTTAATTTATATATATATATATATATATCAATATATATATATATATATATATTTCTCTGCGCAACCCCTTTCACTTAATTCTTTTCTAAAAATTAAGTATACTTTAATTTGTGAATTTTAATGTTATAAAATTACGGGGTGTTATAGCTTCTATATTCTGCTTCTGTACTTGACCTTGAAACCGTTGATTGTTTTTTGCACACCATGAAACAGGGTTTCTGCCAAGAAATATACAGTAGCCAGATGTTGAATTTCTGTCATCTTTGTCATTTTCCCAGTCTGAGTCTGCATATCTTGTTAGGTTTAGAGTTTTGTCGTACTTCATGCTTATACACAGATCAGTTTTTCACTTTAGGTACCTTAATATTCTCTTTACAGCTACCCAGTGATCACTTAGTGGTTTCTGCATATACTAACTAACTTTGTTTACACTGTAGGTGATATCTGGTCTTGTAATGGTGATATATTGGAAAGCTCCCGCTATACTCCTATATTATTTTTCATTACTAATTGATTCACCCTTGTCTTTACTAATATGTATGTTACTAGCCATAGGAGTTGGTAGCAGATTTTCTTTGTCCATATTTGGTTTTATAAGAATTTTTTGATGTACTTTCTTTGATTAGGCTGTAACTCATCATTGTGATTTGTAATGGCTTCAATCCCAAGGAAATATGGTAGACTTCCCAGATCTTTGATTTAGAACTCCTTGTTTAGCTATTGGTAACATGCTAAATTTCTTCTATACATTTGACTGTAATTAAAAAATCATCAACGTATATAAGTATAGAGGTAACAGTATTGTTAAAAAATTTAATAAATAAGAATTTTTCAGCTTTTGCTGGATTGTAGCCTAGTCTTGAGAGTGTTGATTTGAGTTCGTCAAACTAAACTCATAGAGCCTATTTGAGACCATAATCTGCTTTGCTGAGTTTGTCGACAAAAAATTCTTTTCCTTGTATCTTAAAGCCTTAGTGCTGCTCTTTGTACACTTTTTTCTGGAAGACACCATTCAAAAATGCATTATTAACATCTAGTTGTTTGATAGCCCAGTTCTTGTGTAAGGCGATTGTTAGAATTATTCTTATGGTAGTGGGTTTCACTATGGGTGAGAATATTTCTTTGAAAATCCCATACTGTTGTGAATATTCTTTTGCTACTAGTCTTTCCTTATATGATGATATTGAACCATTAGAATTTCTTTTAATTCTAAAAGTCCATTTGCATCCTATAATATTTTTGTCTTTAGGATATGGCACAAGGGTCTAAGTTTTATTCTTCAACAGTGCATTGTATTCCTCTTGCATGGCATCCATCCACTTATCATTCAACTTGGGCTGGTGGTAAGTGGTTGTTTCATCAGTGTAGTCATCAATGTGAAATACTTTGGGACTAAATATGCCACTTTTTCCCTTGGTTGTCATATGATGCCTGTTTTGAACATATGTAGTGGTGTCTTCTCTGTTGTGGTCAGTTTCATGTGATGTGGTATCTTCTTGATTGTTATTACTACTGACACTCTTTTGTGAGCTTTTGCTAGAGCTTTCAGAAGGCTCAATGGACCCTTGACCTGAACCATCTTCGATTGGCGTGTGTTGAGGACTTGAGTCATCTGCAGGCAGTTGATTTGGTTGTCCACCGCTTTGCTTGTATACGGGAATGGCTTCATCATGAAGGTCAGGTATTATAGTAATTGAAACCCTTGGATTATATACTTTCTTGGTTGTTTTAAGCTCTTCTTTACTAGAAGGAAATACTCTTTCGTTAGAAGTAACATGTCCAGATATATAGATTATGCCATTACTATCTAGGCACTTGTAACCCTTATAGTTTGGTGTGTAACCAAGAAAAGTAGATGGTATCCATCTGAAATCAAGCTTGTGTGAGTTGTAAGGTCGTATATAGGGGAAGCATAGACATCCAAAAACTTTTAATTCATTGTACTTTGGTTTGATATTATTAATAACTTTAATAGGGCTTTTAAAACCAAGTACTTTTGTTGGAAGTCTATTTATAAGATGCATCGATGTTAAAAAAGCATCAGGCCAAAACTTAAGTGGTAATGATGCTTGTGCCAGTAGTATTATACCAGTTTCGACTATATGTCTATGCTTCCTTTCTATAAATCCAATTTTCTCAAATGTATGTGGGCATGTCAGTCTGTGAGTGATACCATTTTTATTGAAAATTCTTTACCTCCATTAGATTGAAGCACTTTCACTTGACTGTTTAACTGATTTTCATCATTTGTGATGAACTGTATAGGTCTCACACTTTGATTTCATAAAGTAAATCCATATATGCCTTGAACATGCATCGATACATGATATATAATAGTTATAATTATAATCAGTGTTCACTAGGGCAGGACCCCGTAGATCCATTGCCACTAGTTCAAGTGGATTACTATAGGATATTTCAGAATTTTGAAACATCATGTAACGAACCAAGGATTTTTGACCCCGAAAATTGACATAAATACATTTACCTTATCTCATGCCAACCTTCTAAGCACCGAAAACAATGGAACGTTTATAGAAGAAAACATAGGGTGAGATAAGAAAGAAATAAATATTAGAATAGAAGAAGAAGAACCAACACAACACATAGTCTCATTTCACAGCGGAACAAAATATAATATAGAAATAAATCTTTACTAAGAGCTTTAAAAATACTTACAATATCAGAGCACATCAACATCTCTGGACAGTTATAATAATTTGTCCTCATATACAACACACATCGGAATACACACCATATATATATATATATATATATATATATGTCATATGTCTGAACTCCTCCAGCACGTTTTCTGATGTTAGTAGCATCCAAATCTAAACCTGTAAATCTCGGTCTAACCCGAGCATTACAACCATCGGATCATTCTGGTGAACAAGAGTGAGAAAAAACATGCATAAGTTTAAGGGTATCACACAACTTGATTTTAAAGTCAAAATCTTTCCGAAAGAAAAGGATAATCGTAAGACCAAATCCATACATAAATACGGATGGTTTTTTCCTTACGATAACCCAAAACATTTTTGAAATCAATATCTTTTCCGATATTATAATAATGTCTAAATACAAATAAATAACAATCTAGAAGAATGCTTGCATCTCACGCTCTACATACATAGTATACAATTAAAACCGCAGGCACGTGTTGTAGAATGGATTTCCATGGCAAGGTATGGGAAAGCACCTTTTCGACAGTGTATCTCTAGAGAGGAATACACCGAGTTCAACAAGAACATCTTGCAACTCAAGCCAAACATGACTGGCCCTTTATGTAGCTTGAGAGTACTGAATATATTGTCACCTACGGTTGGATCCAACATAACCGTTCCCGGAAGATACATAAGCGAAAAGAAGAAGAAATATGAATATTCTCTAGATGGTGACAATATACCCTAATGGAAGCGACCCATATAGCCATGCGACTTACCCGATTTTTGCGATTTCCCGGTTGATGAGGCTCGAGGTCATAAATAACTTTAGAACATCTAGCCACCATTCACTTTGAATGTCACATCGTCAGATCCGACAAAAAACCACTAACTGACATCCACAAACATACTCTAGTAGTTAAGCTCAGATAAGTGCCTTTCTCCGCCACCAACTATAGTACATTTGAAGAAATCAATGTACGTGATTCCATTGGAAATACTCTGTCAGATATTCATCCATACAAGTCATCCAGCAACAGGATAAACAAAAGCACCCTCCTACCACATCCTATATAGGTATCACCCCAAGGATCAGTAGCGAGTAGTCCTTGTAATCCATAGATTTCACTTATGACAGAATCACTGCAGAAATATCTCTAGCTCTAAACCAGAGAAATTCAACAAGTGGTTCTTCCGTTTATGAAGATCCACGGTCTTCAATGCTCCATCTTCTACTAAATCTTTCACGTATTTGCTGATAGTTTTGCATGTTATTATAGTACACACGGATCGTGTAATATAGTGTATAACACATAAGTATGAAATAATAGCTAATCACATATATAAAATAGTAAATGAAGTAAAAAGGAAAAATCACACCAGGGATTTTTATACTAGTTCGGAGCACCGTCCTACGTCTAGTCCCAGACTACCTTCTGGATTTTCACTAACAACCACCTCATTTCACACGGATGAACGGGTATACAACACCCGAGTAGCCGAACGGGATTTCACACCTCTAACAACATGAGGACTTCAACACTTGCCTCTTACAACACTAAGGACTTCAACACTTGCCTGATCACACACAGGACTTCAACTAATACAATGGTTTTGACTTCTGCTTTTTGTTCTTGATTCAACACGGATAGTCAATAGTTTGAGTACAATCTTCCTATAATCTGATCCTCGAGTATATACTTTGAATGCGTAGATTTTAAGGAAGTAGAATGCTTGTTGAATCAAATGATATTAAATTGATTCAAGGATTCAACAAGTATTTAAATTTGGAGAGCTTTTGTTTTGCAAAGAGTATGAAAATGCAATTCAGAAATTAGAGAGAATATAAAATGATTCGGTGATTGTAAAACAAGTTTGAAGTTGTTTATATAATAGTAGAAAGGTAGTAATTCTTCATGAAGAGTTTCTATAAAAAAAATATGTCCATTTCCTTTGGTTATTGAGTAGAAATCTCTTCACAAATAGAAGTAACCTTTCAGAAAAAGCTTGCTATTTCAAAACGGTCGACTGGTTGAAAATCATCGGTTGATTGGTTGATTTTAATTAAAATTAAAACTTCCATAAAAATAGCCGTTATGTGTAAAAACACACTGACCGGTCGACCGCCCATTTTGGACCAGTCGACCGGTTTATGGCTGTGGACCGGAGCTTCTCAGTCCACAGTCTAGATTGCTCTGCGCTCTTTCCCAGTCGGAGCCTGGACCATTTGGGCTTTTTCTGTGAATTTTCAATTTCTCAAATATAAAGATTTCAGGAATGAAGATACGATATAATTTTATAAATTGTTTTGTGCATTCGTGTTATACTTTGATGATAGATTTTAACATACTTCTAACACGATTCAAAGTGTATATATATAACCTTATCTCTATGAAATGATCTTCATTGCAACTTTATATGTTGGCATCGATCAAAATCTTGTTCTCAACATTCTCTCAATTTTTGATTGATGACAACAACTTGGATTTTCTCCCTTTGAATGTAAAGCTCCCCTTGAATTTCTGCAACATTTGTTAGCTCATTATATAAATAATCTTACCTTTTGATTCTTGCGTTAACAAATGTTAGTACACATATACTATTACCATGTTAAGCACATAATTTTAAATGATAGTATATGTAACATGATTCATGAGAGAAAATATTTCTCCCCCTTTGTCATCGATTAAAAAGAATAAATACCATAATAAACACAGTAACCGAGAGTAGTAGAGAATATAAATAATTATAGCACCTTTAGGAGATACTGAATCATGTGATTTTTTTTATAAGCTGAGTTTTAAAAGATATTTAGAGATACCCAATAACTTCCTCTTTGTTGTGGTGTACCTACAAAAAATATACATAGTTTTGGTACCCAATTGCTTTGTTTAGGTCCATGAGTTAGATGGAAGGTAACCATACCCAAGAGGATTTTATGGAATCTTTGAAGATAAAATTTTCATTATTAACTACTGAATCAAAATAATCATCGATATATTTTTCTCTATTTTTCCAACTTACTGGAACCCAAATACTTAAGTAATCTCTAGTGATATTCCTTTTCGTACTTCTATATTTATTATAAATACCGCTAGTCATAAAAGTATTCAAATTTCTATAATAATTGGGTCTTGGATGTGCATAAGTACTAGCAGTGATATTCTTATTGTACATAAAAGCATATCTAGTACTATTTCAATGATTGGTTTCTTGTTTCTTATATCCCAAACCTTGTTTATTTGAAGCAGGTTGTGAACTTTCAATGATTTTTGTAAAATTTTATTGACCTTTGTTGAAGTTAGAAACATTTTGAGTAATATCATCTAACTTTGTTTGCAAACTAACTTTTTCTAGGCCCAGAATTTTGATTTTTTCCTTAAGCTCATGATTTTCAGTAGTAAGAGCATCATTTTTCTATTTTTAAGTTTCAATTTCTTGACTCAAAAGAGATAATTGAGAATCAATATTAGATGATGATTCTTGAAGTTTTTCAAGTTCTTCTTCTAATATTTTCTTCTCGTCTTTTAACATATCTCGTTCAAACTCTGCTCTACTCAAATTAGCTTTGGCTTCTTTGTATTGTCGTTTCATGTATTTAAATTTAACTATCAATTTAGCATTAAAATCAAGTACTTCATCAAATGTTGGAATTTGTACCTCATCTTCTGCTGTCATCAAACAAATATTTGCTTGTTCATCCTCTGTGTCACTTTCACTTTCTTATGAAGACAAGTCTGAATCATCCCATGTTACTAAGAATGCTCGTTTCTTTGATTTGTCCTTCTTGTATTTGAACTTGTCATTTTCTGACTTCTTCTTTTCTGGACAATCCTTGTGCATGCGCCCTTTTTAGTGGTAGTTGAAACATTCTATAGCAGATGATGATGGTCTATTTGATCCAATCTTCCTTTTGCTATATCGACTAGCCCTTCGTTGCTTTAGGAATTTTTTGAACCCTTTAGCAATGAATGCTAGGTCTTCAAAGAACTTGATTCATCTTCATCTTTTTCAGCATGAAATGCTACAATTTTCTTTTCTTGTTTTTGTTTGTTTCTAGCCTACAAATTAGCTTCATAGGACATTAGATTTCTTATCAATTCATCTAGCTTCATGACGGAAAGGTCATTAGTTTCTTCAATTGCTAATACTTTTCCTTCCCATTCACTAGTCAGAGAATGTAGGACTATCGAAACAACATCAAAATCTAAATATTTTTGTCCTAAACCAATAAGTGCACGGTAAATAGTTTGAAACCGTGAATACATATCATTGATTGTCTCATTCGGCTTCATTTTGAAATTTTGAAACTGACCCTTAAGCATGGCTATTTTGGCTTGTTTAACCTTGTTAGTACCTTCATGAGTGGTTTTCAGTGTTTGCCAAATTTGATATGTGGTGGTATAGTTACTAACACAGTTATATTCATTTTGGTCTAATGCACAAAACAACATGTTTATTGCTTTTGCATTTACAACTGCTGCCATTTTCTCAGCCAATGTCCATTCTGAATAATCAATTGTAGGATTCACTATTTATTTTTTGGGTAGCATTCCAGGCATCATAGCTATTTGATTGCATAAAAAATGCCATACGTGTTACCCAATAGCTATAGTTGAGACCATTAAAGAATGGAGGTCTTTGTGTTGATTGACCTTCCATGTAAGTGGTTGTGCTGGTGCTTGCATTATTTGCCATATTACTAGAATATATCAAATAACTGTGTTACGGTTATATGATGACTGTGCTCTGATACCAATTGAAAGTGTACGTTTGTACTTGTCAAGTATAATATACTCACAAGGATTGTGTAATATGATGAACAATATTCAAGTATGAAGTAATGGCTAATCACAAAACTAAATAATAGTAAATGCAGTAAAAATAGAAAAATCACACCAGAGATTTTTATACTGGTTCGGAGCACCGTCCTACGTCTAGTCCCGGACTTATATCTGGATTTTCACTAACAACAACCTCACTTCACTCGGAGGAACAGGTTTACAACACCTGAGCAGCCAACGGGAATTTCACTCCTCTAACAACACGAGGACTTCAACACTTGACTCTTACAACACAGAGGACTTCACTACTTGCCTCTTACAACACGTAGGACTTCAAACAAGATGAATAAACTTGTAGTTTGACAATGTGAGTTCTCAATAACACGAATTTGTCAATTCTTATACAACCTTCCTATAATCTTATCCTCAAATAGAATTTGTGTATATGAAGATTTTGGAAGATGATATCATATTTGAATCAAAAGAATAATATATAAGTTCTAGGATTCAAGAATGATATTGTGAAGAATATGAGCATTTAAGAACTTGAGAATTAAATAACGAAATCAATAATATAGAAAATAGATAGAAAGAATTGTTGTTTTGAAATGATGATTTCAAGATGTTTAAATAAGAGATAAACAGTTGTAACCATTAGTATAGAGTTACAAACAATGGATATGATCATTGGTGAAAAGGAAAAGAAGCAACTCTTGAAGAAATGGAAGTGACAATTCGAATTGTTGCTTCTGTTTAAAAACGTCCGATAAGTTACCAGTAGACAGGAATTTGAAAATATATATACTTTATATATGTGTGTGCGTTCATGGGTTTTCTGGGCAGAATCGGTCGACCGCTGGTATTTGACCGGTCGACCGGTTTTGACTAGAAAACCATATGTATGTGCACACACACACATATTTTATATATGTATTCCCAATACTGAGGGATATGATTATTTGAGGATAGATTTTAACATTAATAACACTACCAAACAATCAACCTCTAATATAAAATAACATATGAAGCTCTTCATGTCTTTGTCGAACCATTGATCATCTCTTTTTGTCGATAATGAATCATCTCTTTGTCAGTAATCAAAACTTCATGAATTCCTTGACTCAACATTTGCAAGTCGGAATAGGTCAGATTTTGATAGTAGGTTATTTAACTATCAAATAAATAATTACGAGAATAATGAGTTCACTAATTAAGTGCTCGGCATTACTTGGCCTCGCTAATTAAACATCTGTTAATTATATTCTTCAAATCTTCATTTTTTACTTCTTATTATAAATAAGAATATTCTTAAAAATCATTTCACTCGCTTAACTCCTTCGAATACAATTTTTAATATTATTTACAGAAAATCATAACTTATGTGTCCCTTAATTTCTCCCGTTTGTACACTAATACTATTCTTGGATAATCGTGAAGTCATTTAATTTGGAGTATTTTATTTACCTCTCAGACATTGACCAACAACATTCCTGTCTTTAGAATAGATAGAAGATTATTAACCACACGTTTTCCTTTGAAAACTTTATTTAAATCTCAACAACGTTTACTTAATTAATTATTAAGTAAACTATTATTATACTTCTCTATTAATCTTTAATAATCCTTTATACTGTTAGGCTCGAGCTTTGATTCCATTGTAAATAGAATCCTTAATAAAATTTCTTCAACATCTCTTTATAAACATTCTTCAACTTGTTTGCAACAACAATACAAATTTGTTTTTAAATCATATATCTGTCTTTAACAAATCTAATATAAATATCTTTACAAATCTTATAGAAATGTCTTTATAAAGCTTATATTTATCTTTTACAATTCTTATAATTGACATCTCGTACGAATCCTTGTATTTATTTTTATCAAAACAATTCAACTTATCATCTTTAACAAACATTACAGATTTCGTTTCAAAACTTCCTATTTTCTTATATTATACCTTTTTCAAATCATTCCGGCAACTGACGCGCTATCTAAAATCACATGGCGATCTTTTGACGATCTTCAGTTTATAAATCAAATAGTTCAATTTATTATTTATAACAATTGTTACAAATTCATTCTTCAAAACTCTTACTTCATTTATAAATCCCATTTGTAAATTATTATGTACAACTAATATTTCTATTACATTGCTAAACTCTTAACTTCCATTTACAAAATCATTTGTAAATCATTTACGACAACTTATATTTGTTGCCACTTCCAAAACCTTTTATTAAGCTTATACACTCGCGTTGGATTAGCATTTCGAACTTTGGAACATAACCTTCTGATCTTCAGAAAAATTCCAACTCCGCCTAACATTCCGAACTTCGAAAGATCACATTCTGAACCTCGGAATAAATTTCACTTAGCCATTTCATAACAATTTTCCAGTTTCTGTAACACCCCACCTCCGCTAGGGTCACTCCTAAAGGGAATGCACTAGTTTTAGAGGAGCGTTATCAAAGTAAACAAACACAGAAATATTACAAGACAGAACATAAATAAAACAACAGAAGAATCAAAAGATAAATTTCATTACTTTCAAAATAGTCAAAGCCTTTTACATCCAAAGTACCAAATAGTCATTACAACAAATTCTATCTTGCATAAATAAAAAAACATAATCTTAAAACAACAAAAGTAGCTTAATTCCCCAAAGGTAGCAGAAATGCAGCCATAGCATAGCTCAAGATCAAACCATACATAAGCTAAACCGAAAGCAAGTGAAATACAAGCTAAGTGCTATAGTTTCCTCCCTGAGAACCTGGGGGGTGAACGGAAGGAAAAGAGGCGAAAGAAAACGGGTCAATCATAAAGACTGGTAAGTCCGAGTAACTTTCAGCATAAAACAGGTAAAGGTAGCATGACATGTACAAACTGAAAGTAAACATAAGGATGATGACAAGATGGGCAAGATAGACTAAGATAACATGGTAAATCAAGTATAAATCAAGTATAGCATCACATATTCAAGGTTCTCTACATCAACTGTACTAGAATCCCAAACCCATTTTTTATATTAATAATGAAATGATCCCTTTGCCCAATATCATGAAATGACCCATTACTAGATCCCACGGAACGATCCACTAATCGATCGGCTCCTTACAAGTTCTAGCTCATTGTGTGTCTGTGCCATACAGCCCTATCACGAATGTAGTCACCTGTGTTAGGTCCACCATAGGGTGTATCAAGCCCTAGGGTGCCAACCACCAACACGAATCAAGAATGCACAGATAAACCTACTAATGCCCAATGCCTGCTTTTTTAACTCCGGACCACGTGCACGACCATAGCCCGCCTGAACCTACACTGGCGCACCAACACAGCCGTCATTCTGGTCACTTACAATCAGCCTAGTAATCGTGCCCCACCCGGCCTAGTTCCAGGGTACCATGATACATCTAGTGGGTTACTGCTGAAACGGACTGCGTAACTAGAGTTTCCGTCCAATAGGTTAAGTGTTGTCATTTAAATTCGTGACTTAACCCTCCTATGTGTCATGTCAAATTGGCTAAGTGTTGTCGTTCAAAGTTCATGACTTAGCCCTACGAATCATGTGCCAAGTTGGTTAAGTGTTATCTCTCATGTTCATGACTTAACCCTATCATGTGGCATTAATTCATTAATGCACCCGAACCTCTCACATCATGCCTGTTGTTGTGGTCACTGGATATGCCGGGCGGTTCCGGGCAGATTTACACCACAACACAGTCTGACCTCGGGTTTTCAAGTGCCATATGACCAACTACCCACATTGGATCCTATTTTTTGCAGTAACTGGATTTGCCGGGCGTTTCCGGGTAGAATTACACTGCAAACTCAACCCAACCTCGAGTTGGCCATTTTCAAGTTCATTCTAATGTCATGTCCATGTTCAAGATTCATGTCAAGTTCGTGTCAAGTTTCATGGTGAGTTTCATGCCCACTTCCAGATTCAAGTTATAACAATGTTCATGTTTTAAGATTCATGTCAAGTTTCATGGCGAGTTTCATGCCAAGTTTCCTAAAATTACCAATTTTTTCCAACGTTACCCCGACTAAATATTAGGCTAACAATCTTAGCCTAATTTTCCATCCGCATGATTTTTGACATGTAATATTAGGCTAAAACTTAGGTTAATTTAACGTACACGAAATTTGCATAAAAAAATTCATTAAAATAAACATGACAAAGGTGTAAACTTAGCATTCTCGGCATAGTCAATACGAACACAATATGTGCGTACTTGCAAAATAATCAACATGAATATCATAGGTGTGATCTTGAAACGTAGACTAAATCAACATACATATATGTGAATTTGCAACATAGACTAAATCAACTTACATATATGTGAACTTGCAAATCAATCACGAGCATTTGAATAAGTGAGATCTTGAAATATGACATAGGTTTAACATATACACATAAACATGTAGATCTAACAGGTGGTCACATATGTGATATGATTTTACAACCTAAAACTTGCATAACATGATAAACTTGTCATAACAGGTTATACTCCAATATACATATGAATAGACTTATTCATTAATTCCCAATTAAACATGATAATAAAATAGAATATCATTCAATTTCACATATAACATAATAAACATTGTTCTATTATCAATTTATTTCCAAGGCATAAAATAACTGAATAAATTGAGTAAAACATCGCAGGCATATAGATCTGAAAACATTATGAACATAAAAAGGTTTGAATAATAATCTAGGTTTAAGAACATGGATAGATCTAACTTAAATAGAAAAATCCCCAAAATCAAGATCCAAGGACAAATAAAGAAAATAGGTTTGAATAGAAAATCAAGCTTAGATCCAATTTCATAGTCATAATCCTAGGCAATAACCTCATGGTCATGAATCATAGGTGATTAGCCACAATTGTCCTTATCATAGTCATAGGCAATAGTCTTATGTTCACAGTCTTAGGCATATGCATAGTCTTATGTTCACCATCATAGGCATAGGATAGGTATAGTCTTATGTTCACCATCATAGTCTTAGGCCATTAACAATAGTTTTAACGTCATAGGCATAATAATGTTATGGACATGAGAGAGTCTGATTTACAACATGAATAGGTCCAAACTGATTTCATAGTAATATTCCTAAAAGTAAAGATCCAAGATGAACAAGAATAGATATGAATCATACATAAATCCAATTCCAGTTTATAACATGTCCATATTAAGTTTATAGTTTTTATCTAAAAGTAACTTGAACTTACAGATCGTGGTCTACGAAATTTAGATGCAGAAGTCAAGTCTAGAAATTAGTCGTTGAATTGTTGAGTCGTTGAATCTTACTTTGATTGTAGAAGCAAATCCCCAATATGAAATTCCTAGCCGTAGTCTTCAAGAAATAATCTTCGCGTTTTAATTTAATTTAATTTAGAGGAAGAAGAAGAAGCCATGATCATCAAGAGTTTATGCAGCATAAGGTTAGAGAAAAATGGTGTAAAGAGAATGAGGCTAGGAGGCTGTTTATATAGGGTTAGGCAGACAAATTTGGACAGAAAACGAGTCTAAATACATCAGAATGCATCAGGTTCAGAAAGTGAATTCGGGAGGCAGGTCGACCCCCAGGTCGACACTATGGTCGACCTGGTCCCTGGGAGGTCGACACTATGGTCGACACCTAGGTCGACCTGGTCCTGGGCGGGAAATTTCCCACCCAGTCTGTTCTGGGTTTTGAATTCGAATTTTCGAGCTGTTTTCGATTCCGAAAATTTCTGAAACTTCGGAGGGCATATCTCCCTCATACGGACTCTGATTTTCGAAAACTCGGACTCGTTTTCAAGCAGAATTTCGAGACGAACGCAATGGCGCAACCTGTTTTCCTTGATTCTTATTTAAAAATTAATTCTGCCTTGATTTATGGTTTTTAACACGTTATTAAAATACGGGTTGTTACATTCTTCCCTCCTTAAAGGATTTCATCCCCAAAATCTTCAAGTTAGGAAGAATGCATCCTATCATCCAATCAACCATCTACTCAACCATCATCCACAAGCAACCATTGTCCTTAAAAGATTTCTAATGCTATATGAACATATGCAGAAAGTGTGTGTATATGTTCCTTATCTAGTGCAAATGATCAGGCCTGATTGATCTTCTTAATGCAAAATATGTTTAGTGCCATGAATCCAACATGTATGCAAATAGTCCTAGTTACATAAACACTATATGTGTGCACAAACATCCATCCATATGCATCAGGCACATGATAACACATTCAATTTCATCCATAAACAAGTATAAATACTCATGCATATGCAATATGAAATTGTGTCTGAGCCGATCTAGTGCCTAATGTGTGTTATGCAACCACGATCAACCACTTGCGACCACTTGCAACCATTTGCAAACATCAACCATAACATGTTTCAATCACATGTTTACAACCAAAAGGGTTCTACCTAAGGTTCTTAAGATATGATTGAGAAGATAAGCAAGATAAAACAAAGCATCTAGGAGAAGAAGAAGTTAAAGATGAACTCCCAGAAAGTCCTGCTTGCGGGCCTTGCCCTTGCTTCTTAGGGCAGCTCTTGATTATATGTCCAGTATCACCATACTGAAAGCATGCTCCCATCTTCATCTTCTTCTTTCTACAATCCTGGACTATATGCCCTTCAATACCACAGAAGTGGCATTTTCTTTTCTCACGTGTCTTGTTATCATTATAATTGTTGTTGTTCTTGCCTCCTTTCTTGGAGTCTACCTTCTTGTTTGGAGACTCATTCGCCTTGACCTCCTTCTTGCCATTCTTGTCTTCTTCATTTAAGAGCGCTATGTCTACTAGCTTTTCGTAAGTAGCCCCCAGAGGTACGTGGGTCATAGCCAAGCTGTGAAGTGGCTCATCCAATCCCTTGACAAAACGAAGAGCCTTCTTATGAGGGGTATTCACTAAGTCTAGTCCAAATCGGTCCAGCTGATTGAATTGATTGATGTACTCTTTGATAGTCATACTTTCTTGCTTAAGAGATAAGAATTTCTCCAGCTGTAAACTTCGTTCAGCTTGTGAGAGGAATTTCATCTCAAACCTTATTTTGAAATCCATCCATGTTTCAGCCGGTCTCTCAGCGTTAGTGACTTCCCACCAATAGGAAGCTTCGTCTTTGAGCAACCATACCGCCAACTGTACCTTCTGCCTATCGTCCACCTCGAAGATAACGAACAGATCCTCAATTTCTTTGAGCCAGTTCCTCGCTTCTACGAATAATTCAGTTCCCTTGAAATCCTTTCCACCCATGGCCCTAAAATATTTACAGATCTTTGAGGAAGCAATTGCACGAGGAGGGGGAGGAGGAGGAATCGCTGCAACTAGAGGAGGAATATCTGCTGGGCCTGCATCGTTGGCCCTAACCTTTAAGTACCTTTTGAACCAGCCAGGTATTGGCACGCCCTCTGGAAAGTTAAGATTCCCAGACATGCTGAAATGAAAAAGAAGAGATTCAAACGAGGAAACAAAGGATAGTGTTAATGGCTTTTGGGCAATAGCCTTTAAATAAAACAAGACTTTTCTTGAAATATGCTTCTTTGTAAACGGTTTTGAAAATAATTTTAGAAGGTTTTAAAAACTTTTGCCCAGTCTGGTAACCTTCTGCTCTGATACCAAATGTAACACCGTACCTCCGTTAGGGTCACTCACAAAGGGAATGCACTAGTTTTGGAGGAGCGTTACCGAGGTAAACAAACACAAAAATATTACAAGACAGAACATAAATAAAACAGCGGAAGAATCAAAAGATAAATTTCTTTACTTTCAAAATAGTCAAAGCCTTTTACATCCAAAGTATCAAATAGTCAAAGTCATTATTTTTCATTACAACAAATTCTGTCTTGCATAAATAAAGAAGCATAATCTTAAAACAACAAAAGTAGCTTTATTCCCCAAAGGTAGCAGAAATGCAGCCTAGCATAGCTCAACATCAAACCGTACATGAGCTGAACCGAAAGCAAGCGAAATCCAGCTAAGTGCTAGAGTTTCCTCTCTGAGAACCTAGGGAGGGGGAACGGAAGGAAAAAAGGCGAAAGAAAACGGGTCAGTCATAAAGACTGGTAAGTCCAAGTGACATTCAGCATAAAAACAGGTAAAGGTAACATGACATGTACAAACTGAAAGTAAACATAAGGATGATGACAAGATGGGCAAGATAGACTAAGATAACATGATAAATCAAGTATAAATCAAGTATAGCATCACATATTCAAGGTTCTCTACATCAACTGTACTAGAATCCCAAACCCATGTCTTATATTAATCATTAAATGATCCCTTGGCCCAATATCATGAAATGACCCATTACTAGGTCCCAAGGAACGATCAACTAATCGATCGGCTCCCTACAAGTTCTAGCTCGTTGTGTGCCTGTGTCATACGGCCCTATCACGAATGTAGTCACATGTGCTAGGTCCACCATATGGTGTATCAAGCCCTAGGGTGCCAACCACCGACACGAATCAAGCATGCATAGATAAACCTATTGATGCCCAATGCCTGCTTTTTCAACTCCGGACCACGTGCATGACCATAGCCCGTCTGAACCTACACTGGCACACCAACACAACCGTCATTCTGGTCGCTTACAATCAGCCCAGTAATCGTACCCCACCCTTCCTAGTTCCAGGGTACCGTGATACATCTAGTGGGTTATTGCTGAAACGGACCTCGTGACTAGGGTTTCTGTCCAATAGGTTAAGTGTTGTCATTTAAATTCGTGACATAACCTGTAACACCCCAAAAATTCTATAACTATGAAATTAACAAATTAAAGTATAATTAATCTGAAATCAAAGAACTAAGGGAAACGGGATACGCCATTGCATTCGTCTCGGAAAAATACGCGAAATAGAGTCCGAGTTTTCGAAAAACGGAGTCCGTATGAAGAAGATATGGTCTTCGGAAGTTTTGAATTAAATTTAAAATTCAAACAGAATAAAATAATTAAAAATCGGGCCCAATGGGCCAGGGCGGATAAACACCCGCCTAGGCCACCCAGGTCGACTGGGCTGTCGACCTGGGCTACCCATGTCGACAGGGCTGTCGACAGGGGTGTCGACCTGGTCGAGCCCAGTCAACCTGGCTGGCCAGGTCTGTGTTTGGCCGATTCTCTGTGGTCTGCTTTGTCATTAGGGCTAGGTGGTGGGTTTTTATTGGTCTCTCTATCTAATGAATGGCTACGATCTAACCTAGCAACATCAAGGGTCCTAATCAATTCCTAACCTCTATATAAACAACCCTAGACTAAACCCTAATCTATTCATTCAAAATTAAGAACGTAGCCGCCATGTTGCTGAGGAACGACTAAGAGTAGCCGCCAACTAGAGAGAGGATTAGGGAGAAAGTTCTAAAGCCTAAAGCAATTCAAGCAACCTAAAGCCAATCAATTCAACAAAGGAATCATATCTCTTAATTAGAGAATTCGCCGCAACCATCGTAAGTAGAGTATTACTTTGGTATGAATAAACAATTGTGTTGATATGTATGCTTGAATTGTGGCAATAAAAGTAATTCATATTTGTGCGTTCTTATCAATTTATATATTCGATTATAAAGAACTACATGCGGTAGTTCTATGCAAGTATACGTTTGGATTATTGCGCAAATTATGTAATCTATGTTGAAGCTACATGTATGTAGTTGATTGAAATTCATGCAAGTTTGGGGCTTTGTTATTATGCCATCTTGATGTATACTTTTGTGCATAAATCATTTTGCAAGTAATTGAAACAAGTTTGGTTGTTATAGTTCACATGAAACTATGTTGGAATTTTGACACCATAATCCATGTATTAAGTCATGCTTTTGCAAACTTATGAATATGGCTAGGCTATGAATGATATTTGGCATAATTGAAATCCATGATTAAGTCTATCCTGTTTACAAGAATTATATGATGACATATGTGAGACATGGCTAGGTTAGACTCAAAAATCCCTTTTTTTTTTTTTTTTGCAAGTTTAAAGCAAACACCATGTTTAGGAATATTTATGCATAAGTATATTTATACCATCGTTATGTGATTAGACTTAAACCATGAATAAGTTGAACAAACTTAACTATACTCATGCCATGCTTATGTTTGACATTATGCCATGTTTATTCTAGAAATATTTATGCCATGCTTATGTTTGACATTATGCCATGTTTATGCTAGAAATATTTATGCCATGCTTATGTTTGACATTATGCCTTGCTTATGCTAGAAATATTTGTGCCATGCTTATGTTTGACATTAGGCATAAATAAGAATATAGGTTCATGTTGCAGTTAAACCTATGCAAGTTCGCGTGCTTTGATTCATGTCACCTATGTTACCGCTATGCAAGTACACCAGTTTCTATTATGTATTTCCAACGTCATATGCAAGTTCATGCACTCACCTTCCCCTCTTTGTGTATGTAATCACGCTTTAAGCCTCCCCTTTTCGCATGGCTAGTTTGGGCTTTAAAAGGCTAAGCCCAAAGTATACAAACGGACGTGTTAAACGGGGGAAAATAACGTTGGGTTAAAAATTAATTAATGAATGAAAATATAAAATAGAAGGGCCCAAATTCAAGTATGGGTTGGGCCCGTGATTGGTGTAACCTTTACACCATTAACTTAATAATGGGCCGCAAATATTTACATATAAGAAATAAAGAAGAATGACAAGATATGTAAATGTAGAAAATACGATGTGTTTAACCCGAGGTTGGATTGAGTTGTGATGTAAACCTGCCCGGAACCGCCCGGCTGTCCAGTAGTCACAACAATACCTATCCAATGTGGGAGGTTAAACATGGAGCCCAGCAAGGACCCGAGGTTAGACTGAGTTGTGGCGTAAGACTGCCCGGAACCAACCGGCAACAGGCAGCCACAACAATACCTGTCTAATGTGAGAGGTCAGGGCCTTAATAAGACAATTAAGGCTGAGTCAGGATTGATAGGATTAAGTGAACTAAAGACTTAATCAAAATGGGACATGCTAAACTAAACGGACTGGTGGGGTTAGGTTAGGAAACACTTAACCAACTTAGCATGTTGGCTAGAGATAGAAAACCTAGTAACGGGGGACCCTTTTCAGCAGTAACCCTAAAAGGTGTATCAGGATACCCTGAAACTAGGCAGGGTGGGGCACGATTACTGGGCTGATTGTAAGAGGTCAAAGCGACGATGGTGGTGTAGCAGTGTAGGTTCTAACGGAGTGCGGGCGTGCACACACTCCGGTGCAGAAAAATAAGGCACTGGACACTAGTAGCATACCTGTGCACTCTAAGGTTGTGTCGGGTTGCCACTATGGGACTTGATACACCCCATGGAGGGACCAGCATAGGTAACTACAGACATCGGGGGCCGTAAGACACACGTAACTATGCGAGTAGGAGCCGATCATCATAGAATGGATCACATCACCCTGATTATGGGGTGCAAATTGGAAACTAGTTTATATGGGTTCAGAGATTAACATGGGGTACGATAGTATATTTGACCCTAGACAACTTAACCAAGTTTATAGTGCTTGCCCACTTCTTGTTTATACTTATCATACCCAGTTCTTTATTCATAGACAAAATAGTACTAGACTTACTCAGGCTTTATGTCTGACTCTACTTTTCTTTCGTCTTCTTTCTTCCGTTTCCCCCCCCCCAGGTCCACAGGGAGGGAACACAGCAGCTTGACCAACCTTAACATCCAGCTTGAAGAAGAGAAATGTATTGCTTGGACTTTCCTGTTTTGAACTATGGCTTTGGACAATCCACTATGGGGATTTTGCAGTTTATCTATGTTTTATTTATGCTTCTTTAAATAATGTACTCAAGACAGATTATGAAAGTGTTATGTTATGTTTTTGGAAAGGATGTTGTTGTAACACGTATTTGACTTTATGAAATAAAATTGTTGTTCTTCCGCTGTTTACAAATATGTGTCCTTATATCTGTCTTGTATATCTGTGACTTGTACTTATAAACCTCCACCAAAATTAGGGCATTCCCTTTGAGAGTGACCCTAACGGAGGTGGGGTGTTTCACTTGGTATCAGAGCATAGGTTTACCAGATAAGATAAAAAGTTTTTGAAAAATTATTTTCAAAAAGGAAATTTAAAGAAGCATTTTTAAAAGAAAAATATTATTTTATTTTAAAAAGGCAAAGTCCACACCCCAAAGCCATAGGTACTATCTCTTATCCGTCGTTTTGAATCTATCCTTTTTGTTTCAGCATGTCGGAAGATCTTAACTTGCCAGAAGGGGTACCAATACCTGGTTGGTTTAGACGGTTCTTAGAAGCAAGGGCCACTCAGCCAGGTCCTACCATTCCTCCTCCCCCCAGCAGAAGGAAATCATCCAGCCGCAGCGGCACCTTTTCCTCCACCTCCTCCTCGGGGAAACACGTTTGCTAAGATATGTAAAGATTTTAAAGCTATGGGAGGAAGGGATTTCCATGGAACTGAGTCCTTCGTAGCAGCTAGAAATTGGCTGAAAGAGACGGAGGACCTATTCATCATCTTTGAGGTAGAATATAGACAAAAAGTACACTGGCGGTATGGCTATTGAAGGGCGAGGCTTCCTACTGGTGGGAAGTCACTAATACTGAAAGACCAGTGGAGACATGGGAGGACTTTAGGGCAAGGTTTGAGACTAAATTTCTCTCAGATGCGGAAAGAAGTTTGCAGTTGGAAAAAATCTTATTTCTTAAGCAAGGGGACAAGACAGTCAGAGAGTATGTGAATCAGTTTGATGAGCTGGCTAGGTTTGGGCTTGACCTAGTCAACACCCCGCACAAGAAGGCTCTCCGTTTCGTCAAAGGGTTGAATGAGCCATTACACAGTTTGGCCATGACCCATATACCCATGGGAGCCACGTATGAAAGATTGGTGCAAATGGCATTGCTGAATGAAGAGGATAAGGGCAAGAAGGAGACAAAGGCAAAAAGCTCTCAAGGGAAGAAAGAGGGTTTGCAGCCCAAGAAGACAGACTTTAAGAAGGGCGGGAAAGGCAACAAAGAGAAGAGGAAGTGTAATTTCTGTGGCAAAGTGGGGCACTTAGTAAAGGACTGCCGGAAAAAGAAGGCCAAGGAGAATGGTGGGTGCTTTTCTTGCGGTGAGACAGGCCATAGGGCTAAGGACTGCCCAAAGAAACGAGGACAGGGGCAGAGGGCTGGATCCACCCCAGGGGCACAGGTCCATGTGCTAGAAGCGCCACCTCTGCAACAGCGAGGTATAAATACTTCTGTAGAAAGTGTAGTTTATCTTTATGATCACCCCGTTCGCACTTTATTTGATTCTGGCGCATCACACTCCTTTATCTCGTCTGCTTTAGTAGAATCTCTGCACCTAGAAACTAGTATGGTAGAGGACCCCTTAATTGTTTCAAACCCAATTGGGGGCCCAGCTCATTTGTCTATGATCTGTGTGGGATTGAAAATTTCTATCCTAAGTGTTGAATTTCAATGTAGTGCCTTTGTTTTGGGCTTTTCGGGGTATGGTTTGATTTTGGGTATGGATTGGCTATCCAGTAATGGGGCCATCCTTGATTGTGAGAAAAGGGTTGTTAGGCTCCTAACCCAGCTCGGTAATACTTTGGAAATTTCTTGTAATCCCTCATATGCGGTTATGCTTAGTTATCTTGAATCGCTAGATGCCTCTGTTGAAAATTTGCAATTAGTTAGAGTGGTCCGGGAATATCCGGATGTCTTCGAAGAGGTGAAGGGCTTGCCTCCAAAGCGGGAAATAGACTTCCGCATATATCTTGTAGATAATGCAAAGCCCGTTGCGTTGCCCGTTAGACATATGGCTCCACGAGAAAGGAAAGAGCTCAGTAAACAGATTAAAGAGCTTCTAGAAAAGGGGTTCATTAGGAGGAGCATTTCAGAATGGGGCGCTCCAGTGGTGTTCGCTACAAAGGCGGATGGTTCACTCCGTCTATGTGTTGACTATAGGGAGCTCAACAAGCTAACGAAAAAGAATAGGCACCCTCTCCCTAGAATTGACGATTTATTTGACCAGCTTGTAGGAGCGTCTGTTTTCTCCCAACTAGATTTAGCAACCGGTTTTCATCAGCTAAGGGTGGCTGAAGATAGCATCGATAAAACGGCTTTCAGAACCCCAGACGGCTTCTTTGAATTGCTTGTCATGCCTTTCGGCTTGACAAATGCACCTTCTTATTTCGTGGACCTGATGAGTAGGGTATTTAGAGATTTCCTCAACAAATTCGTAGTGGTCTTCGTAGATGATATCCTTATTTTCTCAAAGAGTGAAGAGGAACATGCTCAGCACTTAAGGGCAATCATGGAAACTTTGCGAGTCCATCAACTAAAAGCCAAATTCTCCAAATGCCACTTTTGGAGAGAAGAAGTGAGGTTCCTTGGGCACATAGTATCCAAACAAGGGTTAGCAGTGGACCCTGCTAAGGTAGTGGCGGTACAAGATTGGAAGACACCAAGGAATGCGACTGAGGTCCGAAGCTTCCTAGGACTAGCAGGTTTCTATCGAAAGTTTATAAGGGATTTTGCGAAAATCTCAGCTCCGCTCACGAAATTGACTAAGAAGAACCTAGCGTTCAATTGGAACTTGGATTGCGAGTTTGCTTTCCAACGACTAAAAAGGGCTCTCACAACAGCCCCAGTTTTGACGCTGCCAGATGGGAGCAAGATGTTCACTGTTTATACGGATGCATGTGGGACAGGGCTAGGCGCCGTCTTAATGCAAGAAGGAAGGGTAGTAGCTTATGGCGGGAGGCAATTGAAGGTGCACGAAAAGAACTACCCAACCCACGATCTTGAGTTAGCTGCCATCGTCTTTGCACTCAAGTCTTGGCGACACTTTCTCCTAGGTGAGAAGTTCGAACTTTACACTGACCATAAATCGTTGAAATATCTTTTCTCGCAGAAGGATCTTAACTTGAGGCAACAAAGATGGATGGAGTTTCTTGCCTCGTACGATTTCGAAATCTCCTATACTCCGGGCAAAGGCAACGTAGTGGCAGACGCGTTGAGCCGAAAGAAATTGACCCTAAGCCCGTTGTTTGTTGAAAGACAAAGCCTAGAGTTTATAGCCAGCTTCGACTTTAGGCCTTCCTCCGATTTCGTACCAGGCTTGCTAGCATCTCTCGAAGTGCGCCCAACTTTAGTGGATTCAGTAGGGACAGCACAACGCGAAGACCCTCAGCTTGTGGAAATAATTGATAGGTTAATTAGGGGTGAGACTTCAAGTCACCTCAACAGATACTCCATCGACGATAAGGGTTTGCTAAGGCGAGACGGAAGACTATGCGTCCCACAGACAAAAGATTTAGTAAAGAAGGCTCTCGAGGAAGCGCATCATTCCAAGATGACGATACACCCAGGCGGAGATAAAATGTACAAGGACATAAAAAGGACTTTCTTTTGGAACGGCATGAAAAAGGACGTGGCAGAGTTCGTTTCTAAGTGCATGGTGTGCCAACAGGTTAAGGCGGAACAGAAAAAGCCTGGCGGACTACTACATCCTTTGGAGGTCCCGCAGTGGAAGTGGGATAGCATCTCAATGGATTTCATCGATGGGCTGCCTAGGTCTAGGAGAGGCAACACTAGCATTTGGGTAATAGTGGATAGGCTTACTAAAAGCGCCCACTTTTTACCTGTCAAAAGTAAAAGAACTGCCTCATCCCTAGCATCACTTTACCTCAAGGAAATCGTTCGACTCCATGGGATACCATCTAGCATTGTTAGTGACCGAGACCCCATCTTCACCAGCGAATTTTGGCGGAGTCTGCAAGAAGCAGTAGGAACGCAGTTATGCTTGAGCACAGCCTATCATCCCCAAACCGACGGCCAAACAGAGAGAGTGAACAGAGTTTTGGAGGACCTCTTAAGACTGTGCGTCCTTGACTTCGGAGGGACATGGGAAGACCACCTTCCTTTGGTGGAATTTGCCTACAACAACAGCTATCAAGCAACCATCGGAATGGCGCCCTTCGAAGCTTTATATGGAAGACCGTGCCGATCGCCCACTTGTTGGTGGGAGTCTACTGATAAGCTCATACTTGGACCAGATATGATCCGAAAGACCTCAGAGAAAGTAGACTTAATACGAAGAAGGATGAAGACGGCCCAAGACAGACAAAAGTCCTACGCCGACAAAAGGAGAACCGACCTTGAATTTGAAGTTGGAGACAGAGTTTTTCTCAAGGTATCACCGCTAAGGAACGTTGTTCGCTTTGGAACCACAGGAAAGCTAGCACCAAGATTCGTAGGGCCATTCCCTATTATCGAGAAAATTGGGAAAATGGCCTATAGATTAGAGCTACCCGAGAAGTTGGCTGGAGTTCACAACGTTTTTCACGTTTCACATCTCCGAAAATGTCTACATGAGTCTGCTGAAGTGGTAGAGCCAAATATACTCGAAGAGGCCGAAGTGGAATGCGAAGCAACCATAAGAAAAGTTCCAACCCGCATCTTAGGAACGGAAGTGAAGAAGCTACGCAACCGCGAAGTCAAGCTCGTCAAAGTTCAGTGGAGCGACGCCGAGGGAGACGCGACTTTGGAAACTGAGGCTAGAATCCGTACAGCCTACCCTTTTCTGTTCGAGGGTACATCCTTGATCTTTCCTTTTCCTTGAGTTGCGCTTTTATCTATCTTTTTTTAGGTATATTTCCTCGACCGTATCTTTTAGATAGAATCTTTTTGGATGGAAACATGTAGTTGAAACATGTTATGTATGGTGGTTGCAAGTGGTTGCAAGTGATTGCTAGTGGTTGCTCGTGGTTGCATATACACACACAATCTAGGTTTTAGATCGGCTCAGTCACTTCATATTGCATATGCATATATGTTTGTATTCGTATATGGCTGAACTTTAATGTGTTGTCATGTGGATGCTGCATTTGTATTGAATGATTGTGCACTCATGTAGAATCATGAATAGGAAAATTTGCATACATAATGGATTCATGGCACTTACATAATTCGCATTAAGGAGGTCAACTGAATCAGTAGACCGCCTGATTTTGCATTAGATAAGTACATGTACACACACACTTCGCATATGATCATGAAGCATTAGAAGTCTTTTAAGGACAATGGATGCTCGTGTTTGATGGATGAATAGATGGATGATTGGATGTTAGGATTTACATTCCTCCTAACTTGAAGATTTCGGGGACGAAATCCTTTTAAGTGGGGGAGAATGTAACACCCCAAAAATTCTATAACTATGAAATTAACAAATTAAAGTATAATTAATCTGAAATCAAAGAACTAAGGGAAATGGGATACGCCATTGCGTTCGTCTCGGAAAAATACGCGAAATAGAGTCTGAGTTTTCGAAAAACGGACTCCGTATGAAGAAGATATGGTCTTCGGAAGTTTTGAATTAAATTTAAAATTCAAACAGAATAAAATAATTAAAAATCGGGCCCAATGGGCCAGGGCGGATAAACACCCGCCTAGGCCACCCAGGTCGACTGGGCTGTCGACCTGGGCTACCCATGTCGACAGGGCTGTCGACAGGGGTGTCGACCTGGTCGAGCCCAGTCAACCTGGCTGGCCAGGTCTGTGTTTGGCCGATTCTCTGTGGTCTGCTTTGTCATTAGGGCTAGGTGGCGGGTTTTTATTGGTCTCTCTATCTAATGAATGGCTACGATCTAACCTAGCAACATCAAGGGTCCTAATCAATTCCTAACCTCTATATAAACAACCCTAGACTAAACCCTAATCTATTCATTCAAAATTAAGAACGTAGCCGCCATGTTGCTGAGGAACGACTAAGAGTAGCCGCCAACTAGAGAGAGGATTAGGGAGAAAGTTCTAAAGCCTAAAGCAATTCAAGCAACCTAAAGCCAATCAATTCAACAAAGGAATCATATCTCTTAATTAGAGAATTCGCCGCAACCATTGTAAGTAGAGTATTACTTTGGTATGAATAAACAATTGTGTTGATATGTATGCTTGAATTGTGGCAATAAAAGTAATTCATATTTGTGCGTTCTTATCAATTTATATATTCGATTATAAAGAACTACATGCGGTAGTTCTATGCAAGTATACGTTTGGATTATTGCGCAAATTATGTAATCTATGTTGAAGCTACATGTATGTAGTTGATTGAAATTCATGCAAGTTTGGGGCTTTGTTATTATGCCATCTTGATGTATACTTTTGTGCATAAATCATTTTGCAAGTAATTGAAACAAGTTTGGTTGTTATAGTTCACATGAAACTATGTTGGAATTTTGACACCATAATCCATGTATTAAGTCATGCTTTTGCAAACTTATGAATATGGCTAGGCTATGAATGATATTTGGCATAATTGAAATCCATGATTAAGTCTATCCTGTTTACAAGAATTATATGATGACATATGTGAGACATGACTAGGTTAGACTCAAAAATCCCTTTTTTTTTTTTTTTGCAAGTTTAAAGCAAACACCATGTTTAGGAATATTTATGCATAAGTATATTTATACCATCGTTATGTGATTAGACTTAAACCATGAATAAGTTGAACAAACTTAACTATACTCATGCCATGCTTATGTTTGACATTATGCCATGTTTATTCTAGAAATATTTATGCCATGCTTATGTTTGACATTATGCCATGTTTATGCTAGAAATATTTATGCCATGCTTATGTTTGACATTATGCCATGCTTATGCTAGAAATATTTGTGCCATGCTTATGTTTGACATTAGGCATAAATAAGAATATAGGTTCATGTTGCAGTTAAACCTATGCAAGTTCGCGTGCTTTGATTCATGTCACCTATGTTACCGCTATGCAAGTACACCAGTTTCTATTATGTATTTCCAACGTCATATGCAAGTTCATGCGCTCACCTTCCCCTCTTTGTGTATGTAATCACGCTTTAAGCCTCCCCTTTTCGCATGGCTAGTTTGGGCTTTAAAAGGCTAAGCCCAAAGTATATAAACGGACGTGTTAAACGGGGGAAAATAACGTTGGGTTAAAAATTAATTAATGAATGAAAATATAAAATAGAAGGGCCCAAATTCAAGTATGGGTTGGGCCCGTGATTGGTGTAACCTTTACACCATTAACTTAATAATGGGCCGCAAATATTTACATATAAGAAATAAAGAAGAATGACAAGATATGTAAATGTAGAAAATACGATGTGTTTAACCCGAGGTTGGATTGAGTTGTGATGTAAACCTGCCCGGAACCGCCCGGCTGTCCAGTAGTCACAACAATACCTATCCAATGTGGGAGGTTAAACATGGAGCCCAGCAAGGACCCGAGGTTAGACTGAGTTGTGGCGTAAGACTGCCCGGAACCAACCGGCAACAGGCAGCCACAACAATACCTGTCTAATGTGAGAGGTCAGGGCCTTAATAAGACAATTAAGGCTGAGTCAGGATTGATAGGATTAAGTGAACTAAAGACTTAATCAAAATGGGACATGCTAAACTAAACGGACTGGTGGGGTTAGGTTAGGAAACACTTAACCAACTTAGCATGTTGGCTAGAGATAGAAAACCTAGTAACGGGGGACCCTTTTCAGCAGTAACCCTAAAAGGTGTATCAGGATACCCTGAAACTAGGCAGGGTGGGGCACGATTACTGGGCTGATTGTAAGAGGTCAAAGCGACGGCGGTGGTGTAGCAGTGTAGGTTCTAACGGAGTGCGGGCGTGCACACACTCCGGTGCAGAAAAATAAGGCACTGGACACCAGTAGCATACCTGTGCACTCTAAGGTTGTGTCGGGTTGCCACTATGGGACTTGATACACCCCATGGTGGGACCAGCATAGGTAACTACAGACATCGAGGGCCGTAAGACACACGTAACTATGCGAGTAGGAGCCGATCATCATAGAATGGATCACATCACCCTGATTATGGGGTGCAAATTGGAAACTAGTTTATATGGGTTCAGAGATTAACATGGGGTACGATAGTATATTCGACCCTAGACAACTTAACCAAGTTTATAGTGCTTGCCCACTTCTTGTTTATACTTATCATACCCAGTTCTTTATTCATAGACAAAATAGTACTAGACTTACTCAGGCTTTATGTCTGACTCTACTTTTCTTTCGTCTTCTTTCTTCCGTTCCCCCCCCCCCCAGGTCCACAGGGAGGGAACACAGCAGCTTGACCAACCTTAACATCCAGCTTGAAGAAGAGAAATGTATTGCTTGGACTTTCCTGTTTTGAACTATGGCTTTGGACAATCCACTATGGGGCTTTTGCAGTTTATCTATGTTTTATTTATGCTTTTTTAAATAATGTACTCAAGACAGATTATGAAAGTGTTATGTTATGTTTTTGGAAAGGATGTTGTTGTAACACGTATTTGACTTTATGAAATAAAGTTTGTTGTTCTTCCGCTGTTTACAAATATGTGTCCTTATATCTGTCTTGTATATCTGTGACTTGTACTTATAAACCTCCACCAAAATTAGGGCATTCCCTTTGAGAGTGACCCTAACGGAGGTGGGGTGTTTCATAACCCACATACGTGTCATGTCAAATTGGCTAAGTGTTGTCGTTCAAAGTTCATGACCTAGCCCTACGAATCATGTGTCAAGTTGGTTAAGTGTTATCTCTCATGTTCATGACTTAACCCTATCATGTGGCATTAATTCATTAATGCACCCCAACCTCTCACATCAGGCCTGTTGTTGTGGTCACTGGATATGTCGGGCGGTTCCGGGCAGATTTATGCCACAACTCAGTCTGACCTAAGGTTTTCAAGTGTTGTATGACCAACTACCCACATTGGATCCTATTGTTTGCAGTAACTGGATTTGCCGGGCGGTTCCGGGCAGAATTACACTGCAAACTCAATCCAATAGTGTCATGTCCATGTTCAAGATTCATGTCAAGTTCGTGTCAAGTTTCATGGAGAGTTTCATGCCCACTTCCAGATTCAAGTTATAACAATGTTCATGTTTCAAGTTTCATGTCAAGTTTCATGGCGTGTTTCATGCCAAGTTTCCTAAAATTACCAATTTTTCCCAACGTTACCCCGTCTAAATATTAGGTTAACAATCTTAGCCTAATTTTCCATCCGCATGATTTTTGACATATAATATTAGGCTAAAACTTAGCATAATTTAACGTTCACAAAATTTGCATAAAGAAATTCATTAACATAAGCATGACATAGGTGTAAACTTGGCATTCTCGGCATAGTCAATATGAACACCATAGGTGTGTACTTGCAAAATAATCAACATGAATATCATAGCTATGATCATGCAACGTAGACTAAATCAACATACATATATGTGAATTTGCAACATAGACTAAATCAACTTACATATATGTGAACTTGCAAATCAATCACGAGCATTTGAATAAGTGTGATCTTGAAATATGACATAGATTTAACATATACACATAAACATGTAGATCTAACAGGTGGTCACATATGTGATATGATTTTACAACCTAAAACTTGCATAACATGATAAACTTGTCATAACAGGTTATACTCCAATATACATATGAATAGACTTATTCATTAATTCCCAATTCAACATGATAATAAAATAGAATATCATTCAAGTTCGCATATAACATAATAAGCATTGTTATATTATCAATTTATTTCCAAGGCATAACATAACTGAATAAATTGAGTAAAACATTGTAGGCATATAGATCTGATAACATTATGAACATGAAAAGGTTTGAATAATAATCTAGGTTTAAGAACATGGATGGATCTAACTTAAATAGAAAAATCCCCAAAATCAAGATCCAAGGACAAATAAAGAAAATAGATCTGAATAGAAAATCAAGCTTAGATCCAATTTCATAGTCATAATCCTAGGCAATAACCTCATGGTCATGAATCATAGGTGATTAGCCACAATTGTCCTTGTCATAGTCATAGGCAATAGTCTTATGTTCACAGTCATAGGCATTGTCTTATGTTCACCGTCATAGGCATAGGCATAGGTATAGTCTTATGTTCACCGTCATAGTCTTAGGCCATTAACAATAGTTTCAACGTCATAGGCATAATAATGTTATGGACATGAGAGAGTCTGATTTACAACATGAATAGGTCCAAACTGATTTCATAGTAATATTCCCAAAAGTCAAGATCCAAGATGAACAAGAATAGATATGAATCATACATAAATCCAATTCCAATTTATAACATGTCCATATTAAGTTTATAGTTTTTATCTAAAAGTAACTTGAACTTACAGATCGTGGTCTAAGAAATTTCGATGCAGAAGTCAAGTCTAGAAATTAGTCGTTGAATTGTTGAGTCGTTGAATCTTGCTTTGATTGTAGAAGCAAATCCCCAATATGAAATTCCTAGCCGTAGTCTTCAAGAAATAATCTTCGCGTTTTAATTTAATTTAATTTAGAGGAAGAAGAAGAAGTCATGATCATCAAGATTTTATGCAGAATAAGGTTTGAGAAGAATGGTGTAAAGAGAGTGAGGCTAGGAGGCTGTTTATATAGGGTTAGGCAGACGAATCTGGACAGAAAACGAGTCTAAATACATCAGGTTCAAAAAGTGGGTTCGGGAGGCAGGTCGACCCCCAGGTCGACACTATAGTTAACCTGGTCCCTGGGAGGTCGACACCCAGGTCGACCTAGTCCTGGGTGGGAAATTTCCCGCCCAGCCTGTTCTGGGTTTTCAATTCGAATTTGAATTCGAATTTTCGAGCTGTTTTCGATTCTGAAAATTTCTGAAACTTCGGAGGGTCATATCTCCCTCATACGAACTCCGATTTTTGAAAAATCGGACTCGTTTTCAAGCAGAATTTTGAGACGAATGCAATGGCGTAACCCGTTTCCCTTGATTCTTATTTTAAAATAATTCTGCCTTGATTTATGGTTTTTAACACGTTATTAAAATACGGGTTGTTACAGTTTCTCAATTTCCTTTTTCTAACTTCAAATATTAAGTAAATATTTAATTTAAGCTATCATGTTCGCTTAAAAATCCCTTTTACAACTTCGTTATAAAAACTCGGCTTTAATATAAAACTCGTTCATAAACTCCTTTCATATTTCAATTAGTTTCATTTCAACTTCGATCACTTTTTAAATGAATTTCAATTAAAAAGTAATCACCTAAATCATTATTAATTAAAATAATAATAATTTACTTTATCATTAACTACAGTAGGAGTAGTTAACTTCTTAATTAACTAAAATAAATAGTAAATTTATTTTTTAAATCTTATTAAAACTGAAACAAATATTCGTTAAAACTATTTCATTAGATTAATTGAAAACAAATTAATAATCCCAGTTAAAACGGTTGACTTCGTCAACTCAAACACAATTATCTCGTTAACTAATTCCAATTAGTCCTTTCTTTAAATTAATTAATATAATTAATTTAAATAATTCCATTTAATTGTTTCTTAACAAAAACAATTATCCAATTCTTAACTTTCTGTTCATTTGCTTGTAAATCTTCTCAACATAAGAATTTACTTTGTAAAATTTATTAATAATTAATTATAAACTTAATTAATAAATAATAATATTTATTTTATTTTAACAAACTTTTATTAAAAATACAGATTTAAAAATCTGTCTTTGGTTATAGAATAAATTTTATAACTTCACTTCTATTGATTAACCTGACGGTAAATCAATATCTAGAAAACGACTGATTTATAGGCCATATACTGCCAATCACTTAACCAATATTACCCATTGGTTTAAACAAAACAAATGTTGAATTTCAGGTTAACGTTCAAAAACCAAATCAATCATCCAATTAGAACAGTTCATATAATGATATTATAAAAATAAGTAACATCTAATATATTTGAGGAATCCTATTTGATCCCTCTAACCTGTTCTTCCCAGTATCCAAATAGGTTATCTCAAATAAGATCATTCAATTCAATTTAACTGATAATTTCTATAACAGTAAATAAAGACTATTTAACATCCGGTAATAAACAAAATAATTCAAACAATTAAACATGTTTATTTCATAAACGTGACCAATAAGGTAAGTTACCTCTATTGGGTCCAATTGTTAAAATAACGGTTTGGTATTTCACTGAAATTTAGCAACCGTTTCATTTCAATGGTTCAACCAATATATGAATATATATTTAACAAATAGGCAACCATTAGCAACCATAGCACACAAAATAAAAACCCGACTTATAGAAAATATAAGTGGGATGAACTGAGTGAGTTTTACTCACCGGGTTTCCTTTTGTCTTTTAAGTGATTCATTTCTAGTTAAATTAAACATGCATTTAATTTATCTAGAAATTCCACCTATCTCCAGCTTGTCCAGAACATTTCCAAAATGTAGTATTCTGCGATGTGGTCCAAACGCCTTTTGTTTTATTCAATTCTATCAATATATGTACCAGTTATAACATTAATCGGTATCCATGAGTTAACTAAAAAATTATCTTCTTAAGTAACATTTATAAATTAACTAATTACTTATGCAAATAAATTATTCGGTTGATAAGCTTCACCCGTTACTCCGTTGCTTCTGTTTTCTCGTATGAACCCACCCCATGATAATTCCTATTCAAAATGGATATTAGCACCATTTTAATAAAAAAAATATTTTATCCCTTAATTAATAAACTAATTTAATTATTTTTAAATCACGGGTTACTGGTCGATTAACTTCATGATCTTTGCATCTTTGTTCAAGTTCTAACTACCGTTTGTTTTGAACCTAGTAGCACGTGAAGTCATAATACTATAAAAATCAAATGATTTAATTGGCTAAAACTTTGCTTAATCATATATAATTGCGTAATTACGTTATTAAGGGGGTCACAGATGGTCAAAAATCCTTCTTCATGCGTTGATTCTTTGGTTCCAGATGGCTGCTCATTTGCAAACCCGTCTTCTACATCCGATAGCTGCACCAAGAATCGATCGCCAGACTGATCGACGGTGGCTACCAGATGAGCCCTGAAGGTGTCGTCCTCCCCCCGAAATACAGTGTAACTCGATGCTGTAGGTAGCCGCTAAAACCCCTCGAACGCCACCCCCATTTATGTTTGATTCTGGTTGATCTGAAACGCCAATCTCCATCATGATCGGTCGTCAGCAAGAGCTTGAAGAGGCATACATATTAGTAGTTTAAGGATTTGGGTGAAGGTGCATGGATAAAAAGATTGGATGGGAAAAAGGAGCGAAGGCGGCTCAGAGAAAATTGACCATGTATATTTAGTTTGACTTGGGTTTTAGAAACTTTGGTTATATATAGGGTACGGGTTATAATTTAATATTATTTTAATATAACGAAACTTACCAGTGAAGTATCGTGTTAAAACACGCATATATGACGTCTATTCGAGATGAAACTCCTAATCCTAGCATAAAAAATATTCCAGACCCGATGAGACAGGTTTCGTCGAATTTCGAGGTTGTTTGTAAAAAGTCCTTCATAAATCACAGGCTAAAAATAACACGTTTAAATTTTCCACGATCACAAAATAAATCCAATCAATCTGAAACTTTGAAATTCTACTTGACCTTTTCCTTATGGATCCAATGAAATCTGTTTCTTTAAAATCGGAGTTCATTTGGCCAGTCGTTTATTCCTTTAAAGTTACCCATGTCTAAAGATATAAACGATTAAATAAAAATAGAGACGTTTATTGTTGCCACGATCAAACGGTAAGTCTGATTGACACGAAATTTAAAATCTTACAATAATTAATTAATACGAATCTAGTGGCAGAAGTTTCATCACATTCCGAGATTGTTTCCCAGTACGCTATTTTTGTATGCCAAACAATGCTCTTTTAAACACCAAAATGTCCGATTCCAAAAATAACAAACTATCTGCCTATTCTGACTCTAAACATTGATAAAAACTCAACGGAATTGGTTTCGTGGCTTAATTCGGTCGTCTGCTCAAGTTATACACAAATACCCCTCTATTAAATTAAATTAATTACATGCTATATAAAATGATTGGGTGTTTACGGGTATTGTGGTCACATACGACATTGGTTTACCATGAAATTTTATACCATGCAATAATTTAACGTTACAGTTCCAATGAAACTAATTTCATTGAAAACGGAATCTATTTGCAAAATGACCACTTTTAAGGCTTATAATAATATCGATTAAAATATTATAAAAATCCAAAATAATCAAAAATAATAATAATGAATTATTGTTATCATAAATACCCAACTGGGAATGTCATAGCTTCAAATATAAATTTACAACTCAATATCATAAATTTTGACTTAAACGATGTCCAAATTATATTAAAACCCTTTTAAATATATTAAATAAACGTTATAATTTAATAACAATTTCCATAGCGACTATTTTAAAATTTGAATTGGACATAACTAACAATCTATAACACGAAATATGGATTTTTCTCTTCCGTATGAAAATTAAAATCAACAAGATTAAAACGTTTCTTGTTTCACAAAAATCCAACTTATACCGGATCCTGTATACTCAATTGAAGCTGAAAACTCAATATTACGAACTACCGCGCCATTTTGAGCTCGTTTTAAATTATATATAAATTTATCATTCAAACTTCACTTTAATAAACGAATTTAATATTTAAACCCACTGATACTCCAAATATAATATTTTAAAATAATAAATTAAATTAAATATTGACTACCAAAAATACGGGACATTACATTCTTCCCCCCTTAAAAGAATTTCGTCCCCGAAATTATTAAGGTAAGGAAAATGTCATAAATCCATTCACTTTTCAAAATGCTAATTTGTAGTGACCCGCAAATCCGTAACATCAAAGTTGACTATGTACACCATACGTCCAACCCAAATATCACGAAAATACGAAACATTTTTTTTAGAAGAAAGAGGTAGAAGAAGAACAGAAATAACAACACAGAATCTCACATCGCAGCGGAACAAAATATAATATATCATATCTTTGAAATACAAAAATCTTAACTGTATAACATACACTTATCAGAGTACAACACTTACAACACAGCGGAAAAAAATTCTATATAACTAACGCTGAATCCTCCTGCTCCAAGCTCCTTTAGATAGATTTGTAAAATCCTGAACTACGTGACTGCCCGTACAAATTTAGGCACCCAAGAGTTTAGGTAGAACAAAACAAATAAAATCCGGGTCAGTCATGGGACTGGTATGAGTAAACAGTTTAAAACAGTTTCAGAAACTAAATGATACCTCATAAGACCACGCCGTATAACACGGAACGGGTTTTTCCCTTATGAGAATCCAAACACTTGACTTATCTTTATATCAAAACTCTTTTGATATTATAATAATGTCTAAATCAAGTAAATAACAATCTAGTGGAACGTTTGCATCTCACGTTCCACATATATAAGATACAATCAAAACCGCAAGCACGTATTGGGTAATGGATTTTCAACTATGACAAGGTATGGAACCACCTTCCGCTGGTGTATCTCTAGAGGAGAATACACCGAGTTCAACAAGAACATCTTGCAACTCAGCCACACATGACCGACCACCCATTTTGCTTGAGTGTATCGAATGTATATCACCAACGGTTGGGATCAGCAACCATTTCCCGAATGGGACAGCATCGACAATAGATTTTTAGAAGTAAATGAAACTCTAGATCAGGTGATTATACAGCCTAATAGGTGCGACCTACATAGCCATGCTGCCTGCCCGATTTCTGTCATTTACCGGTTGATGAGGCTTGAAGCTACGCTTTATCATCACACCAGATTCACTTCGAATGTCACATCGTCAGATCCATCGAAAATCACTAATTGACGTCTACAACAGTCATTATGTGTCAGCTAAAAGAAGCTTCCTCCTCCGCTTCCACTCTTGGTACAGTTGAAGAAATCAATGTACGCGACCTTTCTAGAAATACTCTGTCAGACATTCATCCATACAAGTCACCCAGAAACAGGATGAACTGAAGGCACTATTTCTATTAATAGAAAAAGTCCTTGCACTCTACTCCGTCTTCGATTATCTTTATATAATCTGATTCGCACGCTACTGCCGATATGGAGTGGTTCTTCGGATAATAATCCAACCGGTCTCTCCATATTGACAACGATGGTCAAAACTTTGATAGTCTGTGATTTAACTATCGAATAAAAACAAGTGTTTCGATAGTCGATGATTTAACTATCGAATAAAACAAGTGTTCATCCAAACACCCAACAATCACTGAGCCTTTAATTAATATTCCATTAATTAAATCTCTTCTCTATTTCTTATCAATATTTGTTTACCAAATATTTTCAATAACCATATTGGCCTTATACGTTATTTGGAAAACATTTCCATATATCGCCTTCTTTTATTTTCTAAACTTTAGAAAATATATGTTATTTATAATTGGAAAATATTCCAATTACTTATCTCTTTTCCAATCTCGTTTATTCCTATACTTAGGAAATATTTATTATTCTATTTCCCAGCTTACACTTATTTGGGTTAAAACGGATGTTATGTAAAACATCGTTACGACAACCCAAATACTATATTCAACTAACTCTTATCTAACATTGATCTTCGAGCCTGAAATCTTACTGTTCATTTGTTAATAATGCAATCAATCAAGTTGGGGTATAACTACCTCTCAGACCTTGACTGAATAACATTTATAACGTCAAAACAGATATGACTACTTACTCGAACAATCAATAACATACAACTACTTCTTTACCTTTAAACACGTATACACTTTTTCTTTCTATTCTTACTAGATATTATCCCTAGTCTTCCTTTTTGATTATACTATTCTATTTCTAAGTTCGTTTCCTTATCGACTTCTATATATTTTGATATGTTAATTTCTAACTATCAAATTATCTTAAAAATATTCTATCTCCTTAAATTCCCGGAAAAATTTTCCATAACCTCCTTTGTGCCGGGAGCATCGGGAAAATCCCCAAACTGCCACACAGGCCTCTCTAATCAAAAAGAAAAAGGAAAAGCCAAGCGGCTTGCCGATACGGCGCATAAAATCTCAAATATGAATTAACTACGTACCTTTTTTTCAGGCAATCTATATATATATATATATACCTTCTAACACTTTATTCCAAACCTGTCTCCTGTATCTATACCTGCTCAATCTATTTAACTATACCAAATCATTTTAACTCAATTTGTTAAATAAATTTGTTACTTAACTCTTCAGTCTATTTCACCTTCATATTTGAACATGACATGTTCAAATATATTTTAACTGCATATTAACAAATTCTAATTATACTCATACTCTCGTTCCCTTATCGACTTCTTATTCAAATTCCAATTCAATTCTATTTGAATTCTTTTTATTTAAACTTCATTTGAATTCTATTTTCAAATTCTATAGTTTAAAGTACATTTGAATTCTATATTCAAATTCTATAGTTTAAAGTCTATTTGAATTCTATATTCAAATTCTATAGTTTAAAGTCCATTTGAATTCTATATTCAAATTCTATAGTTTAAAGTCCATTTGAATTCTATATTCAAATTCTATAGTTTAAAGTCCATTTGAATTCTATATTCAAATTCTATAGTTTAAAGTCCATTTGAATTTTATATTCAAATTCTATAGTTTAAAGTCCATTTGAATTCTATATTCAAATTCTATAGTTTAAAGTCCATTTGAATTCTATATTCAAATTCTATTTGAATTCTCTGTATTACTTATAAACAACGTTTATAACTTATAAAAATAGAATTCCCTTTTTAAATCTCAAATACCCTTTCAGGGTATTTTATAAATCAATATTCCAAGCCCCAGTGATAATTTAAACAATTCAATCAACCAATTTTCAATCATTTGATTTCTAACACATCATATATGAATATATATGAAATCAAACAAACAACAAACAGATAATATATATTTCTGAGGAATCCAGTTGGATTCCTCCAACCTGTTTTTCCTGCATCCACAGACGTTAGCACATAAATAATACCCATCCTGCTTCGAGGCAGGATATCGCGGTATGAAGGTCATCTACTAATCATAGCGTGGGGCGTATAGGGTAATCATCCGCTAATGAAACCGCGGGCATCCGCTAATGAAACTACGGGAATCCAACCAATCATCAACCCAATATATATATATATATATATATAATAGTCAACCAATCCTAAATAACTATATATATTTTAAAACAATCAGACAGCATTCAAACAAGCACAGACAATTATTTTTAACTATATAAAAATAAATTCTAAATAAAAGGTGAGATTTACTCACCGTGATTTTTATTTTGTCGAATATCCAGAGTTTGGATTTTCTAAATTCTCAGCTGACTTCGAAAAATTCCGAACCACTTCGAAAACTTACATCCCTATGAATCCACTGCTTCTTTTAAAAGCCTTAAATCATGAATTAGCTTCCAAATCAAAAGATTAAGAGGTCATGACTTCTGTGTCTTCCCGTTCTCCATTGAACCGCCTCCCGTCCATTAGCTTCTTACTGCCGACACCCTTCTTTAAGCAATGGTTATTCATCATGCCCAAAAACATAGTTCGCACACCCTAACAAATCACCCAGTTTTCCCCTTTCAGCATTGCTTCCTTCAACATCGGACATAGTGCCAAAAATCCATCCTCCATCATACAATCTGCCACCCTCCAGATCTGTAGTGATCAATACTTCGCCTTCTTCCCGCTATGCTTAAATCCAGCGACCCCAAAATAGATCGAAGCCCTCATTTCAATTCCGTACTTCATTTCATAGATCGACCACTCAATTCATGTTTTCTGATCACCAAACTGAGTTCGAACAAAGACCTCCTCAAAACCTTACTGACCTCAGCGCTTTACTCTTGGCGTTGACACTGGCCTCGCGATTTCCGACAACTAACCAGAACGATGTCGTCGAGCTCTTGAAGCATCACATCAGCTGATTTATACGAAGAATTGGGTTTGGTTTTTGAATGGAAACAGAGTTCGCCCCTTTTTTCTTTCTTCTAATTCTTCTGATCGATTTGCAAATGAAATGGAAAGGGGATGGCATGGCTTATATTTATTACTGATGGATTTGAAAAAGTGGAATGGACTTTTTTTGTTTGAGGATTGAAATAAAGGAAGAGGCGAGGTTTGGTTTATAGGTGTGAAGTGGAAAAACAGTACACGCCATAAATTAATGTATAACTTAGTAGAGAAGGGAACCAGAAGTACTTGAGTTGAAAGATGGAGCTCGCGATTTATATAGAAGAGGAAGTGGTATGCGTGGTTTGATTTGAGCAAAGGAAAAGGAGTGGTGAGGAAAGGAAGACGTGGTGTTTTATTCTCCTTTAAATTTTATTCAAATTTTTATTTTTATTTTAATTAAAACTGGTATCCTTTAATTAAAATTCCCCTTGATTTTGGACTCCTTTCTGAACCCAACAAGTGGCATTCCTAGGGTAATACCCCTATTTCGGACATACTGGGATAGGTCACGAAGTCTAATTCGATCATCCGGAACAGATATTTAATTTAAATTGATATAAATTAAATTTCAAACCATTAAATTCTTCGATAATAATTTAATATTATTATTTGTATTCAAACAGAAGTTTGAACTGTATTTAATTCAGTTTTAAATCTCGAACTGAATTATATTTTCGCATTACGATGATTTAATATATTCGATATAAAATCGAAATTGATTATTTAATTGATAACTCAAATATAAAAAACCATTTATATTATCAACTCGATATTTAAATCCGTATTAAATAGTTAAAATTAACCCATAAGAATCCGGGTCATTACATAATTTATTTTAAATCGAAAACCAATTCATTATTGTAAAATAAATTTTCAAAAATATCGAAATTTTCTAACACTTTAAATTCCCGGAAAAATTCGACAGAGTCTCCTCTGTACGGAGTGACATCTGCGATATCGCAGAAACAAATAATATATGTACATCGACCCACATGGTCGGAAAATAAAAACCAAAAATCCAAATTTTATATTTTCGTGTACGCATACCTTTTCGAGTGCTATTGAGCAACTTGCTCAGTTGATGTGCAATCTGCGCAACTAAACTTAATCCTTATAGCCTTCTGTCACTTGTACATAACTCATTTAACATGTAAGTCACAAATACATGAAATTCCTAACATTTCATTGATTAACATGTATAACTTCGTACATTCCAAGAATTAAACATGAATTATCAATTCAGTTTATACAATACAAGGTTATATCACCCAATTTTAATTCATATGCGGTTTCATTCCAATTTATAAATTTGGAATTCATTTTCTCTTTGTTTCCAATTCATTGAACTTCTATGTTAAACCATTGATGAATTTTATTCGATTAACTCTAACAAACCATCAACAACTAATGCACAACCAACTCAATCAAATCAATTGAATTTATATTCAATATTAATATTTACTTTGGTTTAACATATTTGAACATCAATCGGTTAATATCCAATAGATTTCTATTTAATTATTCATTTAATTTCCAAATTCAAATCTATTTTATTTAATTTCAAAACCATTTTTTAATTTAATTTCACTTAACCAAGTTAAGTTCTAACTCAAAATTTTAATCCAAATTTGAATTCGATTCCAATCACACAAACCAATATCTCAATATTTGATAAAAATATTTCTCTTTTATACCAAAATATAATTTGGGTAAAATTATTTCATTTACCCTCTTTACAAAACAATATTGTATCCATTACCAGTTCAATGCTTTTCAACACTTGAATCGATTAAATAACACAATACAAAATATTTGTATATGAAATCTACAAATACACTCTCATATATATACACCCAACTCAATCTAGGGTATTACTATCCCTATCTCTATCGAGTTATACCACAGAGCCAAGGTTACCACTAAACCAATAGCTTTGATACCACTGTAACGAACCAAGGATTTTCAACCCCGAAATCAACATAAATACATTTATAGTATCTCATGACAACCTTCCAAGCACCGAAATGTTTATAGAAAGAAAACAGAGGGTGAGATATGAAAGAAATATTAGAATAGAAGAAGAAGAAGAAGAAGAGCCAACACAACACAAAGTCTCACATCGCAACGGAACAAAATATAATCTAGATATAAATATTTAATGAGAGCTTTAAAAATACTTACAATCATCAGAGCACATCAACACATCTGGACAGTTATAATAACCTGTCCTCATATACAACACACAGCGGAATAATATCTATATAATATCATACGTCTGAACTCCTCCGGCACGTCTTCTGATGTTAGCAGCATCCAAATCTAAACCTATAAAATCCAGTCTAACCCGAGCATTACAAACGCCGGATAAGTCTGGTGAACCAGAGTGAGAAAAATAACACACTAAGTTTAAGGGTATCACACAACTTGATTTTAAAGTCAAAATCTTTCCGAAAGAAAAGGATAAGACCAAATCCACACATAAATACGGACATTTTTTACCTTTGATAACCCAAAACATTTTTGAAATCAATATCTTTTCTGATATTATAATAATGTCTAAATACAAATAAATAACAATCTAGTAGAATGCTTGCATCTCATGCCTTACATACATAGTATACAATCAAAACCACAGGCACTTATTGGAGAATGGATTTCCATGGCAATGTATGGGCTACCACCTTTCCGACAGTGTATCTCTAGAGAGGAATACACCGAGTTCAACAAGAACATCTTGCAACTCAGGCTAAACATGACTGACCCCTCATTTCGCTTGAGAGTACCGAATATATTGTCACTTACAGTTGGATTCAACATAACTGTTCCCGGGAGATAAATAATCAAAAAGAAGAAAAAATATAAATATTCCCTGGATGGTGACAATACACCCTAATGGAGCGACCCATTTAGCCATGCGACCTACCAGATTTTTTCCATTTCCCGGTTAGTGATCCTTGAGGTCATAAATACCTTTAGACCATCTGGCCACCATTCACTTTGAATGTCACATCATCAGATCTGTCAGAAAACCACTAATTGACGTTCAAAAAAATACTCTAGTTGTTAAGCTAAGAGAAATTCCCTTCTCCGCCAACAACTACAGTACGTTTGAAGAAATCAACGTTCATGATTCCTTTGAAAATACTCTATTAGACATCCATCTATACAAGTCATCAAAGAATGGGATAAACTCAAGGCACCCTCCTACCACATCCTATATATGTATCACTCCAAGAATCAGTAGCGAGTAGGGATATCAAAATACATTACAACCCTTCAACCCAACCCTTTTGACCCCGCTTTTAATTGGGTTGGGTTGAAATAATTTAGTTAATTTTTACGTTGGGTAACAACCCATTCAGCCAACATAAAAAAACACTGCACCCTGTTTGATCCCGTAACCCGAATTTTTCACGATTCCATTTCTAAAAAATACGATGTCTGCTTCTCTTTCTCCCCGAAATATATAATCCGTCGATTTTCTTCAAGCAATCGCTCTGGACTTCGCTCAAGACCCCTTGGATCCATCTTCATAGTTCTTCGAAATGATTTAGTCAGCTTTAACCTGGTACGATTTTTTGTTCTAAGAATTTTATTTATGGAAGATAATCGAATAGAGAGAGAGAGTCTTAAATCCATTGCATTTACAGTAAACCCTACCTCTTGCTGCAATTTCTAGATCGATTTCGGCAATTTTGGATCAGTATTATCGTGGATATAAAGGTATAATTTCTAGATCTATTATGTTTATTTCTTGTGCAATTTCTTATTTCTATATCGATCCTGTACCATAGTCTAGGAATATGGGTTGATGGATGTTTTTCTGGAATAGTAGATGAACATGAAAACTGTATTTTTGCATTGATGGAAGTTAGGGTTTAATTGTGCGGTTGCTTATTTCTGGAATGGTAGATGAATATGAGTTGATGGAATGGTAGATGAATTTTGAGTATCTATGCTCATTTTATCAAAGAAGCCTGGAACGTGCCAAGGAATTGTTTTGACTTTGGATTATGTCAGTGACCAATATAATTACTGGATGTTAACTTACAGGAAAGGTGTCAACCACCCTTTAGAAAAGGAATCAAACTATCATCTAATGCTAGCAATAAAATAAGAATGATCACAGTATAGATTAAACAGTTAGAAGGTGAACAAATAACAGTAATAGAAATATTTTGCTAAATGCATGTGTTACATGGTTTGTTCCTGAATTAAATCCTTTTTTTTTCCTAAATGTTGCTATGAAAACGACTTAATGTGTTCTAAAACATCAATGGTCAGTATTTTGCTAAAAGGATAATTTGTTTATTCCGAAGCTAACTATTTACTCTGTTTATTTGTAGCAATTTCAAATATAAGTTTTTCCGCTTTCGGTCGACAAACATAAGTTTGAGATTAATCATCGTCATCTCAGCCATATTTTTTTTCCATAGTCACATCGATAGATGGCTCAAAGATGAAATTGCTTCTACACGATTCAAAGATTTGAAGATAAAAAAGTTTCACCTTGGTCCTTTCTACAACCTACTCGATTTTCCATTATATAACATCCATGAAATGTGCGAAGCCATCGAAATTTCCGCACCAGTAAACAACATAACTGCAGTTGTAAGTGCTCGAATGTATTAACAGTATGTACTGATCTACAAAATATAAACAGCTATGGCTAACACTGCTGAGATCAATATGATGCAATTGGATCAGATCTTTAATTCTTTCCATGGGTTCTTTCTGTCCTTTCCTTTTTTGACATGGTAAATTAATGCCAACATAATTGGACCTCTAAAACTCTTGACAGGCAATATAGAGGCATGCCAACATAATCTGATCCTGGGACTGTTATGCTATTATTTCTATGTCAAATATATGTATAAACTCAACTTTTCTTTAAAAAGGAATCAAGACCTTTGTTATCTGGTAAACAAGATCACATATTTAATTTTGTTGTTAATTTATCTGCAGAGATGAGGATTGGTCGTTATAAATTTATTACCTGAACCATCTCAACTTATCGGATATAAAAGCTCTACTTATTTATGTTATGATCTTTGAACATCTAATAATAATTCACTGTGTGTGTATCAAATTTATCCTGCATTTCCCTCTCAATTGCAGGGATTCAGGAGTATACAAAGGAAAACATGTAACCAAAAATAGATTATTGGCACTGAAGCAAATCGCTACTTGTCCTAAAAACTTTCCTTTTCTTTTGGCTTAACGCCAACTTGTAAGTAGTAAATTACCATGAATTTTCCTTTTGATTATTTAGCTAACAGAGGTCCAAATCAGTTTAATTGATTATCAATGCTTTAGATGATGATGGCATGCAAAATTGGAGGGGATGTTTTGTTCAAAGCTTGGTGAAAGCTGTGTAATTCCTAATCTGGTCTGGTTGCTATGCTACTTCTTTTTCCTTTCATTCCATTGGTTCATTATATCATAGATGAATGCATTTCACACAAATATCCTCATTTTAAAGATATCACAAACTAATATCTTGTGCAAATTGAATTGGTAGATGTTGTCAATATGCAAAACAAAGAGTCACCTCCTATTCATTCTTGATGCGTAGACCAATCATTTTGGGATTATATTCTTTCTTTACACCTTAGTGGCTCTGATCTCAAACAGAGGAAAAAAGTTCAGAAAATGGAAGTCAAACTGTTGCTGTACTCAATATCTAAATCTTCAGTGGGCATGCATGCATCCTTCTACTTTCGGTAATATTGCATAAATATATCCCACATTTATGTATTTGAACATGAAACTGTATGCTTAATTTGATTAGCTGTTGCCCCAAATTTGGAAAAGAAGTTTCAGTTTGATGAACTTAAGTATACATTTTAATTGGTCAATAAATAATATTAAAATAAATAAATAAATCTGTAGTGTTGATTCATTATTAATGTATCAGTACTAAACTCAATGCTATCAAATTATGCCTTGCATTAGCTAGTGACCCGACTTATACCGAAGAGCCAAGCAACTACATGTGGCTTTTTTGTTATTGTGTGAAAGCAAATTTTCAACAGAATCAGGATTTTTGAGCTATGCTTCCTCTTCATCAAATTGTTTTGTCAAGATAGTACGCTACATTTACTTATTTGAATTTTGCGTATTGCATTTCTCCACTGTCCATATTCTCGAGTAACAAATTTGACCTTCATTTGTCATATTGATACTTGCCATGTGTTCTCCACACGCCGTATGGAATAACACAAGTCATAAAGCATATGTAAAGCACGCAGGCCAACTTGTATGTAATTACGCTCATCCGACAACAAAAAATAAAAAAAATACACCGTACATGTGTGCTCAACACAACTTATTATCTTTTTTAGTCCGCTAATCAAACTGAATAAATTTATCAATACAAGAATAACATTTTGCACAATATTTATCAATGCTATTGCTTTATTTTTTAAGAATAAGCATATTTTGACTTTTTTTGTGTTTACAGTGATTTTGTCTTTACCGTAATTTCATGCCCCCCCCCCCTCTGTTTCATGCGTAAGTGGCTGAGAAGAAAGAAAAGTAAAATATGTACTTATGTTTTATCCCCTACTCATTTTATAATGAAAATATTCCTTCATAAAATTAAATTGTGTTTTTATGTTTTGCCGCCATGATTGTGTTTATACTTCGCTCATTTTATAATGAAAATATTCCTTCATTGACTGAAAATATGGTGAAGTGATGAAGAATGTGTGACTATATATGTGTGCTCATATTTATGTGTTAAGAAATGTGTCCAATTTTATAGGCATTCAACCAAATTTAGAAAAATAAAAAAAAGTTCAAGTGAAAATGGTGAACGTGTGTGGCATAGCTTAGGTGAAAGATAAGTGAAGTGCATATATGTATTATGTTTTACAGAATAAAGTTTAATGGTACTCCGGTATATAGAACTTGCTGACAATGACATTATATGCTGACAATTGCAACATATATGCCTCTACCAGTTTGCAATAACGGTAGCAGACTGAATTTTTAGTTTAGATACTACTGGATTACCCGAATAAACTCGTAAACTCGTAATTAAGTTATATGTATATGCTTTTTTTTAGTTTAGATACTACTGGATTACCTGAAAAATTATCAGTCAAAATATGCGGATTTGGTTTTCAACATCGGAAATCATAGGGTCAAAATATACGTATATAGCTGATGTGGTTTGGTAAGAATATTTATTCTTTATGCGTGCATGGTAAATAACTAAATCTGCATCTCTGTTTGGTATTTAATTATATTAGCTAGTGTAATATTTCAGATATTGAAAGTTGGATTCACATGTACACTATTATTCATATAAGATGGTTGCATATCCTGACATGCACAGTAATAATGACTACAGCATGCATGTAAACAAGTAAAACCACAAATGAGACCTAAAAATATTTTATGACTTTCAGTCAAACAGTGATAAGGCTACGTTCATCAATTATTTGTCTGTGTTCATCAATTGAAAACATTCTACCATCAGTATGGCATTGCCGATGTTGACAGATCATTAAATTTGGACGTTTTTATACATTAGCACAATATGCATACCTCATACTCTCGCATGCACGCATGCACATGTACACACAGTTGCATAGAGACACAGAACTAGATATAATTTGTTCATCGAACTGAACTAAGCAAAACACAACCAGATATAATTTGCTCAGGAATCTATGGTTGATTTCATTCAATTATGTAGCTAGTGAACTGAACAGAAAATCGGTAGATAAAACGTCAACTCCTTTTGTTTTATGGCAAATATGCATTATAAATTTATAATGGCACAGTCTTTGTAGTTTTAATGCACATTTGCATAAAACGTCAAACTCCTTTTGTTTTACTTGTGATATTTCAAGAAACTGATCTCCCTTTCTTTTTAGTTTGTTTATTTATAGCATCAATTTCATCAATAAATTTTTGATTTTGTTCCACATATTCTGACACTTCAGGTTTTGTTGTAGGTTTTTCTGGTTGTTTCAATTATGGCGATATGATCAATGATAGTATTTGTAACACCCCGCATTTTTCAGTATAATTAAAAGTGAAATAAAATTTATGAAAATATGCTTATGATAGGTAAATAATGGTGATGCATAAGAAGAATTAATTAATACGTGAAAGAGAAGAAAAATTAGTTCGATAACGGTGTGTGTAACGGAAAAGATAGTAAAATGAGGATAATTAATTTAAGAATCAGTAATTAGGTAAAATGGACATCACCATTGCGTTCCTCTCGAAATTTTACATGAAATAGAGTCCGAGTTTTCGAAAATCGGAGTCCGGATGAAGAAGTTATGGTCTGTAGAAGATTCAGAAGGTTTCGGTCAGCACAGAACTGGGCAGGTCGACCAGGGGGTCGACCTGGGAGTCGACCTTCCCCATGGGGGTCGACTATAGTGTCGACCTCCTCCCCCTACAGGTCGACCTGGTCGGCCTGTTTCGGTCCAGAACACGTTTTTGAAGCCCAGGGACGATTTTTGATGGTCCGGATTGGTTTTAGGGTTAATCTGATGGCTGAAATGAATTGCTACACCTATAAAAACAACCTATGACCTAGCCTTCTCTACACACAATTCTATTCTGCTTCTTCTCTGCCTCTGTTCTAAATAAAAATAAAAATGGCGTCGCTACTCTACTGGAATCAAAACTAGAAGCTAATCAACATCGACCTAAGCAACTCAATTCAAATTAGAGATTAAAGCTTCTGCAACGATTCTACAACAATTAAAGTTCTTTCTTTAATCCAACCAAGGCAAGAGCAGTTATTTTCCGATATAAACTTTAATCATAATTGTGACATGATTGTAAATCTGAATTTGAGATCGTGTATGTTCTGTTTTGATCTATTTTATTCTGTATCTCTTCTTCTTTCTGTTCTATAGCCAGGCTACTACGAGCCTGCGCCAATCTCCTAAGAGATTAACGCACGAACGCAAAAATGTGTGGGACAAATAATGAATGTGGAATAATTGGACATGGTTAATCTGTGACTGATTTAAGAAAAAGGACATAGGTTGTAAACTAGATTTAGATCTATGCATATTCTGTGAATTGGAAGAAGAGGAACCATGGTATGTTAACATATGACTTGAGACAAAGAAAATATGGCTTAGGTATAAAGATTTACATTAAGGTAGGACATCTATTAAATGTAAATAAACTCCTAAGTAAGGGATCTTTGGGATATATGACATGCATAGTAATCGATGGTTATATTTGGTATATGATCATAGTGTGAATCATGACAATTATTTAGGCATGCTTAGGCCAAATTTAAAATTAGGCAAGATATGGTTGTGAAACTTTAAGGAATGATTAAAATCTGTTATATTTGCCTAATCTGCTAGTTCTGCTATATTGCTTAATCTGCTAGTTCGGTTATATTGCTTAATCTGCTAGTTCTGCTCTACTTCCTAGTCTGCTAGATTTGTTCACCTGCCAAATCTGTCATCTGCTAAGTCTGTTGAAAATGCTAGATTTGCTAGTTTGCTAAATCTGCTAAATCCGTTAAGTCGCCTAATCTGAAAAATCTGTTATCTGCAATATCTATTGAGTTGATATAATTAGTCCGCTATTGACATAATCTGAATTGGCTATAGTTATGAATAATTGACATGTATATTAGGCGTGGGTATAAATGGTAAATCATTAATTAATTGGCCGCAAAGATAAACATGGCTAACTCGAGGTTAGAATGAGTTTGCGGCGTAATTCTGCCCGGAACCGCCCGGAATATTCCAGTGGTCGCAAACAATAGGTTCTAATGTGAGAAGTTAGTCATAACGTGCTTGAAACCCGAGGTTAGACTCAGTTTGCGACAGAAACCTGCCCGGAACCAACCGGCCTAACCAGTAGCCGCAAACTGTCAGTCTAATGTGAGAGGTTTGGGCATTAATATTTAATTAATGAAAATCTGGGATAATTATGATGTCTAAAACGTGTTGGGTAAGGTTAAACCAATTGGACCAATGAATCTGATAAACTCGTTTCGTGAATCCGTAGGCCCAATACAAAGTTAGATAATCTGGAACCAGTTAATCTGTAAGCCTGTTAATCCGAACATCTGATCCGTTAGTCTGAAAACCTATTAACTTGATTGTCTGATCTGTGAACTAGTTAATTTAAATTTTGTATGTTTGAAACTTGTAGACAAGTTAAGCTGAAATCTGTTAGTCTGGGGACACAAGGTTAGGAGGTGAATTACTTGTATCATCTGTTGTTTGGGACCCATATTAGTCAGTAACCCTTTCTGGTATCAAAACATTGACCCAACAGTAAGTAGGGTCCGGGCACACTTGCTGAACTAATTATAAGCGGTTCATTCTGATAATGGTGAGGGGTGTTGATGGTGCGTTCCAACCGGGTCATGTGCGTGCATGGATCCTGGTCTTCCTCTGAGGATGTAAGACGCCGTGACATTTGTAAATAGGTCTGTGCCAATTGGTTGTCACTTTAGGGAGTGATACACCCTACTGTGGGGCCGACATAGGATATTTATGTATTAGGGAGATGATCGCTTGGGGTAGCGTTTTAGGGTACACTTAGTTCTGTCTGTTTTTGTTGGTACCGTCTGTTTCTGTTCGGTGGTAACACCTGTCTGTTTCTGCGTGGTACCGTCTGTTCGGGTGGTAAAGGCCCATTACTAGTGTACACCTAATTCTACATTCTGTTTCCGTAGGGATTAATTTGTTTCTGCTTCTGTCTGTCTCTGATCGGGTAGTAAAGGCCCATTATTAGCATTCTGTTTCTATTAAATTATTCTGTACTCGTTTCTGTTTCAGTTTAGACATTAGGGTGACACCTAATTCTGTTATACTAGTATTAGTGCAGAGAAGTGTAAAACAATAGCTTATATCATTCTGTTCTTCTGTTATATCTGTTACACCTGTTACAGTTATCTCTCATCCAGTTTTATTTTCATGTCATGTTATTATTATCTGTTCATAACTGAAAATCACTGGACTTGCCTGACTTTTTGTCTGACCCTTGTTGTTTCGCCTCCTTTCTTCCGTTCCTCCCCCCAGGTTATCCAAGGAGGGAATACTTTTGCTTGATCCGGCTTTCTTCTGCTTGAAGTGCTTAAAGTATTGCTTGGCTCTGTATAGCTTCCATTCTATGGGGATTATGATTTTAAACTATGCATTCTGAAGGCTTTTGTACAAGACTGATATTTTATACTTGAATTCTGAAAATGTGATTTGAAAGGATGCAACCAAGTTTATTTCGGTTTCTGTTGAAATAAAGTTATAAAATTTTCAAGTACTATTTTATCTGTCTTGTAAGTTTCTGTTCTGTTTACTAAAATGCTCCACCAAAGTTAAGGCATTCCCTTTGTGAGTGACCTTAACGGAGGTGGGGTGTTACAATTGGTATCAGAGCTGAAGGTTACCAGATTGGGTAAAGTTTTTGGAAAACTGTTTTCAAAAAGGTTTTAAAAGGAAGTATTTTCAAAAATAAAGCTTATTTTGAAAAACATGATCCCCAAGAGCCATATATCTTTCCTTCAGTCCTTTTTGTATTGAATCTTTCCTTTTTTTGTTTCAGCATGTCTGAAGCATCTGAGATACCAGAGGGTGTTCATGTACCCGTTGGTTTCGTCAATATCTTGAGGCTAGGACCAGCGCCGCAGTTCCAGCAAATGATCCCTCTCCTCCTCCGCCCCCTCCTCGTGCAATTGCTTTCTCAAAGATCTATAGAGATTTTAGGGCCATGGGTGGAAAGGATTTCAAGGGAACTGAATCATTCGTCGAAGCGAGGAACTGGCTCAAAGAAACTGAGGATCTATTCGTCATTTTCGAGGTGGATGATAGGCAGAAGGTACAGTTGGCGGTATGGCTGCTCAAGGATGAAGCTTCCTACTGGTGGGAAGTCACTAACGCCGAGAGGCCGGTTGAGACATGGATGGATTTCAGAACAAGGTTTGAGACAAAATTTCTCTCGCAAGCTGAACGGAGATTACAACTGGAAAAGTTCTTATCTCTTAAGTAAGGAAGTATGACGGTCAAGGAATACGTCAACCAGTTCAACCAACTAGCTAGGTTCGGATTGTATTTAGTCAACACTCAGCATAAAAAGGCTCTCCGCTTTGTTAAAGGATTGAACGAGCCACTGCATAGCCTAGCCATGACCCACGTACCCATGGGAGCGACTTACGAGAAATTGGTGGACTTGGCACTACTGCACGAGGAAGACAAGGGCCCGAAAGAGACAAAGAAGGAAGAACCACAGAATAAGAAAGCATGGCCCAAAAAGGAAACACAAAAGAAGGATGAGAAGTCTAAAGATAAGAAGGGGAAAAAGTGCTTTACTTGTGGGAGCTCGACTCATCTGAACAAGGATTGCAAAAAAAGAAAAGGCACTTGCTTCAACTGTAGAGAGATGGGACACTTCACTAGGGACTGCCCAAAGAGACGAGGGCAAGGAGGGCAGGCGAACACTCTTGAGGCTAGTGGCTAGGATAGAAATAGGAAAAATTCTATAGTAGGTTTAATTTCTTTATCTGATTATGGAGTTAAGACTTTTTCTGATTCTGGTATTTTGATTTTGTAATCGATACTCTGCACTTTAATACTAGTATTATTTCTGAATTCCGCTGTAGACTCAGACCCATAAGGGTTATGGCTCATCTGTTTGAGATTGGGGTTCGAGGGATATCTGTGTTAGGCATCAAGTATGACGCATACATTCTGAGTTTTCGTGGGGTATGATTTTATCATGCTTAACTTCCTAAGAGCCATTAGGGAACCTGATCTGTACTAGTAGTCTATAAATATCTGAATACTTCTGATAAGATTTCCAGTTTTGACGTTGTCTAAAGAGGGTAATCCTCTGGGTGTCAATTTGATGTTGGTTTCGGTCTTTGGGACCGATACTTAGGACCCATGCATAATGGGAACCAAGTTTTTGTTCTATCTGTACTCGCTTCCATCATTCGACTGTATCCTATCGATTGAATCTTCGAACTTTAGGTAGAAACTAATGGGTGTAAACATGTGTTTGAGATATGTTATGTTTGATGGTTGCAGGTGGATGCAAGTGGTTGCTAGTGGTTTCCCGTGGATGCATATACACACACTAGGCACTAGATCGGCTCAAAAACACTCTCATACTGCATATGGATGTGTGAGCATTTTTAATTTTTGTAGATGCAAAATGATTGACTCAGCACATGGATGTTGCATATGACTGAATAGTTGTGCACTCATATAGAAATGATATGTATCGAGTAGGAAAATTGCATACATGTTGGACTCATGGCACTGGCATAATTTGCATTAAGGAGGTCAACTGAATCAGTGGACCGCCTGATCTTTGCATTAGACAAGGAACATATACACACACTTCTTGGATATGTTCATACAGCATTAGAAATCTCTTAAGGACAATGAATGCCTGTGATTGGTGATTGAGTAGATGGATGATTGGATGGTAGGACACATTCTTCTTAACTTGAAGAGTTCGGGGACGAAATCCTTTAAGGAGGGGAGAATGTAACACCCCGCATTTTTAAGTATAATTAAAAATGAAATAAAATATATGAAAATATGCTTATGATAGGTAAATAATGGTGATGCATAAGAAGAATTAATTAATACATGAAAGAGAAGAAAAATTAGTTCGATAACGGTGTGTGTAACGGAAAAGATAGTAAAATGAGGATAATTAATTTGAGAATCAGTAATTAGGTAAAATGGACATCACCATTGCATTCCTCTCGAAATTTTACATGAAATAGAGTTCGAGTTTTCGAAAATTGGAGTCCGTATGAAGAAGTTATGGCCTGTAGAAGATTCAGAAGGTTTCGGTCAGCACAGAACTGGGCAGGTCGACCTGGGGGCCAGGTCGACTAGGGGGTCAACCTGGGAGTCGACCTCCCCCATGGGGGTCGACTATAGTGTCGACCTCCCCCCCTACAGGTCGACCTGGTCGGCCTGTTTCGGTCCAGAACACGTTTTTGAAGCCCAGGGACGATTTTTGATGGTCCGGATTGGTTTTAGGGTTAATCTGATGGCTGAAATGAATTGCTACACCTATAAAAACAACCTAAGACCTAGCCTTCTCTACACACAATTCTATTCTGCTTCTTCTCTGCCTCTGTTCTAAATAAAAATAAAAATGACGTCGCTACTCTGCTGGAATCAAAACTAGAAGCTAATCAACATCAACCTAAGCAACTCAATTCAAATTAGAGATTAAAGCTTCTGCAACGATTCTACAATAATTAAAGTTCTTTCTTTAATCCAACCAACGCAAGAGCAGTTATTTTCCGATATAAACTTTAATCATAATTGTGACATGATGGTAAATCTGAATTTGAGATCGTGTATGTTCTGTTCTGATCTATTTTATTCTGTATCTCTTCTTCTTTCTGTTCTATAGCCAGGCTACTACGAGCCTGCGCCAATCTCCTAAGAGATTAACGCACGAACGCAAAAATGTTTGGGACAAATAATGAATGTGGAATAATTGGACATGGTTAATCTATGACTGATTTAAGAAAAAGGACATAGGTTGTAAACTAGATTTTGATCTATGCATATTTTGTGAATTGGAAGAAGAGGAACCATGGTATGTTAACATATGACTTGAGACAAAGAAAATATGGCTTAGGTATAAAGATTTACATTAAGGTAGGACATCTATTAAATGTAAATAAACACCTAAGTAAGGAATCTTTGGGATATATGACATGCATAGTAATCGATGGTTATATTTGGTATATGATCATTGTGTGAATCATGACAATTATTTAGGCATGCTTAGGCCAAATTTAAAATTAGGCAAGATATGGTTGTGAAACTTTAAGGAATGATTAAAATCTGTTATATTTGCCTAATCTGCTAGTTCTGCCATATTGCTTAATCTGCTAGTTCGGTTATATTGCTTAATCTGCTAGTTCTGCTCTACTTCCTAGTCTACTAGATTTGTTCACCTGCCAAATCTGTCATCTGCTAAGTCTGTTGAAAATGCTAGATCTGCTAGTTTGCTTAATCTGCTAAATCCGTTAAGTCGCCTAATCTGAAAAATCTGTTATCTGCAATATCTATTGAGTTGATATAATTAGTCCGCTATTGACATAATCTGAATTGGCTATAGTTATGAATAATTGACATGTATATTAGGCGTGGGTATAAATGGTAAATCATTAATTAATTAGCTGCAAAGATAAACAAGGCTAACTCGAGGTTAGAATGAGTTTGCGGCTTTATTCTGCCCGGAACCGCCCGGCATATTCCAGTGGTCGCAAATAATAGGTTTTAATGTGAGAAGTTAGTCATAACGTGCTTGAAACCCGAGGTTAGACTCAGTTTGCGACAGAAACCTGCCCGGAACCAACCGGCCTAACCAGTAGCCGCAAACTGTCTGTCTAATGTGAGAGGTTTGGGCATTAATATTTAACTAATGAAAATCTGAGATAATTATGATGTGTAAAACGTGTTGGGTAAGGTTAAACCAATTGGACCAATGAATCTGATAAACCCATTTCGTGAATCCGTAGGCCCAATACAAAGTTAGATAATCTGGAACCAGTTAATCTGTAAGCCTGTTAATCCGAACATCTGATCCGTTAGTCTGACAACCTGTTAACTTGATTTTCTGATCTGTGAACTAGTTAATTTAAATTTTGTATGTTTGAAACTTGTAGACTAGTTAAGCTAAAATCTGTTAGTCTGGGGACACAAGGTTAGTAGGGGAATTACTTGTGTCATCTGTTGTTTGGGACCCATATTAGTCAGTAACCCTTTCTGGTATCAAAACTTTGACCCAACAGTAAGTAGGGTCCGGACACGCTTACTGAACTAATTATAAGCGGTTCATTCTGATAATGGCGAGGGGTGTTGATGGTGCGTTCCAACCGGGTCATGTGCGTGCATGGATCCCGGTCTGCCTCTGAGGATGTAAGACGCCGTGACATATGTAAATAGGTCTGTGCCAATTGGTTGTCACTTTAGGGAGTGATACACCCTACTGTGGGGCCGACATAGGATATTTATGTATTAGGGAGCCGATCGCTTGGGGTAGGGTTTTAGGGTACACTTAGTTCTGTCTGTTTCTGTTGGTACCGTCTGTTTCTGTTGGGTGGTAACACCTGTCTGTTTCTGCGTGGTACCGTCTTTTTGGGTGGTAAAGGCCCATTACTAGTGTACACCTAATTCTACATTCTATTTCCGTAGGGATAAATCTGTTTCTGCTTCTGTCTGTTTCTGATCGGGTAGTAAAGGCCCATTATTAGCATTCTGTTTCTGTTAAATTATTCTATACCCGTTTCTGTTTCAGTTTAGACATTAGGGTGACACCTAATTCTGTTATACTAGTATTAGTGCAGAGAAGTGTAAAACAATAGCTTATATCATTATGTTCTTCTGTTATATCTGTTACACCTGTTACAGCTCTCACCCAGTTTTATTTTCATGTCATGTTATTATTATCTGTTCATAACTGAAAATCACTGGACTTGCCAGACTTTTTGTCTGACCCTTGTTGTTTCGCCTCCTTTCTTCCGTTCCCCCCAGGTTATCCAAGGAGGGAATACTTTAGCTTGATCCGGATTTCTTCTGCTTGAAGTGCTTAAAGTATGGCTTGGCTCTATATAGCTTCCGTTCTATGGGGACTATGATTTTAAACTATGCATTCTAAAGGCTTTTGTACAAGAATGATATTTTGTACTTGAATTCTGAAAATGTGATTTGAAAGGATGCAACCAAGTTTATTTCGGTTTCTGTTGAAATAAAGTTATAAATTTTTCAAGTACTATTTTATCTGTCTTGTAAGTTTCTGTTCTATTTACTAAAATGCTCCACCAAAGTTAAGGCATTACCTTTGTGAGTGACCTTAATGGAGGTGGGGTGTTACAGTATCTTCATAATCATCCGAGTCGATCCAGTCTTCTACAAGACCATCAATATTATCAACTCGGTTTGTTACAGTTTGCTCTCCGCTATAATTTGATGATCCATTGCCATTAGTAGCATTCCCTACTGATTTTTTTATAATCTTTTTATTATAATCAAAACTGGATTGGGATGGAGATTTCATTTTTAACATTCATGTTATTTAGAACTGCAATCTTGTTTTGTAATACAATGTTATCAGAACCCTTCATCTGCATATGATCCTTTTCAATTTGTAATATATCACTGTTCGTTAGAGAGTCATTTGTCTACAGCGTTGTGCTAAGTGAGTTAATAGCAATTTCTGTTGGCACTAGAAAAGTATCATTTTGCAATGAGTTTGTAATATATCACTGTTCATGAGAGAGTCATTTGTCGTTTTTCTACACGCTTTGTACTATAATCATGTTGAAATGGGTTAAACGGGTTGACCCATATATGAAACGGGTTGGGTCATATTGACCCTTTTAATAAATATATTAAAAGGGTTGGGTCACTAAATGGGTTGGGTCAATTTTGACTTGACCCATTATGACCCGACCCGACCCGTTTGACGGGTCTAGTAGCGAGTAGTCCTTGTAATCCGAATATTTCACTCACGACAGAATAACTGCCGAAATATCTATGGCCGGTAAACCAAAGAAATTCAGCAAGTGGTTCTTCCGTTTACGAATATCCACGGTCTTCAATGCTCCATCTTCAAATAACATCTTCCACGGATTTGCTAGTCGGAGTGGTTTTCAAATATAATTTCGATCCCGGTCTTTCCGTAACAACAATCGAAGAGGTCAGATATACTCAGTTATTTAACTATCAAATAAATAATTAAGTGAATAAATGAGTTCACTGATTCTGTACTCGGCATTACTTGGCCTCGTTAATTAAACATCTGTTAATTATATTCTTTAAATCTTCCAATATTTGGAGTTTATATTTTACTTCTTATTATAAATAAGAATATTCTTAAAAATAATTTCATTTGCTTAACCCTTTCTAATACAACTTATTGATATTATTTACGGAAAATCATAACTTATGTTTCCCTTAATTTCTCTCGTTTATAAACTAATGCCATTCTTGGATAATCGTGAAGTCATTCAAGTTGGAGTATTTTATTTACCTCTTAGACATTGACCAACAACATTCCTATCTTTAGAATAGATAGAAGTTTATTAACCACACGTTTTCCTTTGAAAACCTTATTTAAACCTCAAGAACCTTTACTTAATTAATTATTATGTAAACTATTATTATACTTCTCTATTAATCTTTAATAACCCTCTATAATGTTATACTCGAGCTTTGATTCCATTATAAATAGAATCCTTTATAAAATTTATTCAACATCTCTTGATAAACATTTTTCAACTTATTTGCAACAATAATACTACATTTGTTTTTAAATCATATATTTGTCTTTAACAAATCTAATATAAATATCTTTATGAATCTTATAAAAATATCTTTATAAAGCTTACATTTATCTTTTACCATTCTTATAATTGACATCTCATATGAATCCTTATATTTATTTTTATCAAAACAATTCAACTTATCATCTGTAACAAACGTTACAAATTTCATTTCAAAACTTCCTATTTTCTTATATTATACCTTTTTCAAATCATTCCGACAACTTACGCATTGTCTAATATCACATAGCGATCTTTAAACGATCTTCAGTTTATAAATCAAATAGTTCAATTTATTATTTGTAACAATTGTTATAAATTCATTCTTCAAAACTTTTACTTCATTTACAAATCCCATTCATAAATTATTATCGACAACTAGTATTTCGATTACATTTCTAAACTCTTAACTTCCATTTAAAAAATCATTTGTAAATCATTTACGACAACTTATATTTGTTGCCACTTCCAAAACCTTTTATTAAGCTTATACTCCGCCTTGGATTAACATTTCAAAATTTGGAACATAACATTCCGATCTTCAGAAAAATACCAACTCCGCTTAACATTTCAAACTTTGGAATATCACATTCCGAACCTCTGTATAAATCCCACTTAACCATTTCATACCATTTTCCAATCTCTCAATCTCCTTTTTCTAACTTCAAATATTAAGTAAATATTTAATTTAAGCTATCATTTTCGCTTAAAAATCCCTTTTACAACTTCGTTATAAAAACTCGGCTTTAATATAAAACCTGTTTATAAACTCCTTTCACATTTTGATTAGATTCATTTCAACTTCGATCACTTTTTAAATGAATTTCAATTAAAAAGTAATCACGTAAATTATTATTATTTTATTAATTAAAATAATAATAATTTACTTTATCATTAACCACAATAGCGGCAGTTAACTTCTTAATTAACTAAAATAAATAGTAAGTTTCTTTTTAAAATCTTATTAAAACTAAAACAAATATTTGTTAAAACTATTTCATTAGATTAATTCAAAACAAATTAATAATCCCACTTAAAACGGTTTACTTCGTCAACTCAAACACGATTATCTCATTAACCAATTCCAATTAGTCCTTTCTTTAAATTAATTAATATAATTAATTTAAATAATTCCATTTAATTGTTTCTTAACAAAAACAATTATCGAACTATTAACTGTTAGGTTTATTTCTGTTCATTTGCTTATAAATCTTCTTAACATAAGAATTTACTACATAAAATTTATTAATAATTAATTATAAACTTAATTAATTAATAATAAATATTTATTTTCTTTTAACAAATTTTTAATCAAAATACAGATTTAAAAATCTATCTTTAGTTATAAAATAAATTTTATAACTTCACTTCTATCGATTAACCTGATGATAAATCAATATCTAGAAAAGGATTGATTTATAGGCCATATACTGCCAATTACTCAACCACTATTGCTCGTTGGTTTAAACAAAACAAATGTTGAATTTTAGGTCAACGGTCAAAAACCAAATCAATCACCCAATCAGAACAGTTCATATAATGATAGCATGAAAATAAATAACATCTAATATATTTGAGGAATCCCGTTAGATCCCTACAAGTTGTTCTTCCCAGTATCCAAATAGGTTATCTCAAATAAGATCATTCAATTCAATTTAACTGATAATTTCTATAGCAGTAAATAATGACTATTTAACATCAACCAATTAACAAAATAATTCAAACAATTAAACACGTTTATTTCATAAACGTGACCAACAAGGTAAGTTACCTCTATTGGGTCCAATTGTTAAAATAACGGTTTGGTATTTCACTGAACTTAAACAACTACTTAATTTAATCGGTTCAACCAATATATGAATATATATTTAACAAACAGGCAACCATTAGCAACCACGGCTCACAAAATAAAAACCCGACTTATATAAAATATAAGTGGGATGAACTGAGTGAGTTTAACTCACCAGATTTCCTTTTGTCATTTAAGCGGTTCATTTATAGTTAAATTAAACAAGTGTTTAATTTATCTAGAAATTCAAGTTGTCTCCAACTTGTCCAGAACAGTGCCAAAATGTAGTATTCTACGATGCGGTCCCAACGCCTTTCGTTTTATTCAATTTTGTGAATATATGTACCAGTGGTAACATTTATCGGCATTCATAAGTTTATTAAAAAAAATTCTTCTTAATTAACATTTTTAAATTAACTAATTACTTATGCAAATAAATTATTCGGTTGATAAGCTTCATCCTTTACTCTGTTGCTTCTGTTTTCTCGTATGAACCCACCCCATGATATTTCCTGTTCAAAATGGATATTAGCGCCATTTTAATAAAACATACTTTGTCCCTTAATTAATAAACTAATTTAATTACTTTTAAACCACGGGTTACTGGCCAATTAACTTCATGGTCTTTGCGTCTTTGTTCAAGTTCCTGCTGCCGTTTGTTTTGAACCTGGTATCACGTGAAGTCATAATACTATAATAATCACATGATTTAAATGGCTAACACTTTGCTTAATCATATATAATTGTGTAATTACGTTGTTAAGGGGGTCACGGCTAGTCAAAAATCCTTCTTCACGTGTTGGTTCTTTGGTTCCAGATCGTTGTTCATTTGCAAACCCATCTTCTACTTCCGATAGTTGTACCAAGCTCCGAGTGCCAGAGACTGATAGATGATGGCCACCAGATGCGCTCTGACAGCGCCGTCCTCCCCCTAAATACTGTGCAGCTTGATGATGTAGTTAGCCGCCAAACCCCCTCGAACTCCACCCACTTTCTGTTTGATATCGGCTGATCTGAAACGCCAATCTCAATCGTGACTAGTCGTCAGCAAGAGCTTGAAAAGGCTCACATATTAGTAGCTTAATGATTTGGTTGAAGGTGCATGGGTAAGAAGATCTGATGGGAAAAAGGAGCGGAGGTTGGCTACCATTGGTTAAAGTTAATGGCGGCTCAGATAAAATTGACCATGTATTTAGTTTGACCTAGGTTTTAGAAATGTCGGTGATATATAGGGTATGGGTTATAATCTAACATTATTTTAATATAATCAAACCTACCCGTGAAGTATCATGTTAAAACAAGCACATACGACGTCCATTCGAGACGAAACGCCTAATCCTAGCATAAAAAAATATTCCAGACCCGATGGGACATGTTTCGTTGAATTCCGAGGTCATTGTAAAAAGTTCTTTATAAATCACAGGCTAAAAATCACGCGTTTATATTTCTCACGATAACAAAATAAATCAAATCAACTTGAAACTTTGAAATTCTACTTGACATTTTCCTTATGGATCCAATGAAATTTGTTTCATTAAAATCGGAGTTCATTTGGCCAATCGTTTATTTCTTTAAAATTACCCATGTCTAAAGATATAAACGATTAAATAAAAACAGAGACGTTTATTGTTGCCACGATCAAATGATAAGTCCGATTGACATGAAATTTGAAATCTTATAATAATTAATTAATTTGAATCCAACGGCACAAGTTTCATCACATTACGAGACTGTTTCCCAGTACGCTATTTTTATATGCCAAGCTATTTTAGATACCAAAATACCCGATGTCCAAAAATAACAAACTACCTTCCTATTCTGACTCTAAACGTCGATACGAACTCAACGGAATTGGTTTTGTGGCTTATTTCGATCATCTTCTCAAGTTATACGTAAATACCCCTCTATTAAGTTAAATTAATTTAATTACGCGCTATATAAAATGACTAGGCGTTTACGGCTGCCGTGGTCACATACGATATCGGTTTGCCACGAAACTTTATATCATATAATAATTTAACGTTACAGTTTCAATGAAGATAATTCCGCTGAAAACAGACTCTGTTTGTAAAATGGCGACTTTAAAGGCTTATAATAATATCAATTAAAATATTATAAAAATACAAAATAATCAAATAAAATAATAAAAAATTATTATTATCATAAATCCCCAACTAGGAATATCATATAGCGTCAAATATAAGTTATACAACTCAATATCATAAATTTTTACTTAAATGATGTCCAAATTATATTAAAACCCTTTTAAACATATTAAATAAACATTATAATTTAATAACGATTTCCATAACGACTATTTTAAAATTTGAATTGGACATAACTAACAATCTATAACACGAAATCTAGTTTTTTTTCTTCTATATGAAAATTAAAGTCAACAAGATTCAAACATTTTTTTGTTTCAAAGAAATCCGACTTATATTGGATCCTGTATACTTAATTGAAGTTAAAAACTCAATATTATGAACTACCTTGCCATTTCAAGCTCGTTTTAAATTATATAAATTTAACGTTCAAACTTCGTTTTAATAAACGAATTTAATATTAAAATTCATTAATATTCCAAATATAATATTTAAAATAATAAATTAAATATTTGACTACCGGAAATACGGGACATTACACATTAGTTTGTGACTTTTACCTAGTTGACAGTATGAGTAGAAATAGTAGTCTGGAATACTTATTGCAATATTACTATTATTTAGAATTTGTTTTACAATCTTGATACTAGGATGACCTAGTTTACAATGCCATGTGTCAAAGATCTTACAGTTTTCATCATTTTTCATTTCAAACACATTACATCCATAAACTTGTTTAGATTCAGAACAATTTCTTAAGTCAATATCAAACTTGTATAGTCCATTTGTTCATTACCCTGCAAAATGATGCTCTTAGTTAGAAGATCTCTAAATAGACAGTGATTTGGGTAAAATTCGAATGAGACATTATTATCTCTTGCACACTATGACACACTTATGAGATTTTTTCTAATATTGGGTACCCTTAGTAGATTATTAAGAATAACTGCCTTGTACCCTAAATACTAGTGTGACCAGTGTGTGTGATGTAGGCAGTGTTTCCATTACCTATGAATAAAGATTATTTACCTTTGTATCCTCTGTTAATAATATTGAGTTGTTTAAGTTGTTGGTCACATGATTTGTGGCTCTTGAATCAGGATACCAGGCATCATCCTGAGCATCTGAAATGCTTGTAGCCTCATTTCCATTTTCTTGTGAGCTTTTGTTGTCACTTTGATTGCTGACTATGTTTGCTACAGGGTTATTTCGGTTATTGTTAGCAATTTGATCAGTATTGTAATTGTTGTTGAACCTGAAATTGTTAGGCATTGCGGAATGGATCGTTTAGGCAAAACTAACACTAGAGGGAGGTGAATAGTGTTTTTAAGAATTTAAACAAAATCTAAAACTTATATGATTAACTATATGAATCAAACACCACAGAAACAATCACAGACACAGAATCAAACACAAACACAAAGATAAACAAAAATAAAATGCAGAAAAGAAAAGAACACACTGGATTTTACACTGGTTCGAAATTGCTCCTACGTCCAGTCCCACGCAATGCTGAATTGCGCAGAGTTTTATTATTATATCAACATCCAAGTACAACCTCCTTGATTTCACGGCTACAAGGGATACCACCGATTTCACACACTTGATTAAGTATACTCTCCTTGATTTAACGGCTACAAGGGATACCACCGATTCTAACCTCCTTGATTTAACGGCTACAAGTGATACCACCAATTACATACACTACTCAAGCAATTACAAAATCCCTATAACTCCTCAATAGCACTTTGATTCAAAGAGTAATGAATAAAGAGTGAGAAGAGAAGAAGTTTTATAAAAATAGAATTGAATTCGGCAGTATAAGTGTAGAAATCATAAAAATGAGAAGATATAATATAGTAAAGAAAGGAGATGAAGATGGAGAAGCAGAATTATGAAAAAAGAAATTCGAAATCAGCCCCTATTTATAACATTTGAAAGGTTGCAACGTTTATGGAGCATCACAAATAGTGAAAAGACACTTCCGTTCAATTTTGAAAAAATGACAGTTATGTGTCGACATGTATATAAATGTATGTCAACATATGCATATGTAAAACTAATTTTTTAGCATTTTTGAAGTGTTTTGATATATATATATATATATATATATATATATAATTCTAGAAATTCTTGAATTAAAACATAGTGTTATAAATGAATATTATAAAGTAGGAAATCATATGAAAACATAAATACAAACTATGTAAACATATTTATAAAACTATAGAGTTAAAAATTGTACAAATATAAAGTATATAAACTATAAAAATTAAGTTTTAGAAAACAAAAATAAAGAAAATAGAATAGAGAAGATAGAGATTGAAGATAGAATTTGAAAATAGAAATTGAAATCAGAAATTGAAAAAAAGAATTTAAATTTGAATTTGAACCTAGAGTGCTATTTAGAGTCTTATATAAACTAGACTTTATTATTATATTTGTCTTGAACTCTTGAAATGTTGATTACTCATGAGTCTTGAATCATCTCTGAATTCTGAATCTCTTAAATCTTTAAACTGTACAGTCTTCTGTAATAAATCCTGCATGTATATGTGTATGTGTGTGTGTGTATATATATATATTTGTATGTATATATATTCTAGATAAAAGTGTTAGTATATATTTTATAATCAATTAATATTGAAATAAGGTTGTTGTCATCAAAACTCCATTCTCCAACAGAAATTGCATCTGTTGGCTATGTGTCCAATTTTACGACAAATTTAACACTTTGGTTTGTTGTTATGCCTCTGCCAGGTTGTCCACCACTGTAGTAAGTATTTGACTGATTTTTGAGCTATTTCCTTGTTTTTGATTCTTGAATTTGCTGGTAGTCAAATTAATTTCAGTGTTGATTTCCTTTTTTTGCTGAATTCTGCCTTCGTGGCTTAACAACATTGAGTATACGCTATGTAATAATGGGGTTGACTCTATTGATCTCTTATGAGATTGGCTCAGGCTCGTGGTACCCTGGCTATAGAACAGAAGGAGGAAAGAGGTACATAATAAGGTAAATCAAATCAGAACAGAACAGATATAACCTCAGATTCAGGTTTAGAATTCATGTCACAATCAAAATTAACGTTTATAGCGGAGAATAACTGTACTTGCCTTGATTGGATTAAAGAAAGAACTTTAGTTGTTGCAGAAGCTTTTATCTCAAATTTGAATTGAATTGCTTAGGTTGATGTTGATATGATCATTCTGTTATTGATATAATCTGAATTGGCATATATATTGGGCATGCGCATAAATGGTAAATAATTAATTAATTGGCCGCAAAGATGAATATGGCTAACTCGAGGTTAGAATGAGTTTACGACGTAAATCTGCCCGGAACCGCCCGGCACATCCAGTGGCCGCAAAAAATAGGTTCTAATGTGAGAAGTTAGTCATAACCTGCTTAAGACACGAGGTTAGGTCTGGCTTGTGGCAGAAGTCTGCCCGGAACCGCCCGACACATCCAGCGGCCACAAGCTAGCGACTTAATGTGAGAGGTCTGGGCATGAATAATTAATTAATGCAAATCTAAGATAAGAATGACGTCTAAAACGTATTGGGGGAAAATAGGGTTAAACCAACTGGATTAATAGGTGTAGTAAACCCAGGAATCTGTAGGCCCAATACAAAGTTAGACAAATCTGAAAAATCTGTACATCTGATCTGTTAGTCTGAAAACTTGTTAACTTAATCTGTGAACTAGTAAATCGGAATTCTGTATGTCTGAACTTGTAAACAAGTTAATCTGAAATCTGTTAGTCTGGGGACACAAGGTTAGGAGGGGAATTACTTGTGTCATCTGTTGTTTGGGACCCATATTATTCAGTAACCCTTTCTGGTATCAAAACTTTGACCCAACAGTAGGTAGGGTCCGGGCACGCTTACTGAACTAATTATAAGTGGTTCATTCTGATAATGGCGAGGGGTGTTGATGGTGCGTTCCAACCGGGTCATGTGCGTGCATGGATCCCGGTCTGCCTCTGAGGATGTAAGACGCCGTGACATCTGTAAATAGGTCTGTGCCAATTGGTTGTCACTTTAGGGAGTGATACACCCTACTGTGGGGCCGACACAGGATATTTATGTATTAGGGAGCCGATCGCTTGGGGTAGGGTTTTAGGGTACACTCAGTTCTATCTGTTTCTGTTGGTACCGTCTGTTTCTGTTGGGTGGTAACACCTGTCTGTTTCCGCGTGGTACCGTCTGTTCGGGTGGTAAAGGCCCATTACTAGTGTACACCTAATTCTACATTCTGTTTCCGTAAGGATTCATCTGTTTCTGCTTCTGTCTGTTTCTGATCGGGTAGTAAAGGCCCATTATTAGCATTCTGTTTCTGTTAAATTATTCTGTACCCGTTCCTGCTTCAGTTTAGACATTAGGATGACACCTAATACTAGTATTAGTGCAGAGAAGTGTAAAGCAGTTGTTTATGTCATTCTGTTCTTCTGTTATATCTGCTGCACCTGTTACAGTTATCTCTCATCCAGTTTTATGTTCATGTTATATTGTTATTATCTGTTCATATGCTGAAAGTCACTGGACTTGCCAGACTTTATGTCCGACCCTTGTTGTTTTCGCCTCTTTTCTTCCGTTTCCCCACCAGGTTTTCTAAAGAGGGAATACTCTAGCTAGATCCGGATTTCTTCTGCTTGAAGTGCTTAAAGTATGGCTTGTCTTCTTCTGTGGGGATTATGATTTTAAAACCATGCATTTTGAAGGCTTTTGTACAAGACTGATATTTTGTATTTGAATTCTGAGATTTGAAAGGATGTAACCATATTGATTTCTGTTTCCGTTGTAATAAAGTTAGAATTTTTCAAGTACTCTTTTATCTGTCTTGTAAGTTTCTGTTCTGTTTACTAAAATGCTCCACCAAAGATAAGGCATTCCCATTGTGAGTGACCTTAACGGAGGTGGGGTGTTACACTTTAACACCCCGTAATTCTGTTAATATTAATATCCACAAATTAAAGAATAACTAATTACAGATGTGAAGATTAAGGGAAACGGGTTTCGGGTTGCGTTCGTCTCGAAAAAATACGCGAAATCGAGTCCGAAATTTCGTAAATCGGAGTTAGTACGACCGAGATATGGCCTTCAGAAGTTTCACGAAAAATCAGAAAAAACGAAACAGATTTCAAAAATGCAGAAAACGAGCTAGGCGGGAAAATTCCCGCCCAGACCAGGTCGACTGGGGAGTCGACCTGGGTGTCGACCTAGGGGTCTACCTCCCCCCCCCCCCCCCCAGGTCGACTGGGGAGTCGACCTAGGTGTTGACCTGGGGGTCGACCTCCCTGGTCGAGCCAGGTCGGCCTGGGTGCATCTGGATGGGTTTTTGGGCTGTCTGTGACGAATTTTGACGGTTTTGATCTGTTTTAGGGTTTATCTAAAGGCCTAAAACAACTAACTACACCTATAAATAGATCCTAAGACCTAGCCTCCTCTACACACAATTCTATTCTGCTCCTTCTCTGCCTCTGTTATAATAAAAATAAAAGTGGCGTCGCTACTCTGCTAGAATCAAAACTAGAAGCTAATCAACATCAACCTAAGCAATTCAATTCAAATTTGAGATAAAAGCTTCTGCAATAATTCTGCAACAACTAAAGTTCTTTCTTTAATCCAATCAAGGCAAGTACAGTTATTCTCCGCAATAAACGTTAATTTTGATTGTGACATGAATTCTAAACCTGAATCTGAGGTTATATCTGTTCTGTTCTGATTTGATTTACCTTATTCTGTACCTCTTTCCTCCTTCTGTTCTATAGCCAGGCTACCACGAGCCTGAGCCAATCTCATAAGAGATCAACATACGCTAAAATGTTTGGGACAATCAAATGAATGTGCATAAATTGGGCATGACCGATATGTGACTGATTTAAGGAAAGAACATAGGTTGAACTTGGAACCTAGAACATAAATCTAAGGCATAAATTGGACTGATCTATGACTGAATTGAATAAAGGACATAGGTTGTAAACTAGATCTAAATCTGTGCATATATGACAGTTTGGGAATATCATATGGTAATATATGACTTGTAATATCTGGAATATCAAGATCTGAACTAACGGACATTTCTTAGATCTAGATCCTTGGACATATTATGACTTTTTAGGCATAAAGGACCTATATTAAAATAGGATAACTATAAATGTGAACACGCCTAAATATGGATTTTTGGATAATTAGCAATAAAGGCCATAACTTGGCATAATTCATACAATGATTTGGGAATTTACCTATTGAGTTAGGTCTACCCATGATCATCTACTCAACCTTTGTTTTATGTGAGTCTAGGCATATGATTTGGAGTTTTTAGAGATTCTTCTGTACTATGCAATGTTTAACTAAAAATCTGTAGCCTATGTTGAATTATGAATTATGACCAAGATTTAGCATATAAGTGTAGGCTAAATCGCCTAAATCTGCTAAACTAAATCTGTAGATATGCCTAATTTGTTATCTGTCATCTGCTAAGTCTATTGAAAATGCCAAATCTGCTAAATCTGTTATCTGCTCTGCTAATCCGCTTAATCTGTTGAAATGCCTATCCTGCTGATTTGTTAAGTTGCCTAATCTGCTAGTTCTGTTATATGGCCTAAACTGCTAATTAAATGGAAATGCCTAGTCTGTTAAATTTGTCTGTTGAGATGCCTAATCTGTTATATGCCAAAATCTGCTAAGTACTAAATCGGTTAAATCTGTTAAGTCACCCAATCTGCTAAAATCTGTTATCTGCTATATCAGTTGAGTTGATGTGATCATTCTGTTATTGATATAATCTGAATTGGCATATATATTGGGCGTGCGCATAAACGGTAAATAATTAATTAATTGGCCGCAAAGATGAATATGGCTAACTCAAGGTTAGAATGAGTTTGCGACGTAAATCTGCCCGGAACCGCCCGGCACATCCAGTGGCCGCAAAAAATAGGTTCTAATGTGAGAAGTTAGTCATAACCTGCTTAAGACACGAGGTTAGGTCTGGCTTGTGGCAGAAGTCTGCCCGGAACCGCCCGGCACATCCAGTGGCCATAAGCTAGCGACTTAATGTGAGAGGTCTGGGTATGAATAATTAATTAATGCAAATCTAAGATAAGAATGACGTCTAAAACGTATTGGGGGAAAATAGGGTTAAACCAACTGGATTAATAGGTGTAGTAAACCCAGGAATCTGTAGGCCCAATACAAAGTTAGACAAATCTGAAAAATCTGTACATCTGATCTGTTAGTCTGAAAACTTGTTAACTTAATCTGTGAACTAGTAAATCGGAATTTTGTATGTCTGAACTTGTAAACAAGTTAATCCGAAATCTGTTAGTCTGGGGACACAAGGTTAGGAGGGGAATTACTTGTGTTATCTGTTGTTTGGGACCAATATTATTCAGTAACCCTTTCTGGTATCAAAACTTTGACCCAACAGTAGGTAGGGTCCGGGCACGCTTACTGAACTAATTATAAGTGGTTCATTCTGATAATGGCGATGGGTGTTGATGGTGCGTTCCAACCGGCTCATGTGCGTGCATGGATCCCGGTCTGCCTCTGAGGATGTAAGACGCCGTGACATCTGTAAATAGGTCTGTGCCAATTGGTTGTCACTTTAGGGAGTGATACACCCTACTGTGGGGCCGACACAGGATATTTATTTATTAGGGAGCCGATCGCTTGGGGTAGGGTTTTAGGGTACACTCAGTTCTGTCTGTTTCTGTTGGTACCGTCTGTTTCTATTGGGTGGTAACACCTGTCTGTTTCTGCGTGGTACCGTCTGTTTGGTTGGTAAAGGCCCATTACTAGTGTACACCTAATTCTACATTCTGTTTCCGTAGGGATTCATCTGTTTCTGCTTCTGTCTGTTTCTGATTGGGTAGTAAAGGCCCATTATTAGCATTTTGTTTCTGTTAAATTATTCTGTACCCGTTCCTGCTTCAGTTTAGACATTAGGATGACACCTAATTCTGTTATACTAGTATTAGTGCAGAGAAGTGTAAAGCAGTAGTTTATGTCATTCTGTTCTTCTGTTATATCTACTGCACCATATTGATTTCTGTTTCCGTTGTAATAAAGTTAGAATTTTTCAAGTACTGTTTTATCTGTCTTGTAAGTTTCTGTTCTGCTTACTAAAATGCTCCACCAAAGTTAAGGCATTCCCTTTGTGAGTGACCTTAACGGAGGTGGGGTGTTACACTTGGTATCAGAGCTAAAGGTTACCAGATTAGATAAAAGTTTTTGAAAACTATTTTCAAAAAGAAAAGGAAGTATTTTCAAAAATAAAGCTTATTTTGAATAACATGATTCCCAAGAGCCGTATATCTTTCTTTCAGTCCTTTTTTTATTGAACCTTTCCTTTTTCGTTTCAGCATGTCTGAAGCATCTGAGATACCAGAGGGTGTTCATGTACCCGGCTGGTTTCGTCAATATCTTGAGGCTAGGACCGCCGCTGCAGGTCCAGCAAATGATCCCCCTCCCCCACCCCCTCCTCGTGCAATTTCTTTCTCAAAGATCTGTAGAGATTTTAGGGCCATGGGTGGGAAGGATTTCAAAGGAACTGAGTCATTCGTAGAAGCGAGGAACTGGCTCAAAGAAACTGAGGATCTATTCGTTATCTTCGAGGTGGACGATAGGCAGAAGGTACAGTTGGCGGTATGGCTGCTCAAAGACGAAGCTTCCTACTGGTGGGAAGTCACTAACGCCGAGAGGCTGGTTGAGACATGGATGGATTTCAGAACAAGGTTTGAGACAAAATTTCTCTCGCAAGCTGAACGGAGTTTACAACTGGAAAAGTTCTTATCTCTTAAGCAAGTAAGTATGACGGTCAAGGAATACGTCAACCAGTTCAACCAACTAGCTAGGTTCAGATTGGATTTAGTCAACACCCAGCATAAAAAGGCTCTCCGCTTTGTTAAAGGATTAAACGAGCCACTGCACAGCCTAGCCATGACCCATGTACCCATGGGAGCGACTTACGAGAGATTGGTGGACATGGCACTAATGCACGAGGAAGACAAGGGCCCGAAAGAGACAAAGAAGGAAGAACCACAGAACAAGAAAGCGGGGCCCAAAAAGGAAACACAAAAGAAGGATGAAAACACTGAAGATAAGAAAGGAAAAAAATGCTTTACTTGTGGGAGCTCGACTCATCTGAACAAGGAATGCAGAAAAAGGAAAGGCGCTTGCTTCAACTGTGGGGAGATGGGACACTTCACTAGGGACTGCCCGAAGAGACGAGGGCAAGGAGGACAGGCAAACACTCTCGAGGCTAGTGGCTAGGATAGAAATAGGAAAATTTCTATAGTAGGATTAATTTCTTTATCTGATTATGGAGTTAAGACTTTTTCTGATTCTGGTATTTTGATTTTGTAATCGATACTCTGCACTTTAATACTAGTATTACTTCTGAATTCTGCTGTAGACTCAGACCCATAAAGGGTATGACTCATCTGTTTTAAGTTAAGATTTGAGGGATAACTGTGTTAGGCGTCAAATATGACGCATATATTCTGAGTTTTTGTGGGATATGATTTTATCATGCTTAGCTTCCGAAGAATCATTAGGGAACCTAATCTGTACCAGTAGTCTGTAAATATCTGAATACTTCTGATAAGATTTCCAGTTTTGACATCGTCTAAAGAGGGTAACCCTCTGGGTGTCAATCTGATGTTGATTTCGGACTTCGGGGTTGACACTTAGGGGAATTATTTTCTCAACCAATGTCTGATAGGAATCAAGTTTTTGTTTTATCTGTACTCGCTCCATCACTCGACTGTGTCCTATCGATCGAATCTTCGAACTTTAGGTAGAAACTAATGGGTGTAAACATGTGTTTGAGACATGTTATGTTTGATGGTTGCAAGTGGATGCAAGTGGTTGCTAGTGGTTTCCCGTGGATGCATATACACACACTAGGCACTAGATCGGCTCGAAAACACTCTCATACTGCATATGGATGTGTGAGCATTTTTCAATTTTTATGGATGCAAAATGGTTGAATCAGCACATGGATGTTGCATATGAGTGGATGGTTGTGCACTCATATAGAAATGATATGTATCAAATAGGAAAATTGCATACATATTGGACTCATGGCACTGGCATAATTCGCATTAAGGAGGTCAACTGAATCAGTAGACCGCCTGATCTTTGCATTAGATAAGGAACATATACACACACTTTTGCAAATGTTCATACAACACTAGAGATTTCTAAGGACAATGGATGCTTGTGGATGATGACTGAGTAGATGAGTGATTGGATGGTAGGACACATTCTTCTTAACTTGAAGATTTCGGGGACGAAATCCTTTAAGGAGGGGAGAATATAACACCCCGTAATTCTGTTAATATTAATAGCCAAAAATTAAAGAATAACTAATTATAGATGTCAGGATTAAGGGAAACGGGTTTCGCGGTTGCGTTCGTCTCGAAAAAATACGCGAAATAGAGTCCGAAATTTCATAAATCGGAGTTAGTATGACCGAGATATGGCCTTCAGAAGTTTCACGAAAAATCAGAAAAACGAAACAGATTTCAAAAATGCAGAAAACGAGCCAGGCGGGAAAATTCCCGCCCAGACCAGGTCGACTGGGGAGTCGACCTGGGTGTCGACCTAGGGGTCGACCTCCCCCACCCCCAGGTCGACCTGGGTGTCGACCTGGGGGTCCACCTCCCTGGTCGAGCCAGGTCGGCTTGGGTGCATCTGGATGGGTTTTTGGGCTGTCTGTGACGAATTTTGACGGTTCTGGTCTGTTTTAGGGTTTATCTAAAGGCCTAAAACAACTAACTACACCTATAAATAGATCCTAAGACCTAGCCTCCTCTACACACAATTCTATTCTGCTCCTTCTCTGCCTCTGTTCTAATAAAAATAAAAATGGCGTCGCTACTCTGCTAGAATCAAAACTAGAAGCTAATCAACATCAACCTAAGCAATTCAATTCAAATTTGAGATAAAAGCTTCTGCAACAATTCTGCAACAACTAAAGTTCTTTATTTAATCCAATCATGGCAAGTACAGTTATTCTCCGCTATAAACGTTAATTTTGATTGTGACATGAATTCTAAACCTGAATCTGAGGTTATATCTGTTCTGTTCTGATTTGATTTACCTTATTCTGTACCTCTTTCCTCCTTCTGTTCTATAGCCAGGCTACCACGAGCCTGAGCCAATCTCATAAGAGATCAACATACGCTAAAATGTTTGGGACAATCAAATGAATGTGCATAAATTGGGCATGACCGATATGTGACTGATTTAAGGAAAGAACATAGGTTGAACTTGGAACCTAGAACATAAATCTAAGGCATAAATTGGACTGATCTATGACTGAATTGAATAAAGGACATAGGTTGTAAACTAGATCTAAATCTGTGCATATATGACAGTTTGGGAATATCATATGGTAATATATGACTTGTAATATCTGGAATATCAAGATCTGAACTAAAGGACATTTCTTAGATCTAGATCCTTGGACATATTATGACTTTTTAGGCATAAAGGACCTATATTAAAATAGGATAACTATAAATGTGAACACGCCTAAATATGGATTTTTGGATAATTAGCAATAAAGGCCATAACTTGGCATAATTCATACCATGATTTGGGAATTTACCTATTGAGTTAGGTCTACCCATGATCATCTACTCAACCTTTGTTTTATGTGAGTCTAGGCATATGATTTGGAGTTTTTAGAGATTCTTCTGTACTATGCAATGTTTAACTAAAAATCTGTAGCCTATTATGAATTATGAATTATGAATTATGAATTATGAATTATGAATTATGAATTATGAATTATGACCATGATTTAGCGTATAAGTGTAGGCTAAATCGCCTAAATCTGCTAAACTAAATCTGTAGATATGCCTAATTTGTTATATGTCATCTGCTAAGTCTATTGAAAATGCCAAATCTGCTAAATCTGTTATCTGCTCTGCTAATCCGCTTAATCTGTTGAAATGCCTATCCTGCTGATTTGTTAAGTTGCCTAATCTGCTAGTTCTGTTATATGGCCTAAACTGCTAATTAAATGGAAATGCCTAGTCTGTTAAATTTGTCTGTTGAGATGCCTAATCTGTTATATGCCAAAATCTGCTAAGCACTAAATCGGTTAAATCTGTTAAGTCACCCAATCTGCTAAAATCTGTTATCTGCTATATCAGTTGAGTTGATGTGATCATTCTGTTATTGATATAATCTGAATTGGCATATATATTGGGCGTGCACATAAACGGTAAATAATTAATTAATTGGCCGCAAAGATGAATATGGCTAACTCGAGGTTAGAATGAGTTTGTGACGTAAATCTGCCCGGAACCGCCCGGCACATCCAGTGGCCGCAAACAATAGTTTCTAATGTGAGAAGTTAGTCATAACCTGCTTAAGACACGAGGTTAGGTCTGGCTTGTGGCAGAAGTCTGCCCGGAACCGCCCGGCACATCCAGTGGCCATAAGCTAGCGACTTAATGTGAGAGGTCTGGGCATGAATAATTAATTAATGCAAATCTAAGATAAGAATGACGTCTAAAACGTATTGGGGGAAAATAGGTTTAAACCAACTGGATTAATAGGTGTAGTAAACCCAGGAATCTGTAGGCCCAATACAAAGTTAGACAAATCTGAAAAATCTGTACATCTGATCTGTTAGTCTGAAAACTTGTTAACTTAATCTATGAACTAGTAAATCGGAATTTTGTATGTCTGAACTTGTAAACAAGTTAATCCGAAATCTGTTAGTCTGGGGACACAAGGTTAGGAGGGGAATTACTTGTGTCATCTGTCGTTTGGGACCCATATTATTCAGTAACCCTTTCCGGTATCAAAACTTTGACCCAATAGTAGGTAGGGTCCGGGCACGCTTACTGAACTAATTATAAGTGGTTCATTCTGATAATGGCGAGGGGTGTTGATGGTGCGTTCCAACCGGGTCATGTGCGTGCATGGATCCCGGTCTGCCTCTGAGGATGTAAGACGTCGTGACATCTGTAAATAGGTCTGTGCCAATTGGTTGTCACTTTAGGGGGTGATACACCCTACTGTGGGGCCGACACGGGATATTTATGTATTAGGGAGCTGATCGCTTGGGGTAGGGTTTTAGGGTACACTCAGTTCTGTCTGTTTCTGTTGGTACCGTCTGTTTCTGTTGGGTGGTAACACCTGTCTGTTTCTGCGTGGTACCGTCTATTCGGGTGGTAAAGGCCCATTACTAGTGTACACCTAATTCTACATTCTGTTTCCGTAGGGATTCATCTGTTTCTGCTTCTGTCTGTTTCTGATCGGGTAGTAAAGGCCCATTATTAGCATTCTGTTTCTGTTAAATTATTCTGTACCCGTTCCTGCTTCAGTTTAGACATTAGGATGACACCTAATTCTGTTATACTAGTATTAGTGCAGAGAAGTGTAAAGCAGTAGTTTATGTCATTCTGTTCTTCTGTTATATCTGCTGCACCTGTTACAGTTATCTCTCATTCAGTTTTATGTTCATGTTATATTATTATTATCCATTCATATGCTGACTTTATGTCTGACCCTTGTTGTTTTCGCCTCTTTTCTTCCGTTCCCCCCCCCCCCCAGGTTTTCTAAAGAGGGAATACTCTAGCTAGATCCGGATTTCTTCTGCTTGAAGTGCTTAAAGTATGGCTTGTCTTCTTCTGTGGGGATTATGATTTTAAAACCATGCATTTTGAAGGCTTTTGTACAAGACTGATATTTTGTACTTGAATTCTGAGATTTGAAAGGATGTAACCATATTGATTTCTGTTTCCGTTGTAATAAAGTTAGAATTTTTCAAAAACTGTTTTATCTGTCTTGTAAGTTTCTGTTCTGTTTACTAAAATGCTCCACCAAAGTTAAGGCATTCCCTTTGTGAGTGACCTTAACGGAGGTGGGGTGTTACAATTGATGTTATGAAAGCAACAATTGCTTCATACTCATTATCGAGACCACTTATTATGTAAAAAACTTGTTCATTTTCGGTGATCTTTTGACCAGTGCAGGCCAATTGATCACACAAGTTCTTTTCCTTCATGAGATAATCATTCATAGTCGGATTCTCCCTTTTGATGTTTTGAAGTTTTCTTTTGTAGTGGAGGACCCTTGCAGAGGATTGAGATGTGAAAACCCTTTGTAGTGTTGACCAAATCTCATGAGAGGAACTACAACCTATCAGTTGTGGCAGTAAATTCGTGCCAACTTATGACATGATTCAAGAATCGATCAAATTGTCTTGCTTTTGGTACGTTGTGAATTCGGAATTTAGCACTAGTCTTTCTTTTACATCTCTTATATATTTTCCAGGAATCATCTTTGACCCATATAAGTATTCTTCGAGGCCATAACCTTTTGCTGCTATTTCAATCTACAGCTTCCAGAGCAAGAAATATGATTCATCGAGTTGTATTGAGATAAGCTAGCTTTGTGGCTTGATTTTGGTTTGATTAATTCTTGTGTCAGATGAACTGATGACTGGCCTGTTTTTGCCACAAATGATGGATAGGTAGTGGAAGCATCGGTTCCAGCCATGATTTAGGGGATAAGAGATGGATAAACGATGAAAAGCAGTCAAGAACTGCTCCAAGAATCACCTTGTGAAAGCAGATCACTCAAATACAAGAATTTATTCTTATATCTAATGGTCGAGGACGTCATAATGGTGAAAAGCAATCAAGAACTGCTTCAGAAATGATGTTGTGAAATCAGATCACTCAAATACAAGGATTTATTCTCTTATCTGATGATCGAGGATGGCACAGCGGCGATGAAAAAACCTTGAAGCTGAACGTGACTGCTGCAACCGGTGCAGTTGATCTCAGATCAACCGTGCAAGGATGGCACATACCTAATGATGATCATTGATTATGAATGAATCCCCTCTTGCGTTGAATCGCTGAAGAGATTTGCACGTCAATATGGATCTGATTTAATTTTTTGTTAAGCAAGTTAATGCTCTGATACCATATTAAAGAATTGATATAGATTGTAATTTATGTTAATCCAGAATGAAATGATAAGTGTACAGACGGTTCAAATATATACAATCATATATGGGCTTTAGTGCATCCCAGATTCATGTGCTCGTTGGTCCAGAGAATAAATGGATAGACCAACGCATTATTTTAGGGGTGAGCGTGGTTCGGTTCGGTGCGGTTTGAAGCTCAAACCGCTTTCGCACCGTATCAAACGGTTGATCAAAAATACAAACCATTATACTAACCGTGCAAACGGTTCGGTTTCGGTTCGGTTTCGATGTAATACGTGTAACACCCCGAATTTTAGTTAATGCTAAAATTCACTAATTGCAAGATAAATAATCTCAGATGTGAGAACTGGGGGAAACGGGCTGCGTTATTGCGTTCGTCTCGGAAAAATACGCAGAATAGAGTCCGAAATTTTGTAAATCGGAGTCAGTATGGCCCAGTTAAAGCCCAATGAAGTTTGTAGAAAAATTAAAGCTAAAAACAGATTTAAAAATTCAAATTCAGATTTCAAAATCGAACCAGCGGGGCCAGGCGGGAAAATTCCCGCCCTAACCATGTCGACAGGGCTGTCGACAGGCCTGTCGACAGGGGGGTCGACTTGCCTGTCGACACGGCGTGTCGAGCCAGAGGGCTTGGGTGCACCAGATTTGGTTTTCTGGCTAGGGCTGGGCTGGGTTCTAGAGATTTCCTAAATCTAACGGACCTAATCTAACCTAGGGTTAATCTAAGGGCCTAAAACACTACCTAATCCTATAAATAAGACCCCAACCCTACCCTAATTCATTCATAATTAGATCTTGTAACTAAACTATGGCAAAATGAAACTTGATCATGGCCTCCACAAATCAATGAAGAGAGTTGCAAGTTAATCAACCTCTAATCAACATCTTCTTCAACTAAAGCAACTAATTCCACTTCATAAGTTTGCTAATCTTGGTTTTGGTGAGTTTCTATCACTTTGATGATCAATTGCTAAATTAAGTAGATGAGATATGATGAGATCTATGGTTTTGCATGAGGATTAATGGGTTTTCAAGTCATATGATATGATGTGAATATGCTAATCTATGTTTAATATTAATCCTATGTTTATGCATGTTGAATATGTGAGTTTATGCATGTTGAATATGTGAGTTTATGCAAGTTGGATATGTGGGTTTATGCAAGTTAAGTGGTGGGTTTATGCATAATAAGTAATTGATTTTATGCATGCTAAGTAGGTGGTTTTATGCATGCTAAGCGTTTGGTATTATGCATAAATCATGACATGCAAGTTTACCCTTTTAAATGTGATGCATACATATGCAAGATGGCACCTTTATATGCTATGAATATATATATATATATATATATATATATATATATATATATATGCATGGTTACCCTCCTTTAAGATGCAAGTCATATATGCAAGTTCAACATGTTATGCGAGTTATGTGTATGCTTATATGCAAGTCCAACATGTTATACAAGTTATGTGTATGCTTATATGCAAGCTCAACATGTTATGCAAGTTATGTGTATGATGTTATGTAAGTTATGTGCATGTTGTTATGCAAATTCATATGCAAGTTATGTGTATGATGTTATGCAAGTTATGTGCATGATGTTATGTAAGTTATGTGTATGTTGATATGCAAGTTATGTTTATAATATTATGCAAGTTATGTGTATGATGTTATGCAAGTTAACATGTAACATGTTGTGCAAGTTCACACCTTTAAGACACATGCAAGTTCACCTTTGTATAACCTATGAACACTTATGCAAGTTGCCTTTATACATGACATATGTATGTTCATGCAAGTTGGGTTATTTAGTAATGCTAGTTGGGTTAATGTCATGATGTAAGTGGACACCTTTTAACCCATGTTAATGCTAATGTATGCTAAATGAAACCCATGTTAATTGTGAAAGAATCTTCTCTTGGAAATATGTCGTGTTAGCATAAGTACGTGGGGAAACGATGGGGTTAATAGACATGTTAATGAAATGGTGTGAAATGGTTATGATTAAGCATACCATAAAATGAATAAGCATAAGTGGGAATTTACCTATTGAGTTAGGTCTACCCCATGGGAATTTACCTATTGAGTTAGGTCTACCCATGTTATGAAAAACTTGATATTAATTAGGGATAATTAATATGGGGGTGATTAATTAGGTGTAATTAATCAACTAAGACACGAGGTTGGACCCTTTTGTAGCGGAAGTCTGCCCGGAACCGACCGGCCATCCAGCGGCTACAAATGATTGGCCCAATGTGAGAGGTCTTATTCATAAATTAAATACATGATTAAAGTAAAGACACGAGGTTAGACCCTTTTGATGACAGAAGTCTGCCCGGAACCAACCGGCATATCCAGTAGTCATAAAAGACGGTCTAATATGAGAGGTCTTTATGAGGTCATGATCTTAATTAATGAATTAAGAAACACTTAACCATATTAGCATGTAGTGGGACATGAGGGGTTAAGTGGGTGCCTTGGGTGGCATGAGGAGGCTAGTGGGTTGCCTTGGGTGGCAATAGAAAAATACGATTAGAATACTTAACCAAAGTGAAACATGTAATTAAACATGATTAAAGGGTTAAGTAAGTGCCATGGGTGGCGTGTGAAAATACGACTAGAATACTTAACCAAAGTGGAACATGTAATTAAACATGATTAAAGGGTTAAGTAAGTGCCATGGGTGGCGTGTGAAAATACGATTAGAATACTTAACCAAAGTGGAACATGTAATTAAACATGATTAAAGGGTTAAGTAAGTGCCATGGGTGGCATGTGAAAATCTAGTGGGTACCTTGTATGACAATTAGAATATGATTAAAGGACTTAACCAAAATTTATAACATGTAAGGGGACATGGTTAAAGGGTTAAGTGGGATTCACTAGAAATAACAAGCTTAGGTGGTAGCTTGTGGGGGCCCATTTCAACCAATATCCCAAACGTATCTTTGTGGGCTCGACTCTAGTCGAGTGACGGGACACGCATATTGGGCTTGACTATAAGAGGCCAAACCGGGTTAGCGGTGGCAACGCGGGACCAACGGGTTTCATATGCGTGTGTGGACCCGGGCTGGTTGGTAAGTCGTTTTTGCATCGTGTAGATATAAAGTCGTGCACCGTTGATATTATCAGGTGGCCACGTTGGGGAATGATACACCCCATCGTCGGACCAGCACGGGTATCTACGTAGGGGAGCCGATCGCTTGGGGAGTAGTGGGTACACCTATGTAGTCAGATAGGGGTACACGAAACTACTAAATTACTAAGTACACTTAGGGGGATCAACTTTTAAGTAGGAATGACTGGTGTGGTGCAATATAGTAATGATCCTTGGGTGGGTGGATGCTTCTTTACGGTTATCTTAGTTTATCCTAAGTATACCTAGCGGCTTAGTGTAGCCATTCATCCCCAGACGTTACCGTATATCAAGCTTATGTCTTCTCTGGTTACTTTAATGATTGTATTGTTAAAGTTATAGGACTCACTCAGACTTATGTCTGACCCCGTTGTTTTTATCTTTTTTTCCCAACCCTCAGGTTATCAGAGTGGGCCCAGTACGAGTGGGCTTTGATCAGGCTGCTTTATTCTCTTTTGGAGCTTGGACCATAGGTGTAGAGCTCAGCTTACCCTTTCTTTTATGGCTATCAGTTCGTGTATTGGGATTATGTACTTTTATTTATCAGGACGGATATTTTGTACTTGACTCTTATTATGGTTTTGTGATGTAACCAAACATGTTTTACTTTCCGCTGCAATGAAATAATGTTTTCAAAAGTTTCAAGTATTACTTATATCTGTCTTGTTGTAATTTTTCTGTTCTATATTCACTTAAAAATACTCCACCGATGTTATGGCATTCCCTTAGAGAGTGACCATAGCGGGAGTGGGGTGTTACACGTGGTATCAGAGCAAAGGTTACCAGAACAGATAAAATTTTTAGAAAACTATTTTTCTAAAAACATTTTTGGAAGAAATATTTTCAAAAACATGTCTTTAAAGAGAAAAGTTTTTGAAAGAAAAGCATAATCCCCGATAGCCATATCTTTATCTTTCGAATTCTCCGTTTTGAATCTTTCCTTTTTCGTTTCAGCATGGCTGAAGATCTTTATCTTCCGGACGGTGTAGCGGTACCAGTATGGTATAGGAGGTTGTTAGAGGCTAGGGCCACCGCTGCAGGTCCAGCAAATGTTCCTCCTCCACCCGTTGCACTCGTTCCTCCTCGCGCGGATACTTTTGCTATGACTTGTAGGAAGTTTAAGGCTATGGGAGGGAAACCTTTTGTGGGAGCTAGGGATTGGCTTAATGAGACGGAAGAATTAATGGAAATCTTGGAAGTGGAAGAGGGAAAGAAAGTCAGGTTAGCCGCTTGGTTAATGGAAGGAGAGGCCTCGTTCTGGTGGGAGGTCACTAATGGAGAACGCCCTGTTGACTCTTGGATGGATTTCAGGCAAAGGTTTGAGGCAAAGTTTCTCTCAAAAGCGGAAGAAAATATGCACGTGGAAAGGCTCTTGAACTTAAAGCAAGGGAACTTGTCGGTGAAAGAATATGTTAACAAGTTTAAGCAGTTAGCGAGATTCAGCATAGACTTGGTAAACACACCGGAAGAGAAAGCTCTGAGGTTCGTTAAAGGCTTAAATGAACCGATGCACGGATTGGCTATGTCTCACATCCCTATGGGGGCCACTTTCGAGAAGCTAGTGGACATGGCACTTATGCATGAGGAAGAGAAGGGTCCCAATGCTAATAAAGCACCCGAGAAGAATGAAGATCGGAAGAAACCTCAACAACAAAATAAGGGTGGGAAAGGTAACGGTGGCAAGGGAAAGAAGAAGTGCTTCAACTGTGGAACACTAGGCCACCTAAGCAAGGATTGTCGCAAGAAGAGGAAGGCTGGCTGCTTCCACTGTGACGAAGCAGGACATCTAGTGAAGGACTGCCCTAAGAAAGGGGAAAGGACGGGATCTACCTCAGGGGGACAGGTGCAAGTTCTTTTGGCACCAACTCAGGCAAGGGGGCAAGCTCAGGCTCTCGCGGTTCCACCGATTCAGGAAAGAGGTAGAACTATTTCCATTGAAAGTCTAGTTTTTCTGTTTGATTATCCGGGTCAAACTTTATTGGATTTTGACGCATCGCGTTCGTTTATTTCATTATTGTTAGTTGAGTCACTGCACTGAGACACCAGTTAGTAGATGATCCCTTAGTTGTTTCAAACCCAATTGGGGCTCCATGATGTGTTTGGGTTTGAAAGTTTCTATACTTAGCGTTGAGTTTAGATGTGATGCTTTTTGGGCTTCACGGGCTATGGGTTAGTTTTGGGCATGGACTGGTTATCCAGTAATGGTGCCGTTCTTATTGTGTAGGGAGAGTTGTTAGGCTTATGACCCGCTTGGGTAACACTCTAGAAATCTCTTGTAATCCCATGGAATTTGTTATGCTAAGTTATCTAGAGTCGCTTGACACGTCGGTCGAGAGTTTGCAATCTATAGAGTGGTCCGGGAATACTCGGATGTGTTTTGAGGAGGTGAAGGGCTTACCTCCGGAGCGGGAGATTGACTTCCAAATATATCTGGTAGACAATGCCAAACCAGTGTCTTGGCCAGTGTGCCACGTGGCTCCTCGTGAGAGGAGGGAACTCCATAAGCAAATAGGCAATTTGCTTGGGAAGGGGTTTAGAAGACGAAGTATATCGGAGTGGGGTGCTCCGGTAGTTTTTGCCACGAAGGCGGATGGGTCCCTCAGACTTTGTGTAGGCTAAAGAGAGCTAAATAAACTCACAAAGAAGAATAGACACCCATTGTCGAGGATTGATGATCTCTTTGATCGGTTAGTGGGCGCCTCAGTATTTTCGCAGTTGGACTTAGCCACGAGGTTTCGTCAGTTGAGAGTGACTGAGGATAGTATAGAGAAGACTACCTTTAGGACTCCGGATGGTTTTTATGAGTGGTTGGAGATGCCATTTGGTTTGACGAACGCCCCCGCATATGATGAGAAGGGTGTTCAGGGAGTACCTAAATAAGTTCGTGATGGTCTTTGTAAATGACATCTTGGTCTTTTCTAGGAGCGGAATAAGTTTTCGTATGTGCTCAATAAGATGAGCAAAGCCAGTTATGGGATAAACGGTGGTTTTGGAGCGAGACTGGCGAGGACATCCAGAGTTGGACAAGGGCTTAATTATTTAGCCGTTTTTACTAGTATCATCTCACGTAGGACGTCTAGGTTCGAAGGACGCATCCCTTGGGTGTTTGTCTGATATTGGTTTAGGCCTTTGGGGCTTGCATTTGGGGGATGTCGAGTTCGACCAGGGTGGTCTGCGTGAGAGGTGGATAGTTGTGACGATTTTGCATGGGAGAATATCCTGATTTTCTCTAGAAGTGGAGAAAAGCATGCCTTACATCTCAGAGAAGTGTTGGAGACTCTTCGAGCAAATAGTCTTAAAGCTGAATTCTCTAAATGTCATTTTTGGAGAAGAGAAGTGTGATTCTTAGGGCATGTGGTCTCTAAGGAAGGGATAGCTGTGGATCCCGCAAAGATAGTATCTATCCAGGATTGGAAAGTTCCTAGGAATGCTACCGAAGTAAGAAGTTTCTTGGGGTTGGCAGGATATTATAGGAAGTTCATCAAAGACTTCGCGAAGATATCAGCCCCATTAACCCGCTTGATGAAGAAGAATCTGGTTTTCTCATGGGACGAGATGTACCAAGACATGAAGCGAGTTTTCTTTTTGGCCGGTATGAAGAAAGACATGGCCGAGTATGTCGCTAGATGCTTGGTGAAAGCGGAGCAAAAGAAACCAAGTGGGTTGCTTCACCCATTGGAAGTTCCGCTAAGGAAATAGGATAGTGTCTCGAAGGATTACCGAAATCAAGAAAGGGTAATACGGGGATTTGGGTTTTGGTGGATAGACTTACTAAGTATGTCCATTTCATACCCGTGAAGAGCAAGAGGACTATTCCATGTCTAGCTTCAGTTTACATTCGAGAGATTATTAGATTGCATGATGTACCTTCCAGTATAGTGAGCGATCGAGATCCTATCTTCACTAAAGAGTTTTGGAAAAGTTTGCAAGAGGCGGTAGGGACTCAGTAGTATTTGAGTACCGCATCTCATCCTCAGATAGACGGCCAGACCGAGAGGGTGAATCGTATTTTAGAAGACCTTTTGAGGCTATGTATCTTGGATTTAGGAGGTACATGGGAAGAGCATCTTCCATTGGTGGGGTTGCTCGACAGACTTAGTGGTGTACATGATGTATTCCATGTGAGGAAGGGCCTACATAAGATCGTAGAGGCGATAGAGCCAAGCTTGCTTAAAGAAGTAAGGTAGAGCGTGATGTGATTATTCGACGAGCTCCTACCCGCATCCTTGGGTCAGAGATTAGGGAGTTGAGAAACAGAGAGGTTCGACTAGTCAAAATGAAAAAGGAGAGAAAGTGAGAGAAATGCTACTTGGGAGACAGAAGCGAAGATGCGTTCGTTGTGCCCATCCCTTTTTGAGGGTATGTGCTTTAGACGTCTCCTTTATCGGTTGTCTAGCGCTTATCTTATCCTTAGTATGTCCTCTCATTAGTACCTTTGACCTTTAGATAGGGTAAACCTATGGTTAAAACATGTGTTTGAGACATGTTATGGTTGATGGATGCAAGTGTTTGCTAGTGGTTGCTCGTGGATGCATATACACACACTCTAGGCACTAGATCGGCTCAATCACTTCATATTGCATATTGCATAAAATTGTATGTAGGAAGCTATATTTATGGATGTATAATGATTGTGTTATCATATGGATGATGCATTTTGGTGAATGATTGTACACTCATATAGATATTGTATGTGTCGATAGGGTCCTCTCGCATACATAATGGATGCATGGCACTATCATGGTTTGCATATGTTCATACATTAGATAGGGAACATATACACACACTTTTTGCATATGCTCATACATCATTAGAATCTGTTTAAGGACAATGGATGCCCGTGGTTGATGGTTTGAGTAGATGGTTGTTTGGATGGTAGGATATGCATTCTCCTTAGCTTAGAGATTTCGGGGACGAAATCCTTTAAGGAGGGAAGAATGTAACACCCCGAATTTTAGTTAATGCTAAAATTCACTAATTGCAAGATAAATAATCTCAGATGTGAGAACTGGGGGAAACGGACTGCGTCATTGCGTTCGTCTCGGAAAAATACGCAGAATAGAGTCCGAAATTTTGTAAATCGGAGTCCGTATGGCCCAGTTAAGGCCCAATGAAGTTTGTAGAAAATTAAAGCTAAAAACAGATTTAAAAATTCAAATTCAGATTTCAAAATCGAACCAGCGGGGCCAGGCGGGAAAATTCCCGCCCTAACCATGTCGACAGGCCTGTCGACAGGGGGGTTGACTTGCCTGTCGACACGGCGTGTCGAGCCAGAGGGCTTGGGTGCACCAGATTTGGTTTTCTGGCTAGGGCTGGGTTGGGTTCTAGAGATTTCCTAAATCTAACGGACCCAATCTAACCTAGGGTTAATCTAAGGGCCTAAAACACTACCTAATCCTATAAATAAGACCCCAACCCTACCCTAATTCATTCATAATTAGATCTTGTAACTAAACTATGGCAAAATGAAACTTGATCATGGCCTCCACAAATCAATGAAGAGAGTTGCAAGTTAATCAACCTCTAATCAACATCTTCTTCAACTAAAGCAACTAATTCCACTTCATAAGTTTGCTAATCTTGGTTTTGGTGAGTTTATATCACTTTGATGATCAATTGCTAAATTAAGTAGATGAGATATGATGAGATCTATGGTTTTGCATGAGGATTAATGGGTTTTCAAGTCATATGATATGATGTGAATATGCTAATCTATGTTTAATATTAATCCTATGTTTATGCATGTTGAATATGTGAGTTTATGCATGTTGAATATGTGAGTTTATGCAAGTTGGATATGTGGGTTTATGGAAGTTAAGTGGTGGGTTTATGCATAATAAGTAATTGATTTTATGCATGCTAAGTAGGTGGTTTTATGCATGCTAAGTGTTTGGTATTATGCATAAATCATGACATGCAAGTTTACCCTTTTAAATGTGATGCATACATATGCAAGATGGCACCTTTATATGCTATGAATATATATATATATATATATATATATATATATATATATATATATATATATATATATGCATGGTTACCCTCCTTTAAGATGCAAGTCATATATGCAAGTTCAACATGTTATGCGAGTTATGTGTATGCTTATATGCAAGTCCAACATGTTATACAAGTTATGTGTATGCTTATATGCAAGCTCAACATGTTATGCAAGTTATGTGTATGATGTTATGTAAGTTATGTGCATGTTGTTATGCAAATTCATATGCAAGTTATGTGTATGATGTTATGCAAGTTATGTGCATGATGTTATGTAAGTTATGTGTATGTTGATATGCAAGTTATGTTTATAATATTATGCAAGTTATGTGTATGATGTTATGCAAGTTAACATGTAACATGTTGTGCAAGTTCACACCTTTAAGACACATGCAAGTTCACCTTTGTATAACCTATGAACACTTATGCAAGTTGCCTTTATACATGACATATGTATGTTCATGCAAGTTGGGTTATTTAGTAATGCTAGTTGGGTTAATGTCATGATGTAAGTGGACACCTTTTAACCCATGTTAATGCTAATGTATGCTAAATGAAACCCATGTTAATTGTGAAAGAATCTTCTCTTGGAAATATGTCGTGTTAGCATAAGTACGTGGGGAAACGATGGGGTTAATAGACATGTTAATGAAATGGTGTGAAATGGTTATGATTAAGCATACCATAAAATGAATAAGCATAAGTGGGAATTTACCTATTGAGTTAGGTCTACCCCATGGGAATTTACCTATTGAGTTAGGTCTACCCATGTTATGAAAAACTTGATATTAATTAGGGATAATTAATATGGGGGTGATTAATTAGGTGTAATTAATCAACTAAGACACGAGGTTGGACCCTTTTGTAGCGGAAGTCTGCCCGGAACCGACCGGCCATCCAGCGGCTACAAATGATTGGCCCAATGTGAGAGGTCTTATTCATAAATTAAATACATGATTAAAGTAAAGACACGAGGTTAGACCCTTTTGATGACAGAAGTCTGCCCGGAACCAACCGGCATATCCAGCAGTCATAAAAGACGGTCTAATGTGAGAGGTCTTTATGAGGTCATGATCTTAATTAATGAATTAAGAAACACTTAACCATATTAGCATGTAGTGGGACATGAGGGGTTAAGTGGGTGCCTTGGGTGGCATGAGGAGGCTAGTGGGTTGCCTTGGGTGGCAATAGAAAAATACGATTAGAATACTTAACCAAAGTGAAACATGTAATTAAACATGATTAAAGGGTTAAGTAAGTGCCATGGGTGGCGTGTGAAAATACGATTAGAATACTTAACCAAAGTGGAACATGTAATTAAACATGATTAAAGGGTTAAGTAAGTGCCATGGGTGACGTGTGAAAATACGATTAGAATACTTAACCAAAGTGGAACATGTAATTAAACATGATTAAAGGGTTAAGTAAGTGCCATGGGTGGCATGTGAAAATCTAGTGGGTACCTTGTATGACAATTAGAATATGATTAAAGGACTTAACCAAAATTTATAACATGTAAGGGGACATGGTTAAAGGGTAAAGTGGGATTCACTAGAACTAACAAGCTTAGGTGGTAGCTTGTGGGGGCCCATTTCAACCAATATCCCAAACGTATCTTTGTGGGCTCGACTCTAGTCGAGTGACGGGAAACGCATATTGGGCTTGACTATAAGAGGCCAAACCGGGTTAGCGGTGGCAACGCGGGACCAACGGGTTTCATATGCGTGTGTGGACCCGGGCTGGTTGGTAAGTCGTTGTTGCATCGTGCAGATATAAAGCTGTGCACCGTTGATATTATCAGGTGGCCACGTTGGGGAATGATACACCCCATCGTCGGACCAGCACGGGTATCTACGTAGGGGAGCCGATCGCTTGGGGAGTAGTGGGTACACCTATGTAGTCAGATAGGGGTACACGAAACTACTAAATTACTAAGTACACTTAGGGGGATCAACTTTTAAGTAGGAATGACTGGTGTGGTGCAATATAGTAATGATCCTTGGGTGGGTGGATGCGTCTTTACGGTTATCTTAGTTTATCCTAAGTATACCTAGCTGCTTAGTGTAGCCATTCATCCCCAGACGTTACCGTATATCAAGCTTATGTCTTCTCTGGTTACTTTAATGATTGTATTGTTAAAGTTATAGGACTCACTCAGACTTATGTCTGACCCCGTTTTTATCTTTTTTTCCCAACCCTCAGGTTATCAGAGTGGGCCCAGTACGAGTGGGCTTTGATCAGGCTGCTTTATTCTCTTTTGGAGCTTGGACCATAGGTGTAGAGCTCAGCTTACCCTTTCTTTTATGGCTGTCAGTTCGTGTATTGGGATTATGTACTTTTATTTATCAGGACGGATATTTTGTACTTGACTCTTATTATGGTTTTGTGATGTAACCAAACATGTTTTACTTTCCGCTGCAATGAAATAATGTTTTCAAAAGTTTCAAGTATTACTTATATCTGTCTTGTTGTAATTTTTCTGTTCTATATTCACTTAAAAATACTCCACCGATGTTATGGCATTCCCTTAGAGAGTGACCATAGCGGGAGTGGGGTGTTACAATACGGTTCGGTTCGGTTTGAACCCGTATTAAATATGAAACAAGAAAATTACTTTCATCAACAAACAATTTACGATTTTATGACGTTGTGTCATCTGAAGGTTAAAACACATAATGTTATCTTTAATTAATATAACTACATAATATGTTGAAAATAGAATATATAGCATTAAATTAAAAGATAGATAGGAATTTGTTAACTTTTTTTATCATAACATTATCGGTGTAGCTATGCGGTTCAGTTCGGTTTAATACGGTTTGGTAAAAGTTCAAACCGCAACTGAACCGTATCATGCGAGGCGGTTCGGTTTGGGTTGTTTGCTTTAGAGAGAGAATCCAATGCGGTTTTCCGCACTGTTTTTGTGGTTCGGTCTGGGCGGGTTCCGCATTGCGGTGCGGTTTATGCCCACCCCTACGTTATTTATACAACGTAAAGTATTGTAACGTAGTAACCGCATTTTGTATACTCTAATAAACCGATATATATAGACAAATGTTCAGGTTATTATAATAGCAGAATGGTGTTTAATTTTACTAGCAGACATCACCAATAAAATATAATTAATTTAATTACGTTAAACGTAATTAAATTTAACCGCTAACAATTTACCAATATTTTACATTTAACCAAACGTGTCAAACGACTATACTAACATTCTTTATTCGTCAATACAAATCTAACATCGAAATCCAAGAATAAAACAGATTTCATATAGGGGATAAACATGTTTAAATTTAAACACTTGGATTCACAAATCAAATTAAGCTACATCAAAATAAAATGCCTCACCTCATCCAAGCATGCAAGAATAGCAGCTGCTTGTATATAAGCAATAATTCTTCCTACCTTCCCTACACTATCAACTCAAAAACATGCCCTCACACCCATATGTATACACCCCACCATGCTACTGCAAACCCCCAAGCACCTCTACACCCAAACAAACTCATGCACAGCCCACGCATTTCCCAAATCTTCCCAAACCCAAGCACCATGTGCACATAAACAAGCACTTGCATGCAACCTTCACACACACATATATACATATACACACATATATGCATATACACATACGCACGGCAATACCACTCATGCACAACCATCCATTTCACTATAACTTCACCATATGTCACCTCAAAAGATTTAACATGTTCAACATTTTATGACATATTTTACATTTCATTTTAAATTTTCTTTTTTCACATTTGAATTGTTCTTTCGAATGGTTTATATTTACATTCTTGTTTCTTTGCTTCTTTTTACTTTTTATAAACAAGCTACCCATTCCAAATCACCAACCCTCCCTCAACTCAATACATCAACTAGATACAACCAGCAATAGTGGACAACACAATTGACCCTCTTGCTATGCCCAGCTAAAAATAGCTGGACAACATATTTCAATGCTCACCCTGTATTTCACCACAAATCAGCATCATCACAACCATTTCACCTCCTTTCTCATCAGCATTGAGCTACGAAACCACAAAAAGCCACATCAATCCATACTCCACTTCACAAAAAACTGCCACCACAACCAACATTTCACAACCTGCACAAGAACAGTCTCGACACTGCAAACTACACCTCTCTCATCGATCGCAAATGTCACCCATCAGCAAGCCCCGCTACAACTAGCCTGACACCCATCGTCATCTTAATAAATAAACCATCGAACAAAAATATACACCAAACATCTTTGTTCTCAACTCTGTTTTAGCTTCCATTAAACTCAATTCCTCACCTTCACTGAACAACCCGGTTGCAACAACCTCATCAGACATCTCCAACAACGGTCTCCAACATAACACCATCCATCTTCCCACTATTTTCGACTTCGCAACTACTGCAACGCCAATAAAAACCAACAAATGACTTCCTCAAATCCAAACTACAATATCAAGCTAGACCTCAGTTTGCGCCTCCCCAGCTGCGAATCTTTCTCTTCAACTCCGATCACTTAATACTGCCAAACCAAACACCACAATATCCTACAACCCATATAGCAACCTAACACTGCCTCCTTCAATTGAACAAACTCCACATTCTTCCAGTGCCAAAGCAACAATCCCTTAAACTACAAACTAGCTGCTTGACACTAAAAACACTACAAACTTGCTCAGACACCGCTCAAGACTACCGCATACAACTACATCTTATTCACTAAATATAATGAGTAAGCATTTCTCAGATAGTTGTATAGACATTGAAATCATAGTGAGAAAAATAATAAATTTCATTATAAGATTAAAAAAGTATTTGTTTAATTAAAACCATAATCAAGCCGTGGTGTTAGAAAACAACATATCCCACGTATTCATTACCTATGCAATTATTGAATTATAGTTCTTATTGAAGTGTTTCTAGCAAGCATAAATCCATAAAAACAATCTTCAATCTCAGAAAAATACTTCTTCAACTAGAATGATTTAAAAGATCTGATGTTATGCTAACAGCATACATGAATAATAATCAACTTATCAATAGCAGCCAATGACTGTATAAATAAACAGAGTACATTATAATACACTATTCAATTTTCATTATACGAAGTAACTGTTTTGCAACACCACCATTAAACTTTTGTAACAGTTCATATGCTTTGCCTGAATAATCTTTGTAAACTTATACTCCTTTAAAAACTTCACATCTATACAAAATAATTCACAAATAAATTTGATGTTACAATACTCCTTTTCTGCACCATTATCGAACCAAACTATTAACAAAAATCTCATAATCAAACATATACAATATTTCAAAGCAAGCAGAAAAAATAAACCAGTATCAACATAAATAAAAGAGAAGATCGATAAAGAAAAAAAAATAAAAGAATAATAATGCGAAAAAATACTCAAGGTATGAAATAATAAATAAAAGAGAAGATCGACAAACAAAAAAATAAACACGTGCATCTATGAAGAAGCGCAAAAACAAAATAAAATATCGAAGCAAAAGGTGCAGATTTACAAACTTATTTTTGGATGGTTTTCAGCAGTCCAAAGAAAATAATTTTCACTAAAAAAGACTACATGAAACTTATCTGAACATTCTCAGATGTTTACATTAACAAATCTTGGATTATTGCAATGTAATCAAATATCTTTCTTTCTAAATTATTGAAAATAAAATTATTATTGCAGGAGCTCCCCATTGTCAGTCAATAATTAGTACATGGAACAAATAAAGGGAAATTACGAATCAAAGGTAAGGGTTATCTTTGCTCTTGAGCGTAAACAGAGAGGCTGCACCCTTCAAATCATGTTCTTGAATATTCATCTGCCCCGTTGAGTTAATGTTGCCATTTCTTGCCTCTCCAGAACTGCAGTCAAAACATCCACGCATGAGCTTGATCAAAATACTAAGACAAATTAATGTTGTTGTGTCTTGATTCTTTTTTAACTTATATATATATATATATATATATATATATATATATATATATATATATATATATATATATATATATATATATATATATATAATACATATAATTCATACCTAATCATATTTCATCTTTCTTAATTCAATTTGTAATTTCCCTCTAGTACATTATTATCTCAATTGTTTGATTACAAAATTATAAAACCCTAAATGCTATCCTGATTATTCAAACGTTCAAAAATCAAGATTCAACCTTAATAGTTTTTATCTACTATATTTTCATGTTTGATAAAAGTTACGAAAAAAAGGGGAAGAAGAACAAATAAAAACAAGATTTTAAGGTTTAAACATTGATCAAACCCTAACCTGTAATGATAGGTTCTAGAACCAGTTGCATCATGATCAAAACCAACAGCATTTCCAGATCCAGATCCACCACCAACATTAGCAGCAACATTCGATGTAATCTGATCAACTTCTTCATTCAACATAACCGAGGAATTTTTATTATCTTCTTCCAGCCTCAAGTTCAGGAAACCAACATCAACACTATTACCATTATAATTACTGCTACAACCAACGTCGTACTGGTTAGCGAAACCATTCCCATTCCCGATTGCAATCTCATTTGCATTACCGAAACCAATGCCAATATCAAGATTATTCATATCATCATTCCCATCGAACGGGAAATAACCCGCATGCTGCCCCTCGCCCCCACCACTGACCACTGGCTGCGCCCTACATATCTCGAGCTGCTGCGATGTTAGAGCATACTCCCTCATCAAGTGCTGATGAAACCCAACCAACTCTAAAATCACCCCGTAGCACCCGGTGGCCGGGTACCGTACCCACATCTCGGATTCGTAGATAATTGTCCGCATCGCGTCTGCGTGATAGAGCGGATCCAGCTTGTTCAGAATTTTCAAGACATTCCGCACCCCATATAATCGATGGACAGCGAGGAATCGGGCTTGGTCGTGGGCGGGGAAATAAGGAGCTAGCGGGCAATCGGGGGTGCAGCGCCGACGTTGGTGTTTGCAAGAAGCGCATGCTTGTGATTGTGAATGGGGAAGGCGGGAGGAGGAGGCTGCATCGTAATTTTCAATGTTTTGGACGGTGGCGGGGGAAATGTTTGAAAAGTCTGGGTTTGGGTTCATGGCGATTATGATTAAATTAAAGAAGTTTGTTAGTGGGAGGAGAAGCGGGAGGCGTGGAGTGGAAGACGGAGATTCATGCGAAAGACTGCTATATAGATGGGATATTTCTTGATATTTTTTTTATATACTGTTGGTTATATTTGGCCAAGTCAAATGATTTTGGATTGGTTACACTAGAATTATTTGATTTTGTTCTTAAAAGAAAAAGTAGATTTTTATTTATATCCACGTTAATCCACTCTAATTATTTGGATTAATTCCTACTTTTATGGACTCTACTGATTAAAAAAAAAAAGATTATTCCATCCACACATTGGATAGTTGCATCTTCTTTTCTCAGTTGTCTTCATTTTGTTGCCAAATTAAGCCACAAGCAAACATCCACCGGTCCTGTTCAATGGAAATGCTGATTTGCATTCAAGTGCATGCCTGGTAATAAAAAAAAAAAAAAAAAAAAAAAAAAAAAAAAAAAAAAAAATTGTTCTATTCGGAATACCTAAAAAATAAAATATAAAATAAAATAAAATAAAATAAAAATAGAACAATGAAAGGCAGAAAATATTGTTCTGTGATACCTTTAGCCATAGTTTTTAAAATCGGACCGCGAGTCAAACCATGAGGACTCAAGGTTCAAGGTTTTGAAGGTCTGACCGGTCGAACCGCCGAGAGCCGCATATGCTTGTTAACAGTGAAAATGTGAATAATTAAGTTTTATGTGTACTCAAACAAATGAATAATAAAGTTTGAAAGTAATCTATTTATAAACTAAAATTAATAAATTCCATGATATAATAAAATAGCAAGGGCATAAACAAACACACATGTTTTTTAGAACGAAATGGTAAAGTTTATATTTTAAATGTCAGAACAGTTATGATTTTTTGAAATATTTTAGTTATTATTTTCAAAACAATACAAAAGATGAAATTATCAGAAAGAATTACATAATGAGAAGTAGGGAAAAACAAAAAAACCGTGGTTTAGCCCTGTAAAATTGAAGGTTGGACCGCTGGTTTGAAGGTCCGACTAGGGTTCATGCATGAATGAGGTCTGATTGAGTTCCGCGCCGTGATGGTCCAAGGTTCAGGGTTATTTGAGGTCGGACCGCGAGAGGGTCGGGTTTTAAAAACACTGCCTTTAGCTGTACCCTTCTTCATACTACATTCTGTTACAGTTTTTAGTAAAGAGATAGTAGGGCTAAATGTGTATTGTTGCATCTACAATATCTATATGCCCACTTATATGTAATTTATTTATTTATAAGTATCCTTAAGTGTATTTATTTACATTTATGTATGTCTATACTCTATATATGAATATGGCAAGAGGAGGAATTTATAAGTTATAATCTCTTAGTGATACTACCTATTAAAGATGCAGTGTAGGATTATATAAATTAAACAATTAAGCAAGACTTGCTATTTAAGATGCTGACATATGCAAGGAGTGGGAAAAAAAGGTGGTATCATACAAGAAGAGGTGACTCAGGTTAGGAACTACTAGTTTTGGCTTTCATAATTAAATGATCTCATGGACACAACTTTAATATAAGATAGTACATTTTGTTCTCGCAGCTAGATATCAAATTCATGGTTCACGCTAACCAGTAGCTTATATATCACTATATTTTGCAAATTAACTTTCAAACAATATAAATGGAGAGGTATATGGTTAACAAATACACTTAGGAGTTTACTGATTCCAAAACTAGATATATTGTATCATATTTTCACAAAGAATTCCAGGATTCTTCAGAATGCAGAGCCACCACCCTTAACTTTTCCAAGTAATATATCGCCGGCTTCATTAATTTTAGAAGCTAGGTAATTCCTTCCACCAGCGTCCCGCGGAGATAGCGACCATAACTCTTTTATGTGCTTCCTGTTGAAAATAAACCCAATTTATTATTCTTTCGTAATTTGTTATGTCTATTAGTTTAAGTGTTATGTCACTTCGTTTAATGTTGTGTCTATTAATCAATCGGTGTCTATTAGTATGTGTAAGGGTGTGTCTAGTCTACTATATAAGGGTTGTCATATTTTGTTGCAAGAAATGCAAGTAATGCAAGAAATATTGTAAGAAGTATTGCAAGAAAATTAAATATCCTCCTCCTCTTAAATTTCAACAATTGGTATCAGAGCGTCAGGTTGAAACTATGGCAATGCTATTTTTCTCGCCGTTTGTTCTAACAAAAGAAATTTTCAAAGAGTGGAGTGATAAAAAGAAAGAAGAGTTGATCTCTAAAGGGCTTTGGGAGATCGTTGAGAATGGCCACGAATGGCCAAAAGACGTCAAAAATATGACGAAGAAAGAGAGTGAGACATTCACAAAGTTGAGATGGAAAGATCGTTGTGCACGTGCTGCAATGAGTGAGAATGTTGATGATGTAGCTTTCAACCACATTATTGGAGAAAAATCCGCAAAGGATTCGTGGAATTTGCTGAAAGAGGTGTACGCAAACGAGGAGGTTCTAATGGCAAATAAAAAAGATGAGGCTACCGATGAGAAGTCAGTAAAAATGATCATTGCAGATCAGGTTGATGAGGCAAAATGCGCCATTGGTATGCAAATGAGTGGCATAGATGCCGCTGAGATTGAAAAAAAAAACTAAAGAAAGCTTCACGATAAACGTTCAAGGCATAGAGGCCTGTAGCATCGATGGAGAAATAGAAAAGAGTAGGGTTGTTATCAATAGAGACTCTCGGAGCAATGGATGGGGTAAAGGGCAAAGACAGCATCTTGATCCGAAAGTATCGCATTCCAGGAAGCATCCATGTGTAAACCACTTGAGCAGCGTAGTGAGCTTGTAAAAATAACTGGGCTTCCTGAATGGGCTCGACCGGCTTTTGCTAGGATGAATCAGTTGAATGAAGTACAAAATAGAGTGTACGAGAGTGCTTTCTTGTCACATGAAAATGTGCTTCTATGTGCTCCAACTGGTGTAGGAAACAATGACCAGAAAGTTCTTGTTTTGGTTGAAACAAATACACCTTATGTGCTGGATCAGGCTATTCGAAGACGTTTCAATAAGCGAATTACTATACTTGTACCAAAACATGTGAAATATAAATCAATCGAAGCCGAAGATATTCTAAGAAGCTTTGAAGTTTGAAGAAAAGTTCAAAATGCTTAAAAAATTGGGTTTAAGGGGGGATGTTGAAAATAAACCCAATTTATTATTCTTTCGTAATTTGTTATGTCTATTAGTTTAAGTGTTATGTCACTTCGTTTAATGTTGTGTCTATTAATCAATCGGTGTCTATTAGTATGTGTAAGGGTGTGTCTAGTCTACTATATAAGGGTTGTCATATTTTAATGCAAGAAATGCAAGAAATGCAAGTAATGCAAGAAATATTGTAAGAAGTATTGCAAGAAAATTAAATATCCTCCTCCTCTTAAATTTCAACACTTCCTTCACATTATCAGCTGGGGCACTTCCTAAAATTTACGCATTCCGGGGACAGTTGGCCGCAGCTTGTATGCATGCCATGCTTGGATGTTGTATTTACCTGCTAGAGCAGCAGTTGCCACTGCTAGTCCTGCTATAAGTGTGGTGTCGCCATTGAATTCAAACGAGTGAGCGAACTGTACGGACCGTAATGAGTCGTATGTTTATTGATTAATTCCTCAATTTATTCCTGGCCTACGGCGGCGGTGCATGGGGCTGATTTGCTTGTTGGCAAGGCACATGCTTGAGTTAGTTCCTTGTTAGTTGGATGCTAAGATGTTACATTTCATGTGGCTTTACTGTTTGGGGGTTGCAATATTAGCTGTTGGTTGTTTATATTTTTACTGTGATTTGATTACAAGAATTTATTATTTTTTAAATTAAAAAAAAACCATCACGTGTGCAGCATGTATTAAAATAAACAATCATTTATATTGAAATAAAATAAATAAATAATTTATACACATATGGATAAACAAATTAAATTAGCAAATATATCCATGGTGGATAAACCGACAAATTAAATGCGGATAAACTCACTATGGATCAACTAATAGAAACTGTGGATAAAAACAAAATTGACCAAAGAAAAATTGGTGAGGATGGTAATGCATGGAAAGGATACACGCTTTTCGCGCGTGAGTTATTTGCTTGCAAGTCCAATATGTTTAACTCATTCAAAATAAAATGGTGTACATACGTAGGGGTGGACATGAATCGCACGGCAATACGAAAATCGTTCAGATCTGACCGCTAAAACGATGCGGAAAACTGAACCGTATTCTCTTTCCAAAGCAAATACCCTAAATCGAACCGACCCGCAATGATATGGCTTGGTTGCAGTTCGAACAACTGACCCAACCGCTTTAAATCAAACCGAACCGAATACTATACTATTGACCTTATGATAAAAATATAACTAATTCACATCCAATTTTTTATTTTAACGATGTATATTCTATTTTCAACATATGTTGTTGTATTAATAATAATTGTTATCACAGAGGAATTTTTTAGAGTTTCAGTATATTAGTTTCCATATCGTTCTTTGGGTAACGTTAATTATAATTTTATTTGGGTTATCTTACTTAATGCTTATGCATTAATTAAGTTGATGTTTGGTTAATTTAATAAAATATTTTACTTTTCATTAAACGTAAAATTGAAGTATTAGTACAGTTAAAAATTAATCTTTCAATTCAGAGGATTACACTATGCATATGTTTAACCTCTAAGTAACAAGGTCACACAATAGTAAATTGATTGCTGATTGTAAGAATTTTGATATAATTTTTTATAAGATTTGCAGAATGAAATGTTGTAATTGAGAGAGACGAAGGTAAAACTTTTATTCGGTATTTCAGAATTGTAAACCGATACAGAAAATATGTACAAAGTCTGTATATATAGGCTTATGAATAATGATAACAAAAGGTAGTGCTTTAGGCTTTGTCAGTGATGGGCTTTGACAGATAATGGGCTTTAGCTTTGATATATATTGTTTTGATCAGATGCATCGAAACCCTATTTATACTTTTACCCCCCTCAAATCGATATTAGGGCATCCTCTTTAATGTCTTCTGCTTACACGATCTGATGCTTTCTCCACTTTCATCCTTGAAAAATCTGATGAATTCACTTCCTTTCTCTACTCTTCATCTTGTCTGCTCTTAGATTTGGTTGTCTGTGTTGTTATGTTCTCGACTTTGCTAAATTTCTTGGCTTTGAGGGATTTTGGTTTGAAGCTTGTGCCTTTCTTCTCCTTTTCAGACGCCCGAGCTATGGTGAGCTTTTCTTCATCTTCTCCGTGAGTTATTTCAGTGATTCTCAGTTCTTCTTGAAACTTCGAGAAGTTCTGGTATAACAGAGCTTTGGTTAGGGCGTCTGCGATGGTAAGTGGAAGGTACGTGCCTTACATCCATATTTCCTTTAAGTACTTGTTCTCTGACAAAGTGTTGATCAATCTCAATGTGTTTTGATCTTGAATGAAGTACTTGTTAGGATTGTCTCGCATGTTGTTAAGGAGGAATGACTGGTCGGAATTAATAATCCCACATCATAGAATAAATTGAAGGATTTGACTACAAATATGAGCTGGTAGGCACGTAACATCAGGGATTTCTTTTGTTATATGGGAGTTGTGTGTCAGCTCATATGCGTGCAAGGAAGGGGGACTTTGTTTCGACCGTCATTGCATAACAGTGGTATCAGGGCCGAAGGTTACGGACTGGGCCATGCAGGCAAGGTAGTGCTCGCAAATGATACTCGTAGGATGCGAGTCAAGGGGGAGACTGTTAGGATTGTCTCGCATGTTGTTAAGGAGGAATGACTGGTTGGAATTAATAGTCCCACATCATGGAATAAATTGAAGGAGTTGAGTACAAATATGATCTGGTAGGCACGTAACATCAGGGATTCCTTTTGTTATATGGGAGTTGTGTGCCAGCTCATATGCGTGCAAGGAAGAGGAACTTTGTTCCGACCGTCATTACATAACAGTACTGCGTTAGATGACATGTACTTAACACTCTGACACCACAAGAAAAATATCCTATTGCAACTAGCTGTTTGCAACAGGTGTCAAATGACAGTTGCATTAAATGATATTTAACAACGGACCTTTCGTAACAGTTGCAGTAGATAAGATTTAACAATAGGTTTTTCTTCCTGTTGCAAAAACATATTTTTCGTAACCACGCTTTCCTACCTATTGCAAAAACATACTTTTAGCAACCGCTCTTTCATTACAGTTGTAATAGACATATTATTTGCAACTGCGCTTCTAAACTCGTTGCAAAAAATATATATTTAGCAACTATTTGCGCCAGTTGCGATAACTGTACTTGTTTTGCAACTGGTATAGCCACTTGCAAAAAATTACTTTTAATTTAGGGTGCGTTTTTTAGAGGTCCCTATTAGGTTTCAAAATATAAAAAAAAACCCGATCGTAAACTTATTGTAAATTTAGTCCCTATTTTTCGAAAATTCATAAAAAAAATATAAAAAAATATTAAAAAACCATGTAAATTCGTATTTAATTAAAACAATTAATCGTGAAAAAAATCAGATCAAAAAAACATTAAAAACAACGTCAAAATCACGAAATACAGAAAATCAACGAAATGCAGTAAATTGCATCAAAACATGCATATAAATCGATTAGTTGCATACATGTATGCATTTATTTCAAATCTGCGTCAAAACTGCAGTATAAATGCATACATGTATGCACATATTGTTAAAACATGCATCTGCTGATGCATTTGTTTAAAAACTGCATACCTACGTGCAACTTATTCACGTTTGCATGTATTTTGACATATATGCACACATGTATGCAGTTATATAGAAAAACTGCATACATGTATGCAATTTTTCAAACAGGCGTGCATAAATATATGCATGTGTATTCAAATAGTTGCATAAATGTATGCAACTATTCGTAAAAGTTGCATACATTGATGCAACTTTTTTTTTTTAATTTCTGTGGACTTCCGAGAATATTTACAGATTTTAGAATTTTTTTTTTTTTTTTAAGTGATAGCGCCTGAAAATTTGGACAGAAAACGAAAGAGGCGGAGGTATGGAAAGTGGCAGGCGGAAGATTCCAGGCGGCAGCTAAAATAGGGGGCGGGTTTACAGAGAAAACATTAATTACAGGGATGTATTGTGAATTTAAAACTTGCAAAATAGTTGCATACATGTATGCAACTTTTGCCAATAGTTGCATACATGTATGCAAGTATTTCTGAAGCTGTTTTAGTTGAAAATGTATGCAGAAACTTGCATACATGTGTGCAACTATTTGAAATACTTGCACACATGTATGCAAGTATTTACATGTGAAAATAAAATGTGTGCAGAAACTTGCATACATGTATGCAACTATTTTAAATACTTGCACACATGTATGCAAGTATTGCATGTAAAAATATAACAGAGAAATACTTGCACAGATGAATGCAAGTATTCCAAATATGTGCATGATTTGATGCAAATTACTGCATTTTTCGTTGTTTTCTGTATTTTTTCGATTTTGATGCATGTTTTGATTTTATTATGATCTGAATTTTTGGGCGAGTACATGTTTTATTTAAATACGAATTTACGTGATTTTTTTATATTTTTTTAATATTTTTTTTATGAATTTTCGAAAAACAGGGACTAAATTTACAATAAGTTTATGACCGGATGTGAGCCTAATTAAGTTTCGTTTTAGGGATGTGTGCCTAATATTCATTATTTTCCCAAGTAATTTTGGATTTTAATACAAGAAGTATATAATGGTTAACTTATATGAATTAATTTTTTAGTAATTAATATTCAGTTACAATTTAAAAGTAAAACAACTAATAATTAAGCATTATTAAAATATATTTTAATAACTAACTTTTTAATAATTATTACTAAATAATTGATTTTTAGTAATTACATAATAATTAAGATTACAATTTAATATTAAATAAACATATTTTTAAAAACTTTGTTTTTCTATCAGTTGCAATAAATGTATTTTTTTAAAGTGTTTTACGACTAATTGCAAGTCAGATTTTTATTTATTAATACTGGATAATATCAGGTAATTGGTGGGTTTGTTTTGTTGAACTTTGGACGCACCACCCCTATTTGCATCGACCATCCAGCATGTTCATTCCTTCTGTCCTCGTTTATTCCTTCCGTCCTCGTTTTCTAATTGCTCTCCTATTCCTAAATTGCCGTCATTACCCAAATCTAAGATTTGCTCGCCATTCTCGTCGTGTGGAAAATCAACAATCTTGCGAAGCCACGTGAATCTGGAAATATGGCTCCGTCTCCATGCCGATTTACTCACCGACCCATCGAATCTGAAAATACGGCTCCGCCTCGATACTGATTGACCATCGCCTCATAATTTTTTGGACTTGCTCGCTTTCCGCCTTCGCTTTCATGGAAGGACCAACGATGCTACACAACCACATCGAATATGAAAATATAGCTCGTCCTCGATGTTGATTGACTCACCACTACCAAATTTACCGAAGTTGCTCGCAGTAGTCCTTCGCCTTCCCATCAACTCTGCTTTGCGTGGCACTATTCATCGATCTTGCGAGACGACCCCAAACCCCATACTGATGGTGGCAAGGGTAATCCTTGGAATATAACACATAAACAGATGATAGCAGAACATAATTAAATAAATACACCAGATAATGTACAAAAGAATATACTGGATAAACGTAATCATTAGAGTTACACAGTATACAGGATCATACTTAGTACAAATACAATTCAGCTATACAAAAATGCCTACAGCGGAAAACAAACATAATGTACAATGGGAGCTGAACAGCATAAAAAGCGATAAATAATAGAATCCATCTTCAGCTCCAGCTATCCAGAAAGAGCCAGCTAACCTGAATACAAGGCTGCCCGTGCATAAAAAGGGGCACCCGAGTTTGAAAGTGAAACAAACTACGAGTCAGTCATGGGACTAGTATGAGAAATCTACTTAACACCTTTATAATATGGCTAATCACAGGACCACGCCACTTTCGTGGAACGGGTTTACTCCATTGGATTGCCAGTTCTTTAAAACAAATCATTCTTTTAAACATCGCAATGCTTTTTATAAAAATGAAGCCATTATAAGACTCAGTTCCCATCACACAATGCAACACAAACCGGAGGATAGAGTTTTACCTTATAATAGCCAAAATATGCTTGATACGAATAAAACAAAAGCATTTGATATTATTACTAGTGTTTATATGTTTCAAAAACAAATTCAATCATAACTATCAATCATAGATGGCATGGGTACCATATATCATGTCGCCATATATATATATATACAATCGAAACAGCACAGTCACGTATTTGGAAATTGGATTTCCGTCATGAGCCAAGGCAAAAGATAGTCCTTACCGAATTCGAGACTGCCTAGCCCGAGCCTCAGGCAAGTACTCAGTCAAGCCTTTGGATCATTAGGGCCGGTCCATCGATGTGGATTAAAATTCCTGAACAATGCGTTTCCCCGCCCTATGGGGCGTAAGTGAGCCAACGAATGACTCTACCGGTCCCGGATCGACCGATATAACCGAGGCGCCTCGCTATCCATCTTCCACATAAGTAAAATGTCAGCCCATGTAAAAACACTGACACAACTCCAAGCTAGGAAGAAACGCATGCCCTCCCTGAGGTCCTTCTCCCGTTTCTGGTTCATACCGGGGTATGAGGCTCGCGAATCCACGTAATACACAAAGCTACGTCACACAGGCGGTGCTTTGATCATCAATCACAAGACTTTGCTTTTCAACAGAAGCCCTGATCACTGCATCTTCGCATGTCACACAGGCAATTCACACCATGCAACTGATGGCTATCAATCACGTAGAATAAATTCCAATGTCAGACACACAATCCATTTACAAGTCCGTTCTGGGTCGGAACGAAACCGAAGGCACGATATACCTCGCAAACCCATCGATCTCCACGTACGTCTGGACGATCACCACTCATTATCCATATTTCGGGATGCCTCCCAATCAGGACATCAGTTACCATCCAAACAAGGTGAAGATTTCCGGTCTTCAACCACCATCTTCGTCTTCGATTTCTTATCGTCGATTCAGTTATTCAGAATGGGATAAACCCGGTCTTTCTGAGCAACTCGCTTATATAATAAACAAGTGCAACACAAACACACATACGCTTCATTTCAATTCATTAGTCGCTAACCGTAAATCAGTAAGAGAACGATTTCCCAAATATTAACCCCGAAGGCCGAAACCAACATCAGATCAACACCCAGGAAACCATTCGACTTAGCCAACCTTCAGTTAGTTTCTAAATTTCACATCATATCGTTTATAATATTTTATAACGATTTATCGCTATTTTTATTTATTTTAAAATAGCCAATTTATTCAAAATGACGCTTCGGGCCATAACGCGGCCGTGGCGCTGTTTTTCTTCAGATTTGATTTACACATATCTGAAAATCTAACCTTTGGATCTTCACAAAATTTACATCATTAGAAATATCTTTTCAAAATGAATCCAATGGTTCCAGTTTCGGGAAAATCCGACGGTCGGATCTCCCAGTATAATCGTTAGAAGTTTCGATTTCAAAATACGAACTGCAGCGTCGTTATTCGATTTAATATAATTATATATATATATATATATATATATATATATAATCGATTCTGGCGCTGTTTTTCCTCAGATTTGAATTAAACATTACAGACAATCCAACCGTTGGATCTTTACAAAGTTGGTGCCGTTGGAAAGATATTTCTAAAGCGAACCCAACGGTTGCGGTTTCGGGAAAATCCGATGGTCGGATCTCCCGCACTAATCGTTTGAAATAACGGTTTCAAAATACGAACTGCAGCTTCGTTATTCGATATATTTCAATTCTATATATATATATATATATATATATATATATATATATATATCGATTCCTCGATTTCAAAACTATATTCTTTTCATACATTTGATAAAAATGATATTTTTTATCCAACATACATTCACTTCGATACTTCACTATTTTTAACAATTCATATATATAGTAAAAATGTGATTTTTATTGTAAAACGATTCATTTCAAAACCCGACTATTTTATATAGTTAATATAGGGGATAAAATAGGATTTTTATTATAAAACAATTTATTTCAAAACAAGATTATTTTATATAGTTCATATAGATGATAAAAATATGATTTTTATTATAAAACAATTTCTTTCAAAATATGAATACCATTCAACACATGAATTTCAATTCAACGAATGAATTTCGATTCAACACATGAAGGTTTTCTATAGTTTATATATATAGATAAAAAGGTGATTTTTATATTTAAAACACGAATACCATTCAACACATGAATTTCTATCCAACGAATGAATATCGATTCAACACATGAAGGTTTTCTATAGTTTATATATATATATAAAAAGGTGATTTTTATATTTAAAACACGAATACCATTCAACACATGAATTTCTATCCAACGAATGAATATCGATTCAACACATGAAGGTTTTCTATAGTTTATATATAGAGAGTAAAAATGTGATTTTTATTGTTAAAAAAATTTATTTAAAACACGAATACCATTCAACACATGAATTTCAATTCAACGAATGAATTTCGATTCAACACATGAAGGTTTTCTATAGTTTATATATATAGACAAAAAGGTGATTTTTATTTTTAAAACACGAATACCATTCAACACGTGAATTTCTATTCAATGGATGAATTACAATTCAACACATGAAGGTTTTCTATTCAATGAATAAATATAGTTTCAACAAATGAAAATAATTCTAACACATGAATATAATTCAAAATTTCGGCAGCATAACGGCAGGGTAGTTAAAACCGGGACCGTCCCTAGTACGGCTCCTCACTCTACCTTAAAGCCTTGCAGCTTTTGACAATGGGGAATCATGCATCTAGTTCGCACGCAGGCGGCATGTATATTTTTTTTCATTTCCACAAACTAATCCTATATGGTTTCAACCAAATATTTCTCAACCACAAACGGGTATTCAACCACAATCATCAATTTCAACCACAAACAATTCTAATCAACCATTCGTAATCAACCAATTTTCACACCAATCACAACCAATAAATATCGTCCATGGTTTGTGGACGAGGGGTGTGTGTATATATATATATATATATATATATATATATATATATATATATAGCATTTCACTTCTATTTCAACGCATATATAATTTTTACAACGCATATATAACTTATACATCGAACGTACAACTTATACAACGCTTATACATGAGGTGTACAACGCTTATATAACCCATACATCGACTATATAATTTATACATCGTCGTTTTCCATATCGTTTATAATTTAGAAATATCACATTGGGTTCCACTCCACCAAAAATAGCAGAAGGCTCATAAAAATATGCGGTCTCTTCTAAAATGTAGAAGACGTCCGCACGAGTCCACTGTCTCTTGTTGCACTAGATTTCGACCACACATGTAAAAGATATGATTTTTATAAGCTAACTAAATTAGCAACGCTTTAAAACTGTTATAATCAGTTAAATAAATTAAAACCGCTACCTCTATAATATCGTTCGAACCTAGGTCTTGATTTCTATCGAAATCCGTGCAACAAGACTTCGATCAGATCACACCAGGTTGAAGAGGAAGGAAGGCCGCGTAGAACGAGGGGTCCCACGTGGAACTCGGTGCAGCGGTTCACCCTGGGCGGCGGTCGAAAGCTTCGAAGTTTGGAGCGGTGGTTCTCGCTGGTGGAGCGACGAAAGGGGGTGAAGTCGGTGTTGATTTGAAGAGGGGGAAGAAAGCTTCGAAAAATTGCAAAGGGGCAATGGGTTTTGGTGGAGGGAATCGCCGGAAAATGGAAGGGAATGGAGGAGAACAGTCCCGCCGTTGGTCTGGAAGGAGACGGGGGATTTTTTGAGATATTTTTAAAAATTAAATTATAAAGGAAAATTCTGATTGGCCGGAATATATATATTTCAAAAATTAGGGTTTTCACAAATGAACTCCTTTTCAAACCCAACGACTGTCGTCCCTAGCGTTTTACCCCCATTCCGAACACAATGGGATATGTTTCGTAGGCCTATTCGACTGTTTCAGTCAGTTTTACTCCAAATTAAAATATAAAACATTCAATATTTAATTTGAACATACATTTCAATTTGCCGGGGCCACATACTGATTCGAAAAATTACAGAAAAATAAATCTAGCTATGTTTTAACAATACGGTCCCAACAAAACTAGTTTCGTCGAATTCTGAGCCCGTTTGCAAAATGGCCATTTTCTGGTCGATCCAATTTAACTATAATTGACCAAAACACATTTTCCTTTGCCACGCTCACTTACTAGCTTCAAAAATTATGAAATTTGAAACCTAGCAATAACTTCACATCCCGGATCCAACAAAATTGGTTTCGTCAAATTCCGAGGTCGTTTGCAAAATTGCCAATTTCACGGGCTATATAAATTCCATAGCGACCTTTCTGAAAATTCATTTGGCCATAACTTTTGCTTTCCACTATGAAACTTCGATCTTTCAGATTCGTTAGAAAGGTGTTCACTAACAGATTTAAATATTTTTGGTTTCACTCAAATCCGTTTTGTTTTGTACCCGGTACAGTCAGTTGAAGTTTGAATTCAAATTTTGAAACTACCGCGCCATTTCAGGCCTTCAAAGTAATTATATTTATTTTCAACTTCGATTCAAACTTACTTTTCATTGCTATTATTTAAAATATTTATTTTAAATATTTAAAATCCACTATTTTAGCCAATTTAAATTTTTTAAATTGGTTCGATTTTCCGGGTCGTTACATCTTGAGTCATTTTTAGAGCATGTTCGTTCAATTTTTGCTTCATAATGATACTTTGGTTTGAAAATTCATAATAAGCTGATGTTCGAATTATCTTCCATATTCTTATGTGCCCTAATTTTAAGGGAAAATTACATGCCTCTATTTAAGAAATTACATGCTAAACTTCGGACTAGAGCTTTGATTTCTGCAAATTTCATGCATAGTTGTGGGACAGCCGTCTATTTAAAGCAGTATAATGTTTATTGGTTTAAAACTGGGCTTATATTTTATTAGTTGGTTGATAAACAAAGTACTTTGAATCAGTCAAAGGGGACCTAATTTCTTGTTCTCATGATTTGAATTTTGTCGAACCTTTCCTCGAAAATGGTAAAAGAAGGGGAGGATTTTGGGTGAAGTTATCCGTCAGGCGGAGGGTAACTAGGATATGCCTCCTCTTGTATGTCGTTGACATTAGAACCTTTTCAAGGTTTTCAAAGGGTACTGTAAAAGAGTATGGAAAGCTATCAAAAGTTTTGAAGTCCAATCAAGAGACAAAGGTTGCTTAATCATATATTTGAGGGAGGTCTTTTGTTTTTGGTAGAAATTTGACAATTACAAAAAAGCTCTCTTTGTTTATGAAAACTGGTAAGGATTTGCTTACTGATTTGCCTTTCTGAGACATCTGGCTTCTCATCCATCCTGAGCTCTATGAACCCTTATCTTCCCCATTTTTGTATGGATTCGGCTTCCAGAAGTCTTTTTTCATAGATCAATAAACATTCACGTTCATCTTGAAATTCTCAGTTTGAAAAACACATGCAAACTGGGTTTGTGTTTACAAAATTTCTGATTCCAATTGAGTTACATGTACTTTTCAAACAATTATGAATCTATGAATACAAAAATTTAATATATACTAGAACTTGCACTTGAGTTCTAACTCAACCTTCAACCTTTTGATTTCGAAGTCAGAAATGTTAGGTTCACTTAAGTTGTACTTTAAGCGTATTTTTATACTACTTTTTGCATCTTTCGTTGTTGAAACATACGCGACAGCAAACTAATTCCTTAGCCTATATCATCTGATTTGATCAAATTTCATTTGGCATAATTTTGCATTTTACTTTGTATTTGTACTTCTTAATTTATAAACAAAATTACAAGAATAAAAATTGAAGGTAAACAATTCACCTGTTAGCATATATGTTCATATCTCACTAACATGGCATCCTTCCAGGACTCTTATGCTTGCACTTCCCTTTGAAAGAAAAAGTTATACACTTCAGCTATATTTTCATATATTCTCTTATTTTTAATTTATACACTTCAGCTATTTACTTGTACTTGAGTAATTCTAATACATATGCTGCATATATTTTTGACTAGATTGAATATATCGAAATATATGTGCTTGAAAATATTTTGATTCAGTAAAAAATATGATTTCAGCTTTTAGTTCGACTTTTGATCTTGATCTTAGATTGTACAATTTTTAATTTATAGTTGAATTATTATTCCCACTGTTTTTTAACTTGATATCATGAACCCCTTTCCATCTTCCTGCCTTGATTGATCACTGCCAGATTATGTTTGGATTCTGGTTTGAAATTGGCTTATTAGATGCTGTAGATTGAGTTGCCTAATAGGTTCACATCCTTGTTTTGCCTGTTCAAGCATTTTTGTGCATGGCTCTTGTACTTCTTCCCACCAGATTGTGATGTAACAGTACACCATCAATACGGAAATTATTATGCATGATGTTCTATACCATGATTGTTGTATACTGCAAGCTATCACAATTGACATGGCTAGTCCATATATTTTGACACGATATGAGCTAGAGTTCAGCACTTTTCATGATGTCTGCAGTTGTCATACTAAATCCAATTAATTGACCATATGTTATTCATTTTGGTTAAATTAGTCATGCTAGAAGAATATAATAATCAAGTCAGGACCATATGTATATATATTCTACTAAAAAATGATGGCATATTATTTGTATGTGTGTTTTACGTTGGTCATCATGTCGGCATGAAACTCTAATTTTAAATAGAATTCGAACAACATGCATGCTCATGAAATTTAGACGAGCTAAGGTTAAATGTGATCGTGTAAAACCTGATAATATACGTTGTAAAATTTACCCTAAAATGTATTTAATAAACAGGAAAATAGTGTGAAGGACAAAATTAACATAAAATTTATCTATAAGAACAAGGGGTAAAAAATTTAGCCACAAGGACAAACTTTAGTATAAAGTATGAAATAATAGTGGACCCCTGAATTTCTCCCTTAGCACTAAAAGGTGTCCTTAGGGTTAAAATTTTAGCCTCTTGTCCTTATGGATAAATTTTTTGTTGACTTTGTCCTTGTGCCTAAAAACCCCTTTAATAAAACCTTAATCTTGTATAAAAGATCAGTATGGTCAATTAATTGTATACTTCTTTTGTTGTTGTGAAGTTAGACATGATCTTATTAACAAACACTTTGACATCATTCAATAACATCGCCATCCTTGCTTCAGCCAAAGAAGAAGTATCCAGGACCTGAAACGCATGGCTAACTACCTCATAAATGGCCATCTCCACCTTCCCTCCTCTTTCCATTACCTCTCTACAGAAATCAATGTTCCCATCCCTCACTATATCCAACCCTGCCAGCTGCCACACAAACCATCATCGGTTTACCCACCACCTTCTTTGATCCTCTCTCGCTCCCATTGGATTGCAGTACTCATGGTCCCGATATGCGCCACGCGGCAGCGCCATCCTCCAGTAACTAAATGATATCAGCAGTCTCAAGGCAGATCTCAGGCCCTGGGCCAAATGCCTCTTAGACCACGTCCTTCTCTCCGAACCGAAGTACGGTTCTATCATCACCACCCCTTTTATATACTCCACCTCCCCAAGTGTCACTGTGGTGTTGTAAGTCATGTTCGCTCCGGCGTTGGCTCCAGCAAGAAACATCTTCTCCACGTTTATGTTAAAGTGTGTTTGCCAGCAGGCCCATTTGATGGCAGCTACCCCGTCGTGGTATGCAGCAGGGAGCCGATGCTCGGGGTCAAGACGGTAATTGAAAGAGAGGACGAAGCAAGATAGTGGAGCAGCGACTCCGGAGAGGAAGAGATGGTAGATGGACCATGAGGCGGAGCCCACACAGAAGACGCCCCCATGAAAGTAGACCAGAGTGGGCTGGGTTGTGGAAGATCTTTAGGGAGGTAGAGGCGGGCCCAGAGATGGGTGTCTGGGTCTACGAGAAGATCACGACAAGTGAGGGAGAGGTGGAGTGAGGAGGCGGGGTGTAGACTAGGAACGGTTGAAGGGCGGCAAGTGAGGGAAAGGTGGAGGGAGGAACTATGTGTACCAAGTACAAATGGATAAAAGCACTAAGGGGAGATTCGCTTAAAAGTGGTCAAACTTTCAGAGATTTAAAAGAAGATTACGATACGATCTATCGTAACACTTGTAATAGTGAATTCATTTTTCATGAAGCATTGGAAAAATTTTCATTGTGTCCACATTGGGCCAATCTATGTGAAACAGATGTTGTAAACCTTGGAGACACTAAAGGTTCTAACTTTAGAAAGGTAGCTTTTAGACTTTTAATGATTTATCCCTGGGAAATTCATTTGAATGTCCTATGGCTACAAACAGAGATGGGAACAAAAGCAGTCCGGTGACTCCTAATTCGGGAATGCTATATGGTGGGGTTGAAACAAGGCCAGAAGGAATAAAATCAAGCAAGAGAGCAGTGTTGAGAAATAAGGAGCAACATATTTGGCAGCGTCTAGTGATAGACTAACTTTTTTGTTGAGTGATATATCACTTGCATCGACCTCCAAGAAAGAAGACCGTGACAAGCAGAAAGACAAGCAGCTGAAGATCATGGAGATGCAATTACAACAAGATGCCAATTTAACTAAAGTTCTTAACAAAAGAACTGATTATAAAGAAAGACGTGAAAGACGTTTGAAGGAATAAAAAGAGGAGGAGTATCTAGATAGAGATGTATCTCATCTGACAGGAGAGGCCCTTGAGTAGCTTTAGCAAAAAAGCGTAGTATATTGAGGGCTCAAAAGAAACGATATCAGGAAGAAGAAGAAAGTTCTAAGATGTAGATGAATTCTATGTTGCTATTTCTAGCTTGTTGTATCCTAATTTTAATTTTCTATGCTGGCTATAATGTTTTGTGGGTTATCCAAAAAAATTAACTAGTTTTAAGGAATTTATATATTTATTTTTGATGTGTATATGAAATTCAAACTTAATTTACAATGCTTTCAAATGTGTATATGATTTAAAACCTATATCAAAAAGGTAAATAAATATGTGCAGAAATTGTATGATACAAAAACAAAGTTAAAACTATAATAAATCAAATTTAAAACTTTAACATAGGCAATTATTAATACATAAAAATGTTTTTGTGCTTTGCTTTAAAACTAATCTAAATATATTAAAAAAATCAACAAATGTTTTAAAAAAAATGTCATGCATGTTATACGGTTTTCATAAAACCGTATAACACCAAAAGGGTTTTATTAAAACCGTATACACATTAAATGATTTTCATAAAACCGTTTATACGTTAAACGGTTTTATGAAAACCATTTTAACGTATATACGTTTTTTATAAAACTGTTTACCTATCGCTACTTTTAATTTGAAATGGCGATCCTCCATGTTTCAATTCGCTAACTACACTCATCGTCGCTCTGCTGCAGCGTGAGCACCATTTCTTCTCCATGTTTTGAGCCTTTATCACCACTGCTGGGAATGCTCTTACACTGCTAACAAAAGCTATATCAGTTTCAACAAAAATTTCAACTCATTCTAGAACTCAAGCAGTCAATAAACAAAAGTATGAATGCAGACATGACAACTTTGTAACATGAATGAAAAAGCATATAGAAGAAAATAAAGCACAAAACCTGAATACATGTGAGGTAGAAGACATTCAAAATGAATGTTGGTATTCGAATTCTAGTACAACCCATAATGTGACCAATAATTTGTCGAAACTAAAAATTGGAAGCAAGGAATATAGAAGTAATAGTTCCATTTTATGGGTAATGGCACTAGGATTAAAATTACACACATTGGAACTGCATCAATTTCATATTAGATAATTTGGTATCTAAATAACTTATTAAGAGTTCCAAAAATAAGAAGAATAAAAAATTCATTATTATTTCTCAATTTGCACAAGATAATAATGTATTCTTTGAATTTCAACCTAGTTATTACTTTGTTAAAGACTTTCAAACAAACAAATTTTATTGCATGGTGAATCTCACAAGGATTTACATTGATTTAACCTACCAAAATATAACTCATCAAGTAACTCAAGAAAATGGTGCAATATAACTGAAACTGATGCTCAAGACACTATTATCAGGACGCTCGACTAGTCATGATCAGTCAAGACTGAAGCCTCAATTGGAAGTCTCGACTTGCTAATTATCGACTGGAAGCTGCAACAGAAGGATGAAAAAAAATGTGAACTAGCTGCAGGAAGAAGGAATAAGAGACAGGGAAACCAACCCAATGTGGAATCAAAAGGAAAATTTGGAAAAATAAATAAAACTTACCGCATACACATTCAGCAAATCACTTTCAATTTTGACAGCAAATCAAGCATCATTGAGCATAATTTGAGCCGATTCAAGCATCTACTTTAACCAAAATCAAGCATACGAGATTCGATTTGATGTCTTTTTTCATTTTCTTTTCTCTTTTCTATTTTTTTCTTGATTGATCTGATGTTGTATTTTATTTTATTTTCTATTTGTCACTTTTTATCCCATTGGTTCTGATATCTTTTTTAGTTTCATACGAATGAGTTTAAAGATTTTGGGTTAAATTTTTAGGTGTTGTGTGGGCTGGATATTTATGTGCTGTTAAAATTGAAATGGTTAATTATTAGGTAGGCTACTTCCTTTTCAAAGATTTCCAGTGAAGTAATTATTATTCAACTTCTACTTTAATTACTGGAGACTTTGATGTACTTCCAACTGTTGTACTTATATCTTTTTTATCCATTAGAAATATAAAATCCAATATGATTTTAATTACTGGAGACTTTAACATATATATTTATTTATTTATCAACTAGTTCACTAGTCGACTACTTGGACTTTTATCGACTCGACTCGACTTACCGCTGTAACAACCATGGCCCAAGGTATTAGAAAGAGTCCATTTTATGTATGACTAAAATTATAAAGAAAGTTTTAGTTGATAATAAAATAAATGTAAATGATATACTTGATTCATATGTTTATACTTCTTTTCAAATGGAAAAAAGTTACGAGTTGACTTTTATGGAATTAATCTGAATGCAGTAGTCGTTGCAACTTATTGCATTAACCTGAGATATCCTATACCCGTTCGCTCACACTACAGTTTTAAAAATTATATTATATTTATTGATGCTTATTCTAGATATACATGGATATATTTGTTGAGATCAAAATCGGAAGTACCAAATGATATGATTCACTTTATCAAACAAGTGGAGAATTAGACTGGTCATCAAGTGAAAAAAATCCAAATTGATGGTGGTGCTGAGTATAAGTTATTTAGTGTATGTGTATGTATATATATATATATATATATATATATATATTTGTGTCTATTTATATAATATATATAGAAAGTCTATATAGACACAAAACATATACACAATTTGTGACACAATGCAACTCCGCCACTGAATTCCCCCATGATTTCCACCTCTCGACATAAAGACAAAATGATCCAATGACTACTAATATGTGTTTCTTAATTTTGTTTAATTTTATGTTCAAATAGCCGTCCCTATATATATATATATATATATATATATATATATATATATATATATATATATATATATATATCGAAAATGCTAGTTAAACCGAAAGTTGGGTTGTCAGATTATGCGAAACACTGTTAGTCGCATAATTCAATTATATTTTCTGGATTCTACTCTTGGTTTATTGTAAACTATGATAGTGCCACCGTGAATTCCAATATTATTTCTACTTCGCATAATTTAGGCATTCAGAATGAATGTTGGTATTCGAATTCTAGTACAACCCATAATCTAACCAATAATTTGTGGAATCTGATAAGTGGAAGCAAGGAATATAGAAATAATAGTTCCATTTTATGGGAAATGGCACTAGGATTAAAATTACACACATTGGAACTGCATCAATTTCATATTAGAGAATTTGGCACCTAAATAACATGCTAAGTGTTCCAAAAGTAAGAAGAAAAAAAAAGGAAATTTTTATTATTATGTCTCAATTTGCACAAGATAATAATGTGTTCTTTGAATTTCTACTATTTATTACTTTGTTAAAGATGTTCAAACAATCAAATTTTATTGCAAAGTGAATCTCACAAGGATTTATATTGATCTAACCTATCAAAGGATAATTCATCAAGTAATTCAAGAAAATGATGCAATATAGTTGAATCTGATGCTCAAGATACTAGAAAGAGTTCATTTTACGTACAACATAGTAAGCATGATTATCCAAGTCTTAAATTTAAAAAGAAAGTTTTAGTTGAAAATAAAATGAATGTAAATGATATACCTAATTCATATGTTTATACTTATTTTCAAATGGAAAAAAGTCACAAATTGACATTTTCCAGAATCACAATCTAAATGTAGTAGGTTGTTTCAGCTTATTACAATGCCCTGTGAGATCGTATACCTATTAGCTCAGACTATGATTTTTAAAATTATATTATACTTATTGATGCTTATTCTAGATATACATGGGTATATCTCTTGAGATCAAAATCGGAAGTACTTAATGTTATTATTCACTTTACCAAATAATTGGAGAATCAGACTAGTCATCAAGTAAAAAACCAAATTAATGGTAGTGCAAAGTATAAGTTACTTAATGTTAGTATGTTTGTATGTGTATATATAGTGAAAGTTTATTTAGGTACAAAACATAGATACAATTGGTAACACAATGCATCTCAACCATTGGATTTCCCCATGATTTTCACCTCTTCAAGTAAAGACAAAATCATCCAATGGTTATTAATCCGTGTTTCTTAATTTGCGTTTAATTTTGTGTTCAAATAGTCGTCCCCATGTATTTATATATATGAATTGTTTTTATTTCGCTCCCATGTGAAGAAAACTGCCAGTGGCAACTCAAAGGAATTCAATTACAACTCTTTTTGAATTTTCTTTAATTTCCTACAGATCTGAAAGTGAGTTTCTACATTACTGAATTCTTGATGTGTAGTTAAAGTGGCAAATCAATTAGATCGTTATATTTCAAATAAAATAACAAAGTATTTTCATGCTTCTCTTACTTTCATTTACAAATTTGCAATTTCGATGTTGATTTAAGGATGTAAACGTCGGTACTTAATCTCATGCCCAACTATCAAATTTAAATCAAGATTCACGTCTTTTTGGATTAGTGGGATCTGAATGGTAGTGTCGTTCATATGTGTAACAATCCTAATTTCAACAAACTGATTTTTTTCTCAAAAATTCCAATCCATCGAAACTCGAGTTGGCTAGTCTGGTGCCTAGCAGAAAAGACAGAGATAATAAGTATATCAGAGCTCAGAAAACATCTCACAGTGGAATGGATAGTGTTGACCTGCCTTTTGGCAAGGTCATCACCAAGTATCTTAAGCGATTGGGCTATCTTCGTTTGGCTCGACGAATGATCAGATCAATTAGTTAAAAGCTCGACCTGGGTCTTCTCTGTATGAAGTAATCTTACATGTATAGCTACAAGGTCGAACCACTTTTGGACCGAACGACAGGAAGCAAGCATGCTTATGTGTAAGATATTCTCATAAATATTAGCTCGTATTCCTATTTGACTACTTTCTCTTGTTCACGAAGATCGGATCAGTCGCCACCTGTCAAATTAATGGACGAAACCTATGGAAAGAATGCTTATCCGCATTCTCCTACGGACCAGGAATAGGTTACACACATCCTGACTGATTTGAATATTGTAGCATCTATAAAAAAACCTTTTGGATTCTGAAGAAGAGATTATTTGGTGAATCTCTTATCAAAGCATTGTTGTGACAAAACTTTGTAATAGAATATTTACATATATAAGAAATTATAAAGTGGATATAGGCTCATTAACGCCGAACGATTATAAATCTGTGTGTGACCGTACTTCTTTTCATTTTTTCATTGAAACATCTTCATTTTTACTCTATATTCTCATTTCTTGGGTGTTGTGCCATCTTTTGATGTCAACACTTTGGTGCTTTCACCGAGAACTTGATATTCTCAAGATTTGAAAGATTTTTCTTTACTTTCGGATTGCCATGTCCGAAACAAGATCTTAAGCCCCTTTCAACATCATCAAACCAAAGTTTCCAAAACCTCAGCACGTGCTTTCGGAAAACAACAGCTACAAGATGCAATACCTGCAGAGATGGTCGGAAGATCGACCGTTCCAGGATCAACTTCGGACCAACCCGCGTCTTCACTTTAAGATAACCACCTGCGTCAAATTAGGCTCCCTCTTCAGCTTACGCCTCTCGTGATGACTCAACTTCGAGAAATGATGGCGGCGTTAGATGCCTAAGCATGGGAGAATGTTGCGATGAGGCAAGACATGAACCTTATGACGAGGCAATGGGAAGACTTCAGAAGACAACAGTCTTCCCATCATCTGTTGGACCAAAACTCAAAAGGCTCATCGTCATCCGGGGGGAGCAGGGATCGACCTTGTCCATGACGCCCACTCGAGAGACCAGAGAATGTACAATAGTTACAACTGGAAGGGCATGCAAGCCAGCTTGGCACGGTTAAATAAACCGGGGTCGATCCGTACGAACCAAGAGACGTCGATCCCTTGGCCCAGCAGAACCAAAATACTAATTCTGTTGCCCACCGAAATACCACTGGAACAGCCTAAGCTTCTGTTCTTCCTCCAAGACGTCCTGTGAGTAACAGGGATATCCGGGGTCAAGAAAGTTACGCCCAGATGGAAACTTAGACCAGTCGAGGATGTCCATCGATGTGCAAGTATCCGTCCAGATTCGACTTCCATGGTACGACAAATCATGAATGACAATAAGGGTTACAAGAACGAAGCTTAAGGGATTCACCATAACCATAGCCATACACCATTTACAGATGACACTCTGCAGGCAGAGTTCACCAAAAGGCTTAATACGCCCTAGATGAGCCACTATGAGGAAACCACCGACACACAACAACATTTGATGTTATACTCATTGCATATGGAGGTAGTTGTAGCTCCAGACGCCATCAAGTGCAAAGACTTCCCAATTTTCCTGAGCGGGGTAGCGTTCACGTGGTTCACTCGTCTTCCCCCGAGACTAGTCTCAAACTTCAAGTATTTGATAGAAATTCCTGAATCAATACCGCTTTCACGCCTCTGAGTCAAAACATGTAATGGCCTTTTTCGCAATAAAGCAAGCAAGGGGTGAATCCCTGAGAAACTACTTCAGTAGGTTCAATCATATTGTCACCGAAGTAAGCAATCCAAATTACGAGAGAGTCTTAGTGGCCATTGTAGACAGCATCGACAAAAAGATGGAGTTTAGGAAGTATCTGATCAGTAGGCCCCCAATGACAATTGGGGTGTTCTATGAAAATGCTAACATCCGATTACGACAGGAAGATACGCAATTGGATGAGGAAGATGGGTCGAAGGATATACCTACGAAGGCCAGTCAGAGCAATGTGGCAGTCAAGCAATCCGGAGATAACTCTGGAAAGGTGTGAGGACGCCAAGAATTTTGGAATAAATTCTTCTCATTTATTAAATTATAAATCACAACAGTGTTGGGTCCTCTACTCAAGATTTATCATCTTATAACCCTTCAACACTAGGATCACTCAACCCCAATATAGAAATATTAGTATAATTCAAAATTAAACTTGTATATAAGAAGATATACAAGTATCCTTTACATATATCAGAGTTAAGTTAAATAGTAAAGGACACTAGATCAATTAAAATAATTAATCATTACACAACATAAACAAGATAAAAAATTACTTGTTAACTTGTCTCCTTCTCTAGAATCATTTTTCAAAATAAATGGCTTATATTACATTATTTATTGATACTTCAACCACATTATAAAACTGATACCCAAATATCAGAAACTGCTACCCAGCTAGAATAATTTTATACCATTTAAAACTTCATATTATAAAGTTAACATAACATATGTATGTGATCATACATTTTACAAAACTGACATATATTTGCATTAATACTTATAAATATACATAGATATATATAAGTTGTTACCAATCATTTGCTACCAGCTTATCCATTATTCTTACATCTTTTCTGTTGCCTTGCTATACAGAGTTTCAACTGTTTATAAATGATAAACCATAACTCAATGGTACTGGCTCAATAGAAACAATGTGTAAACCGATTGTAGTATAAAGAACCAGGTTAAACCATATATTTAAATCTTGCAGCTTAGCTGCACCTCCAAATTCTTTTTCAAGAAACTAACTTTAATCACTACATTAAACAGTTTAACTAGAAATGCATATAATTATATATTAACTACCAGTCATTTCCAGTTTAGTTTGTGTTTATCACATTTGGGTTTATACCTATTTCTCATCAGTGTGTGTGTATATATATATATATATATATATATATATATATATATATATATATGTGTGTGTGTGTGTGTGTGTGTGTGTGCGGGGGGCCGGTTTTGGCCCAGTGCCAACCGTGCCCACGCACGGGGCATCAAAAATTCGGGGCATCAAATTTTATCGCCCAAAACAACAAAATAAAGAAGAGATAAAATGTTGTTTCGAGATCTAGGGCACCAAAAAAAAATTAAGAAGAAGAAGAGAAGGGAGAGGGAGGAAGAGATCGAAAATCTGGATTAGCAATCTGAAGGAGGGATCTCGATTATGTGTTCATCGGCAAATATTGAAGTCCATTTTTCATGAGAACTGAGAAGACATGGCGTGATTTATTTTAATATGTGGTTTGCTGAGGCTGAAGCCTGAAGCCAGAGAAATTTGGGTACTTGAGCAATTTATTTTAATCTGTGATTTTGATTTTTCAAATTAGTTTGTAGATTCTCATAATTTTTTGGTTGATCTGTCGTCCTCATCAATCTACAAAACGGTACACAAGATCACTGTTTGTGAATATTTTAGTAAATGCCATTATGTTTTAGTACCACTAGGATCACGTGTAAGATTTCATTTCTTCTATTTTTATTTGTTACCTTTTATGATTGATTATTTTGTCATGTTCAGATCATGTTTTTAGGCGTGAAATGATTTTTGATGTCATACCTGCTACATGTAAACTTGAAGGCAGAAATAATTTCTAGGCGTGTTTACATGAAGTCATACCTGCTACATGTTAACTTGAAGTTTACATGCATGGTAGCAGCAATGGAATAAGTTAAACGGTACAACTGAGAAATAATTTCTAGGCATGAAGTTGTATATGTATAAAAATGTTGTTGCAAACAGTGCGATTAATATCAGTATAAAAAATAAATTTTGGTTGAAGACAAGCACATTTTCAAATGTGTGCTTCTAAAAGCGTCTGGGTTTGTGCTTTCTGACACCATGGTGTGTTAGTCAAAAAAACAAAAGATTATGCGTTTAGCATCGCAATACCATGTAGAACCAAAAGCACCCAGTTTTTTTTTCTTTTGGCTACCACGCTACGGTATTAAGAAGCACAAACTATGGTGTTTTAGCAGTACACTTTTCAAATTAAGAAGTAAGTTCTGATTGTAAGTTCGGATGGTAGGAAACAACTTCATATGTTAATTAGTACCGTTGAGCAATTTCTACGATGTGGGGCATTATTTGTAAATTCGCACTGGGCATTAAAAACTCCAGAACCGGCTCTGTATGTGTGTGTGTGTGTGTGTGTGTGTGTGTGTGTGTGTGTCCTGCACATGTACTTATTTGGGCTCCATCAATATTTATACTAGCCATAACGTAAATATATTCAAACTTTTATATCAGTTTATATTAGTCAGTAAACCTATTTCTTACTGGTATATTATATTTTGACATACATACATACATACATATATATATATATATATATACACTTAGTTACCAAGTCATCTAGCAGATCATTTCTAATACACACACACACATACATATACATACATTATCATGCATATATGCATATAACCATTCAATTTTAATATGGTAGGTATTATTTCTGACACACACATATATATATATACATATATATACACGCATATTAATACATATATATCTATTTACTCAATTTCCAATATAGGTGAAGCAAAAATTGAATCACCAACACAACCTTACATCCAAGCATACACATATCACATATCATATGCACAGCCCTAATTTCTGGGTCTTAAGTCAATTCATTCAGTCATGAACAAAAAACACATTCAAATATTAAATATATTTCCCAGTTTCCTATTTTGTTCACCAAGCTTGTATTTATACTTGTCATATATTTCCCTATTCACATTTACCATCAGGAAATTCTTATAAGTTCCATGATCTTTAAATGAAAACAGTTTACGTGCATATACATATATAAAAAAAACCTTTTTTCTTTATTAAAGATCCACATATATATGTATGTATGTATGTATGTATGTATGTATGTATGTGTATCCAACTATAACCAGGAAACAATAAGGATCGACATTAATCACTAACTATAAAAGCATGCTATTTAAAACAATATAGCATCCATTACAGGAATCAACCAAAAATAACATATAAACCACGCATTTCAGTATATAGATTTCACTAAACTAAGCATACTGAGAGATGTACAAACAATACGGCTGCCTATAAATGTCTTAGTGCCAAGGAAAAAGGGAATACACTCACCTGGCTTTTACTCTTGACTTTTTTCCTCATAGTTCCTTGATTTGGCCTTCGATCTCCCAGATCCCTTGCCTGTCCTCCCTCTAGAGTCTACTTCCAGTTAATACAAGACGATTACGTTTGATTTCCCCTACTTTCTTTATGCTAGGGCTTCAACTATTTTTCTATTTTGTTTTTGTTTTAAACAAGATAATGAAAATAGTGGCCGACTTTTCTTTTATTTACATTTGTGTTATACGGCTAGGGTTTTCCCTCTTGCCAGTTATCCACTTTGCCCCTAGGTTTTTACTAACCCTTATAACACTTAAACCCATTTCTACAACACTTAACTAATTTTCTAGTTGCACCCAATATACAAATAAACATGTATATTCGTTCATAACTTTAACCATGTATAATTATATATATTCATCATATACATACACAAATGTTTTATTTATTTATTCAACCTATATATATATTATTGAAATCGATACAATTTAGGGTCACCAAATTTTTGGGTTCTTACATTCAGCCCCTCCTTTTAGAAATTGTGTCCCACAAGTTATTCATATTTATATTAGCTGTGTGCTATAACCAATTAACATTAAAACTGAATAAAATAACGAGTTAAGTATCATTATAAACCCAAAATCATTAGTTACTATACTGGATGATTCTATTTATTATAAGCATTTCTTTGCGTTCTTTGTTGCTGCAAAATAAGGATATTGTGTTTCTTATTGATGAAAAAGGGCTCAGCACATGAGAGTCTCATTGCACCCTTTCCATCTTATTTTTAGGTATAAGACATAAGCTGGAAACCTACTTTCCTACTGCCTGACACCATACTTTCTTATTACCCTTATATTTTGCAATAACAAACACAAACAGATTATTGAAAAACATCATATCATAAGTATGAACAAAGATATTTACAATTTATAACTTATATGCATGGTCTTTATGGGATATGATTCAACATAAATCAAATATGATTAAGCCTATGTATTATCGGTTAAATTTTTAGAAGAGCATCTAATAAATTAAATATTACAAACTAACTTACCACTACAACCTTCAAGAATGGTTCAAACACATAATACTTACAGGTTTTTTCTTTTTGGTAACTAGGGTTTATTTATAGTTGTATACATAAGTCAATTCCCTTGTTTCGGAGAATAGATCTCCAAGATGTGCAATACTTCATAAGCTATTCGTTTCTTATTACTATACTGGACTGCCTGTTAGATTCTTTATATGATTATGGGATCAGCACATCAACTCATTGCCCCCATGCCATCTATCTTCAGGTGAGTGAAATAAGCAGGAAACCAAATTTCCCATTGCCAAACACCTTACTAGCATTTCTGACTTAAATTTTATACAATAATAAATGTACCTCAGCTCTAAAACTATTGGAACACTTTCATACATGAATAAAACCTTACATTTCTATGCTGATTGCGCAACGAACAAGTAGAGGTTTTTAGCACCAAACTTTTAGCAAACATATGCATAAAAATTACTTAGTGATAATGATTTATCACAGGATCATCACTCATTTATAAGCATAACCACAATAGTATCTTACTTCTAGTAAACTCATCGCAAACAAAAATTTTCCATTTATTTATCTATATTGAGTTTATTGATACATATTAAATCAGTTATGCCAATCACTCACTGTCATTCATAGTTTTTTTTTGCTCAAAATTAAAATAAACACATATTAATTTTTCATTGATTGCAACAGAGTATACAAATACACATGCACACATGATTCGAGCTAAAGTATCAACTAGAAATCACCCCATCCATGACTCCCCTATACTCTTAGCCTATTAATCCTTGTGTGTCACTAATTTTAACATCTTTTAGGTCTACTGCTATATTCACGGTTTCACTGGTGCACACTACCAAGATCTCCATCCCTTTTCCTAGATACAAAAACCTTAGGGCTTAAAACAAGCCATGTGCAGACTCGTACCACCCTTCTGATGCAAGCCAACCAAATATGCAACACCCATTTACCCTATACCCAACTTGATAGAGGTGACCTTAACCTTAGTTTACTACAAAAAAATTCTTACTTCTTTTCCTCATATTTAAATCATACTTCCATCCCAAGTATCAATTTATTCAAAAGAATAGGGTAAATCCAATAGTAAGCTACATTCATTCATACCAAAGAAATGCCACAGCCAATACTTAACATGCATATACATCAAGTTGTTTATTCTTAGCAGACCCAAAATCAACGCAAGTATCATCATCATTTTACTTGTTTATATAAGAAACTTAAATTTGTATATATTAGAGTCTCTACTATTTTAAATATGTAGCACACCTAAAATTTCATTCATGTATATTACAGTATTCACTGGTGTGCGCAAATATCATCATATTAAAGTTGTATGTGCGTACTTATCAGTGTTCTTCAAACTGATACTTACTACATTTTTGATTACTTATACATAATTGATCGCTAGTTCAACACACAATTCCACACAAGAATTATTCATCATACACAAGCATAGTATGAAATCATTCACATCAAGTATTCAAATCATAAAGCAAATTAATATTCACATATCTTACCATCCTAACATTCTCTAATATAATCTAGTGGGCCTATGTCTTTCATAAATTTATCTATAAACTCGTCTATATTTTTCATTTCTAACCAGGTTATATTATACTTGCCTCATAAGGTGCACACTGTCTAGAACCCCTTTCTGTTTCCAGACACTCAGGTTTCTGGGCTTAAATAAGCTGTGTACAAGCTTGCATTGTTTCCCATGCCAAGATGCTCAAGATAATCCTTCCCTAACCTGATAAGCTCTTAGCTTAGTACTAAGTATTTCTCTTGCTTTTTTCTTATTTGACCCATTCACAACCCCTGAGTACCCACTACTCTCAGAAATGAATTAAATATATCCAGCAACATCAGCCATACATTCACAAAAATCATGGCAACCACTACTTATGTAAACATCTAATATTTTTTTAAACATAAGTAAGAATTCAAATTATTTCTAAACATTAGCACCCAACTAGCTTACTAACATCTGGTCAATTCAATGTAGCATCTACATTAAAATTAGCATAAATAAAAATCAGATTTTTTCAGATATGCAATTCAACGTGTCTAGTATGGGTATATCTTGGGTATTTTCTACCTCTTTCTCTTGAATATAAGACATAAGCAACATCAATCTCATGTCTACCTTGTACTCAATATTTTTCAGACCACATTTTGTTATCAATGTCTAAAAATCATATGCATATGCTTGTTTAAAGTGTCATCAGTTATGCAAATTCAATAAATCACACAATAGAATTCCACCAATATCATAACAATAACATAAAGCAATTTCTGCAATTCTAATTCACTTATGAATTTTTCTGTGCATTTTTCTTTTTTAGAAATGGTGATATTGTTATATTCGCAATCATTGGCACATTTATAATTATAGTGTTTAGTCTCAAGTACCACAACTAAATATTATAGGGAATTGTTAAAGGGACTCCACATTTGGTTAAGGGGAGGACCAATTTTTATTTATTGTATAATTGTTATGGGGAGGACAAGATTAATTAGCCTCCCCTTAAACATATAAATTAAATTTACAATATTAACCCTATATAATCCTCATTAATATAAACTATAAAGCCTAAAACTTAATTATTGGTTATAATTTAATGTTGCACATAAAAGTAAACAATGGATATAGTTAATTAATAAGAGGCAAGAAAATTTCATGGGTAATCAGAAGGCATCGAATTAGGTAATGAATTATAATTTCATATTGGAATTGGTATGATTAATTTTAAATGCAAAAACGAAAATTCTATTCTAATATGTTGTATCGAATTTTTGTAAGGCAAATCATATTCATACACCGAAAATCACTTTATGTATACCACTATTTTGCTAAAAATATATATTACTAAATTACCCTTCTTTTTTATTTCAATTTTTTTTACTTTTTTAATGATAACCCATCAAAATAAAACATTGTAACTGACGATATTTGATTAAATCTATGTAAAACAATTTGAAGAACATAATATATTTTTAAACGTGAAACCTAAAATTTGAATTACGATAACTTTTATAAGTAAGTGATAATTTAGAGTTATTTAATTTAAAAGCAGAGTCTCTTTTGCTGAAATTATGAATTTTTTTTACCATAGTAAATTGTGTACCGTACACTCAAAAAAAATAAAATCCATTTTACTAAATTTAAATTTTATTTAGTGCTATAGGTTTCCTATTTTATGTAAATAACTTTAAAGTTTTAGAGAGGGAAGAGGAAGAAAAAAATAAGACTAGTATTGTAAAAAAAGGTAATTGAAAAGTAATTTTTAGTGTATATTAGTTTATTTTATTTTATGGTGTATGTAAAGATGTTATTGATGTATGAATATAATTAGCCTTTTTGTAATTGAGATAATTTGTAATTTGCATGTTTGTTAGTTGCACTGAATTTAGTAAGTTAGTGTTTAACATACGTGATGAATCAGGGGTAGTTAGGTCTTTTTTTTCTTTTTTTTAAATAAAACAAACCCCCCCTTAACAAAAAAATATTAAGCTGGAGTTCCCTTAAAATTATCCTCCCCTTAACCAAATTTGGAGTCCCTTTAACAATCCCCATATTATAAATGAACTTGTAGATTATTCACACCACAATATTAGAATTTTTTTTAATTATAACTTGAGATTGCCATCAAATTTATTTGACTAATTCAACATTTTATTTTAATGTACTTCATCAATCATAACACACAAATACAAAAATAGCAACATCCAATTCTTACGTTACAACCAATTCTTTAGGGGTAGCTATGATAAAATTAGTGCAATCCCATAAATTTTCTACATTACTTAAACAAATAAATTGAGTCAACCAATCATTCAATGTTTATACACATTTTCAATTGGTATGCTCTATTAAAACTCATAAAAAATTATTTTCTATAGCTGTTTTTTATAACCACAGCTCTAATACCAACTGTGAGGACCCCAAGAATTTTGGAAACAATTTATTTCATTTTTTAAATTATAAATCAAAATGGTCCGAGGTCCTCTACTCAAGGGTTATCTTGTTATGACCCTTCAACACCAGGATCACTCAACCCAAATATAGAAATATTAGTACAATTCAAAATTAAACTTATATATAAGAAGATATACGAGTCTCTTTTACTTGTATAAGAGTTAAGTTAAATAGTAGAGGACATTAGATCAATTAAAATAATTAATCATTACATAGCATAAACAAGATTAATAATGACTTGTTAACTTTTCTCCTTCTCTAAAATCATTTTTTAAAATAAATGGCTTATATTATATTATTTATTGATACTTCAGCCACATTATAAATCTGATACCTAAATATCAGAAACTACTACCCAGCAAGCATAATTTTATACCGTTTAAAACTTCAGATTATAAGGTTAACAAAACATATGTCTATGTTCATACATTTTTACAAAATTGACATATATTTGCATTAATACTTATAAATATACACAAAAATATATATGTTGTTACCAAACATTTTCTACCAGCTTAGCCATTATTCTTATATCTTTTTTTTGTTGTCTGGCTATATAGAGTTTCAACTGCTTATAAATGATAAACCATAACTCAATGGTGCTTGCTCAATAGAAACAATGTGTAAATCGGTTGTAGGATAAAGAACTAGGTTAAACCATATATTTTAATCTAGTAGCTTAGCTGCACCTCCAAATTCTCTTTCAAGAAACTAACTTTAATTACTACAATAAACAGTTTAACTGGAAATGCATATAATTGTATATTAACGACCAGTCATTTCCAGTTTAGTTTGTTTTCATCACATTCGGGTTTATACCTATTTCACATCAGAGTGTGTGTGTGTGTGTGTGTGTCCTGCACATATATTTATATGGGCTCTATCAATAAGTCACCATTTATACCAGCCATAACATAAATATATTCAAACTTTTATATCAGTTTATATTGGTCAGTAAACCTATTTCTTACTGGTAAATTATATTCTGATATACATACACACACACATCCAGTTAGTTACCAAGTCATCTAGCATATCATTTCTAATATATTTATATATATATACACACACATTATCATGCATATATACATATATCCATTCAATTCTAATTGGGCAGGTATTATTTCTGATATATATGTATACACACATGCATGCATCTTCATACATATATGCATATATATTTATTTACTCAATTTCTAGATTTAATATAGGTGCAGCTAAAAGTGAATCAACAACACAACCTTAAATCCAAGCGTACACATATCACATATCATATGCACAGTCCCAATTTCTGGGTCTTAAGTCAATTCATTCAGTCATGAACATAAAACACATTCAAATATTAAATATATTTTCCAGTTTCTTATTTTGTTCACCAAGCTTGTATTTATACTTGTTATATATTTCCGTATTCACGTTTACCATCAGGAAATTCTTATAAGTTTTATGATATTTAAATGAAAACAGATTATGTGCATATACATATATAAAAACCCTTTTTTTTTATTACATATCCATATATACATATATATGTATATGCATATGTATATGTATGTATCCAGCTGTAACCAGGAAACAATTAGGATCAACATCAATCACTAACTATAACAGCATGCTATTAAAAACAATATAGCATCCATCACAGGAATCAACCAAAAATAATATATAAATCACGCATTTTAGTATATAGATTTCATTGAACTAAGCATACTAAGAGATGTACAAACAATACGGCTGCCCATAAAGGTCTTAGTGCCAAGGAAAAAGGGAATACACTCGAGCTTTTACTCTTGACTTTTATCCTCGTAGTTCCTCGATTTGGCCTTCGATCTCCCCAAATCCCTTGCCAATCCTCCCTCTCGAGTCTATTTCCAATTGATACGAGACGATTTCTTTCAATTTCCCCTAATATCTTTATGTTAGGGCTTCGACCATTTTTTTGTTTTCCTTTAATTTTAAACAAGATAATGAAAACAGTGGTCGGCTTTTCTTTTATTTGCATTTGTGTTATACGGCTAGGGTTTCCCCTCTTGCCAATTGTCCACTTTGCCCCTAGGTTTTTACTAACCCTTATAACACCTAAACCCATTTCTATTACACTTGAACTAATTTTCATATTGCAACCAATATACAAATAAACATGTATATTTATTCACAATTTTTGACCATGTATAATTATATATATGCATCATATACATACACAAATGTTTTATTTATTTATTCATCCTAAATATACATATATATATTATTGAAATCAATATAATTTAGGGTCACTAAATTTTTGGGTTCTCACAAAAGTTGGAAGTAAATGTTGGAAATCACAGGAAGTGAAATGACAACCCAGATAAAGGTTTTAATAGGAGCTAAGATCAAAAGGGGAATCCTAGGAAAATACCTCTATTTCAAGTATTCGAGAGCTATATCGCATTGCATGACACACTTGAAAACATCTATCTCGACACATGTAGTACAGTTCAGTATAAGAAGCAACCTTTGCGTAAATCTACCGAGAAAGAACGAGCGACTGGGAAGATTTGTCTATTCCATGAGATTTACAGACATTCAACTAATGAATGCCGTCACCTCAGGGACATCGTTAAGAAACTGTCCAGAGAAGGAAAACTCGATGAGTACAAGGTGACCTTGAGAGATAGAGGGCAAGGAACGTCTTCCCCCAAGCAAAGTCAGGCGACACCTAGAGCCACTACCCAAGAAAAGGCTAAAGGGGTAGTGATAAATACAATTGTTGGAGGACCTCATCTAGTTGGGCTTAGCATTCGGACTGTGGAACGATATGTAAACTCCGCAAAACATCTCGATGGTTGGGATTCCAACATCCCTCAAGCTGAAAGTACCGTAAAGCAAAGAAAGACGATGACCGATGACATCATCTTCCGTGATTGAGAATCAATAGAGATAAAGGGCAAAAGCATCGACCCATTGGTAATAATAGCCACTACCGGTCCGGCCACTGTCCGAAAGGTTCTATTAGACAGTGGAAGTTCATTAAACATTTTGTTCAAACAGGCTTACAACCAAATGAAGTTGGAACCGAGAGACTTGAAATCATGCACGGAACTGTAACGACCTAGAAATTTGACATTTAAAATATACATTAAATTTAGATTAAACGAAAATTAAATGTTAATATTTGAAATTTTGTCTATGTTGGATGATATTTAAGAAACCACAAACGTGATTTACATCACTAACCATTTTGGATATTGTGCATTAAAAACTCCTTGTTGTTTGAAAATGAACATTATGGGAAGAATTACACCATTATTAATTCATTTTGCAATTTAAGAAATGAATTTAATGTTTATCATGAAATGTGATAAAGAAGAATATGCATGCTTATATTTTAAATCTAGATTTGAAACTTTGTCTTGAACGCAACATTCACCTTTAAAATATATTGGTGTTTGTAATTATAAGTTTAGAACGTTTTGTCAAGTTTGAACCGCAATAATGGAAATAAAATTAACTTGAAATTTTATTTTGTTAAGATGTTATTTTGGTCTTGTAATTTGGTAAGGAAAAATATAGGTTGGAGATTCAACTTAGAATTTGCACTGTCATTTAATGTAGTGTTCACACTAAAAATAAATGTGCATTATGAATAAGATGTCAATATAAACATTGTCAAAATTTATGATATTAATAAATAATGAGCCATTTGGAACAATTAAGACTTGACATTTGAACCCAAGTCAAATTTGAAATAAATTCCATTTGAGAAATGATTTATTTTGGGAAAAGGAATTTATTTGGAAACAGGCAATTAACTTTGAGCGAAAATTTTCAATTGAGTAGAGAACTTTGTCGCCTAATAAAATACCAGACAATTAATGCAATGAAAACATTCAAACTTTATATGCATACATTAAAAAAGAGAAATCCCGAAATTAAGTAATCACTAGGATTGAGTTTATTAATTATGGTATGGTTACTACCAAAAATAAATAAATAAAGAAACTTTGAAAGATCATGTGTAATCAAACCAGAAAGCTTAACCATATTTGTATAAGAATGCGCATTGAATGGATAGGAGTAAAATGTGAAATAAATGCAATTAAAGAAACGAATTATTTTGAGTAAAGAATTTTGTGTAAAATAGAATAACATTAAATCAAATTCATTTCAAATCAAAGTATTGAGTAAATAGTGTAGAGAAAAAAAGATTAAATTAATTTTAACTTATAAAGTTGAAATTTTTAAGAGTGATAAATTTTGTTTTAACCGTTAAAGTTTAAATTTATTACTGTATGGATTGTAATACAGTTAATGTGATGAAGGCAAGCAGTGAATTTTGGAATATAAACGGTGTAATTAAACTAAAAATATATTAATATAATCAATACATAATAAAGGAAATGAATAAATTAGCGACCAATTGAATTTAAATTTCGGTTGGTAATGGTTGAGTCTATAACGCTCAGTCAATAACAAAAACAATATTCATGCATCAGCCTAATACAACATTCATAGGAAACAAATTAAAATATCCTCCTTTTAAGGAGATATGGTAGACAACAAATATCTGATTAAATCTGTCCAAATCTTACCATATCTACATAAAGATTTTATAAATAGTGGCCAAAGATTTAGCACTGTTCATGTACAGAGGAAGCTACACTGTACACAAATTAAATAATTTTGAATGGCAGAAATAAAAGGAGCTCTTCATCCTCACGGAGTACCACACTCCTCCCCTTATCTCGTTTCTTCCTCACACGCACCCAGTTCTTCTCCTACCTTTTCTCGTTCAGTTTGCCACCTTCCTTGTGGTGAGAGAATTAACACAAATAGAAGTATTAAAAAGAACACATATATATACACGCTAGTTGACAAGAACCGGTGTACGACGTCCGTGGAAGAAGTATGAGACCAAATCAAGGCTTGTCGCAGTAAGGAGTGTTGACGGTGAAGGGTTGGAAAGCGATAAATTGGTGAGAACATTTATTTAAAAATTTATTTCGAAATAGTTAATCATGTCAAGTGCTTAGTTATAATTAGTTATAATTATAATTATTTGATATTGAAATGACTACTATTGTTTGTGATGGATGTTTGTGGCTAGATCACACCAAACACAAAGCGTTATTCAATGAGACGCTTGCGCACAATTTGATGGTTGTTGAATTTTGATGAATGGACTAATACTCATATGAATTGATGTTGTTGTATCACACACCATAGTGCGGAGTATATGGGTATTCGATTTCAATCTCCTCCTCATGTACATAGAAATTTTATTAAATAAATAAATAAACAAAAGTTAACTCTTGAATTTAATAAAAACAAAATCATGAAGAATTAAACTACCTTCCATAAGCATGAAATGATTTTGGCAATATCCTAAAATTGTTTGATTTTGAGTTGTATGTAAATGCTTAGTTCATAACCATCTTTAAGCTATATAAAAAAAAAGGTTGAGTTATAGTTGTTTATGTGAAGGATTAGCTATTCAAAAATTATTTATTTAAAGAAAACTTAATTTAAGCATGTAGTAAACATGTTTATTAATACATTAGTTCCATAAATTTTATTTAATACATTGGTTTCAAAATTTTTAAAGTAAACAAGTTTAGTACATGGATTTCATTAACTGTAAAGTAAACAAGTTTCATACATTGGTTGCTTTAATTTTAAAGAAAACAAGTTAATACCTTGGTTCCATTATTTTAAGACCATTTGCAAGTTTAGACGATTTAACAAGCTGGGTAGCATTACATTTAGCTTCTAAGGAAATTGGATTAATTGTTTAATGAAACTATATGAACTTTAATATGATTTTAAAAAAGATTTAACAATATATGTTTAAACCATTATCGAATATATCCATACAAATGACATTTCTTCCAATAATAATATTTATACCAGAACGTTCTAGGGTGACAGAGAGGATAGTGTCTAAAGCTTGGGTTTGGAAAATATAGTTTCCTGCTCTCCCTGGCTATCCCTAATTGATCCGACGAACGGGATGGTCAATTTAAAATCGGATTTGAAATATAATTCAACCCAATTGAGTTTTGGAATTTTTATGAATCATATTTCAATGATTTGAACTTTGGAAAGAATTTGAACCTATGTGGGATAAATGTCTATGCTATAACACTTTTGCATTTCCTTAATATAATTTAGTTGAAATTTATGAACCCAAGAATTCAAACTATAAAGGATTTGAAATATTTTGAAAGATTTTGGTGAGTTAAATAAATCCAAATTTAGAATTGGAAATGGAAAAATGAGTAAAGAAATCTTGGGTATGGGATGTATAAAGGGGCAATTAAGATGGTAATGAGATTTAAAGAATTTGAGATAATCCAACTTTATCATAAGAAACTTGATAAACATTAGGAAGGAGATTTGGATTGAAACCGGTATAGTCCATAGCTTGTTTTAAAATACACTTATTACTTGGAAAGACAGGGATCAGACTTAAGTCTGAAAACCATTCGAATTGGTAATACGACGTTATTGAAGACTTGGAAGTGAAAAATGAAGACCGGGAATCTTTGGATTATTCGGATAGATTGACATTTATGTCTCGAATCAGGCCGTACACCTGAAACGAGGTTATAAGTGGCATGAGGTCTGAATATATTCAAGGATTTTCGGATTTTGTTCCGTTCAGACCCAGAATGGACTTGTATGGATTGTGTGTCTGACAGTGTAATTTGTCCACGTAGCACTGATTCCTGTGAATATATATTGGATTTGTGGCAATTGATTATTCCTGTCTCTAAGTTACGGTCTTAGAGGTTATGTATTAATAGAAATCAGTGACATGTTGTAAATTGACAATGTGACATACTCAAGTTATGAAATGAGCTAGTGATGATAACATTATGTATATCGTGACTTCGACGAACCTCACACCCCGGATTGATGGTAAACTGGTGGTTAGGTTGTATACATTTTATTGAAACTTGGAAGCTTCGGCGGTAGATCTACTTTGAAACTTGCGGGAAAAAAGGGGTATATTCGGTGTCCGTGTCTGGATGTTAACCGGTGATTTACCTGGTGTTTGGTGTCCGAGCCTGGATGAAAACCATGAACCGTGAGGTTACACCTAGTTCCGGATTGATCTTTCGTGTCAGGAACCATTATATTGGAACCCAACAACTAATACGAGCCTTTCTTTTTGTTTGTAAACTATGTAAGTGGGCATAGCCACTATGCTTGCTAAGATTAATATATTTATTTGTAAAATGGTTTTCAACATTATGCACTAATAGTATAAAGAGGATTTTCACGTATGAAAGCATGTTTGGTTATCATAAGGCAAAACTCGCCCATTTGGCGTGTGCTTGCATTGTGTGATGTGGGACGAGTTTATGATAGCTTCATTTTCCAAAGGACATTACGAATTTATATGCACGGGCATTCACATGGAGTAAACCCGTTCCGCATTAGCGGCGTAGTCCGGTGAATCTCCCAACTTTAAAATTTAAACCCTTAAAATAACTGTTTTATGTTCTCACACCAGTCCCATGACTAACCTGGAGTTTATTGTTCTTTCCTAAACTCTGGGTGCCCACTAATTTTCCACACGGGCAGCTAGAGGTTTAGTTTTACAGTTATAGACCCCTTGGAGCAAGAGTTGGAGCGTTTTCTGGATTGGAGATTCGAGCTAAAGTTAGAGTTTCCGCTATATCACATCGCTTCTTCCGCTGAGAGTATATTTATGTTTCCGCTGCTATATGTATGTAACTCTGATATTCTATGTAACTCTGATGAAATATTGTATCATGATATAAAAATTTCTGTTGTTTTGTTCAATATATGTTAGTACCCATAACAATCCGCCTTTGTAAACGGTTTAAGTTGGTTTAATTACCGGCGAAAACCGGGAAGAAAGACGGTATGTTACAGGAACAGATACAAGGCTTTAATGGGTCTTCAACTGAATCGGTCAGCCTGGTTGAACTATCGGTAGAATTGGGAGACAGAGAACACAGAAGAGTACGGACCCCACTATTCGTTGTGATGAATATAATCTCTCAGCACAACGATTTTTTATGGCAGCCAGCCCTAGCAAAGTTTTAGGCTTGTATCGCTCCCTGGTGCCTACTCTTTTTTTAGAGGAAGATGGGTGTGCAGCATGGTGCTACACAGCCGTTTACGTGTAGATATATATAGCTAGAAATATAATTGGTTGATAGGCCCAACTAGTGGCAAATAAAGTCGAGACCATATAGGTTTTTACAACAAGTCTAAACATAACCCATAATATGAACATAAAACCACTGGGAACATTGCATATAGGTACATAACCAAAATAAGGCATAGTAGTGATATAGTAACCCAAGCACATCATCAGTAAGGGAAGAAGGAAGTACTGCCTTGCGTTCCAGGAGACTGCGGCCTGCGAAGGGAGTGTCTGAAGCGAGCATGCCTGATAGTGCCTGTCCATAGTTGGAAATTCCCAACTGATGGAGCGACTGGAATAGTGCGTGTGAATCAAGTGACAGGGCGAGCATGCTACTCATAAGAATGGAAAGAACTGCGAAAAAAAGATAGCAAAGAGTCAGAAGTTATCCTCCCCTTGGAGAGGGGAGGGAAGCATAACAACTAAAGAAAACATCTCGGCCAGGATCGTCCATTTGCCAACTTGAAGATATCGATCCAAGAGAGGACGAAGAGCCGGGATGTAGGAAGGCAGCCCTGAATGAAATCACAGTGGAGATTTTAATCGATAACGATGATCCAACTAGGGTCTTGAAGGTTGGATCCCACCTTGACCCCTGTGGACGAGGGAGTTGATTGAATTCATTTGCGCTAACCTTGACGTGTTCGCATGGACCCATGCTGACATGTGTGGCATCTCAGCTTCCATCATGACTCACTCCCTTAGCATTGATCAAAAGTATACTCCTGTGAAGAAGAAAAGTTGCATGCTCGGCCCATTTTGGTCTGCAGCTTTGAAGGAAGAAATCGGGAGGCTTCAGGCCAATGGATTCATTTGAGACGCGACCTATCCCAAGTGGATAGAAAACCATGTTCTTGTGAAGAAATCCATCGGGAAGTGGAAGACTTTTATTGACTTTCCAGATTTAAATAAATCTTGCCCCAAAATCGCTTCTCATTATCCAAAATCGATCAGTTGGTCGATTCTACAGCGGGAATGAAGTCCTTTCATTTATGGATGCATACTTGGGATTTAACCAGATTGCAATGCATAACCCAGACCAGGAACATACCAGCTTCATAACATATCTCGGGCTATATTGTTATGCGGTCATGCCCTTACGACTAAAAAATGCTTGAGAAACTTATTAGCGTTTGGTCAATTGAATGTTTCATAATTAGATCGAAAGAACGATGGAGGTTTATGTGGATGATATGTTGGTAAAATCGAGGAAATCTCACGATCACATTAGGGACCTGTCAAAAATGTTCAACACTTTCCAAAGATATAGGATGAAGCTCAATCCCTTAAAGTGCTCTTTTGGAGTTGCATCAAGAAAGTTATTGGGTTTCATAGTCAGCTCCCAAGGGAGTGAAATCAATCCCGATCAGATCTTAGCAATCAAGGGAATCCAGAAACCTGGAAGGATCAAGGATGTGTAGAATTTGGTTGGAAAAATCTCGTCTATGGGTCGATTTATATCCAAAGAAACCGACAAGTGTCTTCCTTTCTTCGAATTGATCAAGAGCGGGAAATGAAACTTTTCTTGGACGCCTGACTACGTTAAAGCCTTCCAGTGTTTACTTGAAGATCCAGAAAAATCTCATGTCTTGTCCAAACCGGTCAACCACGTGGATCTGTTTGTATATTTGGTTGTATCTATGCATGCAATCAGTTGGCCCTACTTCGTGAAGAAGATTGAGTACAATGCCCGGTTTACTATGTAAGCAAGAAACTAACATAGGCTGAACGCAACTATCCAAGGATTGAGAAGCTCGCCTGTAGTCAGCTGGTTGCATCATGAAAGCTCGGTCATTATTTCCAGGCTTACCCCATCAAGGTGTTCACCGACCAACTGCTTCAACAAGTCCTACAACGGCCTTAGGCAAACAGGAGGCTTCTTAAGTGGAACATTGAACTAAGTCAATTCGACCTCGCTGTTGTTCCACAAAAATCCATCTGGGAGAAAGAACTAGCTGATTTTATTGCTGAATTTACTACTCCAGAAGATGATAGGCTAAAGCATGGTCCCAAGTCCCTGGACATCGAATTGAAATCGGACATTTGGAAGTTATACATAGACGGGGCTCGCAACGATCAGCGCTCTGGTGCTGGTATAGTACTAACAACTCCTAAAGTGCGATCAATATATTATGCCCTAGGACTGTATTTCTCTGCAACCAACAATGACTCCGAGTACGAAGCCTTGATTGTCAGGCTTAAACTTTCAAGGGACTTAAGAGTAGCAGCGCTAAATATTTACTGTGATTCACAACTTATCATACTTTAGAATCGAAGAGAGTATCAGACTAGGGGTTCCACTTGCCGCCAATCTTAAGTTGGTCGAAGAGTTGATGAATGACTTTGATCAGTATAGAATCACCCATATTCCCAAGGAAGAAATCCAAAAAGTAGATAGATTGGCAAAATTAGCTAGCTTTGATGACCCGTGCGAGGCAGAATTAGTCTCCATAGAGACTTTGAATACTCCAAGTATAAACAAGATGGTGCTCGATCAATCGAAAACCGGATCCGAAGAGGAATCCTGGATGACTCCCATCATGAATGTTCTCCTACATGGGACTCTCCTAGAGAGAAGGAATGAGAGTCAAGCCCTTGTATGACAAGCCTTTATATATACCATCCTGCAAGACCATCTTTACAAGAGGGGTTTCCCGGTTCCAATGCTTCTGTAACAACCCGAGATTTTGACAGTACATAGTTATTTAATTAGAAGCTCGAAAATCGGAATTACTACAAACAATGGAATTTTACCATGAAACTTCAACTGCTATGTTCGTCTTAGAATTTTGGTCAACTTTCATGTTTGGAGTTTTGCGAATGGAATCCGTATGAAAAAGTTACGGACGAAATACGAAAAAGGACAGAAAATAAATAAAACAGAATAATTAATATATAGTAAGAATTAATTACCCCAGCCACCTCACTGCCAGGTCGACCAAGCGGTCGATGGGTGGTCAACCGCTGGCTATGAACGCTTGGTCGAGCCAAGCAGTGATGGCTAAGGTTTCGTCATATAAGTTTATAATATGAGTGGACGGATGTTAATAAAAATAGATCTGATGGTCCAAGGCCAATTCCACCCCTATAAATAAAGGGATAAGCCCTCATTCTTTTCCATTCAAATCTATAGAGGTTGCGGAGCTCTGCCATTTTCCTCCATCTCCAAACCTAATTTCTTCAACTAAAAATATATACATATAAAATAATCAAATCAAATGTATATAGAATTGAGAGAATTTATAGATTTAATGGAAAGGAATGCAAATCAATGCTCAACAATACATTCTCACCTTTTTTTCTTTTTCTTACCTTTCTGTAGATCTAGAGTCTTACCCTTTCTAGATAAACTATAGATTTATAAGAATTTGGATTTTGTAGGCCAAAAAGGTTCAAATAATTGATTTTGGAGGCTATAAGGTGAGTGGGAAATTTACATATACATTTATAATAATGAATTTATCTCATTTGTAATAAATTCAATTTTTATTCCTATGTCTATTAGATCTGGTAAATAAATTGTTGTAATTAGATTGACACCCATCAAATCTGGTTATAAAAAGTGTAAAACTTGTGAGTTGTACACTATGGCTATGCATAAATAAATTATAGGATTCCTTAAAATTGTTTACACCTATTTCTACAGTTATATTTTGAAATATATTGCAATTATGTTACAGAATGTATTGTGGACATTGCATAACGCTGTAGATATGGAAATCAGTCCTGTTAAGCACTATTAGTTGTAGTTATATTCCAGATCTTTACTTCAATGTTGAAAGTATAAAATATGAGAATTTAGGTAAAAAGATGAAATTGCAAATTATGTGAATTTGGAAATATATGATTGTTAAATTATTTGATTGTAATTATACCTATTTGTATTTAATATTGTTGGGTTTTGGCTTAATTATTGTAAATATGCCATTTTGTTCATTTTGAATAAAAAGATGTCATTTTGAAGAGATATAAAAAAGATCTAAAAGGAAAAGTGGTGCAAATGTACATATAAATATAAAAATAAATATTTGTGCGTAATTTGCATCGACTATTCTAAAGATATATATAAACATATATATTTCTTGTGAATTTGAATTGTGTCTATTCCATAAATTTGGCATAAGTTAAAATAATTACCACTAACGGTCTTTTTGGAAGATTGGAAACCTTTTGCCAAGATTGAATGCAAAAAGGAATGTTTGGTTATTGATTTAACCAAATCATTTAAAAAAATTTAATAATAATAATAAAAGATAGCTATGTTGACCGTACGAAAACATAAAATATAAATATATACATATTATCCGTCCAAATCAGCGTAAAACATTAAAATATACATGGTATTGAATGTTTGAATGATATTCATTTATGAAATCATACAACATAAATTTTATTCCACATTAAATGAATATATTTATGGTGACCATTTGTAGCAATCGCTACACCAAAAACGCTTTTAATAGTGTCTCAAAAATGCTATTGTACAATATTACAACATTTTAATGAACGTTGTATAACGACATGTTGTCGTAGGCCCCTTTTTCAACAGCGGTAGAATAAATGCTGTTACATTTCATCTTTTACAGCGTTTTGAGCTAGCTGTTAATACGACATACACAGCGTATTTTAGTTGTTGTTTTAAAAAATAGACAGCATTTGAAACAAGTTGTCAAAAAATGTACAACTTCACACTTAGACTTTCAACAGCTAATTTTAAATGCTGTTACTAATACTTATCAGCATTTTATACAAGTTGTAAAAAAGTTCCCACCCGTTTTACCCGCAATCATGAAACGTTGTTAGTAATATTTACACATCATATCATTTATGCTGTAGAAATACTCATATCTTATATTAAATGTTGTTATTAATTTTTGAACAGCGTTAGTCACGCGCTGTAAAATATTAACAAGGTTTTATCAGTGTTTATGAAACGTCATCACTAATATTTTCACAGTAATTTGTTTATGCTATCGTCAGCTGGTGCTAAATTTACAGCATCCATATCATCATGTTACATTTGCACACATATCATCACCCTAACCTATACTATTATCATTGTACAGCTGCTTCACCAAAAAATCAAATTGAAAAATAATTATTTAAAAACACGACTAGTAGTCGCTTCCATTAGTGAAATTGAACATAATCCATAAACAAAATTTACAAAGTTTATAAACAAAAACATCCTGTGCATTCCTACTACAAAGCCACCACTAAAATAAAAATCTTTCCTACTACAAAATAAACTTAATACACGGATACCAAAATAAATTTCAAGAAAACATCCTTGCATTCCTTGCATCAACATTATTCTTCACCTACCTACAAGGATGAAATTTAACAGTTAGTGATCAAGAAAAATTTTAACATATTTAACTTATAATACCTACTACAAAATAATATGAACTCAACATCTATTTTTACTATATCCGCAATCAACAAATTACAGCAAAATAAGGTGCGCCAAGAGTGGATGTATTCGCGGGTTGTTGTTCCGAAACAGCAAGCCATGGGTACATCCACTCTTGGCACAACAATTCAGCATGTCAAAGTAGTCGCTTGTCACCAATAGAGTATGGTGTCACTAACCAGCACAAAGTCCCCAAGCTGCCTCTGCAGTCACTAGTCATTGAAAAGGCTAGAAACTTCAACGGTAATACAATTCGCGACTGCACTTACATAGACAGGAACAAAACTCACATGTCAACAACTGGGTATCACCACATGCATTTACATAGCAAAAAACATCCCTTTAAACAGAAAATAGCAACCATAACAAAAAAAAGCACTAAACCCACCTAAACGACTATGCAACCGAGTTTGCGAAAGCACCTCCATAAAAACAATATTACAAGAATGTCTGTAGACACAAGTTGGAGAAAAGTTGTAGGTAATCATTTCTAGGTTTGCAGTTTTAATCTACAAGTATTTAAATGACGGAAGATCGAACGAGCTTAAAATCTTTGAAAATATCATATATCTAAATTCATCAAAGCTGCACACAGTTAACAATATTTTGTGTGATAATATACACAACCCATGGCATGAGTGTTGCCATTTGTTTGTCCTACATTATCGGAAAAATATATCCTTCGCTGCCTCCAACAAAATTCTGAAAGAAAGACAAGCGATAATTTTCATGTATAGTTTGGTCCAATGCAACATTTAAATCTATCTTTGATAACATATTTGTGTTCTGGTACACATATTGTCATTTGTTTATATGTATATAGGTATTGCAATACCAAATTTACTAAAACATTTGCATAGTCCTTTGTCTGATTTTCCTTGAAAACCCATGCAAAAAAATCCCATCTGGATTTCTATATGGATATATTAGCAATGCATGTCAAGTTATACTTATGTGCCAAAACATCACAAAATTGCCTAAAACATTGTTATTCATTTGAATCATACTTTGACATTTGTTTATACTCGTATGAGTTTCCTATGAAAATTTCAAGCCTGTATAATTTCAAATACACTATGGGTTAAGATTCATTTTCTTATACATATCGATTAACTAGTACTAATCTCCAATAAATTCAAGATGAACACCACCACAGCATTCAAAAGCACTTAACTGACAAAATATACGCAAGATGAACACTCTCATAAACAAATCAACCAACCAGATACCGACGTAAGGGAAACTCCAATTGTTTGGGTGCAAAAATTCATATTTCCACACTCTAAATAGTTGGAACGCTCAAATATCCCAACTTATTTCATATTTTCGTTACCTGTTTGAACACGGGACGGATTTTGTGGGTCACAAAGCTTAAAAGCTTTGTTATAGTTGGCTAACCCGATCTTGGGATGAGTTGGTTTATATTGAAGGTTTATGATGTATATATATTTCTAGCTTGTTGTATCCTAATTTAAATTTTCTTTGTTTGGTGCAATGTTGCTCTTTATATGTTATTTCTAGCTTGTTGTATCCTAGTTTTAATTTTCTATGTTGCTTGTAATGTTTTATGGGTTATAACACAAATTTAACTAGTTTTAAGAAATTTATATGTTTATTTTTGACTGGTTGAAGTGATATAAAGTGATATGAGTACTCATGTACGAACAATGTAGCACTGCTTGAAACTACTCAGTTTTTTGGGTTTTCATGCTTAACCTTTTTCAAAAACATGTATTTCCATTCTTTATATGCATAGAGGTTCCTCAAGCTTCTTCAAAAACAAAGAAATGCCTTCTTGGCCCTCGTCCGCTGATTCCGATTGGAGCCCTCCAAGAGCACCTACTAGCAGTCCTCATACCGATGACGACTGGAACATAGAGTACCAAGAGCAACACTACGAAGATCCGAGGTGTGACTTACCAAATCTGGACCAACTACGTCTGCAGGGTCCTGAAGAATCGAATTACGTCCCCTCATTCAATCGTGCTTTGGTTGCTCCTCTACCAATTCAACCAGAGACACGCAACCACCGGCTGTACAACCTTTGTATGAACAAGAGGTTGATTCTTATCCAATCAGGTGTCACTGCGGGTACAAAGTACAACTTGTAGTTGTGGAGGAGGGCGAAAACATTGGCCGCAGATTAATGATTTGTCGCACTTCAGCAAATGGTTGCAATTATTCCGAACGAATGGATGGTCCGTTGTGTCCATGTTGCATCACATATGCCAATGAGTTGGAAATGGAGATACGTAGGCTCACGAGAGGCTTCGAAGATATTAGGCTTAACCGTATGTAGCGTATTAGTGTTTACTTATTATTAGTGTTCCTACTTATTGATTGCATTAGATGTAATATTATCTTATGTACCCTACTAGTCGTGTAACCTATCAGATGTGTAATGTTATCTTCTGGTACTTTTATAATGCGCATCATGTCCGTACCACGTACAAACATATGTAAGATAGTTGCATAGTGTTTAATTACATCATGTCCATACCACATACATACATCTTTTATTTAACAAAATTTGCAATTGTCATTACTTCAAATTCCAGTATTTATGCGTCCGAAATCCAAATAGTAAGTTTTGAAGGTTATATTACTTCAAATAGTTATTGAACGCACAAACAGACCAAGTATATGAAATACACAAACATATGTAAAAATCGGAATATTAAATGTTAGTAACGAGTTCGTATACACACAAGAGTTTATAAAACTTACGTAAAAGTTGAATCCAGTCTAACATTCGCAACAAGCCATGCTACCATCAAACCAAAAGCATCAGATAAGCATTCCATGAATGAGTTAGGCCTCCATAGAGGTGCATTTGGTTCTTTTACATTATCCACCCAAACTCTTATTGCATTTGGTCTCAATGGGCTAGAATGAACCAAAGTAGTAGGATCAACTGAAGACACAGTGCCTTCGGCTACTATTTTTCTAGTGTTCACATCAAGCAGCTTGCATTTTGCATTTACTAGGAAATTTGCGCTCTATCATATAACCAATATTTATTGATACATAATCAAAAATTCTTAAAAAAAGATACTAGTAATATAAACGTATTACCGTAATAGATTAAGGAAAATTGCTCATGGGGGTAAATGTTGGACTGTTTTCAAAACCCATTACAAATTTGCGTACATTGCTCACGGGGATAGATATTGAAATGTTTTCAAAACCCGTAACAGATTTGCGAACATTGCTCTTGGGTTTAGAAGTTGAACTGTTTTCAAATACCAATTTTTCCTCTGGCCAAGCTATTTTTCTACCAACGGCTTCTCCAATACATATCATGCCTGTTATGGGCCTCCACAAAAAGGCATCTTCTTTTATCGCTTTATCCACCCAAACTATGGAGGCTTTCGGTCCAAGAGGAATGTCATTGATAATTACATTTGAGTCACTAGAATGCACTCGTCCTTCGGCAACCAATTCTTTGCTTCCACCCCAATCGTACAACTTACATTTGCTTTCTGTGCTATTGGTTATGCTCTATCCAAATGGCATATATTAATTGATGACTGCCCAATTATATCAAGTAAGTCTAATGATGTTATTGGTAAAGTCTAATATAGTTGGGCACTAACAACCATTTGCAAGTATATATATTAGATCATGTGTGGAGGAAACAAAACAAACTCTATCTGGTTTAATTGTTCAAAATAAATTGTTAATCTTAACTTTGTCAAAATAAATATTAAAACATACCCAAAACATATATATTCAGCTATCCTATATTTTTCTAAACAAGTAGCCTAGCCTAGAGTTTCTTTCCAGTATTTCCCGAGTCCCATACGCAGGCCTGTAAATATCAACTTCCCCTGCTATTGAAAATAACAACACATGGTTAGCTACCATAAATAAATAAAATTGCGTAGACTTGCGGATTTCTTCGTATTGACGGAAATGTAATTCCAAATCATCCAGCTAAATATAATAGCAATGCAACCCTATTCTCTTTTCTTTTTCTAGCTAACCTATGTGAAGCCAAATCAAATAAATACACCTAGCTAACTAAATGCACGCACACACAGTCCTTATTGAAACCTGTACAGCCTATACATTTCATATTTTACATGTCTAACCCTTTTCTCCATGGCAAAGCAAATGGAACACGTAAACTACATACGGCTGCACTTAATAATACAAATATGGTGGATCAAGTAAATATGATTTGACTGACCTATGGAAAGTACATAATGCAACATAAAATTGAAGTTTAACATATACAGTCGATTGACGTATGGAAAGTGCATATCGTAGCTCATTTTCTTTTCTATACTTCTCGCTTATGTCGATAGCAACTCTATACACTGGCCATGCCACCGTCTTGTCTTTGGCATCTCCTATGTACACAAAAAAGCATCAAATTTTCTAGGACGGACTATCAAAACTTTCAAGGCATTTGGACATAAAGGTACTAGATTGAAAAATTCTTTCGGATCACTCGATACAATTTTTCCTTCAGCGATAACCTCATCCGTAATCCCATGCCAATTTTAGTAAATTACAACTGTCACTTATCTGATTATGTGTACTCTGCAATTATAAATTTATATATATATATATACATATATTAGTTTTTTTTTAAATGTTGCAAACTTAATATGGTATATTTTTACCATCTGAGATATGTCATCTTCTCCACAACTTTCTTTACTCTGGTAAATCAATAATATTGGAAAAACATTAAAGACTTGGACTATAGATAATTAGTTATAGAGACTATATTGTCTAGAAGTATCAAAAAGTATGCAATCTCCACAAATATTAAACATAAACTAAATCATACCTGACGTTTCAGAAATAGGTGAACCAATTGCTCTAGCTCGGAAATTCTCTGATGACAATGAGTAATTTCCTTATCTTTGATTTGTGACAAAACTGCCATGGTCATGGTTATACCTCTTCCCATTCCTCGAAATCGTCCTGGCATTTCTTCTCCCAACACTACTACGAGAGCGTCTTCTTTGATCTTACATGAGGAGCTGGATTGTGGGTCCTTTTCTACAATTTTCAATTTCTCCTACAAAAGTGAATCCAAATTATATTTTGTAGAAGAGTACTAAATTATATCATTTTTAACAAATTAGACTTACAATAGCATCTACAACCTGTGTGTTCATTGGTTCACCGTTTTTTCGAGTATGAGATTTAATCCAAACCTTAACTCTAGAAATGAAAGAGGGCTCGGAACTTTCCTCTTTCTGCACTAAAGAAACATAACATAGAACAAAACTAACAAATTACACTTACTACAAGCGAGATATGTTTACCGGCTAATATATCAAATATTTTTCTCACCAAATATTCAGTTACTCGGGCCATTCCTCGAAGGCTACATGTATGTGGAATTTGCTTTTCCTTCATGCATTTAAATCTTTTGCTTTGTGCTTAGATTAATAGTTTTATCGCATTGGTTAGTCAAATTGCATGTTATGTATGCTTATGTTGAGAATATGAAAAGATAAAAATTACATTACAATTACCTGAAATTCTTTGCTCGTTTTCGACTCAATAAGCTGCTTCCATTCCCTCATACTTCTAACGTTTTCTGGTTTTAGTTGAAGTTGTTCCTCCTTGGTTTTTGCTTGTAATATTTTTTTTTAACGAATTTGCTTTCCGAACACCTCCAGATACATCCCATTTGCTGAAAAATGGGAGTCTTTTTCCATTCCTCATCAAGTCTAAATCTGACCTATAACATTTAATAGAACATTAATCGAATTATAACAGGCTAGCATAAAATTAAAAGTATGATGTTGTTCGTATGTACAAAAGATAAAGTATTGCAAATAGAAAATAAATTGCTATAATATTAAATAAAAATAGGTACAATTACCCAAATAGATTCCCACAGAACCACTTTCAAGTCATTACTGAGTTTCCTCCAGTCGTCAAGTATATGGAGCATGCTCACAAACAAATGGCCCTAAATAAGATGATAATTTCACTGACCCTTTTCCTATTGGTACACTCAATTAATTAAACTGGACAACAATTCGACGTGCAACCTCTGAAGGAATCCTTTTCACTTTAGTTGGGCCTCTAGTCTTCATTTTTGAAACCTGATCTGCGTTTACGTGCTCTGCAGTTCTACCTATCTCCACTGCATTTCCAGGATTTTCATCCCTATTAGTGCATGTGAATGACACGTTTGCATTTCGACATCCATGTCGTCTGAAGGTAGCACGATATGCTCTTCTGTTGCATTAGATTCGCCGGATGCCTGTTTGGATTCTTCAGTATTTTTTTTGATTGCGAGTAAGCTTCATTTTCCTTGTCTGCTTTTCTCTAGCCACTTTTCGTAGCTATAATAAATATATAACGCCTGCTACAATGATAGTAAAAATTGCTTGAGACTGCTTTCAGCACATGAATGTGTGTACAATGATAATTTATCCCCTTATCACCTGTTGATAATGAATTGCTTGCAGAGACAAGCAATACACAACAATAATTCTATGTTAGCTTAGACGATTATTGATGTAACAACCCAGAAAATCGGAACCAATTTAAAATTTTTATTTTGGCAATTTTAATGGATTTTGAATATTTAAAATGATTTATTTTAAATAGTTACGACTAGAAATTTATTTTGAATAGAATTAGAATGTACCAATTTATTTAAATCAAAGTTAGAATATAAATATTTATTTTAATTATAAAAGGAATTGGAAATGGCGCGATAGTTTGAAAATTCAATTTCAAATTCCAAATGAATGTACAAGATTCAAAATAAACCAGATTTTAGTAAATCCAAAAATATTTGAATAGATTCGAAAATATCTTTCCAATGAATCTGAAAATTTGAAATTTCATAGTGGGAATAAAAAATTATGCCTAGTTGAAAATTCAGAATAAGCGCTATGAAATTTTAGCCCTTAAAAATAGCGATTTTGCAAATGACCTCCATTTTCGACGAAACCACTTTTGTTGGATCCGGAATGTCAAATTATTGCTATATTCCAATTTTCATAATTTTTTGAATCAATATGTGAGCGTGGCAAAAGAAAACGTGTTTTAACAGTTTCAGTCAATTGGGATCGACCAGAAAATGGCCATTTTTCAAACGATCTTCAAATTTGATGAAATTAGTTTTATTAGGACCGTAAGCTAGAAATAATTTTTCTGGGATTTTTGGGGTCCGTATGTGACCCCAGTAAATCGAAATGTACATTTAAATTCAATATATACATATTTATATTTTAATTTAAATGAAAACTGGTCGTAACAACCGAATTGGCTTACGAAATATATCGCATTGCGTTTGGAATGGGGGATTTAGCTAAGGGCGATAGTCATTGAGTTCGGTTTGGAGTCCAAACAGAAAAGTCACTACATATGGTATTAGAGCTTTGGTTTATAGAGCTCGGAGAACAAGACACGTTAGAACCAAACGAAAGAATTCATCAGAGAATGGATTAGTAATTTCCAATGAGAATGACTCGTTAGAGATAGGATCAGAAGTATCCTAGAACGAGTGTGAAGAGTGAAAATTTTAAAAATCAAATTTAGTTTTGAAAATTGGATCTAATTATACGCATTTGAGTATATTATTTTATTTTATTTTGGACAATCGTGTATATGAGATTTTACATATACGCGTCATGAATGTATATTCGAAGTTTTAATATACTGGATAGATATAGGATCACACTCTAGTCGCCTGGAGATGATTCTGTTGATGACTACGTAGCATCAACAGTTTGTGTTCGAGTTTCGAAACTGGGATATCTGTATATTTCTAATTGACTGGGGTGTGAATCAAAACTAGATAGGGTTTATTGTTGTGAATTGGCATCAAAAATATGATTTTTGACTATGTACTAAAGTTATGTGTTTGAAAATGATAATCAGCTAATTGATTGCTAGTTGTGTTGTTTGATTATTAGTTTGACTAATAGAATTGTTGAAACCAACGTGAGAATGAAAGTTAAATTAAGCCAAACCGAATCAAAATATTGAACTGAATTGAAAATTGTTTGAAATTGCATGCATGTACATATATATGTGTGAACAGGTCATAGCAGGGAAGCTAAGTAGAGGAATAAAATTGTATGCCTGACAAATAGGTACATGTTTACTAATTTATTGGGTTTGGATGATTTTATGAACCGATTGGCTAGCCGCTTGTCTTTTTCTTTTTCTTTTTCTTTTTGAGATGAGAGGGCCTGTGTGGCAGTTTGGGGATTTTCCCGATGCTCTGCGTATAAAGGAGGTTATGGTGAATGTTTTCGAAATTTTAGGGTGTTAGCCATATTTTCGAAGAATTTGAAAATTCTTAGAAACTGAAAAGTTGAAGAATGAAAGCCAAACTGAAAGTTGAGTTGGTTGGTTAAACAATTTTCATCTCCGTTCCTTTTCGAGGATGAAAAGATTTTAAATGGGGGAGATTGTAACAACCCAGAAAATCGGATTCAATTTAAATTTTTTATTTTGGCAACTTTTATGAATTTTGAATATTTAAAATGATTAATTTTAAATAATTATGACTAGAAATTTATTCTGAATAGAATTAGAATATACAAATTTATTTAAATCGAAGTTAGAATATAAATATTTATTCTAATTATAAAATAATTGGAAATGGTGCGGTAGCTTGAAAATTCGATTTCAAATTTCAAATGAATGTACAGGATTCAAAATAAACCGAATTTTAGTAAAACCAGAAATATTTGAATCTGTTCAAAAATATATTTCTAACGAATCTGAAAAATTGAAATTTCATAGTGGGAATAAAAAGTTATGCCCAGTTGAAAATTCAGAATAGTCGCTATGAAATTTTAGCCCTTAAAAATAGTGATTTTGCAAATGACCTCCATTTTCGACTAAACCACTTTTTTTTGATCCGGAATGTCAAATTATTGCTAGATTCCAATTGTCATAATTTTTTGAATCAATATGTAAGTGTGGCAAAAGAAAACGTGTTTTAACAGTTTCAGTCAATTTGGATCGACCAGAAAATGGTCATTTCTCAAATGTCTTCTAATTTGACGAAATTAGTTTTTTTAGGACCGTATCGTCAATACAAAGCTAGAAATAATTTTTTTGGGATTTTTGGGGTCCTTATATGACCCCAGTAAATCGAAATGTACATTTAAATTTAATATATATATATATATATTTATATTTTAATTTAAATGAAAACTGATCGTAACAGCTGAATTAGCTTACAAAATATATCCCATTGCGTTCGGAATGGGGGAATTTAGCTAAGGGCGACAGTCGTTGAGTTCGGTTTGGAGTATGAATGGAAAAGTCACTACAATTGATCTCTTTGAAGTTCCATATTTACACTTCATAGAAAAGTTCATCATGATAATAATAAGCGTGTTACCATTATTCGTACAATGTGATGATCTTTTAACAATGAAATAGTTATTCATGTAAGAATAAAACTACAAAGAGAACTAGCAATTTCAAACAACCATTAGGTTAAGTAGTGCGACTCTGTAGGTCACTATCACAACAGGCATTGTTATATGGTGCCACTCATGCAGTTCAGATCTTCCATTATAGTTACCATGTATACAGTATGAAAATACAGAAGAAGCACTCAGACGTCTGAATATTTTAAATAGACGTCTGGATTTTTTCTCGACCTAAGAATTGTCCATAGAAGCATTCAATATCATAACGAACAATATATTGGACAAATTGACATACATGTAGAACACAACGATATATTGGAGAACGAGATATACATGTAGAACACAGTGATATATTGGAAAATTTGATATACATTTAGAATACAGCGATGTATTGGACAACTTGATCATTATAAAAATAAGCAATATATTGGACAACTTAATATGTTTAGTAGTACCGCCACAAAGTTTATTTTCAGAACCACGTGGATGAGGTTTCAGTATCTTTAAAATACTGAAAACCCATCCATATGGAATTGAACATAACCTCATGACAGCACTAACATTAACCAAGGCAGCATGGCTTCAATTAACCAAGACGGCATGGCTTGCTCCAAGTAGATGCGAGCATGACATCACTGCGTCAGGACTGACACGGTAATAAGGCTTGGGTAAGAGGAAAGATGTAACTTAAAGACAGTAGGACTATGTCTTTAAGTTACTAAGAGTGTGGTGAAGATAAGCACATGAAGAATATATATATATACATACATATATACATATACATATACATATACATATACATATACATATACATATACATATATATATATACATATATATATACACACACACATACATATATATATATATGGATGAAACAAGTAACTCTACTGATAAGTTTTAAATAGAGATGAAAGAGCCAACTCATTTTCGATAAGTTCTAGATAAGGAGATACATGTATATATACATATTGAGTCATCTTTTATGAACAGGGTCCAACTTTTTATGTTTTGGCATATAGCCATGATTCATTGATTCACCTTTTGAGCATACCACAAAATAGAAATCATTTGTACATGCAGCAATGTCAAGCCTGTACATGCAGCAATGCGCAGCCTAGTTTGTAGACTATTCAAACTGCAATTACAGTTTCTTTATTTAATCTTTTGGTTTTGCAACTGCAATTATTGTTCAAAATGCAGTTACTGTTCAAACTGCAATTACTATTCAAACTTTTTATGTTTTGGCATATAGCCATGATAAATTTAAAAAACATTTACAACTTAGAGGAAGCATAGGACATAAATCAAATATAGAATTTAGAAAATGCTGCTGCTACTAGAGAAAATATACTATAAATGGATGATATGATATTGTATTCGTCCTAACTTAAGCCAAACTGCACTTATATCGATAATACCCAAAAAATTATATCTACAGGCAACACCATCCCACTTGATTCACTTTCTAATTAATAAATCAAGGAAAAAATTATGTAAATCGTAGATGTATCCATAAATCATAATCAAGCTAGCTCAAAGCAAATGTTTAGTAACGATGGTATAAGCGTAGCAATATTGCACCATTTCACTAATAAGTGTAAATCGATCGAAGTAAATTTACAAGAACTAAGTAATTAAATCAATTGAATCGAAAGACAAATAATTAAATCAGTCGAAAACTAAATCAATCAAACTAAATGTATAGAAGAAAAATTGTAACTAAATCGATCGAAGTAACTAAAAAGAGAAACTAGGGCACCATGAAACTGGAATCAGGAAAATAAGGAACGATGAAATGATAAAATTGGGTTTTACCGCAAGATAAAATCGAACACGGGAAATGAAATTGAAAGTGGGAAATGAAACTAGATGAAGAGGGAAAGTTTATTTTTTTAGCAGAGAGAAATGAAACTTGAGGCGGGATCGATTAGGGTAAATATTTTACCACACGTGTTGTATCAGCGTTTCACCAAGGGTTGAAATCATCGGAAGCGTTTCATTGAGTATTGAATTTAGGAGACCAAAATTTTACACCCAAAATGATGTCTATGATTGTTGTTGAATGTAACGATAAGGAATTTCGCTCGATCCGAATCGATCGCTAAACCGACCAAGACCGTTCGAAACCCCATATTGTTTTGAGAACACGACAAATCAGAACGCAAACAGAAGAACATTTCATTGCTTATTACAACAATTCCATCATAATACAAGATTATTACAGAGTATGAATAAATATTACACAGAAAATATCAGAGATTTAAATTATATTTAAATACATCGCAATGAAAAAACAATACAAAGCACAACTGAAAACAGATACAAGGATACAGAGCTTTCCGAATACCGCTTCAGCTGTGAATCAGGATCATGTGAATATAAATCTGCAAAACCAAAACTACTAGCTGCCCGTGCGGAAAATAAGGGCACCGAGAGTTTAGGTTAAAACAATAAACTCCAGGTCAGTCATGTGACTGGTGTTAGAACTAAAACAGTTATTTAAAACTTTACTTTAAATCAGATATATCAAGGGACCACGCCATATAACACGGAACGGGTTTCCTCCCAAGAATACCAGTGCATATAACAAAACAGCGCAATGCTTTTTGGAAAAATGAAGCTATTATAAGACCCAGGTCCCATCGCACAATGCAACACAAGTCGGAGGATAGGGTTTTCCCTTATAATAGCCAAACATGCTTGGTACGTTAAAAACAAATCATTTGATACTATTATAAGTGTATAGTGTCAAAACAATTTCAATCATAGACGGCATGGGTACCATATATCATGTCGCCATACTAGGCTCTACAATCAAAACCGCAAATGTCACGTATTTGGAAGTTGGATTTCCATCTGTGAACCAAGGCAAGAGATCGTCCTCTACCGGAATTCGAGATGCTCTAGCCCGCCCCTCAGGAACAACCGCAACTGCCCCTTGGATCGTCAGGGCCGGTCCACCGATGTGGATTATAATGCCTGAACACTGCGTTTCCCCGCCCTTTGGGGCGTCAATGGGCCAAATGACTCCATCGGCTCCACATAGTCACTGATATATCCGAGGTGCCTCACAACAGCAACAACCACATAGGTGAAAAAATATAAATGTCAGGGCTGATAGGTCACTGACACCACCCTAGCTAGAAGGAAACGCATGCCCTCCCTGATGTCCTCTCCCATTTTTGGTTCACAACCGGGGTGTAAGGCTCGCGAATCAACGTTACACAAAGCTATGCCACATAGGCGGTGCTTTGATCATCAACCACAAGACTTTGCTTTTCAACAGAAGCCTTGATTAATTGCCACTTAGGCATGCCACACAGCAATTCACTCCATGCGATTGATATCCATCAATATATAACCCCTGAGCTCGTACGTCTCAGAGAAGGGCGTTAAGCAAGAGAATAAATTCTCCGCACCAAACAGATATATATTTAATAGAAATCAATCACACAAAATAAAATCCAATGTCAGACACATAGTCCATTTACAAGTTCATTCTAGGTCTGAACGAAACTGGAGGCACCTTGTACCTCGCATATCCATCGATCTCCAAGTACGTCTGGATGATCACCAACTGATTCCCTCCTCTTGGGTGTACACCCCAATCAAGATCATTAGTAATCACCCAAACGATGTGAAGACCTCTTGTCTTCGACCACCGTCTTCATCCTCGACACCACGTCGAATCAGATATTCAGAATGGGATAAACCCGGTCTTTCTGAATAACTCGCGTATATAATAAACAAGTGTTACACAAACACAACATACGCCTCATTCCACTTCAAAATATTCTTTCATTCAAATATTCTTATACTTTGGGAAGGGTTTCCATTAATTTTATCAAAGATAAATTCTTTAAATTTATTCTTTAATCTTCCTTTGAATATCAATTCAAACTAGTCGGGATTAGCGAACCACACCGAAGTAATCATTTATTTTATTTCCCAATCCCAACCTACTCATCCCATGAAGTAAAACTGGTCATCCTTCATATCTAACACCACGGTGTTATCGGTAAATTCAATTACTATTTCACGTTCAAATCTAATTAAAGATTTAACTATCGCCTGGAGCAAAACTGGTGATACTCCATTCTTGATTATTTCAATCTAATTAAAGATTCATTAAAACTCCACTTGGTTTTAATCTTCCCAATAATTACTATCAATGATTATTTAACTTGGGAAATCACATCTTGTCATTAACTGGGTTAAAGAAACAATGTCATTTAAACACGGTTTACGATAAACCCAAGATCACATTGTATTCAATTCCAATTAAATACCATTTAATTGGTACACTTCATTAAATCTAAATAAAAAGATTTAATCTTTTTCTCAACTGGGTTTAAGAACAGTGCTAATAAAGACACCATTCACGACAAACCCAAATCCCATTTGATATTAAATACAAGGCTCTGAATAGAAAATATATCGGCTTATATTCAATATCAAATTCTACGACCAACAAATATTGTATTGGAAATAACGATATTAATATATCTTTCAAATTTCCATAACAATATCTGGATAATCACGAAATCCAACATCGAAATATTCCAAAGACAATTTCGATTCAAATTCATTCCAATTCAATTATTGGAAATTCTGGTTATTTTCAAAACCATTTCAACTCCAATTTATTTATTTTAAAAATAAATGGAATTATAATTCTAGTTCAAAACTAGTTCATTTCGATAAAAACCTATTTTTATCTTTTCAAATTTGGAATTTTTCATCCCAATTCTTCCCAAATCATTTCTTATGATTTTACACAAATTATTACTATTTTTAATAATTTAATCAAGGCTCGTGCAGTCGATTTCCATCAACGGCCATCGAACCGCACCTACAGCGACCTTTTCCAAATTTGATTTGGACATAATTCCAAATCCAATCATTAGATTTCAAATCTCTAATATTCATTAGAAAGCTATTTTCGATACAAACCCAACGGTTCTGTTTTTAGGAGAATCCAATGGTCGGATCTCCCGTAATATCCATTCGAAGTCAGTGGTCGAAATTCACGAACTGCCGCAGCGCGGAGCGTTCTATTCAGGCCATTCTATATATATAATATATATATTTCATCGATTTCCTTTAAAACGTATTTTAAAAATCGTTTTAAACTCGTTTTCAAAAAGATTTCAACTTCATATTCAATTTCTAGTCAAAATTGAATATTCCATATCATTAATTTATAAATGATAATATTTTCAAAACGTGATATTTTGAAATCACTTCCTTTTCTATATTCATTATACAAATGAATAAAATCGATATAAATATCGTTCACATCAAAATGGTGCATATCTAACCAACACAGCTTTATATATTTCAATAACTTCGTTATTCTATTCAACAAATGAATTTTCTTCAACATATGAATATATATTTTTCTTTAACACATGAATTTTTATTCTATTCAACACATGAATTTTCTTTCTATTCAACACATGAATTTTCTTTCTATTCAACACATGAATTTCCTTTTATATTCAACACATGAATTTTCTTTCTATTCAACACATGAATTTTCCAAATTGGAATGAGGCCCCATCAATTACCATATAATATTAATTATATGGATTCCATACAACACATGTATATAATAGCAACGATAAATCATCAACCATCATACAGAGTGCACCACACAACTGCATAAGCATTAAGTATCAATAATTAACGCTTACACAGTCTGTCAATCCATCGATTGAGATACAACTAAACAATCGGGATTAGTGTACGTCAAATCACATCCCAATACCCATGTGGGGTTTCAAACAATCAAACACAGATTTTATTTGTGCAGTTGGGCGATGTGTAAAATTTATCGTCCCAATCAATATCAGTCAAATCGGTGTACATAAACAAATCGTTCGATTTGTAAATGAATATTTATTTTATTTCAACACATAAATATATATTTTACTTCAACACATGAATATGTATTTTATTTCAACACATGAATATATATTTGATTTCAACACATGAATTTTATTATATTCCACCTCACAATCAATTTTCACACAAAAAATCAATCCAAACGCAATCAAACAAACAAGTCGTCCATGGTCTGTGGACGATGGGTGTCGGGTGCTGCTAAGCACCGTCTGCATCCTAGTATATATTTTAAACTAGAAATTAAATTAAAAGTGAGAAGTTCTCACCGAGGGTTCCACTCCACCATTCTTTTCTGAATTTCTGAGCCGTTTGGATTTGCATGCAGTTCCAACGCAGTCTTCTCTACGCTGTTCATATATTAGAAAATCACATTTTTATTTCACTATATATATAATAAAAATCAGATTTTTAGTTCGCTACATAAACAAAAATTATATTTTTATATTCTCTATTATATAAAAATCCTATTTTCAACCCGCTATTCCTATAAAAATCGAATTTTTCGCCTAAAAATTATATTTTTACTTTACCATTTCAACAATAAAAATCGAATCTTTATTCTTACTATTTCATGATAAAAATTATATTTTTATCTCGCCATTCTCTATATACAAATCACATTTTTAAAGCGGAGTTATCTAAATAAAAATCATATTTTTATTTTCATACCATTCACATTTTTAATTCAAAGCCATATTATAAAAATCCAATTTTTATTATAAATCAAAATCATATCTTTTTTACGCTACTACCTATGTAAGGATTTTATTTTTACTTAGCAAAGATTATATTTTTACTTCGATGCTATGTATATATATAAATTAGTTTTTCTTTTCAGTTATATAAATATATAAAAATCAGTTTTTCTTTTCAGTTATATAAATATATAATAATCAGTTTTTCTTTTTAGTTATATAAATATATAAAAATCAGTTTTTCTTTTCAGTTATATAAATATATAAAAATCAGTTTTCTTTTCAGTTATATAAATATAAAACTAAAAATAAAATAAAATAAAAAATATACCGGCTGAAAGGGGGTGAGGATGGTGGCTTGAGGTGATCGGAGGTGGGTGGCTCGTGTTGTGGCAGCGCGTGGCAAGGGACAGGTGGCGGGTCCACTGGGTAGCGGCGGCGGAGCTGTCATGGCTCGATTTCAGTTGTGCGGTGCTTTGGGGGGGAGTCGAACGGAGAGGGGGAGAAGCTAGAGGGGGTGCGATGGTTGGGGGGGCTTCGACGATGGTGGCAGGCCGCGGTGGCGGAGCGACGTGGGGAAGGGGGTGCGGTTTTATTGGGAACGGCTGGTTTAGTTTTGGGGGCTGAGGTTTTCTCGTTTGACCATGGGGGGAGAGGTAATAGGGTTTGACCGAAGAAGAATAAGGGCTTATAAATTATTATATATTTTTATTTAATTTATTCCATAAAGCAACTTTTTATTTCAAACTCAAAATCGAACCCGCCGACTGTCGTCCCTAACTAAATACCCTCATTTCGAACACAATGGGATATGTATTGTAAGCTGAGTCGATCGTTTCGAACAGTTTTCATCAAAATCAAAATATAAATCTATATATTGAATTTGAACGCACATTTCAATTTACCGGGGCCACATACGGACTCTAAAAATTCTCGAAAAATATTTTCTAACTTCGTATTGACGATACGGTCCTAAACAAACTAATTTCATCGAATTCTGAGACCGTCTGAAAAATGGTCATTTTCCAGTCGATTAGAATTAACTAAAACTGGTCAAACGCGTTTTCCTTTGCCACGCTCACATATTGATTTGAAAAATTACGGATTTTGAAACGTAACAATAACTTGACGTCACAGATCCAACAAAAGTGGTTTCGTCGAAAACCGAGGTCGTTTGCAAAATTCCCATTTTTAAGGTCTAGAATTCCATAGCGGTTATTCTGAATTTTCAACTGGACATAACTTTTTATCCCCGCTATGAAATTTCAATTTTTCGGATTTGTTGGAAAGATATTCTCAACTAGATTCTACTATTTTTGGTTTCGATAAAATCCGGTTTATTTTGAACCCTGTACACTCATTTGAAATTAGAAATCAAATTTTCGAACTACCGCGCCATTTTCAATTCATTTTATAATTATAAATAAATATTTATATTCAAACGACGATATATATAAATATATACGTTCGAATTCTATTCAAAATAAATTTCTCGTCGTTTTTATTTAAAATATTCGTTTTAAATAATCAAAATTCGCTAAAATTGCCAAAATAAAAATTTTAAATTGGCTCAGATTTCTGTGTTATTACATTGAAAGCAGTTTTTCTTGTAGTGAATCAATATAATTAAATGCTATAAATAGGACAGCAAATCAATAAATAATGGTTGTAACCAATGTTGAATGGGGAAAGTGAAAATGATAGGGAAATGGTTACAATTCCTAAAATCAATTAGGATAAATTTTGTCAACCCCAATTAAGAAATTCAAATTATAACTCCATTTAGACACGAGGTTAAGCTTAACTTGTTGTGTAACCCTGCCCGAAACCGACCGGCAAATCCAGCAACCACAGGTAATCAGCTTAATGTGAGTGGTCTAATGCATAAATATAATCTTATTAAGACACGAGGTTAAGTTTACTTGCCGTAGAAGTCTTCCCGAAAACAACTGACAAATCCAGCATCAACATGTAGTCAACTTAATGTGAGAGGCCTGGTACGTAAGTGTATATATATACACACGCACAACAATCTACCAATATATAAATGAATAAGAATAGCAATTGTCCGTTGGGGCACAAAAAATTGATAACTTGAGACTGATAAATAGTTGCCTTAGTAAAATATGACCGTTATGGTCCTAAAGGGCAACAAAAAGGAAGAAAAAGGAAATGGGTGTCATAAGGGAATTTATGATTGTTGTTTAAACACTAAGTCCAAATTAGAGAAGGTATTAAATAAATATCCTAGGGAAAAAGAAATATAACCTTCCTTATTTATATTCATATAAAACTTATAATTAAATAGAGTTGGACGTAGTAGGTTAATAATGTAAAATATTATTAACCATATGAACCCATGACGATAATGAATCATATGTGTATAGTATTTCTGTGAAGAGAGACAAAATAGGAATGGCTTAATAACGCAACCCACTTTATCCCAAATAGGGAAAGGTATAAAGGCAAAAGGGGTACGAATCCAATAACCTTCGTGTATAGTCCGCTTCCTTGCGTCTTAAGTGGCTAGGATTGTGGGGTCCACCTAGGAATAGGTCTTCTAGTTTAGGAGTATTAAACGGCTCGTGTCGTATTGCCTTCCCAAACTTTGAAACTTAAAAATGTCAGATATGGCTACATATTGTAACAACCCGTATTTTCAATAACCTGTAATAACATAAATCGAGGCAGAATTTAATTCTAAAATGGGAATCAAGGGAAACGGGCTATGCCATTGTGTTCGTCTCGGAAAAATACGCGAAATAGAGTCCGAGTTTTCGAAAATCGGAGTCCGTATGACCAAGATATGGCCTCGCGAAGTTTCACGAAAATTCCCAAATTAAAGTATACTTAATTAAGTGAAATGGGTTGTGTAGATATATATATATATATATATATATATTGATATATATATATATATATATATATATAATTGAAAATTTAATAAATAAATATGCAAAAATGCTCAAAACAGCGAATTGGGAGAGGGGAATAACCGAACCGGCCGATTTTTGAAGTCGACCCGAGCCCGCTGGGTCGACTAGGGGTTAATCCAGGGTGTTTGGCTGTCAACCCGTGGGCCGATTCGCTCAAGTGCAGATTTTGCATTTGAATGGTTCTCATGGTCCATCTTTAATCTAAAGGCCCTAGATGGTTCCTACACTTGACTTCTTCCCCAAGACATGCTTTGATGGCTTGGATTGAATCTAGGGTTAATCCTATGGCCTAAAACACTTGCCTAATCTATAAATAAGACCCTAACCTACCCTAATTCATTCATAATTAAACCTAGTGACTAAACTATGGCAAAATGCTAGCTCTCATGGCCTCCACTAATTTTATGAAGAGGGTTGCATACTAATCACTCTCTAATCAACTTCTAATCCCTTCTTAGCATCTTAATCTTCTTCATTTGGTGTTCAAAGTTGCTAGTTGTGAGTTTCTATCACTTTGATGATCTTTTGGTAAACTAATTAGATGAGATGTGATGAGATTTATGGTTTTGTATGTGGGTTAATGAGCTTTGAATCATATGATATGATGTTAGCATTAATCTTATGTTTATGCATGTTGAGTATGTAAGCTTATGCAAGTTTAATATGATGTATGTTATGTTTGCATGATGCTAAATATGCAAGTTGTGGGCTATGTAATCATATGCATGTTATGCAAGTTCATGGTAATATGCTATGCAAGTTACATGTTTGTTAATATGCAAGTTACATGTTTGTTAATATGCAAGTTACATGTATGTAAATATGCAAGTTACATGTTTGTTAATATGCAAGTTACATGTTTGTTAATATGCAAGTTACATGTATGTAAATATGCAAGTTACATGTTTCTTTATATGCAAGTTACATGTTTGTTAATATGCGAGTTACATGTATGTAAATATGCAAGTTACATGTTTATTAATATGCAAGTTCATGATGACACATTATGCAAGTCTATAAGCTAATATGCAAGTTTGTTATGCAAAATGAATATGTAAGTTATGTGACATATTATATGCAAGTTATGTGACATGTTATGCAAGTTCATATGCAAGTTATGTGTTTGTTAATATGCAAGATGGCACCTTTGAAACATGTTCATTCATATGCAAGTTGACACCTTTTATATGTGTTATATCATGAACGAAATTACGTGGGAACGATGGGGTAATTAAATGCATAAGTTAATAAGATTGTGTGAAATTAATATAATTATGCATAACACAAAATAAATAAACATAGTATGGGAATTTGCCTATTTGGTTAGGTGTACCCATACTATGTGTTGGGAATTTACCTATTGAGTTAGGTCTACCCCATGGGAATTTACCTATTAAGTTAGGTCTACCCATGTTAAGAAAACTTGATTAATTAGGGATAATTAATATAAAATTATGAGGGTGATTAATTAGGTGTAATTAATTGACTAAGACACGAGGTTGGACTCAGTTGTAGCGTAAAACTGCCCGGACCCAACCGGCTTAACCAGTTGCTACAAATGTTAGCCCAATGTGAGAGGTCTTAGGCACAAACTAAATACGTAATTAATGTAAAGACACGAGGTTAGACTCTGTTATGACATAAGGCTGCCCGGACCCAACCGGCTTAACCAGCGGTCATAAAAGACAGTCTAATGTGAGAGGTCTTTACAAAGGTTACGTTCTTAATTAATTAATTAAGAAACACTTAACCACATTAGCATGTAGAGGGACATGAGGGGTTAAGTGGGTGCCTCGGGTGGCATGAGAAAATCTAGTGGTTGCCTTGGGTGGCAATAGAAAATACGATTAGAATACTTAACCAAAATAGAACATGTAATTAAAACATGATTAAAGGGTTAAGTGGGATATACTAGAAAAAGGGACAAGCTTAGGTGGGTAGCTTGTGGAGGCCCATTTCAACCAGTAACCCATACGTATCTTTGTGGGCTCGACCCATGTCGAGGACGGGACACGCATACTGGGCTTGACTGTAAGAGGCAAACGGGTTAGCGGTGGCAACGCAAGTCCAACGGGCTTCATATGCGTGAGTGGGCCCGGGCTGGTAGGTAAGCCGTTGTTGCATCGAGTAGATATAAGCCGTGCACCTTTAGTTTCATCAGGTTGCCACATTGGGGAATGATACATCCCACGGTGGGGCCAGCACGGGTATCTACGTTAGGGAGCCGATCGAATGGGAAGTAGTGTGTACACCTAGTGGATTGTAGGGCCCCGTGGCGCCTACTTGGTCACCTAGGGGTACGCAGGTACTAATTAGTAAATTTTATAAGTCCTTGGGTGGGATCAACCTTTAAGTTAGGAACGACTGGTGTGGTGCAGTTTAGTAATTTACCTTAGGGAGGGTAGATGCGTCTTTATCCTTTATCTTCGTTTAGTTGACTGCTTAGGGTAGCCATTCATCCCTATATGTTACCGTATATCAGTTTATGTCTTCTCTGGTTACTTTAACGATTGTATTGTTAAAGTTATAGGACTCGCTCAGACTTATGTCTGACCCTGTTGTTTTTATCTTTTTCCCAACCCTCAGGTCCTACGGTGGATCCTAGCAGTAGTGGAGCTTGATCGGATTGCTGTTCCAGTCTTTAGGAGCTTGGATAGATGTAAAGCTCCAGTTATCCAGTTATCTTTTCTTTTGTTTGGCTATTGTATGAGAGTGGGATTATGTACTTCTTTATTTTGATGGATATTGTACTTGACCTTTATTGTGGTTTTATGATGTAACCAGACATGTTTTACTTCCGCTGTTATGAGATGATGTTTTAAAATTTCAAGTACTATTTATATCTGTCTTGTTGTAATTTTTCTGTTCTATATTCACTAAAATACTCCACCGATGCTATGGCATTCCCTTAGTGAGTGATCATAGCGGGAGTGGGGTGTTACACATATCCTACGGGAAGTAATAACTGACCAAGGGGGTTATTCAATTAGGTCAGCTAGATGGTATAGCGAGCAATAAAATACCATCTCTCGTCTTACACGGGGTAAGGATATATGCATGGATGACGGAAGCCTTAACTAGTAGGGCCAGTAGCTAGTGTCCTCTAGTTTATGATAATGTGAACAAATTATCGAGAGGTACTAAATGACCAATAGGTACACCTAGGGTCTTAAATGATCAGGAGAATTCACATTATCTATCATTGACATTGGGGCATTCAATAATAAAGGGTAAGAGAATGAAAAGTATATATATAACTCTGTAATTTGGAGTTCACTTCTCGGTTTAATAACCATACATGCTCTGGTATAAAGGCTTCACAAATATGAGTCAAACATCCTATGTCTGTGTAATACTTCTGGAATACTACTTTGGGAAGGGAGTAAAGTCATGAATAAACATTTACTAGGTTGGGCTAAAATCAGTAACCTAGTTAGGCATACATCTTGGGTTGAACCAAACGATATACATCTAAGTATTATAACTTGTGTTGCAAATTTATTAGTCACCAAAACTTGTTATTCTGACCCCTCTCCTCATTACAATCTCCTAAGTTTCCTAGAGAAGGTCGGGTTCTCACAGGGGTTTAAGTTTGGATTTCGGTTCTCATTCTCTCTCATGCTCGTTATTGGCAAAGTGACTTACTTTGAAAAAGGTAATTACTTGAGTTAGTACCCGTTTCCGATGTGAGTTATCTTATCGTACTCTGATTATGCTCATGCTCCTTTATTGCAGGTACCAGATAAACAAACTCCGTGCTTGGATGTGTTTAAATTTCAATTTTGGTTGAAATTTGGGCATAGAAAAGTGTGGGGTGTTACATTTGGTATCAGAGCTTAAGTTAAATGATCAGAGGAATTAGTTAAATTAGGAATCATGAGAGAACGTAATTCAATTTTCTTTTCTGTTTTTTCTTCATCTTTCTTACTCGACTTTAATTTATTTCGACAACAAAAAGTAGTCGTATGCCTAATTATATAAAATGAGCTTTGAGCGACTAGGAGTTGAAATATGTTGAGTTTAGGTTTCTAGCCGATTCTGTCTTACCCTATAGTACATTGGCAATCTTTTCGTAAAGAGCACGAGCACGACGTATGGTGGATTCCATTGTTTCAAGATTGGGAACTGGAATAATATAAAAAGCTAGCTACAACCGAGATAATCATAAATTCCTGGTTTGGTTTCGTTGGTAGTTCCAATTAAGACTGTTACTCGATCAAAAACGGGGAAAAAAGTCCATTTTAATATGTCGTATCAAGTTCGGAAATATGATTACGAGGTGTATCCATTTATTACTTCGTTAAAGTTCTGAATCTACCTTTTGTTGAGATATTCAATTGATTTCTTGGCCTTATATTAGAGGAAATTTATTTTTTAAACTATTTGAAAAATAAAAATGGATTTCAACAACTTTGAATTGCGGTTTCGGAAGGTAGTTTGTGAAGAAATTGTTTTAAAATCTTAATCTATTCGTGTTTTAAAATTTTCGAAGCCCATTTGATAATTTTAATAAATATGGTCTGATTGGTAGGAAAGAAGGAATTAAAAATAAAAAACGAATATACTACTGAAATTCATCACAGGTATATAAATAAATAAATCACTATTCCTTGTTAAAGCAAAAAAATTATTTTGGTCTTTTGTGTGTGATTTCAGTTTTTGCATTTTTGGCGTGATTGACTTCCTTTTTCACCAACATGTGACTTGAATCGTTTAATTTTCCGCAAAATACAATATTTGATTGTTTGAAAAAAATAGTCATTTTCTTATTTTATTTTTTTAGGAAAGTGAAACGGTTTTGAAAAGAAATTTTCAAAATAAACACAAGAATTTTAAGCAGAAATTCATTTTCATGAAAAAAAATTGATTCTTGTTCGCATGAATTGCGTAAGAAAGATGTTTGAATGCTTTGTGTGTGCGTTTTAGTGGTCCAGTAGGACCAACAATATGATAAAAACACCAACGACAACAAGGAAAAGTCTGTTTTGGCTTTGGAAACGTTGTTTCCATACGTTGTCAATGATGCGCGAGAGTTAATAATTAACTCATTTTATGTTTTAGAGCTTGTTTTAAGCCTCCTTTACAGTTTATAAATGGAAGTTTATGGATTACTTTGGGTAACTGAGGTGAAAATTCTACTTTAGGTTGGGAATTTGAAAAGTTGTTAGCAGGAAAAATGTTAAAAATCTTAGCTCTAATTTCCTTTTTCCGGTTTCGGAAAGATTAAATAGGAAACGATTAGATTGTTTATGTTTTGGATGGTAGGGTTTGGATGCAAAATTTGTTGCTTCACACTTTTATTCAACAATTGTGTGAAGGTTATGAATGAAAAAGAATTTTCAAAATTTACATTTATATAGAACTGCCATTATATTTAGGATGTTTTGCATCATGTTTTTGAAACTGTTTTAAAATCTCAATGCATACTTATAGAGGGCCTGATTTAGGATCACCTTGCATGCATATTTTATGGTTGGAATGCATTAAGTACACCATGCACATATACACATTGTTGCAAATTGGATGTACACAAATTGGTTGTGGAGGATAGGATAACTAGTTGTCAGAATTTTGGGGCGAAATTCCTTTTAAAGGGGGAAGAATGTAACTACCTGGAATTTTGATAGTAAATAGTTATTTAATTAGAAGCTTAAAAATAGGAATTTCTGAAAATTGTGGAATTTGACCATGATACTTTAACCGTTGCATTTCTCTCGGAATTCTGGTCAATTTCCATGTTTGGAGTTCTGCGAACGGAGTCCGTATCAAAAAGTTACGGACGAAATATGAAAACAGACGGAAAATAAATAAACAGAATAATTAATATGTAGTAAGATTTAATTACCCTAGCCACCTCACTGCCAAGTTGACTAAGCGGTCGACCGCTGGCCACGACCGCTTAGTCGAGCCAGGCAGTGATGGTTAGGGTTTCGTCATATAAGATTATAATATGAATGGACGGATGTTAGTAAAAATAGATCTTATGGTCCAAGGCTAATTCACCCATATAAATAAAGGGGTAAGGCCTCATTCTTTTCCATTCAAATCTATTGAGGCCGCGAAGCTCTGCCATTTTCCTACTTCTCCAAACCCAATTTCTTAAATTAAAAATATATACATACAAACAAATCAAATCGAATGTATATAGAATTGAGAGAATTTATAGGTTTAATGGGTAGGAATGCAAATTAACGCTCAACAATACATTCTCACCTCTTTTCCCTTTTTCTTACATTTATAAAGATCTAGAATCTTCCCTTTTCTAGATAAATTGTAGATTTATAAGAATTTGGGAATTTGTAGGCCAAAAAGGTTCAAATAATTGAATTTGGAGGCTGTAAGGTGAGTGGGAAATTTACATATACATTTATAATAATGTATTTATCTCGTTTGTAATAAATTGAATCTTTATGCCTATACCTATTAGATTCGGTAGATAAATTGTTGTAATTAGATTGACAACCATCAGATTTGGTTATAAAAAGTGTAAAACTTGTGAATAGTACACTGTGGCTATGCATAAAATAAATTGTAGGATTCCTTAAACTTGTTTACACTTGCTCTTACGGTTATGTCATGATATATAATGAAATTATGTTATAAAATGTATTGTGGACATTGCATAACACTATAGATCCAAAAATCAGTCCCTTTAAACACTAGTTAGTTGTAGTTATATTCCAAATCTTTAGCTCAGAGTTGAAAATATGAAATATGTGAACTTGGGTAAAAAGATGAAATTGGTAAATTATGTGAATTTGGAAAGATATGATTGTTAAATTATGTGAATGTAATTATACCTATTTGTATTCAATATTGTTGGGTTTTGGCTTAATTATTGTAAATATGCCATTTTCTTTTTTTTGAACAAAAAGATGTCATTTTGAATTCACAAGAGATACGACAAAAATCTAAAAAGGAAAAGTGATGCAAATGTACTTATAAGTATGAAAATAAATATTTTTGCATAGTTTGCATCGACTAATCTAAATATATATAAACATATATATTTATTGTGAATTTGAATTGTGTTTATTCCACAAATTTGGCATAAGTTACAATAATTACCGCTAATGGTGTTTTTGGAAGATTGGAAACTTTTTGGCGAGATAGAATGCAAAAGGGAACGTTTGGTTATTGATTAAACCAAATCATTTAAATAAAAATTAATAATAATAATAAAAGATAACTATGTTGACTGTACGAAAATATAAATATATACATATTACACGTCCAAATCAGCGTAAACGGTAATATATACATTGTATTGAATGTTCAAATGTTTGAATGATATTCATTTATGAAATCAAACAATGTAAATTTTATTCCATATTAAACGAATATATTTGTTGTGACCATTTGTAGAAATCAATATAATTAATTGTTATAAATAGGACGGCAAATCAAAAAATAACATTTGTAACTAATTTTGAATAGGGAAAGTGAAAATGATAGGGAAATGGTTATAGTTCCTAAAATCAATTAGGATGAATGTTGTCAATCCCAATTAGGAAATTCGAGTTATAATAGCATTTAGACACGAGGTTAAGCTCAATTTGTGGTGTAAGCCTACCCGAAACCGACCAGCAAGCCCAGCATCCACAGGTAATCAGCTTAATGTAAGAGGTCTAATGCATAAATATAATCATATTAAGGCACGAGGTTAAGTTTACTTGTGGTAGATATATGAGCGGAACCAAGGGTAAATCCGGCATCCACAGGTAGTCAACTTAATGTGAGAGGCCTGATATGTTAATATATATATATACACACACACACACAACAATCAACCAATAAATAAATAAATAAGAATTGCAATTAACCATTGGGGTACAACAAATTGATAACTTGGGAGTGATAAATAGTTGCCTTAGTAAAATGTGGCCGTTGCGGTCATAAAGGGAAATAAAAAGGAAGAAAAAGGAAATGAGTGTTATAAAGGAATTTATGATTGTCATTTAAACACTAAGTCCAAATTATAGAAGGTATTAAATAAATATCCTGGGGAAAAAGGAATATAACCTTCCTTATTTATATTAACATAGAACTTATAATTAAATAGAGTTGTATTTAGTAGGGTAATAATGTAAAATATCATTAACCATATGAACCCGTGATGATAATGAATCATATGTGTATATTATTTCTGTGAAGAGAGACAAAACGAGAATGGCTTAACAACGCAGCCCACTTTATCCGAAATTGGGAAAGGCATTAAAGGAGAATGGAGTACGAATGCAATAACCTTCGTGTATAGTCCGCTTTCTTGAGACTTGAGTGGCTAGGTTTGAGGAGTCCATCTGGGAATAGGTCTTTCAGTTTAGGCATATAAAACGACATTTGTCGTATTGCCTGCCCAAACCTGGAAACTTAAAAATGTCAGGTATGACTACCTATCCTATGGGAAGTAATAAGCGACTAAGGAGGTTATTCAACAAGATCAGGTAAATGGTATAGCAAGCAATAAAATACCATCTCTTATCTTACACGGGTTAAGGGTATATGCATGATGACGGAAGCCTTAACTAGTAGAGCCAGTAGCTAGTGCCCTCTAGTTTATGATAATGTGAACAAATTATCGAGAGGTACTAAATGACCAATAGGTCCGCCAACGGTCTTAAGTGATCGGGAGAATCCACTCTATCTATCATTGACAGTGAGGTGTTAAATAATAAAGGGTAAGCGAATGAAAAGTATATATATATATAACTCCATGATTTGGAGTTCACTTCTCGGTTTAATAACCAAACAGGCTCTGGTATAAAGGCTTCACAAATATGAGTAGAACGTTATATCTCATTATATTACTTCTGAATACTACTTTGGGACGGGTAGTAAAGTCGTGCATAAACATTTGCTAGGTTTGGATAGAATCACTAACCTGGTTAGGCATACATCTTGGGTTGAACCAAACGGGATACATCTATGTATTATAACCTGTGTTGTAAATTTCTTAGTCACCAGAACTTGTTGTTCTGACCCCCCTCCTCATTACAACCTCCCAGGTTTTCTAGAGAAGGCCGGGTTCTCACATGTGTTTAACTTTTGGTTCTTGTTCTCTCTCATGCTCTGTATTTGCAAAGTGACTTACTTTGAAAAAGGTAGTTACTTGAGTTAATACTTGTTATGCTATTTTGTTCCCGCTATGAGTTATCTTATCATACTCTGATTATGTTCATGCTCCTTTATTGCAAGTAACAGATATACACGCTTTGTGCTTGGATGTGTTCTATTTTAATCGAAATTTGGGCACAGAAAAGTGTGGGGTGTTACAGCTTCGATGTGTGTCCAATGACGATGTTAAGAGAATACTGGGTGAAGTACACGACGGAGAGTGTGGTGCTCATACAGGAGGACAAACCTTAGCTAAAAAAGTGCTATTGTACGAATACTTCTGGCCGACCATTAGCAAAGATGCAGCCAATTATTCTAGGCGATGTGATAGATGCTACAGATATGCTCAGATCCTATGGGCTCTACCAACGGAACTCACCCAAATGGTCAGCCCCTGGTCATTTGCTATACGGGGAATAAATATTATCGGAAGTCTACCAATCTTGAAATGGGGCGCAAAGTATGCAATCGTGGTTGTAGACTACTTTACAAAGTGGACGAAATCTGAACATTTCACCATGATCACCACAAAACGACTCATCAATTTTGTTGTCAAGAATATCATATGCTGATTTGGACTATCATCACTGATAGCAGGACTCAATTTGACAGCTCAAAATTCAGAGATTTCTACCAGCGTATCGTATCGAGAAAAAGTACAGCGCAGTTGCACACCCGCAATCCAATGGATAGGTTGAAGCAATCAACAAAATTATCAAGTCTATCTTGAGGAAAAGCCTAGAGTGAGCCAAAGGCAAATGGGTCGATGAATTGCCTTTAGTCCTTTGGGCATATCAAACCACCCATGAAATAGCCATAGGTCATACTCCTTTAGCTTTGTCTTACAGCTCTGAAGCAGTCATTCATATAGAGCTCAAAGTTCCTCCCAATAGAACTACATACTACAACCCATTATTGAACAGAGCCCATCTCTTGGAATCATTAGACATGATTGATGAAAAAAAATCTAACCTCCGCGCTTAGGCTCATCGGCGTCGGGTCTTCCGATACTACAACAAGAAGATCCGACCTAAGACCTTCGATGTTGGCGACCTTGTTTTAAAATGGGTATTCTCGACTCCCGTCCATATGTGCCCCAAATGGGAAGGGCCTTACGTCATCCAACAGAGGCTTGATAATGGAACTTCAGGCTAGTGACTGTCGATGGTGTACTCTTTCAAAGACCATGGAATGCTAAGCATTTACGAAGTTATCTTTCTTAGGACTTTTATTTTATATAAGTATTGCAATAAGTGCATTTTTCCACCCATTTTTTTCTATGAATAAAAGCTCCTTTCATGCTCTATCTTGCTACTCTAATGGTTGTGACCATATGTTGTGACTCGACCCACATAGGTCAGACTATAGGACTAGAGGAAAAAGCCTATCCCTATCCTTGCTTATCGTCCATGTCTCAACGAGCCGATCTCGCTCGAGACCGAAAGATGGGATGACAAACTTCGAGTTTGGTACCGACACACGAGCCTTCGATCACACTTTTGTAGACCAAAAGTGGGGATGACGCCGACACAATCAATGTGACTGCCTATTTAAATAACTCCGACTCTCACAACTTGAGAAGGAGTATAAAATTATGGATGAGTGTGAAAGGACCACTCGATCCCTGAAACTCTAACCCATGACGACTATAGGGAGAGTATAAAAGCACTTATATACCTCTACCCAAGATCATTCGACTCTTAATCTGGAATCAAATCGATCTCGGAAGCCGACAAGAGAACCTGACCTCTAAACCGACCCCCCACGACATTGGGGGTATGAGGATGGACAAGTGATCCAACTATGGGTTTCACTCAAGCAATCCTCAGAGTTTGGAATAGGCTGGGGGCACTAATGTTGATCCCCTATGTCTTAGTCACATTTTAACCCTTCAACATATTATTAATAATGCAAGTACTTGAAGGCAAATAACTTTATTTACACCAACAAAAATTTTGTTTACAAAATACAGGACTAAACGAAGGCAAAAATGCGAGGATCACACTCACAAACAACTTCCAAAGGGCCTATAACAATGTGCAGCAAAAGGTTTCAAATCTCGAGGTGGCTTACCACCGGACTTTTTGATTTCCTCCATTTCTTTTTTCTTGATCACCTCTAAGGTTTCCTCAGTAGTCAAATGACGCCTTTGCTTCATGGGCTTACTACCGAAAGGAATAGAATGACCGTACACTGTTGGATCATGTTTCCTCTTATTTCAATCGGTGAGAGATAAGGACATAGTTCATTTTGTAGGCACAAGCGTAATTGGAGGAATATCCTGGAGGGGTGAAATATCGGGGGGATCGACAGACAATTCGGCTTTAAGAGAAGAAACCTGGCTTTCATTTCTAGCTTTCATCTCAGCAATAGTTAGTGTAACAGTCCATCTGATCTCCCCTGTGATCACCACATCATCATCTGATTGAGCATTTCTGGTTTTTGCTTCCTTCAAAACATCGACCATTTCTTCATCTTTGCTTGGAACAGTAGCGGGATCCTTCTCCGGTGCTTTGGTCTCTGACCTAGTAACTGTTTTCACCGCTAGTGTACCTATGATAGGAAGTGTAAAAGTTATACTTAAAGGAACGAATACTCTTTAGAATTGAGAAGGATGGGTTGAGTTACCATCGGTGGTGGATTCTTTCAGCCTTTCAGAAGTCTTTACTTCGGAAACAGGAGCAACTAGACTCTTGTGAAACAGAGGAAGAGGGGGATCGTCCAGACTATACTCCTCCATTATCCCTAAGGACTAATTTGGGGGAGAAGGAATGGAGGATGAATTAACAACAAAATTTTCGGTGGGATGGAGAAGAGATGTTTTTTTCTTACTTACACCGGTCACCTCCTCCAGGATCGACTTTCCTTTCACCTTGTATCGTTCGACATCTTTTGTTTCACTTAACATTCTCTTCCCTTAATCCAACACCTCTGGTTCACTACCACGCAAAAATCGGGATATAAAGCTTCTTCATTCAATGGTTGTCCCTTCGTAGCCTCAACCTCTTCCCTCATAAACACTACCCAAGCATCAGCTAATATTCGCTGGTATTTGTCCATCCAAGACAAATCTCTATGGCGGAGGACTCGAGCAAAGAACACTAATACATTGTCACCAAACCTATTGCGCATCTTTTCTATCTTCGTTGCATGTTCGGCCTTGAATTTTTGGATATCAAGCTCACGTTGGAGTCGAGAGTTCCTAGCATTCTCAATATCAGCCTCGGCATTATCCTCAGCCTGTTTTCCAACCACCTCTGAAGAAGCGAGTTGGGCCTAGAGTCTCTGCACCTCCTGATCCAAACGTTCCTTATCATTCTTCAGGACCTCATTTTCAGTTCTCAGAGATGCACACTCCTGATCCATTGACTTTACTTGGGTCTTTCAATCCTTCATGATTTTCCCATATTTTTTTTAAGAACACCTACTTGAGACTTACATTCCTCCATTTCTTTTTTCACTGCCTCGGGAGCTTTCTTTTCAGAATCTCACTCCACCTACATACGTTCAATTTCTATCTCCATGCCTCTAGCAACTTTGCATACGCGCCTTGCATATTTGTACATGGCCTCATATTGAGATAAAGCAAAGTCAACACCGGACCTGACCTGGTCATGAGTTATTGGTGGAAACGGTTGAAGATCATAGGAGAACTTGATTCTAGTAAATCGAAAATGATGGAAAATATCCTCCATTTTTTTGATTCATTCGGCAGGTGTACTCTTTGAAGTCAAAGAGATCGATATTTATGAGCTTTTCCCTAGATGCTTGGAGGGAGGGGTAAGGCCCTAACCATGAGTTATAACCGACTGTGTCTTTGGAAGAGGGTCAGTCGAAGGTTTGGAATGGGGGAGAGCAATTTGAGAATGTTCACTAGCTATCTTATCGTCACTCCTGGGAGTCTTGTGCCGAGAACGAGACGAATACCGGCGCTTGGTAGTTTCATGCTCCTTATCTTTTTCTTAGGACTTATCCTTCTCTATCCCCTTCTCCTCTTTGTCCCTCTTACGCTTTTCCTGGTCTTCCATCTCTTGTTTCTCTCATTCTTTTCTCTCCCAGTCCTTACTCTCTCCTTTCTCTCTCTCTCCCCTTTCTCTCACGGTCGTCATCTCCGTGTCCACTATCCCTCCTACCTTGCCGCAGGGCCGATCTAGCAACATCACCATTTTTTAAAAGTAGGCTAAAGTTATTGTGGTAATACACGCTCTTCATAGTACCCGCATCACAACAAAGAAACTTCAATCAATATTCAATATACACAAGAGAGGATGGTGTTGTGAGATGCAGTGCTTGTGCTGTGTATGTCCTACATAATTTCCCAAGACAGACCAGATCCTGGGACGTGACTTATATCCGCTACATCTTTCGGGTCTACAGACACAATATCCTCCCTGGACTTAGGGAAGAAAGAAGTTAAATCAATGTTTTGAGAAGAGATGGGTTTCTCAGGGATTTCCAAATTTTGTAAATCATGATAGGGAGAATCCACTTCTTCCACATGTAGATCCTAAGTGAAATAAGGATCCTTTTCAATAGCAAAATCTTTTGATCGATGATCATGAAGCTTCCCTCAATTGTCTCCTCCTCAACTGTCTCCTATGGGGTCTTCTTTAAAGCATTGTAACCAAGATCTTTCATATTCTCGATCGATTGGCTCAAGAATGAGTCTCTTCCTGTAAGGTCTCTTAAAAATCTCTTCCCCTTAATAGGGGACAAAAAGTTGTTTTCACCCCAATCGAGGGTTGGACGGATGACATCTCGACTGGGGGAACGTTCCTAGCAATGGTCAATGTTTTTTGAGCTGGGGGCTCATCGGTTTGAACAACACGCAGGGGAGAAGCTCAACCATCTAAGGATCCTAACTTCTCCCCTCGTTCAGAAGATAGTAGCGATGTAAGCGTGCATCAGTCAGACACCTCTTAATGCTTCGACATTTTGGACTAAGAGCGGCTGTTTAAACAAAAATTGGTCTAAAACACCAAAGGTACTTTAGTAGTACTTCACCAAACGATAAGAAGTAGAGAATGGGGCCACGATCATAAAAAGTAAGTAAAAACACAGTAATTTTATAGTGGTTCGATCTAAAATAGATCCACGTCCACTTTGGAAAGAGTTTTCATTATCACTTTCAAGTTTACAAAATACAAGAATTCACTCATATTGTTCATCTCTCTCTTTTCTATCTCTTTATGATCTAGATTCACTTGAATTTGCAAAGGAATTGGCGGGATATCTTGCTTTGTGATAGTGGATGTATGAATCTTCGATCACCTTAGCAATTGAACGATCTTAGTGGATTCCATAGTGATTTAGCGTTAGATCTAGGCTTTAGAGAGGATTAGCGGAGACTAGAATAGCTTGGGTTTAACTTGAGAGAGAATTAATGGTGCTTGGAGACGATTAGATCCACTTGATGTTGGAGGAATATGGAGTGAGCTTGAGAAGCCATTAATGGAGCTTGGAATGAAGCTTGAAGTGTTGGAGAAATGATTTGGCGGCCCTTCGGGGTAGAATTTTCGGTCCCTTTTCAAGTGTGTGGTGTGGGGTATTTATAGGAGGTGTTTAGATGGAGTGGCACACTTGTAATTTAGGGTGTATAGGTAGTTGTACACGTTTACAACTGTCCATGAGCTGGCATGCAACACGCTTTCAATAATGGCATGGATAAATTCGATGGCATGCGGCATAAACTGGAGGATATGACTTCAAAATTAATCTTATGCAGCATAAGTTATATCGCATAGACCACTTGCGCCTTTCACATGGACTATCTTCACGCTTAACGACCTGAGTGGTCCTCCACATACTATCTGCCACGTGTGCTTCTCATCGGTATAGTAACAACGACTTGATTACCATCCTGTGAACATGCCATGACTTATATACATATATATAACGATATGCTCCATGCTACATGCTTCATGACTGGAGCGAACGACATGCACCATGCCCTGAAGTCTGAGTGGCTTGCTTTCAAATTATGGATAATACTTGGAACAGTCCTTCCGTCTTAATCTGGAGCAACATGTTAATGTGCCACATGGCACATTATTAATATGCTATGGTCCATGATGAGGACTATCGCATGCACACAATATTAAGAATTGTGACCCATCTTATGCTTCTCACACATGGCTTGGTTTTGATTGACTATAATACGACTTGGCCATGTGTACACATTTTAATGCCACCATGCCATGCCGCTGCATCCATGTCGTGAGACTCTTGAACTAACGATATGAGGTCTAGAATTTTGTAGATAGTGGCGCCACGTGGCACCGTATGACATGGCCGGAAAAACAATAAAATTGATTCATATACTCCTGTACTTTAACTAGCCCAAGCGATACATATATGTAAATTATACTCTAACGACTTGGTTATAACATTCCAAGTATTAAAATGAGCTGATATGTGATCACATGGTGGCAACTAAACCATATATTACATTATGTGGTTCCCACCGTACTCGGCTGACATCATGTCTGATATATGGACAACATGCAGATATAAGGGATGCCCGCCATGGTGTACACGACATGGTGCATATGACTTGGTGTTAGTGCTACCCTACGACTTGAGTCATGTCGTGCACAAGACACGGTGTGCCACTTGCGGCATGACTTTAAACACAACGACTCGAGTTCGAACAACATGGAATTATCGAACGACATGGAATTAGTGATATGAATGCACTCAACAATTTGGTGTGGACAACTTCGTCGATATGGTTTCATGTCGTGTTGACGCACTATTTTTTGAATTTCCTTTTCACAATGGGGTTAACATTTGCCCCTCTCGAAGCTTGTATTTCTTGCTTGCGAGAAATGCGGGCTTCGAAATGAACACAATTTGCATTGAGATCCAATCATAGCGTTTTTGTTTACTATGGAAAATCATGTTTTGAATTATTGTGAGATGATCCCAAATGACCTAGGCACAGAGCTTTGAATTTACATGCTTCGTGCCACCTATTATGTAATTAAAACAAGCATTTGCATGATTTTGGACTTATACTTTGCTATCAATCGTCAACATCGATAACGGATTAGTTAAATCATGAATTATAGCGAATTTTATTCAACATTGAGTAAAGTGTTTACACAAGGTTGTTCTATTCAACGGTTTGTAACCCATCGAATATTATCTGCACAAACACGATACTCTAATTCGAATTCGAGTTGATGGTTGAGATCAACTAATCGATACAAGCCGATTGTGGATTTCAAACATCATTATTTTGATGACTTATATGATGGTGTACGATTTTTCACATTTGGAAAATACGTATATGTGAATTATTATCTACTTGCTTTTTGGAGAAGTCTTGCATATTTGCACCCCTGTCTGTGAGGTCTTTATTCTTCATTTTGGGGAGGTATCTTGAATTTCGTGCCCCTACTTAGGCTAAAATCTAAGAATTGTCGCGTCTAGGAAATTCAGACAATACACAAGTGAATTGGTTAATGTGTAACACTCGTCGCATCTGAGATATTCATATACTACGTGAGTTAATTGGTTAATGTCGAACATTTGTCGCATATGAGATATTCAGACACTACGCAAGTTAATTAGTTAATGTCCAACACTTGTCGCATCTGAGATACTCAGTCACTATGCAAGTTAATTGGTTAATGTCCAACACTTGTCACATCTGAGATATTCAGACACTACGCAAGTTAATTGGTTAAGGTCCAACACTTGTCGTATCTGAGATATTCTGACACTACACAAGTTAACTGGTTAAGGTCCAACACTGGTCGTATCTGAGATATTTAAATACAACGCAAGTTAATTGGTTAATGTTCAACACTCATCGTATCTGAGATATTCAGACACTACGTGAGTTAATTGGTTAATGTCGAACACTTGTCGTATCTGAGATATTCAGACACTATGCAAGTTAATTGGTTAATGTCCAACACTTGTCGCATCTGAGATATTCAAACACTACGTAAGTTAATTGGTTAATGTCCAACGCTTGTCTTATCTGAGATATTCAGACACTACGCAAGTTAATTGGTTAATGACCAACACTTGTCGCATCTGAAGTATTCAAACACTACGCAAGTTAATTAATTAATGTCCAACACTTTTCGCATTTGAGATATTCAGAAATTATGCAAGTTAATGGTTAATGTCCAACACTTGTCGCATCTGAGATATTCAGACACTACGCAAGTTAATTGGACGGCTATTGTATCGTTTCACGGGGCTGGCACCAACTCCTTTGTCGAACGCTTGTCTTGGTGAGCTATCTCAGTTTAGGAACTGGGCTATTGAACCACTCACTTAGGGAAGTTCCCCTTCGACGAAAGTTTCAACCCTCGCGTTTGTTTGTCTTGGCGTTTGTTCGTTGTTTGAAGCTTTACAATTCTTCCCATTCACTTTCTAAGGCGATGTTTTCTAATTTTTCATTTATGTATACTGATCTTTACAGCCTTTGGCGCTTGAACTAGTGTTGTTGGGGTCGCTACGTTTCGTCAGATTCTAAAGGAACAAGCGCTCAACAAATAGCCTGCAATACAAAATCAACTTTTAATCAAGTTTTGATTTGACATAAAATTTTAAAGGCAAATGATTTATTCAACTAGATATGCTCTTAGTCATAGAGCTAATGTTCACTGCAGTGTTCGTAAAATATTGCAGACTGTTTATATGAGGTTCAAATACAACATAAAGTAAAACATGACGTAAAGCAGTGGTGATGATGATCGCTTATTCTGATCCATTGAAATTAGAGCAACACTGATTACCAGTAGATGATTGGCTTCATTTTGGTTTGAGCAAGAGCTTCGTTGTTTGGAATGAACTGGTTATTTAATGCACTTGCCCCTGGGGAGTTGGATCAGTGTTTGAGACTTGCGAATTCTTCACATATTGTTGAAGATGATTCTTCGTAATTATCTCTTCGATTAATAGTTTCAGATGCCTACATTAGTTGGTAATATGGCCTAGCTGATTGTGGAACCGACAGAACTTTCCAGAGTTCGCTTGATCGCCACCTACTTTCTGGGGTTTTGGTACTGGATAATTTTTGGTGTCTTTAGTCGCAGCAAAGATGTTCTCTGGAGTTTCTATCAAAGGGGTTAATTCGGAATTCTTGAATAAGAGGGGCTTCTTACTGTTCCGATCATCCCTTCTGTCACTTGCCGTCATTTAACCATTCCCTGGATTCTTCTGATTGTATTGAGTAACAACATCTTTAGGAGCTTCCAGAAGCTTGTTACCATCAATAGTCTGAAGAGGCACAGTATTATTATCAAATCTTATACACGCCTCTGTTTTTTTGTAGAATTTCTCAAGCATGTTTGGTTCTTTCATTTTAATCCATCTACAGAATTCGCTTTTCTCATATATGGCGCCGATTAGAGACATGAGGATTATGCGAGGTTCCAGATTTCTCACTTCGGACAAAGCAATGTTGAATCGAGTGAGAAAAGTTTTAATGGATTCTCGTGGATTCTGCTTCATTGCTGAAATTGTTATAGCATCCTTGGCTTTGGTAACATACAAGCGGAACTGCTCCTTGAACTTTTTGGTCAAGTCAGAGAACCGGTCTACGGACTTAGGTGGTACCTTTGTGAACCATAGTGACGCAGCACCTTCTAAGTAGAGAGGAAAATATAGACATCTCATCTCATCTGTTTTTTTTGCTGCACTCATATGCCACTCATATTTGAATAGGAAGTAGTTGGGATCTACATGGCCGTTGTATGGAGGCAAATTTGGAGGATTGAACTTTCTTAGACACTCTGTTTCTCAGATTTTCTCGATAAACGGAGTCCTATCTGGAGAGAAATCCCATTCTCTATCATTGTAATTGGTAGCTTGATACTTCTTCCTGATTTATTCTATCATATCTGAGATGTACTGTTCAGTGGTATCTCGCTTCGCGGGGTTGATTTCGATCTCTTTGCCAAATGTTTGTCTAGGCAAGCGATCACGATTAGACAACTTAGGCCCTTTACCTTCCCTACGAAGAGGTGCCCCTTGGCAGGACTAGTAACCTTTCAAGAATTCCTGGCGGGCTGATTCTCAGCTTTTGGCTTCGAATCTTCGACATTAGCCTCGTCTTTGTCACTCGACCATTCATTATCGTCTTCCATGTTGTCGTTGCGATCATGATCAGAAGAGGATGAACTGTCATTTTCTTCGAGAACAACATGGATCATTTGAGGGGATGGATTTAGTCGAGCGTTAAAGATGGCATCAAGTTTTCCCTTATAGCTTTGGCAAAGGCACCCATTCGTTGGTTCATGTTAGAAATAATGGCGTCTAGTTCAACTTTAGTTACTCCGGCACCACATATTGAGTTTTCACCAACTTCGAAGCGGTTAGTAGGTGGTGTAGCTTCATTAGAAACATTTTCGTTTTCTGCTACTGTTTTTCTTGTAGTCTTCTTAGACTTAGCCATTATCATAGAGAAGGTTTAGAACTTCAATGCAAGGCTTTTAAGATTGAGAGAAGTGCGGACGTGGCCCCGCGGTGTGTGCCAAATGGTTAAACCAAAATTCGTCCAAAACACCAAAGGTACTTTAGTAGTACTTCACCAAGCGGTAAGAAGTAGAGAATGGAGCCACGATTATAAAAAGCAAGTTAAAGTACAAGAATTTTATAGTGGCTCGATCTAAAATAGATCTATGTCCACTTTGGCAAGAGTTTTCATTATAATTTTCAAGTTTACAAAATACATGAATTCACTCATTTTGTTCATCTCTCTCTTTTCTTTCTCTTTATATCTAGATTTCACTTGAATTTGCAAAGGAATTGGTGGGATCTCTTGCTTTGTGATAGTGGATGTATGAATCTTCGATCACTTTAGCAATTGAATGATCTTCATGGATTCCATAGTGATTTAGCATTAGATCTAGGCTTTAGAGAGGATTAGCGGAGATTAGAGTAGCCTGGATTGAACTTGAGAGAGAATTAATGGTGTTAGGAGAATATTGGATCCACTTGATGCTGGAGGAAGATGGAGTGAGCTTGATAAGCCATTAATGGATCTTGGAATGAAGCTTGATGTGTTGGAGAAATGATTTGGCGGCCCTTCGGGGTAAAATTTTTGGTCCCTTTTCAAGTGTGTGGTGTAGGATATTTATAAGAGGTGTTTAGATGGAGTGGCACACTTGTAATTTGGGGTGTACAGCTGGTTATACACGCTTTGTAGCTGTCCCTGAGCTGGCATGCGGCACACTCTCAATAACGGCATGGATAAATCTAGCGGCATGCAGCATAAACTGGAACGATATGACTTCAAAATTAATCATATGTGGAATAAGTTATATCGCACGGACCAATTGCGCCTTTCGCATGGACTAACTGTGTTCACTCATTAACGACCTGAGTGGTCCTCCACATACTATCTTCCACGTGTGCTTCTCATCGGTATAGTAACAACGATTTAATTACCTTCCTGTGAACATGCCATGACTTATATATATAACGATATGCTTTTCATGGGAACGACATGCTTGTCATAGGAACTCCATGCGACATGCTTTATTACTGGATCGAACGACATGCACCATGCCATGAAGTCTGAGTGGCTTGCTTTCAAATGTTGGATAATAGTTGGAATAGTACTTCCCTTTTAATCTGGAGCAACATGGTAATATGCCATGTGGCTTATTATTAATATGTTATGGTTCATGTTGAGGACTATCGCATGCACACAATATAAAGAATCGTGACCCTTCTTATGCTTCTCACACATGGCTTGGTTTTGATTGTCTATAATACGACTTGGCCACGCATACGCATTATAATGCCACCATGCCATGCAGTTGTGTGCATGTCATGAGACTCCTGAACTAACGATATGAATGGTTCCCTTGCCTTTACTTGGTATGCCTATTTGCAGTCCAGAATTTTGTTGATAGTGGCACACATGGCATCGTATGACATGGGGAAAACAATAGAATTGATTCATAAACTCCTATACTTTAGTTAGCCCACGCGATACATATATGTAAATTATACTTTAACAACCTAGTAATAACATTCCAAGTATTAAAATGAGTTGATATGTGATCACATTATGGCAACTAAACCATATATTGCATTATGTGGTCCCCACTGTACACGGTTGACATCATGTCTGATATCTTGACGACATGCAGATATAGGAGCTACCCGCCATTGTGCACACGACATGGTGCATACAACTTGGTGTTAGTGCTACCCTGCGACTTGAGTCATGTCATGCACAAGACACAGTGTGCCACTTGCGGTATGATTTTAAACACATACGGCTCGACTTCGAACGACATGGAATTATCGAACGACATGGAATTATCGAACGACATGGATTTAGCAATATAAACGCACTCAATAGTTTGGTGCGGACAACTTGGTCGATATGATTTCATGTCGTGTTAATGACTTAGACAGTCTCGACGCACTATTTTCTGAATCGCGTTTTCATAACGGGGTTAACAGCGGCCAAGGTATATTGACTCTTCAGAAACGCTCTCCTCGTGGGCATTTCGGGTTCATCAGCTACATAGAAATAATTCTAGTGAGAAGCCTCCTTATGGTCGAACCATTAAGATGAAAGACTTACTATTTAGAAGCATGCCACATTCTTAAACGACATACTTTGGGGGGGATGTGTTGGCCTACCTTTTGGCAAGGCCGTCAAGAATGTATTAATATCACCAAAAGCACTGGCCGACCTAGATTGCTGGTACCAAGGTTCTTAAGCGATTGGACCATCTTCGTTCGGCTTGAAGAATGATCAAATCGATTGGTGAAAAACTCGATCCGGGTCTTCTTTGTATGAAGTAATCTTACATGTAAAGCTGCGGGGTCGAACCACTTTTGGGTCGATCAGTAAGAACCAAGCCTGTTTATACGTCAGATATTCTTCTAAAGATTTGCTTCTATTCCTGTTTGACTACTTCCTACTTTTCACGAAGATCGGATCATTCGCCACCTAACAGATTAATGGACAAATCCTACAGAAAGAACACTTCTCAACATTCCTCTACGGACCAGGCATAGCTGACATGCGTCTTGGCCAATTGGAACCTTGTAACATCTGTAAATAGACCTTCTAGACTCTGAAGAAAGGAACTTTTTGCGAATCTCTTATCAAAGCATTATTGTGACAAAACTCTATAATAGAATATTTATATATATAAGAGATTATAAAATAGACATAGGCTCATTAATGCCGAACCACTATAAATTCGTGTGTGATTATACTTCTTTTCATTGAATCATCTTCATTTTTATTCTCTATATTCTCATTTCTTGGGTGTTGTGCCATTTTTTGTTGTCGGTAGATAAAACGTAATATAACCAAATATAGCCTTAGAAATGTAATAATACTGTCTAACCAGTATCCAAAGCTATCATATCTCTTTCATAAATCTAACATATGAGTGTGTTATGAGGAGGGGGTCAGAACACAAAGTTCTAGTGACTAGATAAATCATACATTCCGATATAAACCTACATATACCGTTCAATTATGTTTTCTTATTAATTAGGTTGTTTGGTCTTGACACCAAAAAATTGTATAACGCCCAAGAGATAAAGATGTAGAGAATGAAAGTGAAGATAAATAAATGAAAAATGAAGAAAGATGTAATCACACACAGGTTTATAGTGGTCCGGCATTATTGAGCCTATGTCCACTTTATAATCTCTTATTTATGGAATATTACAAAAAAAGTTGTCACAACAATCAAGTGATAAAAGATTCACCAAAAAGTCCCTTCGTTTGAGTCTAGAAGTTTATTTATATATGCTACAACACATGAATCGGCTGAGACATGTGTTGTTCATTCCAGGATTATAAGGAAATGCGGAGAAGTGTTCTAATTGCATAGAAGGGCATGATCTATGCATGTAGTGGTAGGTAACAGCGATCCGATATTCAAGAGTGGCTGGAAGCGGTCAAGTAGGAGTAGGAGCGAGTCTTCAGGAAAATATCTTGTACAGGAATAAGTTCGGCCTAACTCGACCAAACCAAAGGTCATTCGACCTAGTTAGTGGGTATCTGGACTTATATACTCATCTTAGGCTTTAGGTTCGGGTCGAACCATGTATCGATCGATCTGATCATTCACCAAGGCGAATGTAGAAGATCTAAAACGGTCTTGACATCAACTTCCTTGGTTCACTAGTTCCTTGATCAAGCTTATATGGTCCTACATGTTGATTCTGTTGAGATCCATGATGTTAATGCACCTTAACGACCTTGCCAAAAGGTTGGTCAAACTTTGCCCCTAAATCATATCATGTTAAGAACAGGGCATGCTTTGAATTCTCCAATTCTTGGTTACTTCTTCAATATTGGGAAATCAGAAGATCGCGTTCGTATTAGCCAAGATATTCTTCCATGAGTTACATAGAATTGCAAGTCAACACTTGCATAGCCAATTACTCGGGATGGACATCGATATTGAAGAGATCAAAGCTTTGCAATCATATATCAATTCATTATGGGTTGGCTTATCATTGTGTCGACATGTTAGCCCATTAGTCATAGTCAATGTTCATGTTGATAGAACACGAAGAGGTTCCCTTTCTCACTATAAAAGGCAGGCCACTCATTATTTTACTTTTCTACTTCAGCCGAACTTGTTATTCTCCAAGAAACCAAAAAAGATTTATTTTTTTTTATCAAAGAACAAGATCGTTTCTTTCGATTATTCATCAGGTATGAATTAACTCTCCCTCTTTTATGCTTTTAACGCATATTTTTATGTGATTTTGCATATAAATCTATCTCCTTTTTTCTTCTTTTTTTTAAAAACCTACATTCGATATAACCCCTGGTCTGAATGGCCAACGTGGAGTTCATCCGAGCCATAACTGGATTGTGAGGTGATGGTTAAAGGTGGTGCTCGCAGTAGAGTGTTGATGCCTGGTGACTGGATTGGAATTGTCTTAATGAAGAGGAAAGAAGATTAATGGGTATCTTGCTTTTCAAGGAATTTTGAATTTCGAGGTGCCATCAATTCCAAGGACACGCGGCATAGAGGGAAAGCATGACAAGATAGGTGCAGTCAGACAATGATGCAGGCCTTCGATGTTGACAGGAAGAAGAGGACAAAGGTGCCCTCAAAATCGATGCTCACCGGTTCGGTGAGGAAATATAATTAATCCAACATATACAGTATCGGGACACCTAATTATTTAGATTAAAGGTAATGTGTTGCTAACTGTAGGTTCGATTGGTAATGACTATCGCCCACAAGGTTTCCGAAAATGGGACAAGTCTTGGGTCGGTGGGACTACTAACCGATTCCCAAGAGATCAAACCAAAATGGGCAACCATTTGAGAAGTGATCAGTCAAACCAAAGGCTTAATGACATACTCGTCCATTGAAAAGGTTGTAATTAGTCGTGATGCGCCCAAATTACAAAACTCAAATCGATTGATTGGCCCAATACTCAATTCTACATGGAAGTTCTAGCCAAACAATTAATCCTATCTACATATTCCGGATTGCTAGGTTTGAGCCTTGGTTTCTTGAATCCGAAGCGGGATAGGATGTCTTAAACTTCATCACACTTTTTATTGTTATTTTTTACTCATGTTGCTATATACACCACATACACATGCACTAGTCACACACCACGGGGTATGGTCCCAACGTTCTGACCAATAGTCTCTTATAAATTGCATAACCATAAATGTATGGAAGATGTGAGACTCGAGGTTCCGAAGCAGGTAGAGGCAAGGTTTTATCTATCCTCCAAGACTCAAAGATTGATTCCTCCTCTGAATCCAAAACCAACTCTAACCCCAACCTTAGCACCGAAACTATAGCCTAATCAGAGAATCTGTAACTAGTCATGGAAACATGAGAGATGAGCGGCGAAGTGGTTGTAATGGAAGCACCTGAGACCCTTCCTGATGCCAAATTCTTAGGGAATCCTAGAGATTCTTGGCCCTGTTTGATGAATGAAAAGCAGTTAAAATGGTTGAGCATCAAACATAACATTCCCTAGGATGACGTCCGCATTCCTTAAAAAGATGATTGTCTTCACGATCCATCAAGTGGTTTCATGGCGTTAACCCGCCAAAGATGATCGTTCGCATTCCAGGAGCACTTAAATATTCTTACCGGACTCGTCTTTAAGCGTCGAAGCATAAAAAAATGCTTGACTGAAAAACTTATGCATCGCTGTAATCTCTTTGATGCAAGAAGAACGTTAGGGTCCCCTGGTGGTCGAACCTCTTTATCAACCATTATTTGAAAAAACATGCCCTAAGCTGGTGAAGCATCGACCTCTACTAGAAATGTACCCCCAGTCGAGGGGGGATCAGCTCAACCCTCGACTAGAGAAGAAGTATCTGGTACGATCCATTCCCCGGTGAAGGAGAAGAAAGCTGCTAGAAAAAGGCTTATAGTGAGGTCGACCATCTAAAGGTTCGGAAGGAACCTGTTGCAAGTGTTGAAGAGAAAACCCCAGAGGAGACGATGGAAGAAGATCCTCAGAATTCACATCCGAAGGATCATGTTTTCGGAATAGAAACCTCTTTTACTCATGGTGGATAAAAGGAAGAAGTGGATTCTCCATTCCATGCTTTAGAGGATTTCGACCTCTATGATGATGTCTTCTCTTCTCAAAATCTTGACTCTGCCACTTTCTTCCCCAAGTCCATGAAAGACATAGCCCCTGTAGGGCCAAAATATGCAATGGCCATGAGCCCAGTGTCAGGCACGGGTCCGGTTTGGGGAATCACTTAAAGCGTACATAGCACAAACAATGAATGACACAAAACTATTTTCTCTCACGTATACTGAATATTGACAAAAGTTTCTTCATTGTGTTGCAGGCACCATGAGAATTGGGTATTACCGATATCATCTCCGCTCTCTCCTAAAAGGAGGTGGTCCTGCTCATTCGGCTTCACTACAAGGAAGGCGAGATAAGGAAAGTGATGACAGATGGGCTTGGGAATACCAGGACAATGGACGTGAGAAGAGGGAAGGAGAGAGGAAGGAGGGAGGATATATAAAGGAGACGGAGGATCAGGAGAAGCATAACAGGGAAAAGGAAAAGAAAGGGAAGAAGAAAGAGAAATCCCATGAGAAGGAAAAAGATAAGGAGTGTGAGACTCACAAGCACCGATCTTCTTCTCATTCTCGAGATAGGGCTCCTTGGGTTGATGGCAAGACGTCCAGTGAACATTCACAAAATTGCTCCTCCCCATCCCTAGCCTTCGATCAATCCCCTCCCCAGACCTCAGCTAGCCTGCCTTTGTGGTCAGGACCTTACCACTTTCTCAAAGCCTCCTTAGAAAAGCCCCCGGGTATCTGTCGGCCCAGGAAAGGAAATCTATTGAATGAATCAAAGAATTAGAAGAAGTTTTCCCTTATCTTTGCTTTGCTGGTATCAAGTTCGTCCCTGATATACAGGCATTTCTTCAAAGTGCTCGTAATCAGACCAGGTCAGGTATTGATTCTGCTTTATCTCAATACGATGCAATGTACATATGTGCAAGGCATGTATGCGAGGTAGCCAGAATTATGTAAGTGGAAATGAAGGGATGCAGACGAAGTGGGACCACGATAAGACAATTCTTGAAACAATGAAGAAAGAATTGAGGGATTGTGAGGCTTAGGTAGTTGTGCTCGAAGAGAAGTATGAGAATACTATGAAGGACTTAGAGGACAAAACCGGACAGCTTCACGTTAAACTAGATCGTTAGTCTTCCCTTACCCGGATCGCCCTAGATGAAGTGAAATCAGTGGGGTAGAAGTATGCACCTCTTAAGGGCAAGAATGATATTTTGAAGAGTGATAAGAGGAGCCTGGATCTGGAGGTACACAGCCTCAATGCCTAAATTTCTTCTTCCGAAGTGGCCAGAAAACAGGGTGAAGATGACACCGAGGCATCGATCGAAAATGCCAGCAAGTCCCGGCTCCAACATGATATTGAGATCCAAACTAACATGGTCGAACACATGGCGAAGTTAGAAGAGATGTGTAATAAGTTCGATGATAATGTATTGCTGTTTTTTCTCTCGATTCCTTCGTCATATAGATCTTTCTTGGATGGATAACTACCAACAGACATTGTTCGATGCTTTAGAAGTTTTTATAAAGGAAGGGATTGAGGCTGCAGCGGGGCAGCTAGCGAATGAAGAAGATTTGATAGCCCAGTTTTTGCATGGTGGCGAGCTAAAGATGTTGGCTGAGGGAAGAGAATATCAAATGAAGCAAGAGACGATAAACGGTATGGGATGAAAGGAAAATTGATCATTGATGGGGAGACTAGCTTGAGCAAAGAGAAGACATCTCTCCTCCATCCTGCTGGTGATGTTACCATTGGCTCGTCCACCATTCCTCCTCCCCTGATTCAGTCTTCAGTAGAGGTGGAGAAATAAAGTCCGAATGATCCTCCTTTTCTTCAACAGAGTCCACTTACTTCCATCTCTGAAGCAAAGACCCCTGCCACGCTTAAAGATTCCTCAGCTGAAGATACATCATTACTTTCTCCTCATTTCCAAAGAGTATTCACTCCTTCAAGTCTAATTATTGGACTTCCTGCCATAGGTACACCAGTAGGGAGGATGAACATTGAATCAGAGACTACAACACCAGAAAAGGATCATGCTGCGGTTCTGGGCAAAGACGAAGAGGTGATTGATGCTTTGAAGTGGAAAGACGTTAATTATACTCAGCCGTAAATGGATGGTGTGGTGTTTGTTAAGGAGACTGGTCGGACTAGTCAGTTAACTCTTTCTCAGATGAAGGCCAAGAATGAGATTAACGTCTCCTATCTCAAAGTTGAAACAATCACCGATCCTGTGGATATTGAACCCCTTCAAGTTGTCCCTCCTTCAACAGACCCGATGATCAAAAAATTCCTCCTTTTGTTTCGATTGATCTAGGAAAGAGTAAGCATGATGAGCCAACCTCCGGACATATAGGCGCCTTAAATTGCAAACCTAAGAAACATAGGCGTCTTCTGACTACACAGGAAGTCTTGGAGTTGATCAAGCAGAAGGAGATGAAGGAGGGTAAGAAGTATGATGATAAGCCTTCCAAGGCTTAATGTTTCTTTCTTTTTACTCCAGTGTCTATTGTTAGCCTTTGGATGTACGTGAAAGTGCGGCCCTCGCGTTTTTGTCTTCGTTTAGTTCTGTAATTTGTAATCGAAGTGTCCGTTGCTACAAACAATCTTATTTTCTTTCTAGTCCCTACATTATTAAGTAAAGAAAATGGGGTATTATTGAGTTAAATAGTAATGGTATGTTACAAAATTATATTGCAATCAGGTTACAGGGAGATGTTAAATGCGTCTCCAATCAATTTCAAACCCCAATGTTCATTCGAGTGAAGCATATAGTCGGCCAACTAGTCCATTCTTATTCCCCCAACATCATGGGGAATTGGTTCAGTGTCAAATCCCCTGTGGATTCTGAGATCGACCTGATCCATACCTAGAGTTAGACGACCTTGAGTCGAGGAATATAAGTACGTTTAACTCTCTACTTGGGCTCCAAGAGTTAGAGTTTCAAGGATCGAGTGATCTTCAATCTGGGTGCACCTTTCACACTCCCCATAACTTTATAATCCTTCTGAAGTCGTGAGAGTCAATGTTATTTAAATGAGCAGTCATGTCGTTTGTGATAGAATCATCTCTTCACTTTAGTCCATAGAGTGAGATTTGAAAATTCGAGTGCCACACTCAAACTCGAGTTTTGTCAATCGATATTCGTACAGTCCCCGAGCAAGGTTGGCTCGTTGAGAAATGGGTCGACGAATAGATTTAGGGATCAGACTACTCCCTTGGTCCGAACTACGACCTATGTTGGTTGAATTTAACACATAATCAAAGTTACCAGAATGATAAAACGAAGCCAGGAATGGAGTCTTTATTTTTGATAGATGGCAAAACATGCCTTACTACAATACTTAAATGAATAAAATTGCTAAGAAAGATAACGTTGCAAATGCTCAACATTCCATGCTCTTTAAAGAAGTTCGCCATCGACAGTTGCTAGCCTGAAGGTTCCATTATCAATCTTATGCTGGATGACATATGGTCCTTACCATTTTGGACCCATGTGAACGGGAGTACGGTAAACCCATTTTAAAACAAGGTCGCCAAAGTTGAAAACCTTGGGTTGGACTTTCTTATTATAGTATCAGGCAACCCGTCTCTGGTGTGTTCGGTGTGTAGATTAGCTTCTTCTCTTTTTTATCAATCATGTATAATTATTCCAAGAGAAGTGCCTTGTTTGATAGTGGGTTATAGTAAGTCATTGTATAGGAAGGGACTTCAGGTTCTATTGGATGGATCACTTCTGAACCATAGGATAAAGAGAAAGGAGTGTAACCCGTGGTAGTCTTGTGGGTGGTATGATATGCCCACGGAGCTAAAGGTAATTTATCTATCCATTTGCCTTTGGCCTGCTCCAAGTGCTTCTTTAAGATGGATTTGATAATTTTGTTGACAACTTCAACTTGTTCGTTGGACTGCGGATGTGCGACCGCCATATACTTCTTCTCGATATGATACTATTCACGGAAATATTTGAATCTGAGTTGTAAAATTGAGTCCCATTGTCCGTGATGATAGTTCAGGACAGTTCGAACTGACGTATGACATTCTTGACAAAAAAAATGATGACTCGTTTGGTGGTAATCGTGGTTAACTGTTCATCTTTGGCCCATTCTGTGAAGTAATATATAGGCATGATTTCATATTTTGTGCCACCTTTCAATATCAGCAGACTCCCAATAATGTATATTCCTCAAATGGCAAACGACCAAGGGATGAACATTCTAGTGAGTTCAGTTGGCGGGGACCTTGGAATATGCGCAAATCTTTGGCATTTATCACATTGTCTGGAATAATTGGCCACATTCTTGCTAATGGTCGGCCTAAAATAACATACTGCAATATCTTCTTAGCCACGTTTTGTCCTCCTATGTGAGAGCCACATTCACCTACGTGTACTTCCTACAGTATTATCTTTATATCATCATTTTCCACACACCGAAGCATTGGGATCAGGAATCCTCTCCTACAAATCTTGTCTTGTTGGACGACATATCTTGAAGATTGATGTAAAAAAGCTCGCCGCTCATTCCTTCTCTCTGGGAGGGTCCCATGCTGGAGGAAATTCTTGAGAGGGGTCATCCAAGATTCCTTCTCAGGTTCATTCTCTGAAGATTGATCAATCTCCATCTGATCGACACTTAGACTGTATAGAATTTTCACTGGAACCAGTTTTGCTTCACTTGGATCATCAGAGCTAGCCAATTTTCCAATTGGTTTGCCTTCTGGTTTTCTTCCCTAGGAATGTGAGAGATGCTATACTGATCAAATTCACTTAACGGCTCCTCAGTCTGCTTGAGATAGGCAGCAATTCGCGCACCTTTAGTCTAGTATTCTTTTCGAACCTGAAACACAAGTTGTGACACGGAAAATATTCAGGGATGCTACCCTCAGGTCCCTCGCAAGTTTGATCCCGGCAATCAGGACTTCATACTCGCAGTCATTGTTGGTAACAGGAAAATTTAGCCTTAGTGCATAATAAATTGATAGTCCTTCGGGAGTTAATATTACTATTCTGATGCTAGACCGTCGATCGTTACGAGCTCCATCTATGTATAATTTCCAAGTGTTCAGTCTTGACTCGATGCTTAGGAGGTTCGAGTCTCCCTTTAGGTTGTCGTCTTCAGGAGTAGTGAACTCAGCTATGAAATCGGCCAATGCTTGCCCTCGGATGAACTTCCACGGCACGAAAGTGAGGCCAAACTGACTCAGTTCGATGTTCCACTTTAGCATCCTCCCGCTTGCCTTAGGCCATTGGAGAAATTGGCATAGCGGTTGTTCGGTAAACACCGTGATAGGGTGACCCTAGAAATAATGATAGAGCTTTCTCGATGCGATTAACAAACTATAGGCAAGTTTCTCAATCTTTGGATAGTTGCGCTCAACTCCTGTTAGTTTCATGATTGCATAGTAAACTGGTCGTTGTACTTGAATTTCTTCGTAAAATATGACTGAGCTGATTGCATGCAAGGATACTGCCAAATATACAAACAAGTCTTCATGGTCGATCAGCTTTGATAGAAAAAGGGGTTTCTCCAGATGGTCGAACAGATTTTGAAAAGCTTCGACGCAGTCAAGGGTCTAAGCGAAGTTGTTTTTCCCTCATTTGATTAACTCAAAGAAATAAAGACACTTGTCGGTAGCTTTGGACATAACTTCCCTATGGCTGCAACCTTTCCTGCCAAACTCTGCACGTCCTTAATCCATTTTGGTTCCTGGATTCCCTTGATTGCTAACATTTGGTAAAGATTGATTTCGTTTCCTCGAAAGCAGACGATGAATCCTAGAAATTTTCCTAATGCAATGCCAAAGGAGCACTTTAAAGGGTTGAGCTTCATCCCTTATCTTTGGAGAACATTGAACATTACTGACAGGTTCCTGACATGGTCAGATGATTGCCGCGAATTTACCAACATATCATCCACATAAACCTCCATCGTTTTCCTGATCTGATCATGGAACATGCGATTGACTAGATGTTGATAAGTTGCTCCTGCTTTCTTTAGTCCGGGAGGCATGCGATGTAATAATATAGCCTAAGGTCTGTTATGAAACTAGTATGTTCTTGGTCTGGAACGTTCACTGCATTTTGGTTATATCCCGAATATGCATCCATAAACGAAAGGAGTTCATGCCAGGCTGTAGAATCAACCAGCTAATCAATCCTGGGAAGTGGGAAGCTGCCTTCAGGGTATGCTTATTTAAATATATGAGAATTCAATACAAGTTCTCCATTTCTCGTTAGCTTTCTTAACAAGTACCGGGTTGTCTGTCCACTTGGGATATGTCACATCCCAGATAAATCTGTTATTCTAAAGCTTTTAAATCTCTTCTTTCAAAGATGTTGACCTTTCCAGGTTGAGCATTCCCCTTTTCTGCTTGATAGGAATGTATTTAGGATCAATGCTAAGTGATTTAATCATAATGGAAGGTGAAATCCCACACATGTCAGCATGGGTCCACGCAAACACATCATGGTTAGCGTGGAGAAATTTGATTAACTCCCTTGTCTGAAGGGGGTCAAGATGAGACCCGAACTTCAAGACCCTTATCGGGTCATTGTTGTCGATTGAAATCTCCATGGTAGTCTCTTTCGGGGCCATTTTTCTATATCCCAACTCTTCGTCCTCTCTTGGATCAATGTCCTCGAGTTGGCAAATAGACGGGTTCGGGTTGGGATGTTTTCTTTAATTGTTATGCTTCCCTTCCCTTTGTAGGTTGAGGGTTATCTCCTGACTCTGTGTCATCTTTGTCCCAAAGTTCCTTTCATTCCGCTAAGTAACATGCTCGCCCAGTTACTTAGTCCCCGCATAAGGTTTTGATTCCCCCGTCAGTAGGAAAATTCAAAAGTAAACACCAAGGAGCGATGCAAGCACTAAATTCTGCTAGGGATGGTCATCCCAAAAATGCGTTCTATAGAGAGCTTATCTTTATTACAACGAACAATAGGATTTGTACCCTACTACGGTCTCCGTCCCCCAACTCCACTTATAGATCGACAAACCAACAAGTTCAGTAGTTGACCCATTAAAGCCATGTATCAGGCTCGTGCATGTTTTCAGGTCTCTAAACTCCAATTTCATCTGATCGTAGGCCCGCTTGAATAGAATTTTTACTGAACACTACGCCATGGATTGCATACTGCAACACCGAAGAAGTGATGCAGACAGTGCCAAAAAGTGTTGTTATAGGCAAAATATGATCTGTAGCAACACTTTCTCAGGGTTGCCTTTTGTCTTGTTGCCTTAGAGTCAAAGGAAACACCTTTGGGATTCTATGGTAACATCAGTACAGGTGTTGCAACAGGTACCACTATAACAAAAAATTACACTTTCACAATTGCCAAAAACAGATGTAATATGTCTGGTACAGCTGGCAATCGTAATAAAGTCAACCTTTTTTTACAACTGTTTCTAGCGGTTGTTAAAATTTGTTTTACAACTACTAAAGTAATTACACCTCGACTGCTATCAATTAAAGATTTCATAATATTATAATAAATATTATTATAGCATAGTATTTTATTCAACTAAAATATGTTAATTTAGCATTTCGAATGGTACAAATTTTTTGACTATACTATTGCACATTCACCCGTATATTACACAGTCATTCATATTTACATACATTCCTCGCCACATTAAGACTCGATTCACTCATATGCAAACTCACACATACAACCATAAGCAAGGAAAAATACTTGAAAATGATTATATAAACTATTACCTTTATTTTTTTCCCTTCTGAAGATTCCCTTGCAAACGCAACTTCTCTAGTTCAATCATAAATGGCCTCTGATACACCGACATTCCTTCATCATTGATTGCCTTGAATTGATTTGCATCACATACTTTTGAGTTTGCAACGAAAATTTTATCTATTTGCCTACTTAATTTTTGTCGTTGACAATATTTTTGGAGAACCTTAGTTGATTAATCGCTTACTTCTGTAGCATTCGAGCAATTTATGTCAAACCATTTGCAGTTGTCTCGAACTATAATACAAATGCAGATATAATCATAAAAATGCAGATATAATCATATAAATGCACATATAATCCACAACTCCTCTTTACACTGTCTATGCTTTTTATATTTTTGTACGTTCAAGTTTTAACACAATTCTTTTAGCTCAACAGACCTCTTGTATCTCTAATATGCATATATAAACATACTTAGAGACTCTGGAAGTAGAAAGAGGGTACATACATGTGATCCACCTTTAGTTCTAAGAATCTGAATCTATCGGATTTAGCTCGATTGGTGGATGGAGCCCAGCCATTAACCAAAGACAAAGCTTGAAAGAAGGAACTGGACAGCTGCAAATTTTCATGTGAAAGAAGAGAGAGTGTGAGAAAACATATTATCAGCAAGATGACACAGTTTATGATCATCTCAGAGTTAGCAGCAAATGAAATTGAGAAATAGTTTGACCACCATCAACAGCTGTAACCAGGGACGGAGGCAAGTAATGCCTGGTGAGGTCACGTGACCTCACCAGAAAATGCAACTCCTACAAAAAAAAGAAAGAAAGAAACAAATGGAGAAAAAAAAAGAAGAACGGAAGAAGCCAACAAAGAAGAAAAACTAAAGAGGAACATAGAATGATGAAGTTCTCGCTTCCCTCCTGATTGAACGCATAGCACCTGGTGATACCTCCAAAGCTGGCAAAGCTTCCGATGTTCACGGATCTCGCTCGTCATCAGTTCCCATTGTTGATGAGTTTCCAGCGCTTCAAACAGCAAACCGTGCACCTGATAATGATGTAAGTCTCCGATCTTTTCGTGTTTTGGCTGATAATGCTGTGGCTATTGGCTCCGTCGCAGCTAGGCAATTACCTGTATTTGCAGTAAATAACGTTGGCGGAAATGAAAAGTTGAGAATCTGGTGTCAACCATGTGGTTCTGAATGTTGTGGTCATACTGTTGCTGCCTTGTCTAATAGTAATTTGGTTTCTAATACTTCATGTGCATCAACTGACTGTGAAAGTGCCAATTACAAGATATTGTTGTTAAAAAAAAATTCAGGGACTGTCTCCCCCGAACCCCCCTTCACTCTTTTCTTTTGTGACCTCACCAAGATTAATTCTTGGCTCCGCCACTGGCTGTAACCACGCAATGTTGAGATTGAAACAATAGTATAACTAATTAAAGAATTGTCCAAAACTAAAATTTAAATGCATTTTCTGTTTTCCTTGGCTCAATTTTTGCAAACATAAGAAATGTTTAAAATCTACTCCAATTTTCCTTGTCAACCATATTTTCCTAGCATTCTCCAAATCGGCCTCATCCCGCTTCGGAACAATTCGGAAAGAAAGCCTTTGTACTGAGCATTTATGGCATCAATTTCAGCCTTCAACCCATCTTGTTCTTTTTCTATAGAAAAATACACAAATATGGTAAACAACAAACGAAAAGCTAGAGGACATTAAGCAAATAACCTCAAATAAAGCTCATCTTCTCTTACCATTCAAAAACAAGCCATCTTTGAATCCAACATAATCAACAATACGAAAATCATTAGTTGTATATCCGTTAAGACTTCTATAGCCCTCACAGGACATTGTCGACCCCTCTGAAAGTTCATCCTCTTCATTATGATCGGAAGTAGACTTATAATCTGTTTGTGATGCACCCGCATTGTTTTCTATTGTCTTAAATTCTATAGCCGACCGAACACGGTTCATTCTAGAGATGTTATTATTATCAGGACTTATATCATCCCACATGATGGACAATGTATTACTATAATCATTGTCATAGGAATGGGCATCGGTTTAAGCACAAATGTAATCCACAGAGGGTTTCCGTCCAATTTTATGTGAACCCCTTAGCGACCATCAAATTTTACATGGAACTGAGGACTGTTCATTATACAAATGTCCTTCATAGTTAGGTTTGATCTCAAGAAGAACCTGATCATCTAGATTCATGGAATTTACCAAGCATTTCAGACCAGTATCATCAACATGGTGAAAATTAGATATGTATAAAATCAAAGTAAAAAAAGACTCACCGCTGGGAACTCTGAACGTTGGGAAGAAAGCATCTCTCCTATCCAACAACAGGGCCAACTCCTATTTGTGAAACAACTGCAAACTCATGTTTATATCCCTCAAACAGTCTTCGACATATTAGAGAATTCATGGTCAAACACAATTATTTTTCTCCCTATTGGTTTTCTACTTTCTTTATAAAAACTAAAGGATTATATACTAAAAGTCTGGAAACCTAAGGGAATGCTCATATTGCACCCGAATTCGTGTTTGCGGTTCAGTATTCAAATATGATGACATTGCCAAAGTTATTGAATCTAACACATACGCTTACTACGTAAAATTATTAATGATTGATGAATGGTGCCTAGGCTACGATTTCTAGAAATTCAACACTTCAACTATCCAAATGTGGATTAGACTCCACAATGTAGACATGGAATTTTAGACAAATGAAGCTTTATACTTGACTGCACGCTTTATTGCTGATCCTCCTCAAGTTGATGAAAACATAACTGCTAAAAATTCACAAGATTTGCCAGGTTACAGATTAAAGTAAATATTGATATTGATTTGAACAGTAAGATTCCTATGATACTACACACTGAAGTGAAAAAGGAAATGGATAGAGTATGAATATATGTTCCAACAAAATGTGATAAATGCAAACTGCTTGGATATGAAAGCCTGATTCTTGAAACAACTACAACACCTAAATGGACTCCCAAGCAATCAGTAGAAATACCCACCACATCAGAGACTTCAACCACAAAGACGCACTGATAAAACTTCCAACACTCTAGATGCTAATGAACAGAGCCATGACCAGCAGGATGACCATTTAAATTTTCTTAACCCGAATCACCCAAGACATTTTAGATAATGAACTTCAACATGCTGCAGATGCTTTAAATGAGGAACCACCACTGGATCAGTCTGTCAATATGTCAGGTTATGTTACCAAAAATGATAATCATTTAAACCAAGACAAAAGTGAAAGGCTAGCTACTGATTTTACTCTTACTAAAGGAAAGTTGAGGAGCAACTCCTCAAATAAATAAAGATTCTAACCTGAAACTTTAGGGGTATGAAGTATGAACTCACCACAGTGCATAAGCGATGTTTTCACACTCCAAACTAAATTCAAGCATAGATAAGATTGGTTTGGCTACTAGCATAGATAAGATTTTGGTTTGGCTACTAGCATAGATAAGATTTTGGTGAATATTACTTGCTTACACAAATTCCTAAATACGAAATCACGCTTATTGAGTCAGACGACCAGTGACCACAATCCTTTATATTGTACCTAACCCCTACTTCTCGAAAAAAAAGGATATCGTGTTGAAATCAACATGAAGCACAAAATCGCTACCGTCTGGAAATCAAAGACAATCACTTTTCATTCTAATTAACATTCAGTAACCCTGATTAACATTCACTAACTTCCGAAATCAAAATGAAGCACAAAATCTATAAAGTTCACTAACCCTAATTAACATTCACTAACTTCTGAAACCGCAACTGTTTGAAAATCAATTGAAATCTACATTCACTAACCCTAATCAACCGTTTTCGAGTTGAGTTGACATCGCTGCTACCTTGCGCGATCAAGAGGCTGAGATGTAGAGTCGATTTAAACTGGGGGAAGATAGAAATTCAATGACCATAACTGCTATCAGCACTATCTTTTTTTTTGTATTTTTTTCTCTAAGTGAAAAAAAACCCAAAGGCAAGTAGCGTAGGTTCAGCGGGAAAATGAAAATTTAGAGGGAAAAGGAGGTTAGGCGGCAAAGCAAAATAAAATGACGCAGATTGGTAAGTAGACCGTTGGATCCCGTTCATGAAGATTGCTAATTTTTTCAATTAGAATATATTTAGTGCTACTGCAACACAATTTGATATATATGCTAACACCTTGAAACGTGTGTTGCAATAGACAAAAAGCATCATAGCTATGGTTACATTATAGCTAGCAACACCTTGGATTTTCGTTGCAATAGGCCATCTATGGCGTAGTGGAACTTCCGATGTCAACAAGAATCTTTCGCACTGTGGTTGGGCAAATAATAGCTGTAGTTACCAACGGATCGATGCATGGGGCCTCCATTCCTACCGATTCCCTATAGCGGAAGATAATATCATCTTTCATCATCCTTCTTTGCTTTATGGGGCTAGCGACTTTGAGAATGTTGGACTCCCCTACGTCAAGATATTTTGCTGAATTCACATGTCGTTCCATAGTCCGAACGCTATTTCCAGCCGGGTGAGGTCCTCCAACAGTAGTATTAATCACTATCCCTTTAGCCTTTTCTTGGGTAGTGGCTCTGGGTGCCGCTTGACTTTGCTTAGGGGAAGAAAGTCCTTGCCCCCTATCCCTTGGGATAAACTTGTACTCATCGGGTTTTCCTTCTCTAATAAATTTCTCAATGATGTCCCTGAGGTGACAACATTCATTAGTCGCATGCCCATAAATCTCATGGAACAAACAGAACTTCCCGGTTGCTCGTTCCATTTCTGAGGATTTCGGCAAAGGGTGTTTCTTATACTGAACCGCACTACATGTATCGAGGTAAGTATTTTCCAGCGTGTCATTCAACGTGGTATAGCTTTCGAATACCTGAAATTGGGACCATTTTCTAGGATTCCCTTTTTGACCATGACTTCCATTAGGGCCTTTCAGTTGACTCTCATTTTGATTGCCACGATTTTCAATATTTACTTCCGCCTTTCTGAAGGTGTCTCCGGACTGTTTGATTGTTGCCTTACTTTGAATGGCCTTATTAGAAATGTCCTTCAGCCCATCTTCCCTGTCCAATTGTGCATCTTCCTTCCTTAGTTGAATATAGCATTTTTTTGTAAAACAATTCGGTCATTGTGGGAAATTTTCCGATCAAGTATTTCCCAATTTTGGTGTGATGACGCCCATAACCCTGCACTAAACAAGAGGAGTAATGCGCTGAAAGGTGTGTCAGGCAGCAATGGACGATCATCATGGTGTGACAACTCAATCGGGACCTGTCATATAACTCACGGCGAAAGGATAAAATATAATAGAACATATACAACAGGCAATAGTAGTGTAGCATATTTGAGCAGAAAAACATCAAACATTCGTAACAACTAGAAAGTATATCCAAACACCAGGACTACAACATAATGTCTGTATGAATTTGCCTCACTACATCACTCAAAGTTAAACATCAAACAGCGGAAAAAACAAGGATGCTAGATAGTAGTAAAAATAATATGCCAGCCTCATGCTCACTACCGCACAACAACATCGTCTTCAATAATCACCTGCCATCTAGTCTGCCCATCCAAAAACCGGATGAAAAACCCAAGGTAATAAGAGGGAAACATAAAACCTTGAGTTAGACAACAGTCTTAGTGAGCGATAAAATAGCTATCTAACATCAACAATAAAGTATATGAGAATATGTAGATAAAAAAACTAATCTACCAACACCAGAGAAGAACTCAACACCCCATCTTCCCCACATCGTACAGTGATAGCCTTACAACAAGCATTTCAACCATACATCCACGTTAATCCAAATAACCATTCATTCGTGGCAACCGGAAGTAATCCATAATAATACTCATAACATCCATATTATATATCTCACGTAAACCATTCTAATTGAATTCAACATCCCTCAAGTACAAGCCCCAGAGGCCTAAACCGATATCAGACAAGCACCAAAGAAACATCTCCTTCGGTGTTGGACAGCCTACGTGAGACGGTACAAACAAAGCATCCAATCATTCATGGCAGACTCTGGCTATCATCGCCAATCTTGCTTCGAAACCATCGTTAATCATATGACTGGGTAAACAATTTGCCCTCAATTGTTAAGGGTCAATGGTAAACCCTGGTACTAGCTAAAGCCCTATACGCCATATAACGAAACGTATCTAGGCCCATTAGAGTTGCTCAGGGTACTCGACCATACAACAAAACGTGTAACCCATGCTTTGAGTCCGCTAGAACCTTTGACAACGATAATACCTTTGGCCTTCGGTATCTCTTATCGTCATCGACGACGACCATCCAACCATTTCCAACAAACTCGGAACACCTTTGAGTTGTCATTACATTCATTGCGTTACGACAAACAACGAACACATTACATCACTTCACATTCCCTATTGAATTCACTTCGAAGTCATTACCATCTCGAACCAAAGAAAATCATTGACATAAGGTTCACATCAATTCACAGCGTTCCAAAGCGCTGCCATAAACATGTCGATCCACTATGGATTGGACATGCCGACCCATAGGAGTAAAGCTATGAATGACCCATGCTGCTAACTCCACGACCGACCCGTAAGCCATGAAGCCTCGACTGACCCATCTAAGCCATGCCTACCCATCATAGAAAGTGTGACCGATACACCAGAAAGTGCAACCGATCCATCCAAAAGTGCAACCGATTGATCCATAATAGGGAGTACGACCGATCCATCCAAAAAAGCAGCCAACCGATCCATAACAAAAAGTGCGAACGATCCATCCAAAAGTGCAACCGACCGATCCATCACAGAAAGTGCGACCGATCCATCCAAAAGCACAACGGATCGATCCATCACAGAAAGTGCGATTGATCTATCCAAAAGTGCAACCGGCTGATCCATCACAGAAAGTGCGACCGATCCATGCAAAAGTGCAACCGACCAATCCTTCCCCTATATATATCTCTAAACCATCTCCAAACTTGACCGAAACTTCGCCAAACGACTATATCAACGAAATCAACTCATCCAATTCATCCATAAACATGTTATGAAATTAACAACAACTTGTACATGACAATTTCATCAGTAAGTATGTAAACCAAAAATCGTGATAAATGGATATACGAACTAAAATTATGAGTCTAACTTGCATAAACATATGTAACTATATAGAAATTACCGGTTTTAAGTTGCTAAAATAGATCTTATGGCGGTTCATATGAAAATAGACTTACCATGATGTAGATCTAGGAGAAAATGACTCAAAATGATTAAATTATACACAAACAACTCATATACTTGATTGAATTCATGTGAGAGATGCATATCACTCACCAAATCTCTAAAACGACTCAAAAACACTTAGATCTAGATCCAAACAGTGAATAATTTGCTCTAAAATCTTCGATTCGATGAACTCTCTCTTGAAATGGTGTAGATCTAGCTTCAAACGATGTAGATCTTTTGATTCTCTAATGTAGTTCTTAGCTCTAATGGTGGAAAGGTGTAGAAGATGAGTAATGGAGGACCTCTAATTCTTCCAAATGAGAGAATGGAGAAATAAACTATTCTCCATGCCTCCTACCCCTCTTTAAAGCCTTCCACTAGCCCACTAATGGGCCGCCCCAACTCAGCCCATTATGGCTTATAAAACCTGAATAGCCAACTATGAAACTTTAAAACAACAATTCCTTCCAAACAGCTGAGCCAAAACTTTAATGTGACCACTCTGTGGAATGGGAATCATCGTTCCCTTTCCAATGAGACCGATGTCAGCACCTGATTTGATCCGAGTTAAAAGTTATCCCCTATACAAGACTGACATGGGAAAAATGGTCACAAACAAAATTGGTAAAAAAATATTGACATGTCTCACATCCCCATAACCAAGATATTAAAATATGAGAATGGTCTAACCCTCAAGGAATAAAATAATTTTTTTTTCCGATCCTCCGATAGGTAAAATGCAGGCTGTTAGATTTGGTCTTTTTGTCGACTCCATCTACTATGGCCACCAGGACCGTCTCATGGTTGGGGTTACTTACTTCTGTGATAGCCTTGTTGAATCAACTGAGGTAGTCCCTCAAAGATCCTCCTCTTGCTTGTTTTATTACCAAAAGTGCCATAACACGCTTCGATTTAGATGCATGAAGGTAGAACTTATTCATGAATTTCTCATATAAATCTTTGAAACTTGGAACCGGTCTTGGGGGAAAACGGGTGAATCACATAAGCACTACTCCACTTAGGAAGATTGGGAAGGATTTGAATTTGATTGTGTCTAGGGCCATGGCTTCCTCTATGTGCCATGAGTATCTCATTAGATGTTGTTGCGGATCGGTCATGCCCGTGTAATGACTTATATGGGGCATGTTAAACCTCCTCGAAAATTCTGCATGCAAGATATTGTTCGTAAACGAGGTGTGGCTACGGTCGATTCCCCAATCTTCATTCTTGTAGCCTCTACTATCATTCATGATTTGTCACACCATGGCAGTTTAGGTCGGGGGTACTGAAAATGTGTCGATCGGCATCATCCACTTGGAATGCTTCTCCTACTCCGACTTCAAGCGAAGTTGCCTGAGTTGCTGTCCGAGCGAAACTTTCTTAACCCAAATTATCCCAGACATTCACAGGACATTCAGTAGGAAGAAGAAGAGCTCCAGTCGTTTAGGTGGTATTACAACGGTCTACGAGAGAATCAACCAGATTTTGCTGAGCCGAGAGGTCGATGTCTTCTGGTTCGACCAGGTCGGCCCGGTTTTGATCAGCTATGTCAAGTTGGTTTTCATGTCCTTCCAATTGCAACTGCTACACATTCTCCGATGTCTTAAGAGGGCGAAATGGATGAGGTTGATACCTACTCCCCCCGGATGATGATGTGACTTTTGAGTTTTTCTTCTGCAGGCGAGGGGAAGATTGTTGCTTCCTGAATTCTTCCCATTCTCTCGACATGCGAATCAAATCTTGCCTCATCGCAGCACTCACTTAGGCCTGCAATGTCCAGTGTCATCGTTGTCTCTCAAAGTTGAGTCAACACAGTTATAAAATCATCACGGGTAGAAATGCCGAGGAGGGAGATTGAGCCGACGTGGATGGCTATACCAGAGGTGGCAGTGCTGGCTAGTTCGAAGTTGATCCTGGAACAGTCGATTCATTGGTCGTTTCCGCAAGTGCTGAAGCCTGATGTTGCTTTTTAGAAGCACGTGCTAAGGCTTTGGAAATCATGATTCAATGACATTGAAAAGGGCTTAGGATCTCATCTCAGACTTGGTGATCCAAAAGTAGAGCAAAATCCTTTTAAATGTTGAGAATATCAATTCTCAGTGGAAGCACCAAAGTTTTGACACCAAAAAATCATACAACACCCAAGAGATAAAGATATAGAGAATGAAAGTGAAGATAAATAAATGAAAAATGAAGAAAGATGCAATCACACACAGGTTTATATTCTTCGGTGTTAACGAGCCTATGTTCATTTTATAATCTTTTATTTATTGAATATTCAATTACAAACAAAGTTTTCACAAAAATTAAGTGATAAGAGATTCACCAAAAAGTCCTTTCTTTTGAGTCCTGAAGCCTATTTATAGATGCTATAGCGCCTGACTCGGCCGAGGCACATGTTGTTCATTCCAAGATTATAAGAAAACACGGAGAAGCATTCTTCTTGCATAGAAAGCATGATCGACGCATGTAGTGATAGGTAATAGTCGATCGATATTCAAGAGTGGCTGGAAACAGTCAAGTAGGAGCAAGAGCGAGTCTTCAGGGAAATTTATTATGCTGGAATAAGTTCGGCCTGACTCGACCGAACCAAAGGCATTCGACCTAGTTAACGGGCATACTGGACTTCTGCACTCAGCTTAGACTCTAGGTTTGAGTTGAACCATTTATTGATCGATCTGATCATTCACAAAGGCAAATGAAGGTGATCTAAAATAGTCTTGACATCAACTTCCTTGGTTGACCAGTTCCTTGATCAAGCTTATATGGTCCTACATGTCGATTCTGCTGAGATCCATGATGTCAATGCACCTTAACGGCCTTGCCAAAAGGCTAGTCAACATTTGGGTTAACAACACTCAAGGTTCTATACTCACGTTGTACCCATCTACTTCCCAGTAGATTAACCTAATATAATATATATGTAGCTACCCAAGCATACTGATTGACACATCCAAACTCCTCGGTCAAATTGAATCTCAACACATAGTATTTCCCTACCGTTTATGATACACCACCCAGTGCGTGTATCTCGACACTCACACGTACGTAGCTTTTAGACGTTGATCCAAGAACTTACCTCATGTTGATCAAAAATCCAGACACCTATGTTGTAGATTTATATCTCTTGTCCTCAAACCATGAATTAGAATCCCTAAGAACTAACATTTTAATTTCTGAAAAGGTTTGGAAAGAAAAGAGAATGGCAGAGCCTAGCTAGCATCTCAGAAAATATGAGTTTAAAGCTAGGTCATGCTAGTCTATTTATAGGTTTGCGAGAAAGTTTGGTCCAGCGTATTTAATCAAATAAAATCAAAATTGTTTATATAAAAAACCACGTCACATAGAAAAACTGATCTAGGCCGGTTGGGTCAACCCACCTCTGAGGCAGGTCGACCCCTGGGTCGACACATGGGTCGATCCCAGGGTCTTAAATCGGTCAACCCTTCCTGGATCCAAATGAGATTTATGCACCGTTATGATTTTTGATTTTAACGTTAATCAATAACATTAATTTCTTACTTAATATAACTTGTATAACACCCCACCTACGCTAGGGTCACTCTCAAAGGGAATGCACTAGTTTTGGTGGAGTATTATCTAGGTAAACAAACACAGAGATTTCACAAGGCAGAACATAAACAAAGCAACGGTAGAAATTAAAAACCAAATTTTTATTACATTCAAGAAAAGAGTCAAAACCCCATATATCCAAGGTACAAATCATTCCATTACATCAAGTTCCAAATAAAGAAGCATAAACTTAAGATAACAAAAGTAAATTATTCCCCATAAATAGCAGAAGCAGCCATAGCATAGCTCAAGACCAAACCGTACATGAGCTTCAGAAAGCAAGCTAAATCCAAGCTAAGAGCTAGTGTTTCCTCCCTGAGAACCTGGGGGGAAAAACAAAAGAAAGAGAGGCGAAAGGAAAAGGGTCAGTCATAAGACTGGTAAGCCCTAGTGACTTTCAGTACGAAAACTAGTAAAGGTAACATGACATGTGAAAATTGGACTTAAACATAAGGACGATAACAGGACTGATATGATAAACAAGATAAGTCAAGTCTAGCATCGCATATTCAAGATTCGCTGCACCATCTGTACTAGTGTTCTAACCTATGTCAAATATTAATCATGAAATGATCCCTTGGCCCAGTATCATGAAGTGACCCATTACGAGGTCCCACGGTACGATCTATTAATCGATCAGCTCCCTACAAGTTCTAGCTCGTCATGTGTTTGTGTCATACGGCCCTATCCTAAAATGTAGTCACCTGTGCTAGGTCCACCATAGGGTGTATCAAGCCCTATGTTGCCAACTACCGACACGAATCAAGCACGCACGGTGTAAACCTACGGGTGGCCAATGCCTGCTTCTTCAACTCCGGACTACGTGCACGACCATAGTCCGCCTGAACCTACAATGGCGCACCTACTCAGCCGTCGTTCTGGTCACTTACAATCAGCCCAGTAATCGTGCCCCACCCTGCCTAGTCCCAGGGTATCGTGATACATATAAGTGGGTTACTGCTGAAAAGGACCGCGTAACTAGGGTTTCTAATGGGTTAAGTGTTGTCATTCAAATTCGCGACTTAACCCTATCCAGATCATGTATCAAGTTGGTTAAGTGTGTTCAAGCGGTTCATGACTTAACCCTATCGAATCATCGTGTCAAGTTGGTTAAGTATATTCAAGTGGTTCATGACTTGAGATAAATGATTATAACATTACTGGCATATGGAATATTGGCCTCAAACATAAAGATTCCAAATCTAGCAAAATAAGGTACTGGTCAAGATAACAGTTGACATAAGGTGATAGTATAGTCATGGTAACGGTTGACATAAGATGATTGTCATAAACTTGTGAATAATAGCAGATTCAACATTATAGGCATGATAATATGAGGGGTTTTTCTTTTTGATTTACATCATGAATAGGCCCCAAATCAATGTCATAGTAATATATCCAAAAGTCAAGATCCAAGATGAACAAGAATGGATGTAAAACAGTCATCATACACAGGTCCAATTTCAATTAACAACATATTCATATTGCATTTGCAGTTTAAATCTAAAAGTAACTGGGGCTTACAGATCATGGTTCGAGAATTAGAAAAAGAAAGTCGATGTTGAATCTTTATATGCTTAGTCAAGTCCTAACAGAAATCCCCAAATCAACAATTCTCTTAACGTAGTTCCGACGTAGAAGAAGTGGTCCCTTTCTCTAACTTTTCAACCAGAATTAGAGCAGCATAAGGTCAGAGAGAATTTTGTGTAGAGAGACTAGTGTTAGGGGTTGTTTATATAGGGTCAGGTCAACGAATGTAGACAGAAACGAGGCCAGAAACATCAAAGTGAATCCAGCTTCAAAAGTGGGCTCGGCCACCAGGCCGACACTATGGTCGACCTGGTCCTAGGCAGGTCGACTCTATAGTCGACACCCAGGTCGACCTGGTCCTGGGCGGGAAATTTCCCGCCCAATCTGTTCTGTGGTTTGAATTCGGAATTCGAATTCGAATTCTGAGGTATTTTGAACTTGAAATTTTCTGAAAACTTTGGATGGTCATAACTTGGTCATACGGACTCCGATTCTCAAAAACTCAGACTCATTTCCAAGCAGAATTTCGAGACGAATGCAATGGCGTAACCCGTTTCCCTTGATTCTCATTGTAAAAATTAATTCTGCCTTGATTTATAGTTATAACACATTATCAAAATATGGGTTGTTACATTCTACCCCCCTTAAAGGATTTCGTCCCTGAAATCTCTAAGTTAGGGAGGATGTGCCCTACCATCCATCATCCATCTACTCAAAGCATCATCCACAAGCAACCGTTGTCCTTAAAAGATTTCTAGTGCTGTATAAACATATGCAGAAAGTGTGTGTATATGTACATATCTAATGCAAAAGATCAGGCGGTTACTGATTCAGTAAACCTCCTTAATGCAAAATATGTTAGTGTAATGAATCCAACATGTATGCAGATTCCTAACATAATTTATAATCTCTACATGAGTGCACATAAAGTTCATTCATATGCAACATCCAAGTGATAGCATAATAAGTTCCATCCATGTACAAGTATAAGCACTCATGCATATGCAACATGAAAATGTGACTGAGCCAATCTAGTGCCTAATGTGTGTCATGCATCCACTGGCAACCACTTGCAAACACTTGCAATCATTTGCAACCATCAACCATAACATGTTTCAATCACATGTTTACATCCATATGGTTCTACCTAAGGTTCTCAAGATAAGATCAAGAAGATAACAAGACAAACGTAGGTAGTAGAAGCGTGATACGAAAAGGGTTTCAAGTTTATAGGAAAAAGAGATCGAGAATGTACCCTAAAAAAAGAAATGGGTAAAGCGCGTGTATCTTCTCTTCGGTTTCCCAAGTTGCGTCTTCTTGGGCTTCACTCCACTGCACTTTAACTAGCTTGACTTCTCGATTACTTAGCTTCTTAATCTCCGTTCCTAAGATACGAATCGGAACTCGCCTCAATGTTGCTTCTTTTTCCACTTCTACGTCTTCAAGGATGCTTGGCTCAACCACTTCGGCTGACTCATGCAAGCACTTCCGGAGATGTGAGACGTGAAAGACATTGTGTACTCCAGTCAGCTTCTCGAGTAAGTCTACCTTATAGGCCATCCGTCCAATCCTCTCAGTGATAGGGAACGGTCCTACAAACCTTGGTGCTAGCTTTCCAACTGCTCCAAAACGAACTACATTGCGTAACGGAGAAACTTTTATAAAGACCATATCTCCGACTTCGAACTCTAAGTCTGTCATTCTCTTGTCCGCATAAGATTTATTTCTATCTTGGGCCATTTTCATCCGTCTTCGTATCAACTCAACCTTCTCAGAAGTGTCTCTTATCATGTCGGGCCCAAGTATAAGCCTGTTTGTCGTCTCCCACCAACAAGTTGGTGATTTGCATGGTCTTCCATACAAGGCTTCGAACGGTGCCATTCCGATGCTAGCTTGGTAACTGTTATTATATGCAAACTCCACGAGAGGAAGACGGTCTTCCCAGGTACCACAAAAGTCAATAATGCATAGTCTTAAAAGATCCTCTAGTACCCTATTTACCCTTTCGGTTTGCCCATCCGTCTGCGGGTGATTGGCCGTGCTTGAACTCAGTCGTGTACCCATGGCTTCTTGCAGACTATTCCAAAACTGGCTAGTGAAAATCGGGTCACGATCACTAACTATACTAAAAGGAACCCCATGCAACCGTACTATCTCTCGAAGGTAAATAGATGCTAGCCATGATGCGGTCCTCTTGATTTTCACTGGAATGAAATGAGCACTTTTCGTGAGTCTATTAACTATGACCCATATGCTAGTATTTCCCTTCCTTGACCTAGACAGTCCATCCACGAAATCCATCGAGATACTCTCCCATTTCCATTGCGGAACCTCCAAAGGATGTAATAGCCCACCGGGCTTCTTCGACTCGGCCTTTACTTGTTGGCACACCATGCACTTCGAAATGAACTCTGCCACGTCCTTTTTCATTCCAGCCCAAAAGAAAATGCATTACATATCTCTGTACATCTTATCCCCTCCGGATGTATGGTCATCTTCGAGCGATGCGCCTCTTCAAGGACTTTCCTCACTAGGTCTCCCACTTGTGGGACACATAGCCTTCCATCATGCCTTAGCCATCCCTTGTCATCTATGGCATACCTACCGAGGTGACTTGACGTCTCATCACTAATCAGCTTGTCCATGATTTCGACTATCCGTGGCTCTTCCTTCTATGAAGTCCCTACTTGATCTAGAAGTGTAGGTCTTAACTCAAGAGATGCCAACGTAGCAGTCAATGACTCAACATCAGGTGTAAAATCAAAGGTTGCTATAAACTCAAGGCTTTTCCTTTCAACAAACAAGGGGCTCAAAGTCAACCTTTTTCTACTTAGCGTGTCTGCCACCACGTTACCCTTGCCAGGGGTATAATCTATATCGAAGTCATATGACGCCAAGAATTCCATCCACCTCTGTTGTCTCAGATTCAAATCTTTCTGTGAGAAGAGGTACTTAAGTGATTTGTGGTCGGTATACAGTTCGAACCTCTCCCCAAGAAGATAATGGCGCCAAGATTTAAGTGCAAAAACGATCGCGGCCAACTCCAAGTCATGCGTGGGATAGTTTTTCTCATGAACTTTAAGTTGTCTGCACCCATAGCATATTACTCTTCCTTCTTGCATTAGGACAACGCCTAAACCCGTGCCACACGCATCTGTGTACACCGTAAACATCTTGCCTCCGTCAGGTAATGCCAAAACTGGAGCTGTTGTGAGGGCTCTCTTGAGTCTCTAAAAAGCAACGTCACACTCTATGTCCCATGCAAAAGCTAGGTTCTTCTTTGTTAACTTAGTAAGAGGGGCTGAAATCTTAGCGAAGTCCTTAATGAACTTCCTGCAGTAGCCCGCCAAACCGAGAAAGCGCCTCACCTCCGTTGCATTCTTAGGAATTTTCCAGTCCTGTACCGCAACTACCTTTGCGGGGTCCACGGCTATGCCTTGCTTAGAAACTACATGTCCAAGGAACCGAACTTCCTTCCTCCAAAAATGGCATTTGGAGAACTTAGCCTTTAACTGGTGTGCTCTAAGTGTTTCCATGACTTCCTTGAGATGACTAGCATGCTCTTCTTCATCTTTTGAGAAGATCAAAATATCATCCATGAAAACTACCACAAACTTGTTAAGGAACTCCCGAAACACACTACTCATCAAATCTATAAAGTACGTGGGTGCATTCGTTAACCCAAACGATATGATGAGCCATTCGAAGAAACCATCTGGAGTCCTAAACGCAGTTTTGTCAATGCTATCCTCAGCCACTCTAAGCTGATGGAATCCTGTGGCTAGATCGAGTTGAGAGAAAACAGATTCTCCCACAAGTTGGTCAAACAAATCGTCGATTCTTGGTAGTGGGTTCCTATTTTTCTTAGTTAGCTTGTTTAACTCATGATAATCTACGCACAGACGAAGCGATCCATCCGCCTTAGTAGCGAATACCACCGGAGCACCCCATTCAGAAATGCTTTGCCTTATGAAATTTTTCTCAAGCAACTCGTTAACCTGTTTACTGAGCTCTCTTCTTTCTCGTTGGGCCATGTGCCTAACAGGCAATGAAACTGGCTTGGCATTATCGACAAGATAAATTCGGAAGTCTATCTCGCGTTTAGGAGGTAACCCCCTTACCTCATCAAAGACATCTGTATATTATCGGACCACTCTCACAAATTGCAAATTATCGACGGACGAGTCAAGAGATTCAAGATAACACAACATGACCGGACCCTTAGGGTTACAAGAAATTTCAAGGGTATTACCAAGGCGAGTCATGAGCCTCACTACCCTTTGTTCACAATCAAGAATGGCTCCATAATCGGACAACCAATCCATACCTAGGATCAAACCGTATCCCATAAATCCGAGAACATAAGCATTACACGTGAATTCTACGCTTAAGATAGAGATCCTCAAATCCATACACATCATAGATAAATGGGCGGAGCCCCTAATTGGATTTGAAACCATAATGGGATCCTCAACCAGACTAGTACTTAGGTGCAGATTTTCAACAATATCAGAAGAAATAAAAGTATGCGATGCGCCAGAGTCAAATAAGGTTCGAACAGGAAAGTCGGAAATGTAAACAAGGATTTCTACAGAAATATTACTACCTCGGTCAAGAGTTGGAGTGGTGTTGAGAGCATGCAACTGCCCTCCAGAAGGTCCTGCTCGTTGGGTCTGCCCTTGCCCTTGCTTCTTAGGGCAATCCTTGCTGATGTGTCCAGTATCTCCACAATGAAAGCATTCATCCAACTTCCTCTTCTTCTTTCTACAGTCTTTAGCTAGATGTCCCATAATACCACAAATGTTGCACTTCCTCGTCTCACGTGGTTTGTTGTTGCTCTTATTATTCTTGTTATTCTTGTTGCCCCCCTTCTTGAAGTCAGCTTTCTTATTCTGAGTCTCATTAGGCTTAACCCCCTTCTTGCTATTCTTGTCTTCCTTATGAAGTAGAGCCACATCCACCAAGCTTTCAAAGGTCACCCCCATGGTGTTTGCGAACAAATTATACAATTGTAAACAATTGTATAATCTGTTCGGCTTTCCTAAACAACAAGGATTGTTGTAGAGGGTGTCGAACTCTGGGACCAAAAATATTTTAATTAATAAATCCAATCAATTTATTCCAGAATTTTGATTGATTGAAAACACAGAAAATAACAGCAATTAAATAAAAAAGAGATTTATCTAATAAGAGAAAGAATTAGGGGATAATGACATAGATTAGATTCACACTCATCAATAGCCAACAAATAAATATAGATCTAATTCATGTTTCTGTCACACACATGAATCAACAATAATTAGGTTCTCAGAAACAAATAAGTAAATAACAACAAGCATAGCCTATGCAGGAGCTGAGCTCTTAAACAACCATAGACTATCAGGACAGTTTCACTAATTAATTTCTAAAAACCTAAAACTAGATCTAAATCTGATAATTGTTAGATCGAACATGAATATACCCTATGAAGGAGCATAGCTCTTAAACGACACAGAATATGAAGGTTCAGATCTAACCCTTGAACAGATCTAGATCTACATATATAAAGTCCTCATCTATTGGCCATGTGATTCATGTTGAATCATATCTATTAGCGTCATCACCCCCTAATCGAAGGGGATTAGCTAGACATAGCTAAAGAAGAAGAGAAAAAGAAAATAACAGACATTAACTTAAATAAAATAAAATAACAACTAAGAGAAAGGGAGAAGAGTTTTATTCCAAGAAGAAAATTACAGAATAAAACTAAGTGTGTTTTACAATGAATGAGATAAAGTGTATTTATAACTGATATGACAAAGGCTACTTGGCAAATTCCATAATGTGGGACTAAAGAATTAGCCCAACTAACACATAAGCTAGTGTGAACGCAGCTGTAGAGTAAGAGGCCTTGCAAATGAGCTAATGTGAACGCGTGCAGTGTGTGAATGAGAAGCCTTGCAAAGGAGCTAATGTGAACGCAACACGAGTCTTTAGTGAGCCAAATCTACCCAACTGACTTTATTTACAACCGTTCTTCAAGCTTTAAACTCTTCAAGCTTTAGTAATTTCAACTTCACTCTTTTTTAAGCAAATTCTTCATGTTTTATCCATCAAATGCTCTAAACCAAGCTTTTTATCAACAATCTGAAAACACAGCTATAAATACACAATATTAATTATTTTAAATAGAAAAATAGATAAATAAGCGGATAAAATATACACATTTACGTGTATATCACATGGGTATATGAGTTATGGCCAAACTGTGTAGTAGCTCGTTCGATCCTCGAGCAAAGCGTACAGCCTTTTTCTGGGCCGTGTTAACCAAATCCAAACCGAACCGAGCAAGTTGATTAAACTTATTCACGTACTCCCTAACAGACATGTCCCCTTGCTTGAGTGCTAGGAACCTCTCCATCTGAAGGTTCTCTTCTGCTGACGATAAGAATTTAAGCCCAAACCTCTCTCTAAAGTCTACCAAGTCTCAATTGGCCTGGTAGCGTTGGTGACTTCCCACCAAAATGCAGCTTCCTCTTTCAACAACCATGCTGCCAACTGAACTTTCCTATGGTCCTCCATATCAAAGATAATAAACAAGTCTTCAGTCTCCTTTAGCTAGTTTCGTGCCTCAACAAAGGTTTCAGTTCCAATGAAGTTTTTGTCGCCCATTGCTTTAAAGTCTTTGCATATTTTGGCAAAGGCGGTACCAGGAGGAGGAGGAACCGCGGCCATTGGGGGAGGAGGAGGAGGGATGTCTGCCGGGCCTACGCCGTTGGCCCTGGCTTCTAAGTACCTTCGGAACCATCCAGGTACGGGTATTCCCTCAGGAAGGTTAAGATTAGACATGCTGAAAAATGAAAAGAAAAAGATTCAAATGAGGAAACAAAGGAAAGTGCTAATGGCTTTTGGGGAATAGCGTTTTTAAACATAAAACTTTTCTTGAAAAATGCTTCTTTATGAATGGTTTTGAAAATAGTTTCAGAAGGTTTTAAAAACTTTTGCCCAGCCTGGTAACCTTCTGCTCTGATACCAAATGTAACACCCCACCTCTGCTAGAGTCACTCTCAAAGGGAATGCACTAGTTTTGGTGGAGTATTATCTAGGTAAACATACACAGAGATATCACAAGGTAGAACATAAACAAAGCAGCGGTAGAAAATAAAAACCAAATTTATTACTTTCAAGAAAAGAGTCAAAACCCCATGTATCCAAGGTACAAATTATTCCATTACATCAAGTTCCAAATAAAGAAGCATAAACTTAAAATAACAAAAGTAAATTATTCCCCATAAATAGCAGAAGCAGCCATAGCATAGCTTAAGACCAAACTGTACATGAGCTGTCAGAAAGCAAGCTAAATCCAAGCTAAGAGCTAGTGTTTCCTCCTTGAGAACCTGGTGGGGGGGACGAAAGAAAAAGAGGCGAAAGGAAAAGGGTCAGTCATAAGACTGGTAAGCCCTAGTGACTTTCAGTATAAAACCTAGTAAAGGTAACATGACATGCGAAAATTGGAATTAAACATAAGGATGATAACAGGACTGATATGATAAACAAGATAAGTCAAGTCTAGCATCGCATATTCAAGATTTGCTGCACCATCTGTACTAGTGTTATAACCCATGTCAAGTATTAATCATGAAATGGTCCCTTGGCCCAGTATCATGAAGTGACCCATTACAGGGTCCCACGGTACGATCTATTAATCGATCGGCTCCCTACAAGTTCTAGCTCGTCATGTGTCTGTGTCATACGGCCCTATCCTGAAATGTAGTCACCTATGCTAGGTCCACCGTAGGGTGTATCAAGCCCTATGGTGCCAACCACCGACACGAATCAAGCACGCACAGTGTAAACCTATGGGTGCCCAATGCCTGCTTTTTCAACTCCGGACTACGTGCATGACCATAGTCCGTCTGAACCTACAATGGTGCACCTACTCAGCCATCGTTCTGGTCGCTTACAATCAGCCCAGTAATCGTGCCCCACCCTACCTAGTCCCAGGGTATCGTGATACATCTAAGTGGGTTATTGTTGAAAAGGACCGCGTAACTAGGGTTTCTAATGGGTTAAGTGTTGTCATTCAAATTTGTGACTTAACCCTATCCAGATCATGTATCAAGTTGGTTAAGTGTGTTCAAGCGGTTCATGACTTAACCCTATCGAATCATCGTGTCAAGTTGGTTAAGTATATTCAAGTGGTTCATGACTTGAGATAAATGATTATAACATTACTGGCATATGGAATATTGACCTCAAACATAAAGATTCCAAATCTAGCAAAATAAGGTACTAGTCAAGATAACAGTTGACATAAGGTGATAGTATAGTCATGGTAACGGTTGACAAAAGATGATAGTCATAAACTTGTGACTAATAGCAGATTCAACATTATAGGCATGATAATATGAGGGGTTTTTCTTTTTGATTTACAACATGAATAGGCCCCAAATCAATGTCATAGTAATATATCCAAAAGTCAAGATCCAAGATGAACAAGAATGGATGTAAAACATTCATCATACACATGTCCAATTTCAATTAACAACATATTCATATTGCATTTACAGTTTAAATCTAAAAGTAACTGGGGCTTACAGATCGTTGTTCGAGAATTAGAAAAATAAAGTCGATGTTGAATCTTTATATGCTTAGTCAAGTCCTAACAGAAATCCCCAAATCAACAATTCTCTTAACGTAGTATCGACGTAGAAAAGTAGTCCCTTTCTCTAAATTTTCAACCGGAATTAGAGCAGCATAAGGTCAGAGAGAATTTTGTGTAGAGAGTCTAGTGTTAGGGGATGTTTATATATGGTTAGGTCAACGAATGTAGACAGAAACAAGGCCAGAAACATCAAAGTGAATCCAGCTTCAAAAGTGGGCTCGGCCACCAGGTCGACCCCCAGGTCGATACCCAGGTCGACACTATGGTCGACCTGGTCCTGGGCAGGTCGACTCTATAGTCGACCCCCAGGTCGACCTGGTCCTGGGCGGGAAATTTCCCGCCCAGTCTGTTCTGTGGTTTGAATTCGAATTCTGAGCTATTTTGAACTTGAAATTTTCCGAAAACTTCGGAGGGTCATAACTTGGTCATACGGACTCCGATTCTCAAAAACTCAAACTCATTTCCAAGCAGAATTTCGAGACGAACGCAATGGCATAACCTGTTTCCCTTGATTCTCATTTTAAAAATTAATTCTGCCTTGATTTATAGTTATAACACGTTATCAAAATACGGGTTGTTATAACTTGCCTGATTTATAATATTCATTTTATAACTTATCTTTAAGTTTGATTTTCATTTTTGCACGTATATATGCGCGTGCAATCTTTGGGTTATTAATTCATTAATAACTTTCCCATACAAGCTCCGTTAATAGCTGCTAAATTAATGTAATTAATAAGGCAATCAATTTTTTTGTTTTATTCCTTTTAATGCATGCATTCTAATTTCAAATGCAGCCTTTTCTTGTCCATTTTCACTAATTATGCATTTATAGCCTTTTGTTTTTAACATGCACTTTTTTTTTCAACATTCAAATGTTGTCATTTATTATTTACCCATTTTATTGTTTAATTAAAATACAAGGTGTTACAAATAACATTAATTTCTTGCTTAATATAATTGTTTGATTTGTAATATTATGGTTATGTCCTATTTTTAAGTTTAATTTTCGAATTTATACGTATATATACACATACAACCTTTTGATTCCTTGTCCGTTAAGAGCTGCCCAATTAAAGTAATTAATAACGCTGTCAGTTCATTGTTTTATTCCTTTTAATGCATTCTAATTTCAAATGCAGCCTTTTCTTGTCCATTTTCATTTATTATGCATTTATTACTTTCTGTTCTTAACATGTACTTTTTATCTCAACATTTGAATACATGTGTGTATACATATACACACACACAATATTTATTTATTTTCAAAATTCAAGTGGCGCAGTACCATTATTTATTATTTAATTAAAGTGCAGGGTGTTACATTCTACTACCCATAGGAAATTTCTTCCTCGAAATTTGGTAAGGGTAACACTAGGTAATGCCTCGCATAATATACAACCATCATGTATACATCCAAATTTGCAACCATTTGTGCAAAGTGTCGTAAGACATAATAATACATTAATGCAATGAATGCCTAAGCGGTATCTCCTATATAAATGCAAATTTCTTGAAAATCTTTTAAAAAGATGATGCACACATCCTAAATATACTGGCAATTTCTATATGAATGCAATATTTTAAAAATTAAAATATTTTTTCATCCAAATTTTCCCACAAACTTACAGAGCCAGAGCGCAGTTCATCCAATTTTTGCATCCTAAACCCTACCAATCAACTTTAAATTTGCGAATTTCAGAAAAGTCTAATTTTATAAATTAGATTTCTTATGTTACAAATAGGTGGAAAACAAAAAACTTCACATCTTTCATTTTTCTTTTATGTGCCTTCTCTATCTGTACTTGGATTTTATGTAACTATTATAAAGATTTCTTTTCTTCCTATCCAAGCACAGTTCACATAAGAAAATTTTCTTTGTTATAGATTTTATTTTTCAACTTAATTTGGAAAAATCCATTTTCTCAATTGTCATGTTTGTTGCATTACTTGATTTGTTGTTTTCTTTTTAGTTATGTAGTTTCTCTTTTTTTAGCTTATTTAACTTATTCCACTGATCTAAGCATAGTCTTCAAATAAGCCTTTTAATACTCTCCAAACTAAAATAGGGAAAACAAGCTCACTACATAGCAACTACTAAGTGCTAAGAATCCAAGGACTATGTCCCCACTGACAAAGAAAAGTCTAAACCACGGGATCTAAAAAACTCGCTTACCCACCATTATCCACTTGTCACAATTAATCCTTGTTGTGTACTAACAGTGTTTTCCAAGCAACAACCTAGGCTGTACGGTGCTTACACACTCTACGGGAATTCACTATTATTCCAAAAAAAATCTTACTATCCACTTTATAGCCTCAAAATTTTACCCATCTTTCCTAGGCATAATTATTACCTACTCCATGATTTTAAAAATGTGGTTTGGTTTTTTTTCTTTCCATTTTTCCTCCAAAACCCAAAAGCTTCAAATATTTATTTTCTTCATTAAAATTTATTTTTTGCCCAACCATAAAAAATGCATTTCATAAAAATGCAAAACTTCTTGTTTTTTTCAAATCATAAAAACTGGAGTAGACAAGGACAAATATTTCTTAATTAGTTTCGCAACCGTTCATATTTACAATGTCAGTTAAATAACTTACATCTAGGTGCAAACATCTACTCTATTGTAAATTCTTACAACTTATTTTGTCCACCCACCATAATTTTATTATGTCAATACAATTGTTAAAAGAACAAAGATTTCAAAGTTTTCCTTACCGAAAATTTCAGTTTGTGACAAAATGCAAATCTTGTTTTGTTATTTAACTCTTTCATACATTATAGCTTAAAAACTAGTAAGCTATACATGCTCTAATGTGCACATTTTTTTTGAAAGAATTCATTTTAGAAAAAAATTCCGTAGGAAATCATCATTTCCAAAATATACCCCATTTTATTTTATTTTTCTCCAAAACCCCATATGTACTTTTTCGAATATGTTCCTTACATTTTTTTTTCAAACATAAAAAAATTACCTCCTTTTTGTTTTAAAAATTTTTTATATACAATTTAGCTAGTACATATATTGGAAATGTAAATTTTCAAGGTCAAAACTTGAAAAATGCCATAAACTATCACCTAAAAGTTTTTAAAAATTTCAAATTCTCAAAAGTTAACAATAAGGCTAGGCTCAAAGTGGGTTTCCAGCTTACTTAGACTTTCCTAAATGTCCCCATAAAGTCATTTCTCTCAAATATATATATATATATATGTATATATATATATATATATATATATATATATATATATTCCTAATCCATTTTCTTCTTTACCATTTCCCAATTTATAAGGCATAACTAACAAACCCACTAGTATTTCAGATACCAATATATAGGATCCATCTTTCTTCATTATAAATCACATTGTACACTTTTCACCCAAACCACTTAAGGGTCTCAAACTTCCATAATCATTCCTTTAGTGTACATAACTGATATCCCAACTCTTTGCATAAATTGCTTTTCTTATTTAGTGGGTTCCTTTATGGATCTAGGTGTATATGTATAATATATTTATATTTTGAAAAATACAAATATGTTCACTCACTATCTATATAGGAATCCTAAACTTAAGCTCTGATACCAGATGTAACAACCTGAATTTCGATAGACCGATTTTCTTTTTTCAAAAATTCCAATCTACCAAAACTCGAGTTGGCTAGTCTGGCACTTTGTAAAAAAGATAGAGATAATAAGTATATCAGAGCTCAGAAAACATCTCACGGCGGAATGGATAAAATATAATATAATCAAATATAGCCTTACCAAAGTAATAATAATGTTTAAATAGTATCCAAAGCTATCATATATATGCCATAAACCTAACCTGAGAGTGTGTTATGCGAAGGGGGTCAGAACACAAAATTTTAGTGATTGGATAAATTATACATTCTAAAGTAGCCCTACATATACTGTTCAGTTATGTTTTCTTATTTATTAGGTTGTTTGGGTTTACAACACTCAAAGCTCTATACTTACGTCGTACCCATCTACTTCTCAGTAGATTAACGTAATATAATGTATATGTAGCTACCCCAATATATCTTGGTACTTCCCATAGTATTCTCCTCGCAAGTCTCTGCTTTCGCACCACGGAAGCGTATGAAACTCTCACCTACGCTGAACGACGTATGGACTTCCATATTACTACGCCGCATTACTGGACAAAACCACCATCGCCATGCCATGCAAGCATAAGGATCGCCATATCCAAACTCCTCGGTCGAATCGAATCTCAACACAGAGTAACACCCTACCATCCATGATACACCACCCGGTGTGTGTATCTAGACCCTCACACGTACGCACTGTCTACTGTGCCCCGAGTCCTGTAATAGGGTTGCATACAATGCACGGAACTTGGTCGGGAGCTTTTCTGTATTTGTATAGGTCGTCTCAAAGGGACTAAAGTACAAATACCCATAGTATGGTCTGCATTTTCACGGTGGCTATGGTCCCACCTCGACCCCTCCATCAACTAATGAAAGACTACATCAAGATCTAAGTGACGTGCCCCTAGAAAACAATCAATCATCTCAATTGGCGTGTCCCGCAAGCAAATTCTTGATAGTGAAAGATAGATGGTCTCTTGGTTTGGCTCTAGTCTTTCTGCATCCCACTGACTGCCGACAATAGGTATCCGATGACTATTATCCTTAATTTGGTTCTGATCAACCTCCCCTGAGGCAACTGTTAAGTCACCCAACGCCATCCGCCACAGCCCTCTGACTGCCAAACCACCGTTGCAGTCAAGATATACTCATTGGGTGGTACCGCGTAGACCAAACCTATGCGAGTCCAGCTTGAGCATTCACGGAAGAGAGGACCACCACAGATCACCCTACCACATCCCTCGGAAGTCGCATGCTTCTCTCCAGTCCCGCAGAGCAAGCAAACAGAATAACTAGGAAGAATAATTAGATGGACGTGCTATTCCCGTGTCTCGGGCCACCACGATGATTTACCCCATTGGGTTCTTAATCTTCGTACATGCAGACTAGTCCAAGCGCATTACACTAACGTTTTATTAGATCCTACATCTAATCTTTTCATCACGTGCTTGTTTTATCTTATCAGATTTCCAATTAACTTGATTACCCATATAGTAACTTTTTATTCAAATTACTAGGTTTTCTCTGAGCCCCTTATATCTCAAACGAATGGACAGCTTTCGCTTATTAATCCATTGATTTAACTTAAACCTTTTTAAGTTCATTAATAATCCTAACATGTCATGTTATCTCTTAGAAAGTAATCAATGAAAGTAATATACAACCCCTTTTCTATCACGATGTCATTTATTGTCCAATTACATGTTTACAAGTTACCATGACATGTTTTACTTAATATATAATTATGTATATTTCCCACCAATTCTCATGTTTTCTTATGACATGTCTATTTATTGCATAATTAAGTACAACTTATCTCATTTCATAACTCTACTTTATTCTTTCTTATTTAATCATAACCTCATCTTACGATGTCATTACAACTTTTTGTGCTTGTTTACTTATTAACTTAGTTCTTTTAACTAAGGTTTATTAATAAGTTCCCTTTCCATTTATTATAACCCATGTTATAATTTCCACTTATCCCTAGGAAAAGCCTACCTATTATATTACATTCTTATTTATATAATTAATCATAATAGGTTGTATTCCCCGTTCATCATTATTCTATTTAGGTTCCTTAATACGAATCAACATTTACTGTTGTAATCTTTCTTTAATTACCGTCATGTACATTTCTCTTATTTTAGGAAAAGATTTCACGCACCTCATTAGTTTGATTTACAGAAAGATATAATGATTTATTTCCATAACGCACACCGACTTGATCCGTAGTTGTAACATCCCGTATTTTTAATGGTAAATATTCAATATATTTTATTGCTGAATTGGAATTTTAAATGGATTTATAATATATAATTCATTTATTAAAATGTAGTTGAATATATAATTTATATTTAAATTATAAACGAACTCATAGCGGTGCGGTAGTTCATAATACTGAGTTTTAAACTTCGATTGAATATACAGAATCCATTATAAGTCAGAATTCCGTGAAACAAGAATCGTCCGAACCTATTTGATTATAATTTTCTAATGAAAGTGAAAAATCAAGACTTCGCATTATAAATTGTAAGTTATTTACAGATCAAATTTTAAAATAGTCGTTATGGATTCGTTTACAAACGATAGCATTTATTTAATAATTTAAAAAGAATTTTTATATATTTTGGATATCGTTTAACTCGAAATTTTAAACGATGAGTTATAATTCCATATTATTTAGATGTGAAGCTATATATATTTTCATTTGGATATATATGATAATAATAATTTATTTATTTTTAAATTGATTGTTTTGTAATTTAATTATATTTATGTACGGCTAGTTATTGCTAGATTTCCAGTTTGGAGCCAATTGGAGTTATTTGTGAGCGTGTTAGATTTAAATGTGAACAGGTTAATATATTGGAAATAAAATAAAGTTTCTTTTGCAAACGAAGACAGAATTTGATGAAATTAATTTCCTTAAGACTGGAACATCAAGATGTATGTATAGTGGAGATCCATTTTCTTGTTTCATGCATATATATTACGTCTTCACCTTTTTCTTGTTTGTGAGCACGTTAGATTTAAATGTGAACCGACTAATATATAAGAAATGTAATAACATTGTTTTTGCAAACGGAGATGGAATTCGACGAAATTAATCCTCTTGTTTCATGCCTATATATATTGCGTCTTTACCATTTTCTTGTTCCTAGAAACCCAAACACTACCGTCATTAAAATATAAAATTTGAGGTGCATAAAATAAATTCAACTCGTAGGAATGGTTTATATCAAAACGTATGTGCAGTGGAGATCACCTGCACTTCATCTTCAAGCGATCGTAACAAATTCGAAAGTTTTGACCCCATTTTTATTTGCATTTTATCTTCAGCGGCTATGTCGAAGTTTGAGAAAATCTGGAGATCTAAGTTTTAATTTGTTATGTGTATATTCATGTTGGATATGTAGGTTTAAAGGGAGCTCAAGTACAAGTTTTCATGGAAGTTGGTGCGAGTTAGTGTAGCAGTTTCACTGTAGCATGGGTATAGGACTGGGAAGTCAAGACATGAGATGGTGGTGCGAGCCGAGCAAGAAGGGGATGAGGTGATTAAGTTTTTGCAGAAGAACGTAATGGCATTATTTTTTTGTTTGCTAAATAATGGAATAATGGAGGGATGATGGTAGGAGGAGGACACATGCATGAGAATGGGGAAGCAGAGTGTCTGTATATTTCAGAGGTAGAAGAAGAATGTGATACGAAGTGGTGAGTCATAGTAGATTATGTGGGCTTGGGCCTGCGATTTTATAAAAAATATGAACAAACGGCATGGGGAAGGAGTTGGGTTTGAGGAAATGGCCTAGTACATTAAACCTGTGAAGAGGAAAGATTGATTAGTAAAAAGGAAAAGTAGGATTGGCAAAGGGAAGGGGACGTGGGCTATAAGTGTGGTGGGCTTTGGGGCTGGAAAAAAAAGCAACAAGACAAATTTAGAATGTGTTTCATTTGATTGTGAAAGAAAGGAAATAGGGTGGGACATAGTAGCAGTGTAGTGATGTTTACATTTGAACGAGATATAAGTGAATCGAAAAAGGTAATACATAGGCCATCAATAATTTACAAATTAAATAACGTTAGTTAATTAATAGTTAGGAATTAATTATTTTCAATTTAATACTGTAAACTTATATTATCTAGAACTCTATCATATATTGTTAGATTTGAATTAAATGAAAGGCGAGGGAACCAAATTTAGAAGAACCATGCGTTAGAGCTAGTTTGACCAGAAATGGAAGCAGCTGGAGTCTTTAATTAAATTAAACGCATGTTTAATTTAATCAAATTGAACCGTCTTAACATCGAATGGAATCAAGGTGAGTTTAACTCACCCAGTTGTCCCACTTATATCTTATATAAGTCGGTATTAATATTTGCGTTCTGTGTCTACTAATTGTTGGATGATTTGATGATTTCTTGAATATAGGATCAATATTTTTATATAACTAATTTAAATTATGCGTTCGTTTAATTTAATCAAAACTAATTTTTATTTTTAATGATTATTTCCAAATGAGATAACTTACCTTGTTGGTTACGTTTATAATAATAAACGTATTAGATTAGATTAGATGCTTGGATTATTATTATTAATTAGTCGTTATCAGTTGAATTGATTGTTTATGTTATGATAACAGATAGTATATTATAATATTGAATGTATTGTTTTATTTGAGATAATGTATTTGGATGCAGGGAAAAACAGGTTGAATGGATCCAACTGGATTCCTTAGATTTATTGCTTATTTTCATATTACAATTATATGAGTTGTTTAACAAGTTTGATTGGATGATTGATTTGATCATTGGTTGTTGAATCTAAATTCAACATTAGTTTTGTTGTAACCAATAGGCAGTATTGGTTGAGTAATTGACAACGGATGGCCTAGAAATCCATTGTTTTGTAAATATTGATTTACCGTCAGGTGAACCAACGGAAAGGAAGTTATTAAAATTATTTTATAACTGAAGATAGTTTTAAGTCTATTATTTTGAATTAAAGTTATAAAAAGAGATTTATATTTATTATTTATTATTTAAGTTTATAAGGAATTATTAAATGCTTTTATCAAGTAAATTCTTACGTTAATAAGATTTAAAAGCAATGGAGCAGGTATTAAACTAACAATTAATAACTGGAATGGGTTGCTTTAAGAAACAATTAATTTGGGATTATATGGAAATCGATTATTATTTAGTTAATAATAATCAAAATAAATGGGGTGAAATTGAAGGACCAACTGGAATGAATTAACGAGTTAACTATGTTAATTTGAATAAGTCAACTGCTTAAATGGTGATGGATTATTAATTTTGTTTTAAATAGAAATTGTTAATGATGAAGTAAATCATTTTAACATTATTATTAGTTAATAATAGTTGAAGTAATGATCTTGGATTTAAATAAATGGAGTTTGATGAAACCATAAGGCACTGTTTGAAGTTAAACAAATTTTAAGTGAATAGATATATTAAATATACATGTAAGTTAAATTGAATTCTTCGAGAAATATTATTTAATTGGATTCCATAAAATCCAAGTTGAACGAAGATATTGAAAACCATGTTTATTTGAATGTATTGTAAATGATGGCAAATATTGAAACGTGTTAATAAATTTATGAACTTTGAAATGAGTTATAAAATTAATGAAAAATTAGAAGTATAAAATATGAAATGAAATTCGTAATAGAAACCAAATTGAATTGAGGTTAGTTGGGCGAATTAACATAAGGATTTGATCCTAAATCGCGTATTTTAAACAAGAGATGGAGTTTTAATAAGATGTACCCAAATATAAGTTTGAAGTAAGTTTTAAATGAAGTTTTTATATAACATTTGATTCATATTTGAATCATGGTTTATTGATAATGTTTTAAAAAGATATATTTGGTATGAAACGGAATGTGATGTAGTTTTTAAAGAAATTAGAACTTATTGTACATTGGTTGAGTTGAGTAACCTTCGAGGTGTCAATATGAAGTTAGTTTTGGCCTTTGTGGTTGATACTTAGAGATTTATTCACTTACCAAATTATAATGAGGAGCTAATAAAGTAGAAGTGGAATGAAAATTGAATATTCTTATATTAAATAAGAAAAGGGGAATATTTTTCTTAATATAAAAAATATAGAAGTTTTAAATTAACATCTGGTTAATCAAAGAGGCCAAGTGATGTTGAATATTGAACTAATACATTTATTTCATTTTTATGGATGAATGTTTGTTTATTTGATAGTTAAATAACCGACTATCAAATCTTGCCCATTATTGATTGTTGGTATGGAAAGACCGGGATCGAATTTATATTCAAAACCATTCCGATCAGCAAATATGTAAACATGGAAGATATCAAATGATGATCGAGAAGGAGCATTTGAAGACCGTAGATCTTCATAAAACGGAGTTATTTCTTATAATCTCTGGTTAGCTCCCAAAGATAAACTATGATTTTGTCGTGGTTGGTGTCTTGGATTGCAAGGACTACTCGCTACTGATCTTCATAAAACGGAAGTATTGTTTATATTTACACTAGAACCGATCCGTCATGGCATTTACAATCGAACTGAACTGCTCTAACATTCTGAAATCCAAGTCTCTCCATGTGAATAAGTTCACAGCTCCAATCAATATTGTCTCCTCCGATCCGAACCAATTCTGCATGCTTCATCCCAGTCACTCAGAAGTTGTCCGTTCTGCCCTACAACGAACCCACTCTTCTCCTTCATCTTCTTCTCCACTTCTCTAGCAACACCAAACCCATTTATTTTTGAAGGCCCACTGACAGCAAAGTATTTGTGAATTGATTCTTTCGACATCAGTACGGACCTCCTCTGCAGCCGCCTCGAAGTAGCGACGATGCTGCCAGCGCCGATAGCGGTGGAACGGAACACGCGACGTCAAGCTTGATGTGACATCGAGTAAAAATTACTTAAATTACCTCTAATTTCGGATTTCAAGCATTTGAAACTGGAAAAGTCAAGGATCAAAACCCCACCTATACGATTATTTCAAGAATTGGGAAGTTTCTCTCCGCGATTTTGAAGTTAGGGTTTCGGTTAATGAAAGGAGCGGCGTTACGAAAGTGAAGAATAAGAAAGGGGAGTGGTAACTTATACGTTGGAGAAGGGACCATTCATATCCCCATAGACTATGCAGCATGGCCGGACCCTTTCAGAGGAAAACCAGATGAGCCCAAGGCCTTTTCGGCCCCAAAAACGTGATTAACTCTCAATCCTAATACGAATCGGGCTACATCAAACTAAACCCAGGTGTAAATGCTGAGTCAAAACCCAAATTCAGCACGTGAAAAGGAAGTTCAAGGAAGAATGTTAAAATTTTCATATGATATTAGAAGTTACCTGTAGAACTACACAGAACTCAGACAAGGCCTCGAAGTTACCAAGAGCGGCAACGGAAATTCCTCCATCTTATGGCATATATATAGGCTTATCAAAAGAGGCGACTTAATGAGGTATCACAACTCTATAGATGAATGGAAGCAACTATTTAATGACGCCAATCAGAATCAAATAGATGGATCATTTCAAAGCACACTTTTTCTCCGATAAATGTGTATTTGAGGGGGCAAAATGTTAGCCCACTTTGTGATCGGGCTACACAAAACTAAGAGATTGGTCAACGAATATGTTTGAAGGAAGGATTCATAGCAGGAGCCTGGATCGGTTCGAAGACCCCCGAACCGAACCCCTTTACCTTAAAGTAAGCGGACCGTAAGCTGGGAAAAAGATGGCACATTCGGATTGGTTCGAGGCTCTCCGACCCGAACCCTCCCTTTGATCTTCCGATCCGAACCGGGGATCAACATAACTGAGCAAACAACCCACGTTCTCCTACAAAATTAGAATGGTTCCTCCCCACAACCCCACAATCTCTGATGCGTTGTCACCATTTCCAAGCCTCTGAGCTGAACGGTATGATTGCCACGTGAACCGATCCGGGCTGAATTTCTCTATGTAAATACCCTTCAAAGCACCATTTGAAGGGATCTTTTAGCATAATCTTCACTCTAACTCTCATGGCCACCGAATCCCACTGCTTCATTCAGACCACCATCAAAATTTGGAACACATTTTACCATACGTTGAGTGAAATTACTAATTGTAAAAGTGAGATTGAGTGATAATCAGTGTTGTACTTGTATTCAAATCATCAATCAACAAAGTATAAAGTGGACGTAGGCTCTTTAACGCCGAACCATTATAAATCTGGTGTTCTTATTGTTTTTCTGTCTATTTTATCCAAAATTATCAATTGTTTGGGTGTTAGAACCAATTTTTGGTCAAACATTTTGGTGCTTTCATTGAGAACTTGAATTCTCAGCGCGTTGGATTATCGTTCTGCTATTTGGACCTTCAAGTTCAAAGAAATTAATCCACTTTCTTCGGCGTTTATGGAAGTTTTCTGACTTATCTCGAAAGAATTGGATGTCATGAAGAAAGGAAGTGCAAAGTGCTCAGCAAAATGAGATGGGTGAGGATCAACAAGCCATGGTTGTTACTAGATCAAGGGGATACAGTTTAGGACCAAATTGGTCTGGGAGAGCATCACTGAATCGATCTGAAGATGGCGGTCCGAACCGACTAGAGAACTCAAATCCGAGCCGAACCGAGGCATTGGACATCCCTAATAGCTCCTCCCAAACCGAACCGGAAGCATAATCATGACCCGATCTGAACCGAATGTGGCTGGTACCTCTACTCGAGCACCTATAGATGCTTCGATACCGGCTGTAAAACCAGTGATCAGCCCACTCCTAATGCACCTGTTACGCACATGGATTTCTTGCGCTTACTTGATATGAAAGACAACACCAGAGATACTTTGGAGGCTCATAAACGTGATAACGTTCTTATGCAGGAAAACATGAAAATTACGAGTAGTGAGATAAGTGAACTACGAAGGAAAAGAACGTCCTCGCCACTCATAAACTTACTGCGGATCATTCATAATCTTCAGATGAAGACCGCCTACGTCAGAGGAAGCCGTACAAAAGGCCCGAGAATCTGGACCAGTTTACATTTGGATCGTTGTGATCCCGTGAAGATGCAGCCCGCGTTCTAGGACCTAATGACTCAAGTTTAAGAGAACCAATGATGATACAGATGCGAGGATCTCACGTCCTTCCCAGAGATCCAAACATCACTAATCCCACTCAAGGGAAACTTTTCCAGCCCACTCGTCCCATGAATAACCGAAACCGTAGAGGGCGAGGAAGTTCAGCCACAACTCGAAACCAAAGAGCATCGCCCGACGTAGGCACTGGACGTATTAGTAGAGATAGAAGTGTAGATCGTGAACCAGCTTTGACCAACGCAGAAGTGGAAGCAATGATGCGACAAATCATGGCCGATAGTCGATGCTACACAAATGAGGACCGGGGTATTAAGGGTAGTCACGCCCCATACACCGATGACATCTTGGATTTCCAATTTCCTCGATGATTCAATCTGCCATAAATGGACCGACATGATGGGAGAACAGATCCAGGATAACATTTGATGAGATATGCCTAGTATATGAATTTTGCGGCATCCCCTGACGCAGTGAAATGCAAAGCCTTCCCGATATTTCTAAAGGATGTTGCGTTGATGTGGTTCACACGACTTCCTCCTTGATTAGTGTCAAGCTTTAAAGAACTAAGCGAACGTTTTATGAACCAGTTCCGGCTCCATGCCTGGCAATGTAAAAATGTCATTGAATTTTCCAAAATTAAACAGGCTTCTGGTGAATCTCTGAAGTCGTATTAAATCGCTTTAACCTAACAGTCACCGAAGTAAGTGACCCACATGATCCTACCATTTTAATGGTGTTAATAGATGGGGTCGATCCAGATACGGAATTTGATGGATATTTGGCGGGAAAGCCGCCGTTGGCAAGGGAAGTGTTCTATGAGAAGGCTAATATTCGTTTGTGGCGAGAGGAAATTTACGCCAATCGAAAGAGAAAATCCGATGGAGCATCCAGAGAATACATTTTAATTAATGTCGCAGTGAAACGGTACGGTGATAATTCAGGGAAGGTCGAGGTAAATGTTGGCAACAAAAACAAGGAAAATAACGGTCGGGGTAGAAATAGTGGAAAAAGGAACAAGAATCAAGGAAACAACTCCGAAAAAGGCCTCGGTTTCATACTTTTGAAAGCTACACATCGTTGAATAATACTCTAGATAACATCTATCTAGATACTTATAATGTCTTACAGTACACGAAGCCTCTGCCCAGTGTGACGGCCTACCCGCACCAGCCGACATATTCCTTGAAATGCGTTGTTCCAGTATCTAACTAGCATGGGATGGTCGTCAAAAGAAAGGGATGTGAAACTATGAATCATCAAGAACCTGTAGTATATCTTACAACGCATGGAATAAAATATAATAATAACATAACTTGACATAAAATAGGCGAGATAGTGCATAAGTTGAAAACTAAACCATCATAACAGCGGAATCCAAAATATAGCTTATGATCCAAACCATTATTACAACTTCAAAATACTATCTCTAAAAGGAAACGAAAGAGGTACACTACTAATGCCCAAAGCAGTGACCAACAACAACACAGGGAGAAGATATGTAAATAGTATGTGGAAGCATCATGCTCATCTCCGGACAACTACTCGTGCATAACCACCTAACCTGTCTCTATTCTGCTCTTTAGGAGCACCTAGAGTAATAAGAAGAGACATAAAACTCTGGGTCAGACAAACATATAGTGTAAAAATAGGAGTGTGTGTGTCATAGTGATGGCAAACATCAAACATAGCAATCATTCTCACATCTCTCACTCAGTGCGTAAAGCATATGATATCCACCACTTTAATCACCAGAACTATTAGGGCTATAACGGAGTCCCACTCCGTATAACTATCACTACGACCACTTTGCCCTTTGGGACCCTGATGGATTCCGACTCCATAAAACCTCTAACCCCACTGCACTCGTCCATAGTCAATGCCCCTTCTCTTAATGGTGAATCAAAGTTATAGATATCGATAACCCCTTTGAACACTTCTCGCAGCAAAGTCCAACTCTTGAAGTTAACTCGTTAGTTCCTATCTGGATCCTGAGTGCTAACTTCTCATTTGGACTTCCTTTGCATCTCGGGTTTTAGTCACATTGGAGTTGGTCTTCAGAAGAGTCATCGCGTAGCAGCAGTAGGGATAAACCCGGTTCGGTTCGGCCTCCAAACTCGGTTCGGTTCATGCTCATTGGTTCGATTCGATCCTCCTTTCCTTGCTCAAGTTTACGTTCAGTTCGGCCATCCCCATTCGGTTCGGTTCAGTGATCGTGGTCCCGGTCTGGTTTGGTGCTCCACTCCAACTTCAACTCTGCACTAGCGGCCTTCCATTTTGCCATGCTTCTCTTGTGCCAAGTTCCGGTTCATCTCGTGCTCTCCGGTGTGATCCGAGGTACATACCCCAACCCGGAACGCTTGACCATCCGATCCGAACCAAAAACCTGATATGCTTCCAACAAGCTTGCATCATCCATTCTCTCCATGCGATAGCATTTTCAACCATTCTAACTTTACTAAACAATCATGAAACATACCAAACAGTGGTAACAACATACAGGTTCAATAAAAAAGGTCAAAACATCAAGCATATACATTGTTTTAGATCAAACATACCCAAAATTCATGATTTTTCCCTTAATCCCCTTAACCATGTTTAACCATAGGATTTGCAAATTTAATCCAGATTAACCCAAATTTTTATCAGTAACATAAAATAATATTTTAGAATTTTTACATATTTTTCTAGATTTTTCTGATGCATAATTTCACTAATTATCACTAATTACCCCTAATTAGCCGTAATTAGTGTAAAAACAAGCTAAGCACTCACCTTAGCCACAAATAAATTGTAGATCTGAAACCTCCACTGGTTTGGCACAGATTCCTATGTATGGCAGCAGCTCTATCTCCGATTTTATGCTAAGTTGACTTGATTTGATGTAGTTTGCTTAATTAGTGATAAAAAGGTGATTAGGGAGTGATTTAGAACATGAAGGTCACTGCTAGGGTTAGAGGAATGTTTGTGGCTACTAGAAAAATAAAAAGGAACCATTCTCTAGCTCTTTTCAGCCCTCCCATAACCCTAATCCCAAAATGGGTTATGGACCTAGCTGCTAATCACCCCCATTAAGCCCGATTAGGCTGTTTTTCCATCTTCAAATCTTATTTCAGCCATATCTCCCAAACGGTAAGTTTGTTTGATTCACTCTACGAAAAGGTAAACCATCATCCGGATTCAACGGAAATGGTTTCAGGTCAAAACTCCTTACCAATCAAAAGTTATAGGCGAAACAAGATTCACCAGGGGTAAAACGGTCATTTAAAATTTGGCAAAAATCGTGAATGTGGGAAATGACCCCAATAGTCGCTTCCCAAAGTTACACGACCATATGACTTCGTAAGAAAATAAAATAAATATTCTACAATCCTCCGATGCGTAGAATGTGGGTCGTTACACTTCCCTCCCCCCCCCCCCCCCGCCCCTTAAAGAAATTTCGCCCCTGAACTTCCTTAACCAAGAAAACATACAAAGGTGCCCCACATGCCTATCAGCCATTTACAAACAACCAAACATAGATACTAATACAACAAGCTTATCGTAGTATGCGGTTTACCAACAAGGGAAATAACAATATCGCGATTAAAACCTTACCAGGTAAAGAGAACTAGATATGACTTCCTTATTTTCTCCTCGGTTTCCCAAGTACAGTCATTCTCATTATCACCCCACTGGACCTCAACCAGTTTCACCGTCTTCCTTTGAAGTTGTTTCGTATCATGTCCGACAATACGAACCGGTCTACGGTTTCCAACTGCCTCGGGTTCTACCTCGATACCATCCAACTAGTCTGGTGACATAGTCATATTAGAATCGTGCACGAACTTCCTTAACTAGGAAATATGAAATACGTTGTGCACTCCTGCCACCTTGTCAGGTAACTCAACTTTATACGCTAAATCCCGAACTTGTTCGAGAACTGGGAATGGACCAACAATTTTTGTTGTTAACTGACCTCTCGTGCCAAATCGAATCACACTCTTTAACGGAGAAATCTTGACGAACACCAAGTCGCCAATAGAGAATTTCAAATCTTTTCGTCTTTTATCAGCATAACTCTTCTACCTGTCTTAGGAAGCTTTAATTCTCTGTTGAATAACCTTGATTTTATCTGAAGTTTCTCTTATTACATCTGGCCCATGTACAAATTACTCACCGGATTCTAACCAATAAGATGGTGAGTTGCACGATCTTCCGTACAAAGCTTCAATTGGAGTCATACATATACTGGACTGATAATTATTATTATATGCAAACTCGACCAGATGCAAATGGGCATCCCATGAACCCCCAAAATCCAATACACAAGCTCTCAAGAGATCCTCCAATACACAATTCACCCTCTCTGTTTGACCATCGGTTTGAGGATGGTACGTGGTACAGAGATGTAATTCTGACACTAAAGCCTCTTGTAAGCTCTTCCGAAACCCACTAGTAAATAATGGATCTCGGTCACTCGCAATACCCTTAGGTACTCCATGAATTCTCACTACCCACTTTATATACAGTTCTGCTAACTTAGCTGCCATTCTATTCGACTTGACTGGTATAAACCTTACACTCTTGGTCAATCGATCCATAACCACTCAAATACTATCATGATTCGATCTAGTCCTTGGCAAACTTTCAATGAAATCCACTAAGACTTGTTCCCATTTCCATTCGGGAATTTCCAGCGGTTGTAACAAACCGCTAGGCTTCTTTTGCTTGGCTTTAACTAGCTGGCAGTTCATGCACTTAGATATAAACTTCCCAACGTCTTGCTTCATCCCTTCCCAGTAATATGTCTACTTCATGTCTCGATACATCTTGTTACAACTGGGATGTATAGTTTGTTTTGAGTGATGGCATTCTCTAAGCACTTCATCTCTCAATCCATTAACGTAGGGTACAACTAGTCTCCCATTCTTTCGGAGCCATCCTTCTCGATCAAATCCATACTTGTTCATCTCCTCACCATCGGTACCCATCTCCACCTTGGAGATGATTTCCAATAGGTTAGGATCGTCCCTCTGACTAGAGCCGATCCGTCCAATCAAAGTCGGTCTGATCGTCAAACTTGCTAACATTTCTGGATCCAATTCGCACTTAGGTCTGAAATCATATCCCGCGATATATCACAATTGCTCCTATTTAAGAAACATAGCCCCCAAACTGGCATGTCTCCTACTCAATGCATCAGCTACGCATTTCCCTTCCCGTGTGTGTATGCAATATTAAAATCATATGAAGCCAAGAACTCTAACCATCTCTGCTGACGAAGATTTAAATCCTTCTGAGAGAAAAGATACTTTAATGACTTATGATTTGTAAACAACTCGAATCTTTCTACTAAGAGATAATGTCTCCATATCTTTAACGCGAAAACAATCACTGCCAATCCAAATCATGGGTAGGATACCTTTTCTCGTGCGGTTTTTGTTGACGACTAGCATAAGATACAACCCTACCTCCTTGCATCAATACAACACCTAGTCCGGTACCACAGGCATCCGTGTATACCGTCATCTCTTCGTTCCCTTTATGAGTAACTAATACTAGTGTGCACATTAACTTCTCTTTTAGGCTCTTAAATGCATACTCACACTTTTCGTCCCAGATGAAGGCTTGATTCTTCTTGGTCAACTGGGTTAACGGTGTTGCTGTCTTGAAGAAGTATTGAATAAACATTCAATAATATCCAGCTAACCCCAAGAAACTTCCCATGTCCGTTGCATTCTTAAGCGTAGACCAATCTTGCATCGTAGCCACCTTCGCGGGATCCACAACAATACCATTTTCTGAAACAACATGACCCAAGAATCTTACTTCTCTCCTCCAGAAGTGACACTTAGAAAAATTTTCTTTCAACTAGTGTTTCCTTAACACCTCCATCATTGTCCTCAAATGTTCCTTGTGTTCTTCCTTTGTCCTCGAGTAAACCAAGATATCATCCACAAACACAAGAACAAACTTATTCAATTGATCTTTGAAAACTCTATTCATAAGATCCACAAAATATGCGGGTGCATTGGTCAATCCGAATGGCATGACCAACCAATTATAGAATCCAGACGACGTTTTGAAATGCCATTTTAGGTATACACTCAGCTGCTACTCAAAGCTGATGAAATCCGGCTGCGAGATCCATTTGGGAGAACACTCTTGCTCCATTTAGTCGATTAAACAAATCATCAATCCATGGAAGAGAATACTTATTCCTCCTAGTCACCTTGTTCAACTCGTGCTAGTCCACACATAAGCGAAGGGAACCATCGACCCCCGTAGCAAATACAACTAGTGCTCCTCTCTTGGAAACACTTCTTCGGATAAATCTCTTCTTCAAAAGATCGCTTACTTGCACCTCGAGCTCTCATTGCTCCCTTGGCACCATACGACGAAGAGGCATCACTATAGGTCTGACATCTTTTACTAAATCAATCCGAAACTCGATCTCACGGTGTGGTGGAAGTCCGGTTACTTCCCCGAAGATGTCCAGATGCTCGCCAACAATAGGCACATCTGATATCTCATCATGCGAGATGTTGAGGGAATTTAGAAAACTAGCCATCACTAGGTAGGCAACCCAATACCACCCTCCACTCATTAGCGACTCTAATGGACCGAAGACCCCTCATAGTCTACCACCACCCCCATACCTTTGGAGCTAATCGACTCCCAATATAATGCCAAACCCAGTAAAACTCAAAATAAGGCAATCACAAGCAAACATACATCCATGACTCGATAAGACCAAATTACGACAAATCATATTAAGGCTAGTTGAACCACCGATCGGGTTCGTCACAACTAAAGGTCTATCGACAATCTCGAGCTTCAGTCCCAGCCTGTCTACCAGGTCACTAGATATGAAGGAATGGGAAGCCCAGGTATCAAACAATACTCAAATAGGGACATCATAAATAGAAAGCATACCTTGAATTACGACACTTTTTCCTTTCTCCTTTGCTATTGAGGCATTTGACGAAGAAGGAATGGAATTGATAGCATATGCTTCCACGATCTACTTCTCCTTAGGAGGTTGTGGACATTTATCCTTGTGATATCCCACTTGGATACAACTGAAGCACTTCATGTCCGCTGGCTTTGCTCGACGATCTCTGGCATAGTGGCCCTTCCTTCCACAGCTATAGCACTCGATACCATTCTTATCCCTCTTTTTCTGACCATCCCTGGTTTGGTTATGTTTCCTCTTGTTCTGGGAATTCTTCTTGCCTTCACCGCTTGACTGCAGTTTTGCCTCTCCTGCAGATGCAATAACAACCTCGGTCTTCGACTTAGGGTAAAGGCTCTCTGATCTCAATGCCTTTCCCACAATAGATTCGAATGTCTCATCGATATAGTTTATATGTCTTCACCCAAGTACTCATGTAAGCCAGTTATGAAATTCTCGTTCTTCTTCTCTGCAGTATCGATAAGAGATAATCCATATTTCGATAGGGTATCAAATTCAAAAACATATTCCGAGACTGCCCTACCATTCTGCTTAAGCTCCAAAAATTTCCTAGACAATTCTGATTTTTGAGCAGCTGGAATAAACTTGTCACTGAAGCGAGTATTAAACTGATTCCAAGTAACTTGATCCTCGGGAGTAGCCGCTTTAATAGCATTCCACCAATTCATTGCCCATCCTTGAAATTGACGCGATACTATCTTTCTCTTCATTGCATCATTGATCCCCAAATCCTCGAAGATGCACTCATAACTATCAAGCCAATCTTGAACCTCCGTAGCCATTTCCGTTCCATGGAACGGCTTCCCACCAAGACTAGTATAATCCTTGCTGAGCTTGGCGAAACTGTCTCTAGGCGCCTGCACTACTGCACCACTACCGTTAGCAGCATTAGGAACCGCTCCCTGAGCATCCCTAAGCATCTCTCGCATGAAGGCAGTAAACATCATCCTTATATCAGGGACATTCCCATTGTTGGGCCCTAAACCAACTCTCTCCTCAGCTCCCGGTGTGGGATTCCTCACCGTGCTCCTCGTATTTCGGCTCATCGTTCAGTCTGTAAAGAGAAAATGATTAACTATCTCCTTAGTGGTGCCAGTGCAGTGCGACTTCATCCTTATATATACTAATTGTATATAAATAGCTTCTGAAAACCAAAATATCACAAATATGCGCACTCATATACGTACACTATCTCTCCCTGATGTCTTCCCCTAGGTTAACTATGCAACCTAGGCTCCGATACCAAGTGTGACGACCCACTACGCACCAGCCACCATTTCTCTTGAAATGCGTTGTACCAATGTCCAACAAGCAAGCGACGGTCATCAAAAGAAAGGGATGTGAAACTATGAATCATCAAGAACCTGTAGTGTACCTGTAACAACCCGTATTTTCAATAACCTGTTATAACATAAATCGAGGCAGAATTTAATTCTAAAATCAGAATCAAGGGAAACGGGCTATGCCATTGCGTTCATCTCGGAAGAATACGCGAAATAGAGTCCGAGTTTTCGAAAATCGGAGTCCGTATGACCCGATTAAGGCCCAGCGAAGTTTTCAGAAAACTTCTAAGTAAAAACAGATTTCAAATTCAAATCTGAATTTGGAAAATTGGGCCAGTTTGGGCCAGGCGGGAGAATTCCCGCCAGAACACCAAAGTTGGCAGCCCTATCGACTTGGGAGTCGACTTGGTTGGACCCAGGTCGACAGCCCTGTCGACTTGGCTGTCGACTTGGTCCAGCCGGGCTGTTTAGCCTGGTGCACCATTTTGAGAATGTGTTGAGCTTGGGGGCCAGATTCGGTTTTGAGGGCTGAGATTGGAACTAGGGTTTAATCCTATGGCCTAAAACACTTGCCTAATCTATAAATAAGACCCTAACCTACCCTAAATCATCATTAATCTATCCTACAACTAAACTATGGCAAAATCAATCCTCTCATGGCCTCCACTCTCTTTATAAAATTCCTAAATAAATCTCTAAGTGATTTTCCATGCATACAAGTGTTTTTAGACTTGTATGAGCATCATTAGTTTGCATTCAAGTCAAGTTTCTATAAAGAAAGAGTTTTGATCATTTTGGCTTGCATTTTGGGTTTGATTGATTTCATAAGGGCTTTGTCATATTTTTGTGACTTCTTAAGCATTGTAAGCCCTATTCTACTTTCATACTTAAACTCTAAAGTTAAATGTATGATATGCAAGTTGATATGCAAGTTTTCTTCTATGATGTAATATGCAAGTTTATCATGTTATGCAAGTTTTCTATGATGTAATATGCAAGTTTATCATGTTATGCAAGTATGCTATGATATGATATGCAAGTTCATCATGTTATGTTATGCAAGTTTGATATGCAAATTGTCATATGATATGCAAGTTGTGTTATGCAAGTTTGGGTTGAACATTTTGTTCATGTTATCATGTTATGCAAGCTTATCTTGAGTATGTGAACATAAAGCTTCAAGCTTTATGCTAAAGGTTGCATTTTAGCAACATGTAAGTTATCATATCTCTTATGATAACTTGCATGTGAGGCTAAATGCGAACTTATGGCCATTTCTACATGTCATTTAGTACCATGTATCATCAATATGCCAAGTTTGGTTTTATGCATGCTTTTGAGGCCAAAATATGTAATATGCGAGTATAAACACATGAACGTTTCATATGCCACCATGTTGGACTTGTGGCTTCAACACCTTTTATGTCATGATTATGCCAAGTTCCCTCCTTCTATCCTTTATGCGCTATTGCGATATGTAAGCGATGGGATTGCGTTTGGGGTTGGGTAAAAGTAAAAGACATAAAAACATAAGCTTGGGAATTTACCTATTAAGTTAGGTCTACCCATTGGGAATTTACCTATTAAGTTAGGTCTACCCAATTGCTTGAAAACTTGTAACATGTTTTGGAAACATGATGGACATGACACTTAGAAAAGATAAGTGAGGCCAACTCGAGGTTGGGTTGAGTTTGTAGCGTAAACCTACCCGGAACCGACCGGCTTAACTAGTTGCTACAAACAATAGGACCCAATGTGAGAAGTTGGTCATGTTGTACCTTGGACCCGAGGTTAGACCAAGTTGTGGTGTAAAGCTACCCGGACCCGCCCGGCTGAACTAGTAACCACAACAAGGTCTAATGTGAGAGGTTAAGGCGCATTAAAATTAATTAATGGCTCGTGATTAGGGTTAAGTCATGGTCCACTTAGTACTTAACCAATTTGGGCTCGGTAGATTAATCGGGGTTAAGTCGTGAACTCATCGTTACACTTAACCAAGTTAATCCATGATTAGCAAGAGGGTTAAACCGTACTTAACCCACTAGAAAATCCTAGCAATGGGGGCCCACTCCAGCAGTAATCCCAAGTTAGTATCATCATGACCCTAGGGACTAGGCTAGGGAGGGGGCACGATTACTGGACTAGAGGTAAGTGACCAAAAGCGACGGCAGAGGGTACGCCGGTGTAGTTCCGGGCGGACTCTGGTCGTGCACATAGTCCGTATCCGGAGAAAACATGCACGGGTACCAGTAGATCGGGATTGTGCACTCATGTTCATGGTGTCCAGGGGTTGACAGCCTAGGGCTTGATACACCCGAAGGGTGGACCCGGCACAGTTCGACTACAATTATGTTTGGGCCGTATTGACACCAACACGTGACGAGTTAGGCTTAGGGAGCCGATCGACTAGATCGTGGGGTTGGACCTTGTATTAGGGTCATTTCATGTTATTGGGCTAAAGCTTGGGCCAAGGGATCAATACTTGTTTATTCAAGTCATGTTAGTTTGCTAGTACACCTGTGGTGCAAAACCTTAATCCTGATTATGCGATGACACCTTTATCTACCTTGTTAGTTAATCATCATGCTAGTATGTTGTTATCCTTATGATCATACCTGCTTTTCATGCTAGTTAACTTTATCAGTTTACATTGATTGTAGTAGGGCTTACTCAGTCTTTTTGACTGACCTGTTTTCTTTCGCCTCTTTTCTTCCGTTTCCCCCCCCCCCCCAGGTTCTCAGGGAGGGAATATTGGAGCTTAGCTTGGATTTCTGACAGCTTGCTTGTGGGATTTAGCTCATGTACGGTTGCACATGAAGCTAGCTATGGCTATCACTTCTTTTGGGGATTAGTACTTATGTATTTCAGTTTTTCAGTTGATGCTGTTTTATCTAGACTTGTTTATTGGGAAGTTGACATTATGATGTAACAGACTTGTTTTGAAATGGTTTAAAATCTTCCGCTGTTTTATCTATGTTATTTACTCTGTTTACATATATACATATGTTCTTGTTCTGCCTTGATATATCATTATGCATGTTTACCTGATTCAAACGCCCCTCCAAAGTCAGAGTGCTTGCAAGAGACACCCTGGCGGAGGCGGGGTGTTACAATTTGGTATCAGAGCATATGGTTTACGAGAAGGAACAAAAAGGTTTTTAAAACTTTTGGAAAACTATTTTCAAAACCAAGTATAAAGTATTTTCCAAAGAAAAGTCTAGTTTATTTTAAAGGCTATTCCCCAAAAAGCCATTAGCAAAATTCCTTCGTTTTTCGCCATTCTGAATCTGTCTTTTTCTTCGTTTTCAGTATGGCCGATAACTTTGCTATTCCGGAGGGAGTACACGTACCTGTTTGGTATAGGAGACTTTTGGAGGCTAGGGCGACCGAAGCCGGCCCCGCAGATGTTCCTCCTCCTCCTCCAGTAGTTAATATTCCTCCTCCTGTCGCTAATGTTCCTCCTCCTCCTGTCGCTGAGGTTCCTCTTCCTCCTCCCCCTCAGCATCCTCAAGTTGACTTCGCAAAGACTTGCAAAGATTTCAAAGCAATGGGTGGCAAGAACTTTCAAGGCACTGAGACTTTTGTAGAGGCCAGAAACTGGTTGAAAGAGACCGAGGATTTATTTGCTATCTTTGGGATAGACGATCAGAGGAAGCTCTTGTTGGCGGTTTGGCTTATGAAGGATGAAGCTGCTTATTGGTGGGAAGTCACCAATGGTACTAGGCCTGGTTAGACTTGGGCCGATTTCAGGGCAAGGTTCATGCTTAAGTTTTTATCTTCTGCTGAGGAGAATCTGCAAATGGAGAGGTTCATAACTTTGAGACAAGGAGATATGTCTGTCAAAGAGTATGTGAACAAGTTCAATCAGTTAGCTCGTTTTGGCTTGGATATGGTGAATACTCCTCAGAAGAAGACTCTTCGTTTTGCTAGAGGATTGAATGAGCCGTTGCAGGGATTGGCTATGTCACATATTCCCCATGGGGCCACGTTTGAGAGTTTGGTTGATATGGCGTTACTTCAGGGAGATGTCAAGAAGGAGGTCAAGATGAATGATACTCAAGCTAAGAAGACTGATTCCCAGGGAAAAGGAAATCAGGGTAATCCGAGTGGTCAAAGCAGTCAAGGCAATCAGAACAAGAACAAGAGTCAAGGCAACAAGGGGAACAACAACAAGGGCAATAACAACAAGGGCAAGAACAACAAGGGGAAGTGCCATTATTGCGGTTCAGTTGGGCATCTTATCAAAGATTGTAAGAAGAGGAAAAGGAAGAATGGTGAATGCTTTTTCTGCGGTGAGACTGGACATTTTAGTAAGGATTGCCCGAGGAAGCAAGGGCCAGGGCCAGACTCAGCGTGCTGGACCTTCAGGAGGGCAAGTTCATGCTCTCAATGTTGCTCCAGTTCCCGATCGAGGTAGTATTTCTGTTGAGAGCCTTGTATATATTTCTGATTTTCCAGTTCGTACTTTGTTTGATTCTGGTGCATCGCATAGCTTTATCTCATCTGATCTTGTTGATAGTTTGCACCTTAGTACTAGCTTGGTAGATGATCCCGTCTGTGTCTCAAATCCTATTGGGGGTTCCGCCCATTTGTCTATGATATGTGGGGATTTGAGGATCTCTATACTGAGTGTAGAGTTCTTGTGCAGTGCTTATGTTCTCGGTTTCAGGGGATACGGATTGATATTGGGCATGGATTAGCTGTCCAGATATGGAGCCATTCTTGATTGTGAGCATAGGGTTGTGAGGCTCGTGACTCGCCTCGGAAACACCTTAGAGATTTCTTGTGATCTGAGAGGTCCCGTCATGTTATGCTATCTAGAATCACTCGACTCGTCAATGGAAACTCTTCAGTCTGTAAGAGTGGTTCGAGAGTATCCGGATGTTTTTGATGAAGTTAGGGGGTTGCCCCCTAAGCGAGAGATTGATTTCCGCATTTATCTGGTGGATAATGCAAAGCCTGTTTCTTTGCCTGTTCGGCATATGGCTCCGCGTGAAAGGCGGGAGCTAAGTAAGCAAGTGAAAGAGTTGCTTGAGAAGAACTTCATTAGACGAAGTATATCTGAATGGGGAGCGCCTGTGGTATTTGCTACCAAGGCAGATGGTTCTCTCCGACTCTATGTTGACTATCGAGAGTTGAATAAGCTGACTAAGAAGAACAGACACCCGTTACCGAGGATCGATGATCTCTTTGACCAACTTGTCGGTGCTTCTGTTTTCTCTCAGCTTGATCTTGCTACGGGATTCCATCAGCTCAGGGTAGCTGAAGATAGTATAGACAAGACTGCGTTCAGGACTCCAGATGGATTCTTCGAATGGCTTGTCATGCCGTTCGGCTTGACTAATACACCCGCATATTTCGTGGACTTGATGAGTAGGGTATTCAGGGAGTTCTTGAACAAGTTTGTCATGGTCTTCGTAGATGATATTCTGATCTTCTCTAAGGATGAGGAAGAGCACGCAAGGCATCTCATGGAGGTGATGGATACGCTTAGAGCACATCAGTTGAAGGCCAAGTTCTCCAAGTGTCACTTTTGGAGAAGGGAAGTTAGATTCCTTGGGCATATAGTATCTAAGCAAGGCTTAGCGGTGGATCCCGCTAAGGTAGTTGCAGTTCATGATTGGAAGACTCCAAGGAATGCAACCGAAGTGAGAAGTTTTCTAGGTCTCGCGGGTTTTTACCGGAAGTTCATCAAGGACTTCGCGAAGATTTCCGCTCCTCTCACTAAATTGACGAAGAAGAATTTAGTTTTTGCTTGGAGCATAGAATGCGAGCTTGCTTTTCAGAAGCTCAAGAGAGCCCTCACATCAGCACCTGTTCTAGCTTTGCCCGATGGAGGGAAGTTATTTACAGTATACACCGATGCATGTGGCACGGGGTTAGGAGCTGTTCTTATGCAAGAAGGAAGAGTGATATGCTTTGGCGGTAGACAACTCAAAGTGCATGAGAAGAATTATCCCACTCATGACTTAGAGTTGGCAGCAATAATATATGCACTCAAGGCTTGGCGCCATTATCTTCTGGGAGAAAGATTTGAGCTTTATACCGATCACAAGTCATTGAAGTATCTCTTTTCTTAGAAGGATCTGAATCTGAGGCAACAAAGATGGATGGAATTCTTGGCGTCCTATGATTTTGAGATAGCTTACACCCCTGGCAAGGGGAATGTGGTAGCTGATGCATTGAGTAGAAAAAGGTTGACCCTAAGTCCTCTATTCGTTGAGATGAAAAATTTAGAGTATGTGGCGACCTTTGATTTCTCTTTGGCGGTTGAGTCGATGACCGGTTCTTTAGCATCTCTGGAACTCAGACCTACCCTTCTTGATCAAGTTGGGGCTTCGCAGAGAAAAGACCCTCAGATAGTTGAGATTATGGATAAGCTGATTCGAGGAGAGACGTCTAGTCATCTCGCTCGATATTCTATTGATGACAAGGGTTGGCTGAGGAGAGACGGAAGGTTATATGTTCCAATGGTGGAAGATTTAGTAAGAAAAGTTCTGGAGGAAGCGCATCGCTCGAAGTTGACTATACATCCGGGCGGAGATAAGATGTATAAAGATATGAAGCGCATTTTCTTTTGGCCTGGGATGAAGATGGATGTGGCAGAGTTTGTCTCTAGATGTATCATTTGCCAGCAAGTTAAGGCCGAGTCAAAGAAGCCCGGTGGGCTATTGCATCCTCTAGACGTTCCACTTTGGAAGTGGGAGAGTATTTCCATGGATTTTATCGATGGGCTATAAAGGTCAAGGAAAGGGAATACGAGCATTTGGGTTATTGTGGATAGGCTCACGAAGAGTGCTCATTTCATTCCGGTGAAGAGCAAGAGGACCGCATCTTGGCTAGCGTCTGTATATCTTCGTGAGATTGTGAGACTGCATGGAGTCCCTTCTAGCATTGTCAGTGACCGTGACCCAATCTTTACAAGTCAATTCTGGAATAGCTTGCAAGAAGCTATGGGCACGAGGTTGAATCTAAGTACGGCTTATCACCCACAGACGGACGGTCAAACCGAAAGGGTGAATAGGGTACTCGAGGATCTGTTGAGGCTTTGTATTCTGGATTTTGGTGGTACTTGGGAAGACCATCTTCCTCTTGTTGAGTTTGCATATAATAACAGTTATCAGGCAAGCATAGGGATGGCACCATTTGAAGCTTTATATGGAAGGCCGTGCAAGTCGCCTACATGTTGGTGGGAGACTACAGATGAGCTTATACTTGGGCCTGATATGATCAAAGATACATCCAAGAAGATCGAGTTGATTCGGAGACGGATGAAAGCGGCCCAAGACCAACAGAAATCCTATGCTGATAAGCGAAGAACGGATTTGGAGTTTGATGTTGGGGATATGGTTTTCGTGAAGGTTTCTCCTTTGCGGAATGTGGTCCGATTTGGAGCCGTTGGGAAGTTGGCACCGAGGTTCGTTGGACCATTCCCTATTATAGAAAGGATCAGGCAGATGGCTTATAGAGTGAAGTTGCCCGAGAAGCTTGCCGGAGTACACGATGTTTTTCATGTCTCGCATCTCCGGAAGTGTTTACATGAATCAGCTGAGGTTGTTGAGCCGAGTGTTCTAGAAGATGTGGAAGTGGAGAAAGAAGCTACTTTGAGGAGAGCTCCGATTCGTATCTTGGGGACGGAGACCAAGAAGCTAAGAAATCGAGAGGTCAAGTTGGTGAAGGTTCAATGGGGTGAAGCCGAAGAAGACGCAACTTGGGAAACCGAGGAGAAGATGCGTGGGCTTTATCCATTCCTTTTTTAGGGTACACTCTCAATCTCTTTTCTTTGTTAGCATATCTTTCTCTTTGCTATCCATGTTTAGCTAGTTTATCGTGTTAATCTTGTCATGAGAACCTTAGGTAGAAACCCTTTGGATGAAACATGTGTTTGAAACATGTTATGCTTGATGGTTGCAAGTGGTTGCAAGTGTTTGCAAGTGGTTGCTCGTAGATGCATTATACACGTTAGGCACTAGATCGGCTCACACACTCCTCATATTGCATATGCATGAGTGTTTATGCTTATTCATGGATGAAAATTTTTGTGTTATCACATGGATGTTGCATATGGACGTATGTTATGTGCACACATATAGATGTTATACATTATGTTAGGAATTGCATACATATGGATTCATTTCACTAACATAATTTGCATTAATAATATTTGCATTAGATAAGGACATATACACACAACTTTGCATATGCTCATACAACATTTAGAATCTTGTAAGGACAATGATTGCTCGTGGATGATGTTTTGAGTAGATGGATGTTGGATGGTAGGATACGTTCTTCCTAACTTGAAGATTTCGGGGACGAAATCCTTTAAGGAGGGGAGAATGTAACAACCCATATTTTCAATAACCTGTTATAACAAAAATCGAGGCAGAATTTAATTCTAAAATCTGAATCAAGAGAAACGGGCTATGCCATTGCGTTCGTCTCGGAAAAATACGCGAAATAGAGTCCGAGTTTTCGAAAATCGGAGTCCGTATGACCCGATTAAGGCCCAGCGAAGTTTTCAAAAAACTTCTAAGTAAAAACAGATTTCAAATTCAAATCTGAATTTGGAAAATTGGGCCAGGCGGGAGAATTCCCGCCAGAACACCCAAGTCGACAGCCCTGTCGACTTGGGAGTCGACTTGGTTGGACCCAAGTCGACAGCCCTGTCGACTTGGTCTAGCCGGGCTGTTTAGCCTGGTGCACCATTTTGAGAATGTGTTGAGCTTGGGGGCCAGATTCGGTTTTGAGGGCTGAGATTGGAACTAGGGTTTAATCATATGGCCTAAAACACTTGCCTAATCTATAAATAAGACCCTAACCTACCCTAAATCATCATTAATCTATCCTACAACTAAACTATGGCAAAATCAATCCTCTCATGGCCTCCACTCTCTTCATAAAATTCCTAAATAAATCTCTAAGTGATTTTCCATGCATACAAGTGTTTTTAGACTTGTATGAGCATCATTAGTTTGCATTCAAGTCAAGTTTCTATAAAGAAAGAGTTTTGATCATTTTGGCTTGCATTTTGGGTTTGATTGATTTCATAAGGGCTTTGTCATATTTTTGTGACTTCTTAAGCATTGTAAGCCCTATTCTACTTTCATACTTAAACTCTAAAGTTAAATGTATGATATGCAAGTTGATATGCAAGTTTTCTATGATGTAATATGCAAGTTTATCATGTTAAGCAAGTTTTCTATGATGTAATATGCAAGTTTATCATGTTATGCAAGTTTTCTATGATGTAATATGCAAGTTTATCATGTTATGCAAGTTTTCTATGATGTAATATGCAAGTTTATCATGTTATGCAAGTATGCTATGATATGATATGCAAGTTCATCATGTTATGTTATGCAAGTTTGATATGCAAATTGTCATATGATATGCAAGTTGTGTTATGCAAGTTTGTGTTGAACATTTTGTTCATGTTATCATGTTATGCAAGCTTATCTTGAGTATGTGAACATAAAGCTTCAAGCTTTATGCTAAAGGTTGCATTTTAGCAACATGTAAGTTATCATATCTCTTATGATAACTTGCATGTGAGGCTAAATGCGAACTTATGGCCATTTCTACATGTCATTTAGTACCATGTATCATCAATATGCCAAGTTTGGTTTTATGCATGCTTTTGAGGCCAAAATATGTAATATGCGAGTATATGAACACATGAACATTTCATATGCCACCATGTTGGACTTGTGGCTTCAACACCTTTTATGTCATGATTATGCCAAGTTCCCTCTTTCTATCCTTTATGCGCTATTGCGATATGTAAGCGATCGGATTGCGTTTGGGGTTGGGTAAAAGTAAAAGACATAAAAACATAAGCTTGGGAATTTACCTATTAAGTTAGGTCTACCCATTGGGAATTTACCTATTAAGTTAGGTCTACCCAATTGCTTGAAAACTTGTAACATGTTTTGGAAACATGATGGACATGACACTTAGAAAAGATAAGTGTGGCCAACTCGAGGTTGGGTTGAGTTTGTAGCGTAAACCTACCCGGAACCGACCGGCTTAACTAGTTGCTACAAACAATAGGACCCAATGTGAGAAGTTGGTCATGTTGTACCTTGGACCCGAGGTTAGACCAAGTTGTGGTGTAAAGCTACCCGGACCCGCCCGGCTGAACTAGTAACCACAACAAAGTCTAATGTGAGAGGTTAAGGCGCATTAAAATTAATTAATGGCTCGTGATTAGGGTTAAGTCATGGTCCACTTAGTACTTAACCAATTTGGGCTCGGTAGATTAATCGGGGTTAAGTCGTGAACTCATCGTTACACTTAACCAAGTTAATCCATGATTAGCAAGATGGTTAAACCGTACTTAACCCACTAGAAAATCCTAGCAATGGGGGCCCACTCCAGCAGTAATCCCAAGTTAGTATCATCATGACCCTAGGGACTAGGCTAGGGAGGGGGCACGATTACTGGACTGGAGGTAAATGACCTAAAGCGACGGCAGAGGGTACGCCGGTGTAGTTCCGGGCGGACTCTGGTCGTGCACATAGTCCGTAGCCGGAGAAAACATGCACGGGTACCAGTAGATCGGGACTGTGCACTCATGTTCATGGTGTCCAGGGGTTAACACCCTAGGGCTTGATACACCCGAAGGGTGGACCCGGCATAGTTCGACTACAATTATGTTTGGGTCGTATTTACACCAACACGTGACGAGTTAGGCTTAGGGAGCCGATCGACTAGACCGTGGGGTTGGACCTTGTATTAGGGTCATTTCATGTTATTGGGCCAAAGCTTGGGCCAAGGGATCAATACTTGTTTATTCAAGTCATGTTAGTTTGCTAGTACACCTGTGGTGCAAAACCTTAATCCTGATTATGCGATGACACCTTTATCTACCTTGTTAGTTAATCATCATGCTAGTATGTTGTTATCCTTATGATCATACCTGCTTCTCATGCCAGTTAACTTTATCAGTTTACATTGATTGTAGTAGGGCTTACTCAGTCTTTTTGACTGACCTGTTTTCTTTCGCCTCTTTTCTTCCGTTTCCCCCCCAAGGTTCTCAGGGAGGGAATACTGGAGCTTAGCTTGGATTTCTGACAGCTTGCTTGTGGGATTTAGCTCATGTACGGTTGCACATGAAGCTAGCTATGGCTATCACTTCTTTTGGGGATTAGTACTTATGTATTTCAGTTTTTCAGTTGATGCTGTTTTATCTAGACTTGTTTATTGGGAAGTTGACATTATGATGCAACAGACTTGTTTTGAAATGGTTTAAAATCTTCCGCTGTTTTATCTATGTTATTTACTCTGTTTACATATATACATATGTTCTTGTTCTGCCTTGATATATCATTACGCATGTTTACCTGATTCAAACGCCCCTCCAAAGTCAGAGTGCTTGCAAGAGACACCCTGGCGGAGGCGGGGTGTTACAGTACCTCACAGCACATGGAAAATAATAATAATAACATAACTTGACATAAAACAGGCGAGATAGTGCATAAGCTAAAAACTAAACCATCATAGCAGCGGAATCCAAAATACAGCTTATTATCTAAACCATTATTACAACTTCAAAATATTGCCTTTAAAAGGGAATGAAAGAGGTACACTACTAATGCCTAAAGCAGTGACCAGCAACAACACAGGGAGAAGATATGTAAATAATATGTGGAAGTTGCCTGCTCATCACTGGACAGCTGCTCGTGCATAACCACCTAACATGTCTCTAGTCTACTCTTTAGGAGCACCCAGTGTAATAAGAAGAGACATAAAACTCTGGGTCAAACAAAAGTCTGGTATGAGTGATAGCAGAAAAATAAAACAATAACAGGTATAAATAATCATACCTGACCTGGACCTGCAACCAGAGAGTTAGCACAACAAGATGTACATTACTCTAAGGTAACACTAACATATAGTGTAAAAATAGGAATGTGCGTCTTATAGTGATGGCAAACATCAAACACAACAATCGTTCTCACATCTCTCACTCAGTGCATAAAGCATACGATATCCACCACTTTGATCACCAGAACTATTGGGGCTATGACGGAGTCTCACTCCGTACAACTATCACTACGACCACTTTGCCCTTTGGGACCCTGATGGAGTCCGACTCCATACAACCTCCGACCCCACTGCACTGGTTCATAGTCAATGCCCCATATCTCAATGGTGAATCAAAGTTATAGATATCGATAACCCCTTTGCACATGTCCCGCAGCAAAGTCCAACTCTTAAAGTTAACTCGTTAGTTCCCATCTAGATCCTGAGTGCTAACTTCTCATTTAGACTGTCTTTGCATCTCGGGTTTTGGTCACATTGCAGTTGGTCTTCAGAAGGGTCATCGCCTAGTAGCAGCAGGGATAAACCCGGTTTGGTTCGGCCTCCATACCCGGTTCAGTTCGTGCTCATTGGTTCGGTTCGGTCCTCCTTTCCTTACTCAAGTTTCCGTTCGGCTCGGCCAACCCCATCTAGTTCGGTTCGGTGCTCGTGCCCTCGGTCCGGTTCGATGCTCCACTCCAACTCCAACTCCACACTAATGGCCTTCCTTTTTTCCATGCTTCTCTTGTGCCAAGTTACGGGTCATCTCATGCTATCCAGTCCGATCCAAGGCACATACCCCGACCCGAACCGCTTGCCCATCCAGTCCGAACCGAAAACCTGATATGCTTCCAACAAGCTTGTATCATCCATTCTCGCCATACGATAGCGTTTTCAACCATTATAACTTTACCAAACAATCATGAAACATACCAAACATCGGTAACTACATAAAGGTTCAATCAAAAAGATCAAAACATCAAACATATAGGTTGTTTTAGATCAAACATACCCAAAATCCATGATATTCCCCTAAATCCCCTTAACCATGTTTAACCATAGGATTAGCTAACTTAATCCAAATTAATCCAAATTTTTATCTGTAACATAAAATAATATTTTAGAATTTTTAAATATTTTTCCAGATTTTTTGGATGTATAATTTCGCTAATTATCACTAATCACCCCTAATTAGCCATAACTAGTGTAAAAACATGCTAAACACTCACCTTAGCCACAAATAAATTATAGATCTAAAACCTCCACGGATTTGCCACAGATTCCTATGTATGACAGTAGCACTATCTCTGATTATATGGTAATTTGACTTGATTTGATTTAGTTTTTCTTAATCAGTGATAAAAAGATGATTAAAGAATGATTTAGATGATGGAGATCATTGCTAGGGTAAGAGGAATCTTTGTGGCGATTAGAAAATGAAAAGGAACCATTCTCTAAATCCTTTCAGCCCTCCCATAACCCTAGTCCTGAAATAGGTTATGGGCCTAGCTGCTAATCACCCCCATTAAGCCCAATTTGGCTGTTTTTTCATCTTCAAATCTTATTTCAGCCATATCTCCCAAACAGTAAGTCCGTTTGATTAATGTGACCATTCTACGGAAAGGGAAACCATCATCTGGATCTATTGGAAGTGGTTTTAGGTCAAAAAATCCTTAATAATCAAAAGTTATAGGTGAAACAACATTCGTTAGGAGTGAAACGGTCATTTAAAATTCGGCAAAAATCGTGAATATGAGAAATGTCACCAATAGTCGTTTCCCAAAGTTACACGACCATATGACTTCATAAGAAAATAAAATAAATATTCTATAATCCTCCAATGCGTAGAATGCAGGTCGTTACGGTGCCTTTGGTTTGTCCAGTCCCAGGACAACTTTTATGGACGGATGTCTGACAAAGTATTTTCAATGGGTCACATACGTTGATTTCTTCAAACGTACCAAGTTTGTTGGTGAAGAAGGTAACTTCTTTCGCTTAACACACAGTGTAATTATGTAATTTTGTGGAAATTAATTAGTAATTTTCTAGCGGATCTGACAATGTGGCATTCAAAGTAAATAGTGGCCATATGTTAAGAAAAGAAGATTTAAACCTTAAGCCTCATCAACCGGAAAATGCTATAAAATCGGATACGTTGCATGGCTATATGGGTCGCTCCCATTATTGTATATTGTCACCATCTAGAGAATATTCATATTTGCTATTCTTTTCACTTCTGTATCTCCCAGGAATGGTTATGTTGCTAGCAACAGTAGGTGAGAATATATTTGGAACATTCAAGCGAAATGAATGGCCAGTCATGTTTAGCCAAGGTTGCAAGATGTTCTTATTGAACCCTAGTGTATTTTCTCTAGAGATACACTGTCGGAAGGTGGTCCCATACCTTGCCAGTTGGAAATCCATTCCCCAATAAGAGCCCACGGTTTTTGATTGTATACTGTATATGTCGAGCGTGAGATGCAAGCGTTCTTCTAGAATGTTATTTATTTATATTTAGACATTATTATAATATCAGAATAGATATGATTTTGAAAGAATTGTTATGGGTTATCGTAAGGTTAAAATCATCCATGTTTTTGTGTGGATTGGTCTTACTATTATCCTTTTCTTTCGAAAAGTTTTTACGTTAAAATCAAGTTGGATGATATTTCAAACTTAGTGAGTTTTCTCACGCTGGTTCACCAGACCGATCCTGGTGTTTGCAATGCTCAGGTCAGACCAAGTTTTACAGGTTCAGGTTATCGGATGCTGTGGAGTACGGAGATGAGTTGGAGAAGTCCAGACGTATGATTTATATTTTTTACTCCGTTGTGAATGTTATATATAAGGACAGGTTGTGATAATTGTCCAGATGTATTGATGTACTCTGGTGATTGTAAATATTTTTCAAGCTCCCAATAAAGACTATATCTGTATTATATTTGTTCCGCTGCGATGTGAGACTCGGTGTTGTGTTGGTTCTTCTTCTTTTTCTTCTATTTTAATATTTCTTTCTTATCTTTTCTCATCCTCTAATTTCTTTCTATTAACTATATGATGTTTTCGATACTTGGGTTTTTGGCAAATAATACAGGTTTTGTGTATTATTTTTGAAATTCAATCATCGAAATTCTCCGGGTCGTTACAGTAATTGCAAGCTTTCCTTTATTTTAAATGTGGATATATGTATATGCACTTTATTCGATTAGTGTGCAATACGGTACAAGAATACATATTTCACACTAATTCTTTTTTCTTTTATTTTTATTGCAACTACGTTCTCAGTAATCTATCGTTATAGAAATATATCATTTTTCCCAAATCCAACTAAAGCTGTCCTCTATCAACTTTTCCCTTTTTATTTTTGAGTTAGATGTTATTTAGCATTTCCAAATCAATGTAAATTTTTCATACAAATTAGGCATATCTATTCTTTTTCCATTATCCCCAATTTCAATGTAATTTGATTTAAAATAACCAATTTGTCATTAACAACATTTCCAATAACATATTCACGTTTATTGTAAATCCCACAATTTCAGTATTACAGTAGTTCTTAAATAGATTAGTAGATTCATAGAATAAATTTGTATAACAGTAATATTCTTAACACAACTTAAAATAAATTATATCACAATTACCATAATTTACAGTTATTTAATATGTTAAGAATAGCGGGGAACGCAAACGGTAAATATACCATTATCCAAAAGGTATAATTCTAAATCCACTCATCTGATAGCTTTCCAATCCTTGAATCTGATCCATATTTATTATTCCATGGTATTCCTAACCGAATCTGTTATTAAAATAACCACGAATTCACAAACCTGATACTAAAAAAGAGGTTAAAGAAAGAGAGAAATGTAAATATTTAGATTCATGGCACTTACCTCATGTTGATCCAAAATCTGGACACCCATATTATGGATTTATATATCTTATCTTCAAATCTTGAATCAAAACCCCTAAGAACTAACATTTTAATTTCTAAAAATATTTGGAGAGGAAAGAGAATGACAGAGCCTTGGCAGTGTCTTGGAAAATATGAGTTTAAAGCTAGGCCCTGCTAGTTTGTTCATAGGTGTACGAGAAAGTCTGGTCCATTGGATTTAACCAAATAAAACATATTCTAGAAAAACACATCATCTAAAAAAATAGATCAGACCCAATTGGGTCGACCCCTTTGTCGACCCACCTTAGAGGTGGGTCGACCCCCGGGTCGACACTTGGGTTGACCCATGTAAGATCAGGGTCGACCCATCCTGGGTCCAAACGAGTTTTCTACTTCGTTTAGATTTTTGGTTTTAACGTTAATTAATAAAATTAATTTCTTTATTAATATAATTATCTGATTTATAATATTCTAGTAATGCCAATCTTCAAGTTTGAATTTTGAATTTGCACGTATATATACACATACAAACTTTTGATTCCTTGTCCGTTAAGAGTTGCCTAATTAATGTAATTAATAACGATATTAATTTGTTTTTTTATTCCTTTTAATGCATTATAATTTTAAATGTAGCTTTTTCTTGTCCATTTGCATTTATTATGCATTTGTTATGCATTTATTGCTTTCTTCTCTTAACTTGTACTTTTTATCTCAACATTTGAATTCATGCGTATGTGTGTGTATATATATGTATAAATATACTCAATCTTTATTTCTTTTCGAAATTTAAACGGCGTCATACCGTCATTTATTATTTAATTAAAATGTGGGGTGTTACAGTATGCTGATTCGCTACTTTGAGTCCTAACAATAGATAATTGATTTTGGGATTTGGAAACTAATAGACATTGATGCATTTTCGATTTGGGCTAATATATTAAGTTAACTCTTGGTTGGAATTGGGTAAGATACTTCAATCGAATATATATTTAGGTGTCAGTTAATTTAGTTACTACACTTAGAAATTCAAAGTTCAATATTTGGGTCGTATATGATTTTGGGAGGCACAACAGTTTTCGGAGTCACAACAATGTTCAATTTTTTTGTGCATGCGGAGTTTCCAATTTTATGTTGGCACATGGAATCATGGTCTTTGCTTTATAAAATTTGGAAAGAAGATAGGTATTGGATGTACCATGTGTTTTAATAGTTTACGACAATACCTATAGAGAGGATCAAAGATCTAGCAATTTTGTAGAGAATATTCATGATACACAAAGCAACACGACATGCATTCCAGATCTGGGTTCTTCTTAACCCTTACGAGTTGTGCCCTATAGTGAACCAGTTCTTCTACCCACAGCCAGACTCGACGACAGCGTCTTCCGCATCTGTAAGCTGGATGACGACGTTAGCGGAGATAATGGATGGAGGTTTTAGGTGCGATAGTAGGTCAGAACATGAGCTAGTGGAAATCTTTTGTTTTGGGTATTGTACCTATGAGGGAAGATTGGCCATATTATTCTCTCGTTGTCTTAGAGATTGTAACAGTGCAATAGTTCATCGTTGGTGAATGCCGAGAATCATATTTCTCCGTAAGAAGGGAAATCATGCAATTGCTTAGCACGTGCAAATGTTTGCTTCATGTGAAACTACCCAAACTTCCCCATAAAGGAATGTACGGATTGCTTTGAGAGCAACACTCATTAGAACACAAAAAGAAGAACATTTCATTGCTTATTACAACAATTACATCAGAGTACAAGAACATTCCTGGGTATGAACAAATATTACACATTGGAAATACAATATCAGAGGTTTTAAATTACATTATTAAAATACATAGCAGCGAAAAAATACAAAATACAACTGAAATAATTACATGGATACAGAGCTTTCTGAATATCGCCTCAGCTGTAAACCAGGATCCTCTGAATATAATATCTGCAAAAATAAAACTACTAGCTGCCCGTGTGGAAAATAGGGCACCCAGAGTTTAGGTTAAAACAATAAACTCCAAGTTAGTCATGGGACTGGTGCGAGAACTAAAACAGCAATTAGCTTGATTTTAAAGTTGGGTAAATCATGGGACCACGCCGTATAACACGGAACGGGTTTACTCCACATGACCCCTAGTTTAAAAGAAAACAATGCAATGCTTTTTGGAAAAATGAAGCTATTATAAGACTCAGGTCCCATCACACAATGTAACGCAAGACAGAGGATAGAGTTTTCCCTTATAATAGCCAAAAATTCTTGATACGCGAAATTTCATCTTTTATTATTACTATAAGTGAAGAAATCAACTTCAAATATAAATGTATCAATCATAGGCGGCATGGGTACCATATATCATGTCGCCATACTAGTTCTACAATCAAAACTGCATGATGTCGTATTGGAAGTTAGATTTCCATCTATGAACCAAGGCAAGGCACAATCCTTCCGATTTCGAGACAATCTAGCCTATGTCTCAGGCTTCAGCCGCAACCGTACCTAGGTAACATGCAGGGCCAGTCCACACTAAGTGCGATGGTGGATTCATAATTCCTAAGCATGTTTTTCCCCGCCCTATGGGGCATAAAATCTAGTCAGTAATGTCGACCATAAAAATATCCGAGGTGCCCTCTATCCATAAAGTAATAATTAGCCACATCCACATGAGTAAAATGTCAGGGCTTGTAAAACCCCGACACCCCTCCTAGCTAGAAAGAAACGCAATGCCCTCTCTGCTATCCTCTCCCATTTCTGGTTCATACCAGGGTGTGAGGCTCGTGAAGTAACGCTATACACAAAGCTATGCTAATTAAAGCTGTGCTTTGATCATCATCCATAAGGCTCTGCTTTTCAACAAAAGCCTTGATCATTTGCATCTTGGCATGCCACATCGTCAGTCCATACCATACCATTGATTTCTGCCAGTATATAACCTCTAAGCTCGTATGTCTCAGAGAAGGGTGTTAAGTAAGAGAATAATTTCTTCGCCACCAAACAGATATATATTTAGCAGAGATCAACGAATATAACATAAAGGAATACAACGTCAGACATATTATCCATTTACAAGTCCGTTCTGGGTCTAAATGAAACCGGAGGCACTTATTCCTCGTCCTATATGTCCAATACAAGAGAGGGGTCCTCGCATGTCTGTCGATCTCCAAGTACAGTTGGACGATCACCACTTATTACCTTGTCTTGGGTGTATGACCTAATCAAGACATCAGTGATCACCCAAATGATGTGAAGAACTCCGGTCTTCAACCACCATCTTCATCTTCGACTCTTGATCGTCGTAGTAATTATTCAAAATGGGTTAAACCCGGTCTTTCTGAATAATTTGCGTATTTTAAAATCAAGTGTTATAAAATCACATCTTACGCCTCATTCCAATTGAGGTTATTCTTTTAATAAAATATTCACATTATTAGGGAAAGGTTCTCATTAATTTTATCAAAGATAAATTCTTTTAAATTTATTCTTTAATCTTCCTTGGGATCACATTTCAAAAGATTTTATTTTAACTACTCGGGATTAGCGAACCTTACCGAAGTAATCATTTATTATTTATTATCCCAATCCCAACCTATTCATCCCATGGAATCTTCACAGAAATCAGATCAATATAAAATCAATATAAATTCCCATATCAGACTGATAATATAAATGGAATAACAGCAAAGCCTTTTAATTTCCATATATAGTAACGGTCTTTATTCACAGAAGCTCATCTCGATCATTAATAAATCGAATTCGGTTCAATTCCAATTTAATATATTAAATTGGAAAAGTTTACTTTGGAGAAATTTCCATTTAAACATTAATAAAAGATTTATAAATAACAAATTATATTTTCACTGTTAATTGGGTTAAAGAACAAATGTCGTTAAAAACACAGTTCACAATAAACCTAATTCACATTCCATTTTATTCCAATTACTAAATATAATTGGAAACTTTAATAACATAATTAAAAGACATATAAATTCCAAAATTATATTCTATTTAATTCCAATTAAATATTAATTGGAAAACTTCATTAAATCTTATTTAAAAGATTTATTCTTTTCTAATCGGGGATTAAGAACAATGTTATTGAAGACGTCGTTCACGACAACCCAAAATTTTATTTAATTCTAAATAAATATTAATTAATTAGAAAAGTTCACTAAATCTTAATTAAAAGATTAATTCTTTTAAATAGCTAGTTCATTTTGATAATATGGAATTTTTCATCCAAAAATCTTTCCAAATTATTTATTATGATTTTACATAATTTTTTCATATTTTTAATAATTTTATTATCGTCCGTACAGTAGGTTTCCAATAACGGCCACCGAACTGCATCCATGATGACCTTTTTCAAATTTGTTTTGGACATAATTCCAAACCCAACCGTTAGATTTCAAACTTCTTATATTCATTGGAAAAATCTTTTCGATACAGACCCAACGGTTCCGGTTTTGGGAAAATCCGACGGTCGGATCTCCCGTAATATCAATTTGAAGTTAATGGTCGAAATTTGCGAACGATCGCTGCGCGGCGCGTTCTATTCTGGCCATTATATATATATATATATATATATATATATATATATATATATATATATATATATATCGTCGATTTCCATTAAAACGTATTTTATTCATTTCAACTTCATTTTCAATTTTAAATCAAAATTGAATATTATATATCTTTATCATTTTAAAATGGTAATATTTTCAAAATATTAAATTTTGAAATCACGTCTTTTTTATATTCATTATAAAATGAATAAAATCATTCGATAAACCCGTTCGGGTTAAAATGGCTTTTGCTACTTAACTCGGCTTCATATTTTTATGTCCATTCAAAATCGGACATCAAAATCATGATTTTATTCTTTACTGCATATTATTTTAAAATATTTTTTATTTTAAAATATTCTTAATTTTTAAAGATTTCTTATTTAAAATATTATTTATTTGAAAATGTTTTTTATATTAAAATGATCTTTTACATCGAAATGTTCTTTTACATATTAATGTTCTTTTAAAAAATGGTCTTTTCCATATAAACGGTCTTTTTCATATAAATGGTCTTTTATATATAAAAGTTTCTTTTACATTTAAAAATGTATTCTTTACATTAAAATGTATTATATATATATAAATGTTTCATTACATTAAAATGTAATACATATTCTTTACATTAAAATGTATTTTATATATAAATGTTTCTTTACATTAAAATGTAAAACATATTCTTTACATTACATTAAAATGTAAAACATATTCTTTACATTAAAATGTATTCTTTACTTTAAAATGTATTCTTTATTTTAAAAATGTTCGGTTACATTAAAATGATTCTTTTATCTTGTTGACAATTTTATTATCAACAAATGAATAAAAAGTGAAACTTCATTTTGTTAACCAAAATGAATTAAAATGATAACTTCATTTTATTTACAATAATCTAATTCAACAAAATTGATATTTTTGTTTTAACACAAATCTATTTAACAAAATGTTATTTTTGTTTAAACACAAATCTATTTAACAAAATTGTTATTCTATTCTAAACTGTCTTTTTATTCTAAAATGACATTTATTCTAAAATGTCTTTTTACATTATAATGTTATTTTATTCTAAAATGTACTTTTTGCATTATAATGTTATTTTATTCTAAAATGTACTTTTTACATTATAATGTCTTTTTTCATTCAAAAATATTGTTTTATTCTAAAATGTAATTTTATTTCTAAAATGTTCTTTCATTTCTAAAATGTCCTTTCATTTATAGAATGTTCTTTCATTTCTAAAATGTTATTTCACATTAAAAATGTCCTATTACATTATTTACATTAAAATGTCCGATTACATTATATATATTAAAAATGTTCGATTACATTATATAGATTAAAAATGTTCTATTACATTATATACATTAAAAATGTACTATTATATTATATACATTAAAAATGTACTATTACTACATACATTAAAAATATTCTATTACATTATATACGTTAAAAATATACTATTACATTATATACATTAAAAATGTACTATTATATTAAAAATGTTCTGAATTGGAATGCGACTCAATCAATTACCATATAATTTCAGTAATATGGATTTCATACATCGCATGTATGCAACATTAATGATAAATGATCATTAAACAGTCCATTCACATCCAAAGTGAAATTTACAACTGTGTGAGCATTAAAATGAATAAATAACACTCATCACAAACTGTCAATCCATCAATTGACATATAATTAAATATTGAGACTAGTGTATGTAAAATATCATCCCAATACCCGTGTGGGGTTTTCAAACAACAATTTATTTAAATAAATTACTGGTTAAGAAATTTAACCAATTTTCAATGTTCAAATTATAAATGAATATCGATAATCTAATTTCACTATCACATTAATATTAACATTTTTAATGTGTTAAACATTTCAACAACACAAACAACACACAATACAGTCAATTTAAATCGTCCATGGTTTGTGGATGAGGAAGGTGATCTAACAAGCACCGTATACAGTTTATAATGATTAAATTGAAGAAAAAAAACTAAACTGGCAATTCTATATATTTTCCCATCATGAAAATAAATAAATAACTGTGCAGAATTTTTAGTGAGGAGTTCTCACCTTCATTTCCACTCCGCCGTTCTTTATGGGTCAATGGTGTTTGGAATTGCCCCAGTACACAGTGTTCTTCACCGTGATCCCTACGCAATCTGTTTCACACAGTTTGTATTATAAAATCATATTTTTAATGCTTATATATACGATAAAAATCATATTTTTATTTATGTTATGTTTATATAAAAATATTATATTTATATTGCTATTTCCATTATAAAAACAACGTTAATTTTATTTTAAAAACAATGCAAAATTTATTTTACAAACAATGTATATTTTATTTACAAAAGCATTGTATAATTTATTTACAAAAACCTTGTTATATTATTTACAATGGCTTTGTTATTTCATTTACCGTCTTTTTCTTTTTATATTTAAAACAATGTCTTTTTCTTTTTATATTTAAAACAATGTTAATTTTTATTTACAAAAACAATGTTATTTTCATTTATAGAACAATGTTTATTTGATTTTACAAAACAATGTTCATTCGATTTTACAAAACAGTATTCTATTTTACTAAACCATGTTATTTTTCTTTTCTAAAAAATGTAAATTTTGATTTGAAAACAATGTTAGTTTTGATTTGAAAACATTGTTCATTTCGATTTGAAAACAATGTTAGTTTTGATTTGAAAACATTTGTTATTTTTGTTTTGAAAACTTTTGTTAATTTTGTTTTGAAAACATTTTACAATTTATAACATAATTTATTAACTAATTTAATTAGGGTTTAATATTCACCATAATCACGTTCAAATAACGTTGCTATTTACCATTGTCTTCCTCGTTACTGTCTGTAATGTGAAAACTCACCTTCGTCAATTCATCAAATCCCTGTCGCACTCTCCATGGGGGTCTTGACCGCTGATCATACTACACGGCGTCACCCTTCCTCTCCTACCTCAGCTCCTTGAATGACGTGTGTTGCGGTGGCACCAATGGCCAGCGATTGGCCCCCAAACGTCGGTGGTTTCTAGTGAGAATCCGGCGCCCACGGTGGTCAAAACCCGATCTTAGCCGTATGAACTTCATCGCCTCTCTTTGCTCTTCGAATTTGGTTCAAGGGTTTTCTTTGATTATGGAAGGATTGAATGTAATTTAGGATCAAGATATGGAAGATAACGGACATTTATTTAGAGAGAAAGCGGCGGCTGCAATATAGAGAATTAGGGTTTAGAGAGAATACAGAATATGGTGTATTTTGGGGTACTTATAGCATATTTCTATTTTATTTTAATTTATTTATTTTCAAAAAATCTCCATATGTTGATAACAACTCCAAATCAAACCCAACGAGTATCGCCCCTAGCCAAATTCCCTCATTCCGGACACAATGGAACATGTTTCGTAACCCAATTCGGCTGTTACGATCACTTATTATCAAAATTAAAATATATAACAATATATATTTAATTTAAATGTATATCTTAAATTAACGAGGTCACATACTGACTCCTGACATTGTTTTGATGATACGGTCCTAACAAAACTAATTTTGTCGAATTGGGAGATCGTTTGAAAAATGGCCATTTTCTGGTTGATCCAATTCAAATTTAAATTACCAAACGCATTTATATTTACTACACTCACATATTGATTACAAAAATTATGAAAATTGGAATCTAGCAATAATTTGACATTTCGGATCCAACAAAAGTGGTTTTGTTGAAAATGGAGATCGTCGGTAAAATGGCTATTTTTAATATTAAAATATACATATAAATTCTATAGCGACTATTCCGAATTTTAAATTAGACATAACTTTTGATTCTCGTTATGAAATTTCAATTTTTCAGATTTGTTGGAAAGATATTTTTTAAACAGATTTAAATATTTTTGGTTTCCCTGAAATTCAGTTTATTTTGCATCCTGTACATTCAGTCAAAGTTCAAATTCAAATTTTCAAACTAACGCGCTATTTCAGGCTCGTTATAACTAGAATAAATTTATTCGTTCTAGCTTCGATTTAAAATATTTTTTTAGTCGTTATTATTTTAAATAAATTATTTTAAATATTAAAATTCGTTAAAATTGCTTTAGTAAAATTTTTAAATTGGTTCGGATTTTCCGGGTTGTTACAATCTCCCCCACCTAAAATCTTTTCATCCTCGAAAAGGAACGAAGCTGAAAGTTGTTTAAATAACCAACTCAACTTTCAATTCTAATCAAATTTAAATTCAGTTCGATATAAAATTCGATTTAGCTAAATTTATCATTCTTCCTCATATTGGTTAAATTAATTATCATTCCAATATTTTAGTTAGTTAAACTAATTAACAAACATCACAACCGGCAATCAATTAGGTGATTAACTTTTTAAATATATATAACTTTTATATACAGTCAAAAAACATATTTCAGTGCAAATCACAGCAATATATCCTATCTATAGTCAATTGGAAATATATAGATATCCCACATCCGAAACTCGATCGTAAACACTGATGACACTAGTAATCATCAGTATCACCTTCGGGTGACTAGAGTGTGATTCTATATCTATCCAGTATATTTGAGGCTTCGTATGCACGCTAGCTAGGCGTATATGCAAATCTCTATATACTCGATTGTCCAAAATAGAATAAAATAATATATTTAAATACATATTTAAGGTATAAATTTTCAAAACAAAATTTGTTTTCATTTTTATTTTAAAAATAACACTCTTTCAACTCATTCTAGGATACTACTAATCCCATCTCTAACGAATCATTCTTATTGGATATTACTAATCCAATCTCTGATGAATTCTTTCGTTCGGTTCTAATGTGTCTTGTTCTCGAGCTCTGTAACCAAAGCTCTGATACCAAATGAAACGACCTAAACTTCCCCATAAAGGAAAGTATGGATTGCTTTGAAAACAACACTCATCAGAGCAAAAACAGAAGAACATTTCATTGCTTATTACAACAATTACATCAGAGTACAAGAACATTCGAGAGTACGAATAAATATTACACATTGGAAATACAATATCAGAGGTTTTAAATTACATTTTTAAAATACATAGCAAAGGAAAAATACAAAATACAACTGAAAGAAATACACGGATACAGAGCTTTCTGAATATCGCCTCAGCTGTAAACCAGGATCTTGTGAATATAATATCTGCAAAACCAAAACTACTAGTTGCCCGTGTGGAAAATAGGGCACCTAGAGTTTAGGTTAAAAGATTAAAATCGAAGTTAGCCATGGGACTGGTGTGAGAACTAAAACAGTTATTAGCTTGATTTTAAAGTTGGGTAATGTAACACCCCACGTCCATTAATATCACTCACAAAGGGAATGCACTAACTTCCGTGGAGGTTTTTTTTAGTGAATATAGAACAGAAAAATTACAACAAGACAGATAATAAGTAGTACTTGAAAATTTAAAACTTCATTTTATTGCAGCAGAAATTAAACATGTTTGTTACATCATAAAACCATAAATCAGAGTCAAGTACAATATCCATCTTCATAAAACAAAATACATAATCCCATTACACAAATAGCCATTAAAGAAGATAACAAGCTGGACTTTACTTCAACGGTCCAAGCTTTCCAAGAGAGATAAAGCAGTCCAATCAAACTCCACTAGAGTTGGGTCCAACCTGAGGACCTGGAGGGGGAGAAAGGATAGAAATGGAGGGGGTCAGACATAAAGTCTGGCGAGTATGATAATTCTAACAATACTATTATCAAAATAACTAGGCTAAGGCATAAGCTGGAAGACAAGTAAATGTCTATGAACTATTAGGTATGGAATGAGCAGATAATGATAACGTGAAAGATAACGTTAAAGGCATACTTAATTACTAACGAATAATTACTATACTGCACCGCACCAGTCACCCTAAAGGTTGATCCCACTTGCTTCACACAAAAACTTTGTAAATAGCCTTGCGTACCCCTAGCTGACTACATAGGTGCCGTCTGCCCCTATCTCCACTAGGTGTACCCCACTACCTACTTTCGATCGGCTCCCTACTCGTAGATACCCGTGCTGGTCCCATAGTGTGGTGTATCACTCCCCTAAAGTGGCAACCCGATACAACTTGAGAATGCATGGCTTATACCTACATGATGCAACAACGTCTTACCTACCAGCCCGGGTCCACACACGCATATGAAACCCGTTGGACTTGCGTTGCCATCGCTCCCCGTTTTGGCCTCTTATAGTCAAATCCAGCATGCGTGTCCCGTCCTCGACTTGGGTCGAGCCCACAAAGATACGTTTGGGATACTGGTTGAAATGGGCCCCCACAAGCTACCCACCTAAGCTTGTCACCACTAGTATGTCCCACTTAACCCTCTTAGTCATGTTCATTTACATGTGTGTTTGGTTAAGTCTTACTAATCGTATTTCACATGCCACTAAGGGCACCCACTAGATTCCTCATGCCCCCCAAGGCACCTACTTAACCCCCATGTCCCACTTTACATGTTTATCTGGTTAAGTATTTCTTAATTCATTCAGTTCATAACCTCATAAAGACCTCTCACATTAGACTGGCATTTATGGCAGCTGGATTTGCCGGGCGGGTCCGGGCAGTCTTACACCATAAAAGAGTCTAACCTCATGTCTTTACAATTGTTATGCTTTAGTTTAGGCCTAGGACCTCTCACATTGGGCTGACATTTGTGACCACTGGATTTTCCGGGCGGGTCCGGGCGGGTTTACGTCACAAACGAGTCCAACCTTGTGTCCTAAGCATTGATTATCACTTATAATCTTTTACCCCGGTTTTAATAATTCCCTATTCAAATTATTAATTACTTCCAATTTTAATGATGTCCATAATTGACTCAATTATGGTCATCCACTCATGGCATGCAAAATCATATCAATTGCACCACAACTTCTTATTATTAAATCCTTAATATTACCCCTACCCCACGTTTATACGTTCGCTTATTCAACGCATAATATAGGCTAGACTTGAATAGTCTAACACATAGCACAAAGATAAATTATCACAACATATAGACAATTAAAATAAATCTAATCATAATAGGGGTGTAACTTGTATAAACTACACATGTTAAGGATCAAAAGGTGTCAACTTGTTAAATGTCACAATATACATGATATGATCATAGCCCAAATCTATACATAAACTTGCATATGGGGTTTATAGGCAACATAATGATGGTGTGAACTAGCATAGGATATCACATATGTCATAGCAAAACTCTAGATGTCATAATAGATGTCATGGCATATGTTCACAACTTTTCTAATCAATCTAACTTGCATATGTGACTTGTTATATAGATCAACATAGCCCAAACATGATGATTTAATTAATATGAACTAACTAGCATAGATAGTAACATCATGGCTTTTTAACATGTATGATTCATCACAACTTAGCACAGAAAATTTCAACATACATAACATCATCATAGCATGATTTACAACATATAGGATATCATCACCACATAGCATAGGATTAATAACATACATGATAGCATAAGGTTTACAACAACATATATGACAATTCACATCATCTACTCATAATCCATTCATGACTTAACCTAATTAAAATGATAATAATCTTGTTAAGACTACCATACTCACAATTTAGAGAAGAAAAGTGTTTTGCTTTGCTTTAGAGTTGATTAGAATTTGAATTGAATTAGCTTTTCTTCCTTCTTAGTTGGCGGCGGCTAGACTGAATTCAATGGCGGCGGTATGACGGTAGCTATTCTATTTTTCTTATGAATTAGGGTGAGAGACTACCTAGGTATTTATAGAGTTAGGATTTATTTTAGACTGTCAGATCAACACAGAACTAATCCCAGCCAACCAGATTAGGTCAAAAACCCTAATTGGTCATCACTCAGTCAAAACAGGCTCAGTCAAAAACCCTAGCCGCCAGACCCAGGTCGACACCCAGGTCGACTGCGCAGTCGACCTGGTCCCTGGGGTGTCGACTGCCCAGTCGACTCCCCAGTCGACCTGGGGGGGTGTCGACTGCCAAGTCGACTCCCAGTCGACCTGGGGTGCTGGGCGGGAAATTTCCCGCCTAGCCTGTTTGACTTCGAATTTTAAATTTTAAATTTCCTGCGAGCTGGTTTAAATTTTCAGAAACTTCCGATGGCCATAACTTCTTCATACGAAGTCCAAATCACGCAAAATCGGACTCTATTTCAACCAGAATTCCGAGACGAACATAATGGCGCAACCCGTTTCCCACAATTCTCACGTCTGAGATTAGTTATTCTTTAATTTTTGAATATTAATATTAACATAATTACGGGGTGTTACATTCTCCCCTCCTTAAAGGATTTCGACCCCGAAATCTTCAAGTCAAGAAGAATGTATATCCTAACATCCAAACAACCATCTACACAACCATCAAACACAGGCATCCATTGTCCTTATAGACCTCTAATGCTTTTATGTTTAAATGCACAGTGTGTGTATATGTTCCTTGTCTAATGCAAAATCAGGCGGTCCACTGATTCAGTTGACCTCCTTAATGCAAACCATGATAGTGCCATGCGTCCATTATGTATGCAAAAGAACCCTATCGATACATATTATTTCTACATGCGTGCACAACCATTCACCAAAATGCGGTATCCATATGATAACACAACCATTATACATCCATTTTACTAAATACAGCCATTTATATGCAATATGCAGTATGAAGTGACTGAGCCGATCTAGTGCCTAATAGTGTGTGTATATGCGTCCACGAGCAACCACTAGCAAACACTTGCATACATAACATGTCTCAAACACATGTTTCAACCATAGAGCTATCCTAACTAAAGGTCAAAGATACTAGCAAGAGGACATACTAAAGATAAGATAAGTATAAGCTAAACGATAAAGGAGAAATTAAAGGACATACCCTCGAAAAGAAAAGGGTATCGTGAACGCATCTTCTCTTCCGTCTCCCAAGTAGCGTTGCTCTCATCATCTCCCCATTGCACTTTGACTAGTCTGACCTCTCGATTCCTCAACTTCTTGATCTCCGATCTAAGAATGCGCGTGGGAGCTCGTCGGATCGTCGCATCACGCTCGATCTCCACCTCTCTAAGCAAGCTCGGCTCTACCACTTCCGCGGTCTCATGCAAGCACTTCCTCAAATGTGACACATGGAATACGTCGTGTACACCACTAAGTCTCTCAGGCAACTCCACTCTATACGCCATCTGTCCAATCTTCTCCTTAATAGGAAACAACCCTTCAAACCTTGGTGCTAATTTCCCAACGGACCCAAAGCGAACAATGTTCCGTAATGGAGACACTTTGACAAAGACCATGTCCCCAACATCGAACTCGAGATCTGTCCTCCTTTTGTCTGCATAAGATTTCTGTCTATCTTGCGCTGCTTTCATCCTCCTTCGAATCAAGTCGATCTTCTCCGAAGTCTCCCTAATCATATCGGGCCCAAGTAAGATCTTATCCGTAGATTCCCACCAACATGTAGGTGAACGACAAGGTCGTCCATAAAGAGCTTCGAATGGTGCCATACCAATGCTAGACTTAAAGCTGTTGTTATATGCGAACTCCACTAATGGAAGATGCTCTTCCCACGTACCCCCAAAGTCTAGGATACATAGCTTTAATAGGTCCTCTAGAATACGATTCACCCTCTCGGTCTGGCCGTCCGTCAGAGGATGATATGCGGTGCTCAAACATAACTGAGTCCCTACCGCCTCTTGTAAGCTTCTCCAAAATTCGCTAGTGAAAATAGGATCGTGGTCGCTCACTATGCTAGAAGGAACACCGTGCAAACGAACTATTTCTCGAACGTATACAGAAGCTAACCATGGAGCAGTCCTCTTACTTTTCATGGGAATAAAATGGGCGCTCTTAGTAAGTCTATCTACTATAACCCAAATCCCCGTATTACCCTTCCTTGATCACGGTAATCCATCCACAAAATCCATCGAGACACTTTCCCACTTCCATAGTGGAACCTCCAATGGGTGAAGCAACCCACCGGGTTTCTTTTGCTCCGCCTTTACTTGTTGGCACACTAAGCATCTAGCGACATACTTGGCCACATATTTCTTCATGCCGGCCCAAAAGTAAACTCGTCTCATGTCTTTGTACATCTTGTCCCCGCCGGGATGAATGGTCATCTTCGAACGATGTGCTTCGTCAAAAATAGTCCTCCTTAGGTCATTGTCTTTTGGTACACAAAGTCTACCGTCCCTACGTAACCAACCCATATAATCTAGGGTATACTTACAAAGATGGCTTGATGACTCCCCTCCTTTGAGCTTTTCTACTAACTCAACCAACTGTGGGTCGTCTCGCTGTGCCTCGCCAATCCGTCCCAAAAGCGTAGGTCTGACCTCCAAGGATGCTAGCAAACCGGGTACAAAGTCAACGGAAGGTCTAAAGTCAAACATCGAAATGAATTCTAAGCTTCGCCGCTCAACAAACAAAGGACTTAAAGAGAATCTTTTTCTACTTAAGGCATCGGCCACCACGTTACCCTTGCCAGGGGTATATGCTATCTCAAAGTCGTAGGACGCTAAGAACTCCATCCACCATTGCTGCCTTAAGTTCAAGTCCTTCTGAGAGAATAAGTATTTTAGCGATTTGTGGTCAGTGAATAATTCGAATCTTTCGCCAAGAAGATAATGACGCCAAGACTTAAGCACGAAAACAATAGCGGCCAACTCTAGGTCATGTATGGGGTAATTCTTCTCATGCGCTCTCAACTGCCTTCCACCATAGGCTATTACCCTTCCCTCTTGCATTAAGACTGCGCCTAGTCCTGTCCCACAAGCGTCAGTATAAACGGTAAATGGCTTACTCTCATCTGGCAATACTAAGACTGGGGCTGAAGTCAAAGCTCTCTTCAAACGTTGGAACGCATCATCACAATCTACGTCCTATGTGAAAACTAGGTTTTTCTTCATCAAGCGTGTCAATAGAGCTGATATCCTTGCGAAGTATTTGATAAACTTCCTATAGTAGCCAGCCAACCCCAAGAAACTTCTCACTTCGGTAGCATTTTTAGGGACCTTCCAATCTTGGATGGCCACCACCTTCGTGGGATCCACAGCTATCCCTTCTTTTGAAACCACGTGCCCTAGAACCGTACTTCCTTCCTCCAGAAGTGACACTTAGAAAATTTAGCTTTAAGGCTATGCGCTCGAAGAGTCTCCAACACTTCCCTAAGATGTAGGGCGTGCTCTTCTTCATCCTTAGAAAAGATCAAGATGTCATCTACAAAGACTACCACGAATTTGTTAAGGTACTCCCTAAACACCCTACTCATCAGATCAACAAAGTATGCGGGGGCATTTGTCAAACCGAAGGGCATCACTAGCCATTCATAAAAACCGTCTGGAATCCTAAAGGTAGTCTTGTCAATGCTATCCTCAGCCACTCTCAATTGATGGAAACCAGTGGCTAAGTCCAACTGCGAAAACACTGAGGCGCCAACTAACTAATCGAAGAGATCGTCAATCCTCGGCAGTGGGTGTCTGTTTTTCTTAGTAAGCTTATTAAGTTCTCTATAGTCCACACAAAGTCTAAGGGACCCATCCGCCTTCGTGGAAAATACTACTGGAGCACCCCACTCCGATATACTTCGTCTTATGAACCCCTTCTCAAGCAACTCCTTCACTTGCTTATCGAGTTCCCTCCTTTCACATGGAGCCATGTGGCGTACTGGCAAAGATACTGGTTTCACATTATCCACAAGATATATTCGAAAATCTATCTCCCGCTTCGGAGGCAAGCCCTTCACCTCCTCAAACACATCCGAATATTCTCGGACCACTCTAACAGGTTGTAGATTTACCTCAGACGCGTCAAGCGATTCTAAATAACTTAGCATAACCGAATTTATGGGATTACAAAAGATTTCGAGAGTGTTTCCAAGGCGAGTCACGAGCCTAACTACTCTCCTTTCACAATCAAGAACGACCCCATTTTTGGATAACCAATCCATTCTTAAAATTAGCCCATAGCCCGTGAAGCCCAACACATAAGCATCACATCTAAACTCAACGCTAAGTATAGAAATTTTCAAATCCAAACACATCATGGACAAATAAGCTGAGCCCCCTATTGGATTCGAAACAACTAAGGGATCCTCTACTAAACTGGTGTTTAAGTGCAGTGATTCAACTAATGATGTAGAGATAAACGAATGTGATGCGCCCAAATCGAATAAGGTGCGGACAGGATGATCAAACAGAAAAACTAAGCTTTCAACAGAAATGGTTCTACCTCGTTCTTGCAGCGGTGGGACCGCGAGAGCCTGAACTTGTCCCCTTGCCTGCCCTGGTGCCATAAGAGCCTGCACCTGTCCTTCCGAGGTAGCTCCTTCCCTCTGTCCCTTCTTTGGGCATTCCTTCAACAAATGTCCCACATCGCCACAATGAAAACAGCCAGTCTTCTTTTTCTTTCGGCAATCCTTGCTGAGATGGCCTAGTGTCCCACAGTTCAAACATTTCTTCTTTCCTTTGCCGTTATTGTCTTTACCACCCTTCTTGTTTTGCTGTTGTGGTTTCTTCTGATCCCCCTTCTTCTCGGGTGCCTTATCAGCTTTAGCGCTTTTCTCCTCATGCATGAGAGCCATTTCTACTAACTTCTCAAAGGTGGCCCCCATAGGGATGTGGGTCATAGCCAACCCTTGCAACGGTTCATTCAACCCATTAAAGAACCTCAGAGCCTTCTTTTCCGGCGTGTTTACTAAGTCCAAGCCAAATCTTGCTAACTGATTAAATTTATTGACATATTCTTTCACTGATGAGCTTCCTTGCTTTAATGTCAAGAACCTTTCCATATATAGATTTTCTTCCGCCCTTGAGAGAAACTTCGCCTCGAACCTACGTCTGAAATCTGCCCAAGAGTCAACAGGACGCTCCCCATTAGTGACCTCCCACCAAAACGAGGCCTCTCCCTTCATCAACCAAGCTGCTAAACGAACTTTCCTCCCTTCTTCTACTTCAAAGATTTCTAGCAATTCTTCCACCTCCTTAAGCCAATCTCTAGCTTCCACAAACGTTTCTGACCCTTGAAAAGGTTTTCCACCCATAGCCTTGAATTCCTTGCACGTCTTTGCAAAAGTATCTACGCGAGGAGGAGGGGGAGGAGGAACGGGTGCAACTGGTGGTGGAGGAACATTAGCTGGACCTGCAGCGGCCCTAGCCTCTAATAACCTCCTATACCATCCTGGTATCGTTACACCATCCGGAAGTTTAAGATCTTCAACCATGCTGAAACGAAAAAGGAAAGATTCAAAATGGAGAATTCGAAAGATAAAGATATATGGCTATTTGGGGATTATGTTTTTCTTAAAAACTTTCCTCTTTAAAATAACTCATTAAAACATGTTTTTGAAAGCACTTCTTCCAAAAATACTTTAGAAAAATAGTTTTTCTAAAAAAAATTATCTGTTCTGGTAATCTTAAGCTCTGATACCACGTGTAACACCCCACGTCCATTAATGTCACTCACAAAGGGAATGCATTAACTTCCGTGGAGGGTTTTTTTTAGTGAATATAGAACAGAAAAATTACAACAAGACAGATAATAAGTAGTACTTGGAAATTTAAAACTTCATTTTATTGCAGCGGAAATTAAACATGTTTGTTACATCATAAAACCATAAATCAGAGTCAAGTACAATATCCATCTTCATAAAACAAAATACATAATCCCATTACACAAATAGCCATTAAAGAAGATAACAAGCTGGACTTTACTTCAACGGTCCAACCTTTCCAAGAGAGATAAAGCAGTCCAATGAAACTCCACTAGAGCTGGGTCCAACCTGAGGACCTGAAGGGGGAGAAAGGATAGAAATGGAGGGGGTCAGACATAAAGTCTGGCGAGTATGATAATTCTAACAATACTATTATCAAAATAACTAGGCTAAGGCATAAGCTGGAAGACAAGTAAATGTCTATGAACTATTAGGTATGGAATGAGCAGATAATGATAACGTGAAAGATAACGTTAAAGGCATACCTAATTACTAACGAATAATTACTATACTGCACTGCACATTACTCACTGCACCGCACCAGTCACCCTAAAGGTTGATCCCACTTGCTTCACACAAAAACTTTGTAAATAGCCTTGCGTACCCTTAGCTGACTACATAGGTGCCATCTGCCCCTATCTCCACTAGGTGTACCCCACTACCCACTTTCGATCGGCTCCCTACTCGTAGATACCCGTGTTGGTCCCACAGTGGAGTGTATCACTCCCCTAAAGTGGCAACCCGATACAACTTGAGAATGCACGGCTTATACCTACACGATGCAACAACGTCTTACCTACCAGCCCGGGTCCACACACGCATATGAAACCCGTTGGACTTGCGTTGCCACCGCTCCCCGTTTTGGCCTCTTATAGTCAAATCCAGCATGTGTGTCCCGTTCTCGACTTGGGTCGAGCCCACAAAGATACGTTTGGGATACTGGTTGAAATGGGCCCCCATAAGCTACCCATCTAAGCTTGTCACCACTAGTATGTCCCACTTAACCCTCTTAGTCATGTTCATTTACGTGTGTGTTTGGTTAAGTCTTACTAATCGTATTTCACATGCCACTAAGGGCACCTACTAGATTCCTCATGCCACCCAAGGCACCTACTTAACCCCCATGTCCCACTTTACATGTTTATCTGGTTAAGTATTTCTTAATTCATTCAGGCCATAACCTCATAAAGACCTCTCACATTAGACTGGCATTTATGGCAGCTGGATTTGTCGGGCGGGTCCGGGCAGTCTTACACCGTAAAAGAGTCTATCCTCGTGTCTTTACAACTGTTATGCTTTAGTTTAGGCCTAGGACCTCTCACATTGGGCTGACATTTGTGACCACTGGATTTGCCGGGCAGGTCCGGGTAGGTTTACGTCACAAACGAGTCCAACCTCGTGTCCTAAGCATTGATTATCACTTATAATCTTTTACCCCGATATTAATAATTCACTATTCAAATTATTAATTACTTCCAATTTTAATGATGTCCATAATTGACTCAATTATGGTCATCCACTCATGGCATGCAAAGTCATATCAATTGCACCCCAACTTCTTATTATTAAATCCTTAATATTACCCCTACCCCACGTTTATACGTTATCTTATTCAACGCATAATATAGGCTAGACTTGAATAGTCTAACACATAGCACAAAGATAAATTATCACAACATATAGACAATTAAAATAAATCTAATCATAATAGGGGTGAAACTTGCATAAACTACACATGTTAAGGATCAAAAGGTGTCAACTTGTTAAATGTCACAATTTACATGATATGATCATAGCCCAAATCTATACATAAACTTGCGTATGGGGTTTATAGGCAACATAATGATGGTGTGAACTAGCATAGGATATCACATATGTCGTAGCAAAATTCTAGATGTCATAATAGATGTCATGGCATATGTTCACAACTTTTCTAATCAATCTAACTTGCATATGTGACTTGTCATATAGATCAATATTGCCCAAACATGATGATTTAATTAATATGAACTAACTAGCATAGATAGTAACATCATGGCTTTTTAACATGTATGATTCATTATAACTTAGCACAGAAACTTTCAACATACATAACATCATCATAGCATGATTTACAACATATAGGATATCATCACTAGATAGCATAGGATTAATAACATACATGATAACATAAAGTTTACAACAACATATATGACAATTCACATCATCTACTCATAATCCATTCATGACTTAACCTAATTAAAATGATAATAATCTTGTTAAGACTACCATACTCACAATTTAGAGAAGAAAAGTGTTTTGCTTTGCTTTAGAGTTGATTAGAATTAGAATTGAATTAGCTTTTCTTCCTTCTTAGTTGGCGGCAGCTAGACTGAATTCCATGGCGGCGGTATGACGGTAGCTATTCTATTTTTCTTATGAATTAGGGTGAGAGACTACCTAGGTATTTATAGAGTTAGGATTTATTTCAGACTGTCAGATCAACACAGAACTAATCCCAGCCAACCAGATTAGGTCAAAAACCCTAATCGGTCATCACTCAGTCAAAACAGGCTCAGTCAAAAACCCTAGCCGCCAGACCCAGGTCGACACCCAGGTCGACTACGCAGTCGACCTGGTCCCTGGGGTGTCGACTGCCCAGTCGACTCCCCAGTCGACCTGGGGGGATGTCGACTGCCCAGTCGACCTGGGGTGCTGGGCGGGAAATTTCCCGCCTAGCCTGTTTGACTTCGAATTTTGAATTTTAAATTTCCTGCGAGCTGTTTTAAATTTTCAGAAACTTCCGATGGTCATAACTTCTTCATACGAAGTCCAAATCACGCAAACTCGGACTCTATTTCAACCAAAATTCCGAGATGAACACAATGGCGCAACCCTTTCCCACAATTCTCATGTCTGAGATTAGTTATTCTTTAATTTGTGAATATTACTATTAACAGAATTACGGGGTGTTACAGGTAAATCACGGGACCTTGTTGTATAACACAGAATGGGTTTACTCCACATGACCCCTAGTTTAAAAGAAAACAACGCAATTCTTTTTGGAAAATTGAAGCTATTATAAGACTCAGGTCCCATCACACAATGCAACGTAAGCCAGAGGATAGATTTTTCCCTTATAATAGCCAAAAATGCTTGATATGCGAAATTTCATCTTTTATTATTACTATAAGTGAAGAAATCAACTTCGAATATAAATGTATCAATCACAGGCGGGATGGGTACCATATATCATGTCTCCATATTAGTTCTACAATCAAAACCGCATGATGTCATATTGGAAGTTAGATTTCCATCTATGAACCAAGGCAAGGCGCAGTCCTTCCGATTTCGAGACAATCTAGCCCATGTCTTAGGTTCAGTCGCAACTATACCTAGGTAACATGCAGGGCTTGTAACAACCCGTAAAATCTGAACCAGTTTAAAATTTTTAAATTGGCTAAAATAGTGGATTTTAAATATTTAAATTAAATATTTTAAATAATAATGATGAAAAGGTAGTTTGAATCGATGTTGAAAATGAATATAATTAATGTGAATTATAAACATGGCCTGAAATGGCGCGGTAGTTTCAAAAATTGAATTCAAACTTTGACTGACTATACCGGGTGCAAAATAAAACGGATTTTAGTGAAACCAAATTTTTTTAAATATGTTAGTGAATATCTTTCTAACGAATCTGAAAAATCGAAGTTTCATAGCGGAAAGCAAAAGTTATAGCCAAATGAATTTTCAGAAAGGTCGCTATAGAGAATATATCGACTTTGAAAATAGACATTTTGCATACGACCTCAGAATTCGACGAAACCACTTTTGTTGGATCCGGGATGTCAAATTATTGCTAGGTTTCAAATTTCATAATTTTTGAAGTTAATATGTGAGCATGGAGAAGGAAAGTGTGTTTTGGTCAATTATAGTTAAACTGGATCGACCAAAAATGGCCATTTTTCAAACGGTCTCAGAATTCGACGAAACTAGTTTTGTTGGGACCGTATCGTCAAAAATAGCTAGATTTATTTTTCGGGAATTTTTAGAATCAGTATGGGGCCCCGGCCAATTGAAATGTATGTTCAAATCAAATATTGAATGTTTTATATTTTAATTTGAAGAAACACTAACTCAAACAGTCAAATGGGCCTACGAAACATATCCCATTGTGTTTGGAATGGGGGTATTTAGCTAGAGATGACAGTCGTTGGGTTTGAATTGAAGTTCGTTTGTAAAAACCCTAATTTTTGAAATTATAAAACCATCGGCCAATCAGAATTTTATATTCATAATAAAATAAAATAAAAAAATCTCAAACCCCCCTCCCCCCCGTAAACGATCTCGATGGCGGAAGGCCTGTCGCCGCTTCCCTGGCGATTTCCGATCACCACAGCCCGAGTTAGACCCCCTCCAGTTAAGCTTTTTGAAGCTCTCCTCTCCAGCTCCAAATCGATACCCATATCCCCCCTCCTCGCCTCGTATTTCGCGCGAATCACCTCTCCAAAGCTCAGGTCTTTGAAGCGCCGCCGTGACCACCTGACCCCACCGAATCGCCAGCCACCACCATGCGCCTGAAGCTCCCTCGACCCTCTTTCAAGTGGTACAACCCGATCAACCTCCCGTGTAGCGAATCAAAAGATATCGGCAAACCTAGTTTTGAACGAGGAATAGAGGTAACAGCTTTGGCCAATTCAAACTGAAAATTACACTTTTAATTGTTGCAAACTTTGAAAAATCATGTCTTTTTAGTGTATTGACGAAATTCGATGAAACAGGAAACATCGTGACCGTGTCGACGTCTTCTACATTCTAGAAGAGACCGCATATTTTTCTGAGCCTTCTGCTATTTTTGGTGGAGTGGAACCCAATGTGAGATTTCTAAATTATAAACGATATGGAAAAACAACGATGTATAAATTATATAGTCGATGTATGCGTTATATAAGCATTGTACACCTCATGTATAAGCGTTGTATAAGTTGTATGTTCGATGTATAAGTTATATATGCGTTGTAAAAGTTATATGTGCGTTGAAATGAATTGAAGTGAATAGAAATATATTTATATACGAATATATATATACTCCCCTTGCCCACAGACCATGGACGATATTTATTGGTTGTGATATTGTTTGGATTATTTGGTTGATGTGAAATTTGGTGAATAATGCGAATGGTTGATGTAAATTGTTTGTGGTTGAGAATGGTTGATTGTGGTTGAAAAATACCCATCTGTGGTTGAAAAAAAATTAGAATAGGATTGTGGAAATGAAAATAAAACATGCCGCTTGTGTGCGAACTAGATGCATGAATCCCCATTGTCAAAAACCGCAAGGATTTAAGGTAGAGTGAGGAGTCATACTTCGATACGGTCCCGGTTTTAACTACCCTGCCGTTATGCTGCCGAAATTTCCTGAAATCTTTCTGTGTTTGATTTATTTTCATTGGTTGAGACTATATTCATTTGTTGAATAGAAATCCATGTATTGAAAAATAATCGTGTTTTGAAAAAAATTGTTTTATAATAAAAATCACATTTTTATCACCTGTTTGAACTATATAAAATAATCGTGTTTTGAAATAAATTGTTTTACAATAAAAATCACATTTTTATTATAAATACAAACTATAGAGAACATTCATGTGTTGAATAGAAATTCATTCATTGAATAGAAATTCATGTGTTGAATGGTACTTGTATTTTAAATAAATTGTTTTACAATAAAAATCACATTTTTATTATATATACAAACTATAGAGAACATTCATGTGTTGAATAGAAATTCATTCGTTGAATAGAAATTCATGTGTTGAATAGTACTCGTATTTTAAATAAATTGTTTTATAATAAAAAATCATATTTTTCTCATCTATATGAAATATATAAAATAGTCATGTTTTTGAAATAAATCGTTTTACAATAAAAATTACATTTCTATGATATGCCTGAATGGTTAAAAATAGAGAAGTGTTGAAATAGAAGTCAATTTGACAAAAATATCATTTTTATCAAAGATATGAAAATAGTGTGGTTTTGAAATCGAAGAATTGATTATATTTATATATAAATATAATTAAAATAAATCGAATAACGACGCTGCAGTTCGTATTTTGAAACCGTGATTCCAAATGATTAGTGTGCGAGATCCGACCATCGGATTTTCCCGAAACCAAAACCGTTGGGTTCGCCTTGGAAATATCTTTCCAACGGCACCAACTTTGTAAAGATCCAACAGTTGGATTGTCTGGAATGTTTAATTCAAATCTGAAGAAAAATAGTGCCAGAATCAGTTATATTTATATATAAATATAATTAAAATAAATCGAATAACGACGCTGCAGTTCGTATTTTGAAATCCTAACTTCAAACGATTAGTGCGGGAGATCCGACCGTCGGATTTCCCCAAAACTGAAACCGTTGGATTCGTTTTGAAAAGATCTTTCTAATGATATAAAATTTGTGAAGACCCAACGGTTAGATTTTCATATATGTGTAAATCAAATCTGGAGAAAAACAGCCACGGCCGCGTTATGGCCTAAAGCGTAGTTTTGAATATATTAGCTATTTTTAAGTGAATAAAAATAGCGATAAATCATGATAAAATATTATAAACGATATGGAATGGAAATAAACTGAATTTGCTCGGTTTATGTGATATTTGATGGTTGAATGTGTTTGGCGTGAAAATTACACTAAAGAACAAAATTAGTGATATCGAATAATTTAACCATTGAAATGAATTGATTTGAAATTCTAAATATACATGAATTATTTGAAAAGGCTGAGTTAATTCTCATTTCAAATAATTGATCGACGTTCGAAAGTCGAAGATACGAAGACGATGCAAGACCGATGATCTTCACGTCGAATGGAGGGATGCTACTGATGCTCATGATAGGACTAGCTACCTAGAAGGGGTTGAAGTAGTAGCCGTCCGGACGTACAGGTTGATTGTACGGATATGCGAGGAATAAAGATCCTCCGGTTTCGTTCAGACCCAGAACGAACGTGTAAATGGACTGTGTGTTTGACATTGGATTTTGTTCTGTGCTGATTGATCTCTATTAAATATATATCTGTTTGGCGGCGGAGAATTTATCTTTTGCTTAACGCCCTTCTCTGAGACGTACGAGCTCAGAGGTTATATATCGATAGGAATCAGTCGCATGGAGTGAATTGCCTGTGTGGCATGCCTAAGTGGCAATATGATCAAGGCCTCTATTGAAAAGTAGAGTCTTGTGGTTGATGATCAAAGCACGGCCTGTGTGGCATAGCTTTGTGTAGCGTAGATTCGCGAGCCTCACACCCTGGTGTGAACCAGAAACGGGAGAAGGATCCAGGGAGGACATGCGTCTCTTTCTAGCTAGAAGTGGCGTCAGTGGTTTTACACGCCCTGACGAGTTTGACTTATGTGGTTGTTGCTGTTGCGAGGCACCTCGGATATATCGGTCGTTCTCGAACCGATAGAGTCATTCGTTGGCTCATTTACGCCCCATAGGGCAGGGAGATGTAGTGTTCAGGATTTTGTCTAATCCACATCGGTGGACCGGCCCTGTGGCTCCAAGGGTCGATGCGTTCTGATCCTGAGGGGCGGGCTAGAGCATCTCAAATTCGGTAAGGACTATCCTTTGCCTTGGTTCATGGCGGAAATCCAATTTCCAAATACGACATCGTGCGGTTTTGATTGTATAACTATAAATGGCGACATAGTGGTATGGGGCATTAATGCCGCCTATGATTGATATTTATGATTGTTTCTAAAGTTAGAAACTAACTGGAAACGAGCTAGGACGGATGGTTTCCTGGGTATTGGTCTGATGTTGATTTCGGCCTTCGGGGTTAATACTTAGGGAATCGTTCTCTTACTAGTTTACGGTTGGAGTCTGATTAAGAATTAAACGATAAAATTTGCATTTTAAATGATTTGTTTTCCTCATATCAAGAATATTTGGCCATTATAAGGTAAAACTCTATCCTCCGGTTTGTGTTGCATTGTGTGAAGGGAACTGAGTCTTATAATGGCTTCATTTTTATAAAAAGCATTGCGATGTTTAAAAGATTTATTTGTTTTAAAAACACTGGCAGTCCAATGGAGTAAACCCGTTCCGCGAAAGTGGCGTGGTCCTATGATTGGCCATATTTGAAAATGTGTTAAGTAGATTTCTCATACCAGTCCCATGACTGACTCGTAGTTTGTTTCACTTGCAAACTCGGGTTCCCCTTTTTTCTACACGGGCAGTCTTGTATTCAGGTTTTTAGTAGGCTCTTTCTGGATAGCTAGAGCTAAAGATGGATTCTATCATTTATCTCTTTTTATGTTGTTCAGCTCCTATTGTATATATAATGTTGTTTTCCGCTATAGACATTTATGTATAGCTGAACTGTATTTGTACTTAGTATGATCTTGTACTATGTAACTCTGATGATTATATTTATCCAATGTATTCTATTGTACATTATCTAGTGTATTTATTTATTTCTGTTCTGTTGTTATCTGTTTATGTGTTATATTCCAAAGATTACCCTTGCCACCGTCTTATTGGGAATGGGGTCGTCACAGGGCTGGTCCACACTAAGTACGATAGTGGATTCATAATTCCAAAGCATGTGTTTCCCCGCCCTATAGGGCATAAAATCTGGTCAATAATGTCGACCATAAAAATATCTGAGGCGCCTCTCTATCCATCAAGTAATAATAAGCAACATCCACATGAGTAAAATGTCAGGGCATGTAAAACGCTGACACCCCTCCTAACTATAAAGAAACGCAATGTCCTCCCTGTTGTCCTCTCCCGTTTCTGGTTCATACCGGGTTGTGAGGCTCGCGAAGTAACGTTGTACACAAAGCTATGCCAATTAAAGCTGTGCTTTGATCATCATCCACAAGGTTCTGCTTTTCAACAAAAGCCTTGATCATTTGCATCTTAGCATGCCACAATTTCAGTCCGTACCATACCATTGATTTCTGCCAATATATAACTTCTAAGCTCGTACGTCTCAGAGAACGGTATTAAGCAAGAGAATAATTTCTTCGCCGCCAAACAGATATATATTTAGCAGAGATCAACGAATACAGCATAGAGGAATACAACGTCAGACATACTGTCCATTTACAAGTCCGATCTGGGTCTGAACGAAACCGGAGGCACCTTATTCCTCGTCTCATATGTCCAATACAGGAGAGAGGTTCTCGCATATCCGTCGATCTCCAAGTATGTTTGGACGATCACCACTTATTACCTTGTCTTTGGTGTATGGCCCAATCAAGACATCAGTAATCACCCAAACGATGTGAAGAACTCCGGTCTTCAACCACCATCTTCATCTTCGACTCTTGATCATAGTAGTAATTATACAGAATGGGTTAAACTCGGTCTTTCCGAATAATTTGCGTATTTTAAAATCAAGTGCTATAAAATCACATCATACGCCTCATTCCAATTCAGAATATTCTTTTAATAAAATATTCACATTATTAGGGAAAGGTTCCCATTAATTTTATGAAAGATAAATTCTTTTAAATTTATTCTTTAATCTTCCTTGGGATCTCATTTCAAAAGATTTTATTTTAACTAGTCAGGATTAGCGAACCTTACCGAAGTAATCATTTATTATTTATTATCCCAATCCCAACCAATTCATCCCATGGAGCAAACTGGTAGCACTCCATTTCTAACACTCACCGTGTTAACGGTAAATTTAATTACCATTTTCCGTTCAAATCTAATTAAAGAGTTAACTATCGCTAGGAGTAAAACTGGTAGTACTCCATTCTCGATAATTTCAAGAATTCGATAAATTTAATTATCTCTTTCGCATTTTAATCTAATTAAAGATTCAATAAAAATCTAGTTTAGTTTTAGTGTCAAAAATCATTACTTAATGATTATTCAGATTTAAGAAATTAATCTTATCTTTTAACTGGGTTAAAGAACAAATGTTATTTAAAAACATTGTTCACGATAAACCCAAAGTCATCTTCCATCAAAATGGAATCTTCACGGAAATCAGATCAATATAAAATCGATATAAATTCCCCTATCAGACTGATAATATAAATGGAATAATGGCAAAGCCTTTTAAATTCCACATATAGTAACGGTCTTCATTCACAGAAGCTCATCTCGATTATTAATAAATCGAATTCCATTCAATTCCAATTTAATATATTAAATTGGAAAACTTTACTTTGGAATATTTCAATTTAAACCTTAATAAAAGATTTATAAATTCCAAATTATATTTTCACTGTTAATTGGGTTAAATAACAAATGTCGTTAAAAACATATTTCATAATAAACCCAATTCACATTTCATTTTATTCCAATTACTAAATATAACTTTAATATCCATATTTAAAAGATTTATAAATTCCAAAATTATATTCTATTTAATTCCAATTAAATATTAATTGGAAAACTTCATTAAATCTTATTTAAAAGATTTATTCTTTTCTAATCGGGGTTTAAGAACAATGTTATTAAAGACACCGTTCACGACAACCCAAAATTTTATTTAATTCTAAATAAATATTAATTAATTGGAAAACTTCACTAAATCTTAATTAAAAGATTTATTCTTTTAAATGGCTAGTTCATTTCGATAACATGGAATTTTTCATCCAAAAATCTTTCCAAATCATTTATTATGATTTTACATAATTTTTCCATATTTTTAATAATTTTATTATCGCCCCTACAGTCGGTTTCCAATAACGGCCACCGAGCTACATCCATGGCGACCTTTTTAAATTTGTTTTGGACACTATTCCAAATCCAACTATTAGATTTCAAACTTCTTATATTCATTGGAAAACTCTTTTCGATATGAACCCAACGATTCTGGTTTTATGAGAATCCGACGGTCGGACCTCCCGTAATATCAATTTGAAGTTAATGGTCGAAATTCGTGAACGGACGATGCGCGGCGCATTCTATTCTAGCCATTAAATATAATATATATATATATATTATATATATTTCATCGATTTTCTTTAAAACGTATTTTATAAATCATTTATAAATTCATTTTAAAACGATTTCAACTTCATTTTCAATTCTAAATCAAATTCGAATATTATATATGTTTATCATTTTAAAATGACAATATTTTCAAAATATTAAATTTTGAAACCACTTCTTTTTTATATTCGTTATAAAATGAATAAAATCGTTCGATAAACCTGTTCGGTTTAAAATGGCGTTTGCTACTTAACTCGGTTTCATATTTTTATATTTTTGTATCCATCCAAAATCAAACATCGAAATCATGATTTTATTCTTTACTGCATTATTTTAAAATATTCTTACGTTTTAAAGAATCCTTATTTAAAATATTCTTTATTTGAAAATGTTATTTATATTAAAATGATTTTTTACGTCGAAATGTTCTTTTACATATAAATGTTCTTTTTCCTATAAATGGTCTTTTTCATATAAATGGACTTTTTCATATAAATGGTCTTTTATATATAAAAGTTTCTTTTACATTTAAAAATGTATTCTTTACATTAAAATGTATTTTATATATAAATGTTTCTTTACATTAAAATGTAAAACATATGCTTTACATTACATTAAAATGTAAAACATATTCTTTACATTAAAATGTATTCTTTACTTTAAAATGTACCATTTACATTAAAAATGTTCGATTACATTAAAATGATTCTTTTATCTTGTTGACAATTCTGTTTCAACAAATGGATAAAAAGTGAAACTTTATTTTGTTAACCATTCTATTTTAACAAAATGAATTAAAATGATAACTTCATTTTATTTACAATAATCTAATTCAACAAAATTGACATTTTAGTTTTAACACAAACTATTTAACATAATGTTATTTTTGTTTAAACACAAATCTATTTAACAAATGTTATTCTATTCTAAAATGATATTTATTCTAAAATGTCTTTTTACATTATAAAGTCATTTTATTCTAAAATATACTTTTTACATTATAATGTTATTTTATTCTAAAATGTACTTTTTACATTATAATGTCTTTTTTCATTCAAAAATATTGTTTTATTCTAAAATGTACTTTTATTTCTAAAATGTTCTTTCATTTCTAAAATTTCCTTTCATTTCTAAAATGTTCTTTCATTTCTAAAATGTTCTTTCACATTAAAAATGTCCTATTACATTATTTACATTAAAATGTCCGATTACATTATATACATTAAAAATGTTCGATTACATTATATACATTAAAAATGTTCTATTACATTATATACATAAAAAATGTACTATATTAAAAATGTACTATTACATTATATACATTAAAAATGTACTATTACATTAAAAATGTTCTGAATCTGAATGCGACTCAATCAATTACCATATAATTTCAGTTATATGAATTTCATACATCGCATATATGCAAAAATAATGATAAATAATCATTAAACAGTCCATTCACATCCAAAGTGAAATTTACAACTATATGAGCATTAAAATAAATAAATAATGTTCATCACAGACTGTCAATCCATCGATTGACATATAATTAAATATTGAGATTAGTGTATGTCAAATATCGTCCCAATACCAATGTGGGGTTTTCAAATAATGGTTTATTTAAATAAATTATTGGTTAAGAAATTTAATCAATATTCATTGTTCAAATAATAAATGAATATCTATAATCTAATTTCACTCACATTAATATTAACATTTTTAATGTGTTAAACATTTCAACAACACAAACAACATACAATACAGTCAATTTAAATTGTCCAAGGTTTGTAGATGAGGAAGGTGATCTAACAAGCACTGTATCAGTTTATAATGATTAAACTGAAGAAAAAAACTAAACTGACAATTCTATATATTTTCCAATCATGAAAATAAATAAATAACTATGTAGAATTTTTAGTGAGGGGTTCTCACCTTCATTCCCACTCTGCCATTCTTTATGGGACAATGGTGTTTGGATTTGCCCCAGTATGCAGTGTTCTTCACCATGATCCCTACGTAATCCGTTTCACACAGTTTGTATTAAAAATCATATTTTTAATGCTTATATATATGATAAAAATCATATTTTTATTTACGTTATGTTTATATAAAAATTATATTTTATATTGCTATTTCCATTCTAAAAACAACGTTAATTTTATTTTAAAAACAATGCAAATTTTATTTTACAAACAATGTATATTTTATTTACAAAAGGATTGTATAATTTATTTACAAAAACATTGTTATTTTATTTACAATGGCATTGTTATTTCATTTACAAAAAATGTCTTTTTCTTTATATATTTAAAACAATGTCTTTTCTTTTTATATTTAAAACAATGTTAATTTTTATTTACAGAAACAATGTTATTTTCATTTACAGAACAATGTTTATTTTATTTTACAAAATAATGTTTATTCAATTTTACAAAACAATGTTCTATTTTACTAAACCATGTTAATTTTCTTTTCTAAACAATGTAAATTTTGATTTGAAAACAATGTTAGTTTTGATTTGAAAACAATGTTAATTTCGATTTGAAAATAATGTTAGTTTTGATTTGAAAACATTTGTTATTTTTGTTTTGAAAACATTTTACAATTTATAACATAATTTATTAACCAATTTAATTAGGGTTTAATATTCACCTTAATCACGTTCAAAGAACGTTTCTGTTTACCATATTCTTCCTCGTTACTGTCTGTAACGTGAAAACCAACCTTCGTCGATTCATCAAATCCCTGTCGCACTCTCCACGGGGGTCTTGACCGCTGATCAGACTACACCATGGCGTCGCCCTTCCTCTCCTCCCTCAGCTTCTTAAACGACGTGGGTTACGGTGGCACCAGTGGCCAGCGATTGGCCCCCAAATGCCGGTGGTTTCTAGCAAGAATCCGGCGCCCATGGTGGTCAAAACCCGATCTTAGCTGTATGAACTTCATCACCTCTCTTTGCCCTTTGGATTTGGTTCAAGGGGTTTCTTTGATTATGGAAGGATTGAAAGTAATTTAGGATCAAGATCCGGAAGATAATGGCCATTTATTTAGAGACAAAGCGGCGGCTGTAGTATAGAGAATTTGGGTTTAGAGAGAATACGAAATACAGTGTATTTTGGGGTATTTATAATGTATTTCTATTTTATTTTAATTTTTTTATTTTTCAAAAATCTTCATATGTTGATACAAACTCCAAATCAAACCCAACGAGTGTCGCCCTAGCCAAATACCCCCATTTCAGACACAATGGAACACGTTTTGTAACCCAATTCGGCTGTTACGATCACTTTCTATCAAAATTAAATTATAAAACAATATATATTTAATTTAAACGTATATTTTAAATTCCGGGGTAACATACTGACTTTAAAAATTCTAGAAAAATTATATCTAACTTTGTTTTGATGATATAATCCAAACAAAACAAATTTCGTTAAATATGGAGACCGTTTGGAAAATGGCCATTTTCTAGTCGATCCAATTTAAATTTAAATTACTAAACGCATTTATATTTACTGCGCTCACATATTGATTCCAAAAATTATGAAAATTGGAATCTAGCAATGATTTGACATTCTAGATCCAACAAAATTGGTTTCGTCGAAAATGGAGATCGTTGGTAAAATGGCTATTTTTAATATTAATATATATATATATATATATATATTCTATAGCGACTATTCTGAATTTTAAATTGGGCATAATTTTTTATTCCCATTATGAAATTTCAATTTTTCAGATTCTTTGGAAAGATATTTTTTGAACAGATTTAAATATTTTCTGTTTCACTGAAATCCGATTTATTTTGCATCTTGTACATTCAATCAAAGTTCGAATTCAAATTTTCAAACTACCGCGTTATTTCAAGCACGTTATATAATTAAAATAAATTTATTCATTCTAACTTCGATTTAAAATAAATTTTTAGTCGTTACTATTTAAAATAAATTATTTTAAATATTAAAATCCGTTTAAATTGCTAAAATATAAAATTTAAATTGGTTCGGATTTTCCCGGTTGTTACATCATGTGAGGTGATTGGGTATGCGGTTTTGAGATAGTTTGAACGGTTTCATATGAAATGGTAGCCATTGGAGAACATGAGGAACATTTCACACTAAATATGGCATACATGGTAATTAAAATGGGTGCAGACCATTGCTGGATGTTACGGGTTGATTTGAGTAGACCAATGGGGCTTTATTTTTCTATACTTATATGTACTTTATGTGCTTTTGTTTTTGGGCTACAAATGGTAGACATTGAAAGGTATGTGGGTTGTGAGTGCTAGATGTGGTGTATATAGGGCTGGCAATGGATACCTGAAAAATCCGATATCCATCTGCATCCGTATCAGAAAAGCAGATAAATATCAGATATCCGAAAAAACGGATGCGGATACATTGATATCCACATCCGAAAAATATCTGTTCGATTATTTTAAACATTATGCTCAAAATTATCTGTATTTTAGTACAATGTATCAAATTTATTTATTGTTTTACTAAGTCGAAAGTTTATATCATACGCACTAAACGCATATTAGCTACTCAAATCTATTTAATTTCATCATATAAGTTTATTTTTAACACTTTAGTGATCAATGAAATTGAAAAACATTTATGTTAAACTAGAAATTTTCATTTATATTTCTTGATTTTTCAATCTTTGCCGGATAGGGTAATTATCCGATATCCATCCGTATCCGCGGATACAGATATCCGATATCCGAAAATGATTTCGGATATGGATACGGATATAGCACTATCCGTATCCGAAAGTATCCATTTACAGCCCTAGGTGTATATGTGTATAAGCAATGTACATATATGAGCATGTATAATATGTGTGTAATAAAAGAACTAGTTAAAAAAAAAGAGTATTAGTTATTGAAATAATACTTCCAAGATGGAGGAATTATACATGTAACGAAGGTCGGAACAAAACTCTCCCTCTTCCTACATAGGTAGCACACATATGAGTTGGAACACACATCCTTGTAACAAAAGGAATCCCTTTTGTTACATGCCTACCAACTCATATTTATACTTGCCTCCTCTAATTTATTTGGTGATGTGGGACTTTGCATCCAAACCATCATTCCTCCTTAACAACATGTGAGGTAGTCCAAATAGTCTCCCCCTTGACTCACATCCTACGAGTATCTTTTGAGAGCATTGCCTTGCCTACATGGCCCAATCCGTAACCTTGGGCTCTGATACAACTGTTATATAACGATGATCGGAACAAAACTCTCCCTCTTCATGCATAGGGAGCACGCATATGAGTTGGCACACACACATCCTTGTAACAAAAGGAATCTCTTTTGTTACGTGCCTACCAACTCATATTTGTACTTGCCTCCTTTAATTAATTTCATGATGTGGGACTTTGCATCCAAACTATCATTCCTCTTTAACAACATGCGAGGAAATTCTAATAGTTTCCCCCATGACTCGCATCCTACAAGTATCTTTTGAGAGAACTTCCTTGCCTGCATGGCCCAGTCCATAACCTTCGACTCTGATACCACTGTTATGTAACGACGGCCGGAACAAAACTCCCCCTCTTCCTGCATAGGGAGCACGCATATGAGTTGGCACACACATCCTTGTAACAAAAGAAATACCTTTTTTATGTTCCTACCAACTCATATTTGTATTTGCCTCCTCTAATTTATTTTGTGATGTGGGACATTGCATCCATACCATAATCCCTCCTTAACAACATGTGGGAAATCCTAAAAATACATAGGGTAACTTGCCCTTACATATCAAAACAAAATGATCTTATATAAAAAATAGACGTTTGATAGAATTTGGTTTAATAATGCTTGCTTAAGCATTACTGCCATTGAAATTTTGAACTAAACCTTTCACAAAAGCCGTATATCTAATAAATAAATTACCTACAAAGGTATTAAATGGAAAATTTCCATTGAAAGTATTAGTATTTAAATAAAAATTAGATTACAAACAAATAAGAATATTTAAATATCTATGTCTTCACTATCTTAGACCATATAATACTCAAAAGTTAAAATTCTGATCCACAACATGTATATTTTTGGAATATGGTGTAAACTAGAAGGGGTACAAATGTCTAGACAACAAAAGAAAAATCTTTGTATTTAGACATGTTGTATTCAGTGTACATATATTTAGTTAACCTCCAATTTTACTATGACACAAAAGATGTACGATCTAGCTGTCTATACTCCTCAAGTACATTTAAGCGTCATTATTGAAAATTCTAAGCATAGAAGAAAGAACAGAGATGCCATGGAGGCTCAACGCACAATGTCAACAATAGGACCAGGTCAAGACCAATCTAAATCATCTCAGTCAATTAGAAACAACTCGTGATGTTATAGAAAATAACAGTCAACAAGAGACATAGATCAAGCCATAACACAACAAGAATAACAGATTAGAAGGCATCCAATGATAACAAGATCAAAAAGTGGAATATTTGAGCCAAAATTGTACATCGTATGTTCAATTAATGATGAACTAGAGTCATATGAGCAAGCAATGCAAATTAGAGAGATGCAATGGATCACGAGTGTAATGCACTTACAGAAAACAAGACATAAAGTCATTCAACTTACTAAGCATGAGAATGTAATAGGATATGTATGGACTTAAAAAATTAAAGAAAAATTCAGATGGTAAATTGGAAGATACAAGGCAAGACTGTTGTTAAGAGCAACACACAACGACGTTTCAGCGAAACTTTTTCTTTGTTTGTCAAACCAACTATAGTCGAGTTATACTGACCATAGCACAACATAAGAACCGTTTATTGTTTATTGGACAATTAGATGTGAACAATAAATTTTGAAATGGAGATCTACAAAAAGAAGTATATATGGAACAATTATAAGAACATAAAGAAGCAAGAAGAGTACCTTAGTTTTGCAAACTACATAAAATAATAAATGATTTGAAAAACTCAATAAGTCACTTGTCAATTTGGAATATCAACCATCCAAATCAGATGCATCATTATTTATTCAAGCTAACAAGAAAACTAAAACTTACATATGTGGATAACTTCATAATTACTGGAGACCATGAACAAGAAATCAATAATGCTATTGATTTTTTAGGTAAAAAGTTCTCAATTAAAGACTTGTGAAATCCCAATAATTTACTGGGATTAGAAGTGAATAGAATATTAGAAGTGGTGTTACATTCGAATCAAAGAAAGTATATCATGGAATCATTTATGAAAACAAAAATAAGTCAATAAAAATCATTACCAACTCGTATGACTAGCAATTTGCAACTGTCCAAATGTACTGGTGAAGCAATTATAATGAAAAAGAATACAAAATCATAGTTGGAGCATTATATATAGTATGCAACAAAATCATAGGAGACTTCTTCCCATCTTTATGTCGAGAACTATAATTTCTAGAGTAGAAGTTGTCATCGTATGAATAGACTGTGCCTACGGTGGAGGGAGTGGGGAACTTCTGCCAAGAAGCAAGCTGCAACGCTGGGGCAGTTAATCCATGTAAAGAAATGATGGCAGTTAAAGAATTGTGCATAGATTTTCGAAGTAGCCACCTGTTCAATATAGATATAGGTTTTGAGCAATGATATTATAAAACAAAATATAGGTAAAATGTGGGTTCTTTGTGCTGTAATGTTATTTATAAAAAATAGGAGAGCTACAAAGTTTTGAACTTGCACCATATCTTTTTCACATCATAGCCTTTACCAAATGAAATAATATACGAGAATTGATGCTTTGTTAACGATTTTATAATGCAAATCAATTGACCGAGATCCTCCTGAAATTAAGCCCTAGACCATCGCCCAAACAGCTCAGGGACTAGGTTCGTCCCTAGTAGCTTAATGGAGGAGGAGAGGACCTAATTCATCTTTGGCAACCGGAGAGATGATCGATTGCTATAATCTATACTATACTATTAAAGCTGAGTTGCTTTTAGATGGCTCTCAAGCCCTCTCCAATTTCTATTAGGATACAACGTGAGTGTGCCACGTGTGTAATGTTTACTCAACCGTCTACACCTTTTCGTCGTGTACCACTTTCTTTTCCCCTTTTCCTCCCACTATACGTTCTCATTTGCCTAATTCTTCCTTCCATCTATTCTGCGCTGTCCACTTTCGTCTTCCCTACCCCCCTGCTTCCTCCTCGACGTCATATTTGTCGTGTTTTCCATACGTCTCCCTTCTCCATTGTCCCTCCACCCATTCTCTATCACCCCACAGGTTATCCTTCGTAAACCTTAGATTAAATTGGGTCTATTCAGTTCCGTCTTAAACCAGTTGATCAGCGACTATGCGCACTCCCTACAATTTCCCCCTTTGAATTTCATCGATCCCTCTACCCGAGCTATTCGTCGCGGTCCTTGTACGTATCCATGGATAAATTCGACTGCATTTGACCCACGTTCCTCCATAGTGATTTCGAACAAAAATCAACGGCTAAAGCTTCCTACGTACACCGTGACGGATCATTTACCAACATCATATTCTCTTGTGCCTCTCCTTTGTGCAATTCTGTAGATCAACAAATAGTCGGGGTCAGGTAATGTCATTCATCACTTTATTGCATCCTTTGTTCGATTTTTTCCCCTACTTGCTTAGTTTTAACGGGGAAATCTTGAGATGATTTGATTCTTTTAGGAAAGTTTATGGTTTCCTTTGGGGATTGTCAATGACACACCATTTTTTGTTGGGGGGTCATTTTTTTTGAAAAAGAAATTGTTTTAAAGGGAGGACAATCCAAATAGTCCCCCCCCCCTTAATAATATAAAATAAAATTCCTAATATGTCCTTTTATTCTACTGTGGTAAAAAAGTAATTACCAACATGAAGATTAAACCCTAATTAGTTTCTAATCAACTTCTTAATTCAACAATGGATGATCCATCAATTCAAGATTCAAATATGATTCTTACACAAGAAAGTGAACATCACGTTGAATATATGGAAGAAATCAAGCAGGTGACTAATTTTTTTTACCCATTTTTTTTAAAGGTTGCAGGGATATATTGTCGCATATCATCGTCGAGCGACGTACCAACGTCGTATAATGTAGTGTCGTATAACAATATACGATGGAGAATTTAAGGCAGTAATTAAACGGTATGTATGTTTCATTTAAATTAACTTTATACAACAATTATCCATCATTTAACCCTAAATGGTGATATTATGTCATATTATTTCACCTTTGTACATTTTTTAATATATGAGCTGCTTTTGCAGAAATTAGCAACCTCCAATATACAAACTGATGATGGTATCGACGTTCAGCCTGAAATTGAGAATGACAATGAGGATGGCAATGAGAATGACAATTGTAACATGGATGTTGACATTGAGAATGACTGTTGTAACAATGAGGATGATAATGAGAATGACAATTTTAACAATCAGAATGACAATTGTAACAACGAGGATGACAATGAGAATGGAAATTGTAACAATGAGGAATATCCCGATTTAACAGCTCATTTCACTACGGATATGGTAAGATAAACATATATTTCAATTAATTAACTGAAGTGTGTTTGAGTTTTTGTTTTTTGTTTTTTGCAGATGTTAGATTCTAAAGAAATAGTACGAGATTAGTGCATAAAATGTGGCATCGCTGCAAACTGTGTTGTTGTGACGAGAAGAACTAGACTGAGAAATTTGCATGCAAATGGAAAAGGATCGTTGATGTATCTTGTTTGCGAAAGAAGCGGGGAGTATATTGATCATAAGGGAAAGAATTATGTTCTGATATCAGGAAAAAAACGAGACGGTCGGGAAGTAGAAAATGCGCATGTCCATTTAGTCTACATGCTCAATGTCAAGAAGATGGAAAATGGACATTGAAAGTTATTAATGGACAACATAATCATAGGATTCCAAACGTATTAACCAGACATCCTTTCATGGCAAGGCTAAAAGATGAAGAATTTAAAACTGTTGAAACAATGATGATTAGCGGTGTTAGGCCTCGAAATATTTTAAGTGTTATAAGAATTGACAACCCGGAGAATAAGTCGACCATAAGAACTGTGTACAATGCTAAAGTGAAAATTAAACAACATAATACAAAAGGTCGGACAATTATGCAGCAATTTATGAAATTGGCCTGCAGCCATTCTTATTCCTTTCAACATAGAGTTGATGAGAAAAGTAATGAAGTTACAGATTTATTCTTCAATCATCCAAGATGCATCCTTCTAGCGTAGTTGTAATGACCCGCATTGGCAGAAGTATTATAATTAATTTATTTAATTATATAAATAGTGATATGGTGAAATAAATGGTCGTGAAATAAAATAATGATGAATATTTAATTAAAATAATAAATTAAATAATATATTTAATTCTGAAATAATCAGAATTGGCTGAAATGACGATATTGTGAGAACCGGATCATCTGTGATATTTAATTCAGCTTGGATTTGAATTTGAATAACGAATATATTATATAAACGATAGTTTGAACATAGAATTATAATATAATTAAAATCGAGCTTGAAATGGTGCTGCAGTTCGTAAATTGGCGATTCGAACTTCAACTGAATGTATGGGATTCGTTTTAAGCCGGATTTCTGTGAAACAAGAAACATGTGGAGCTGGTGGAGTATATCTTTCTAGTGGAAGAGGAAAATCGGGATTTCGTCGTGTAGATTTTGATGTACGTCCAAATCAAATTTTAGAAAAGTCGCTGTGGAATTCCTTTATAACTTATAAAGGGATTATTTATATGTTTACAAAGGAAATTCATTCTAAATCGAATATTGATTTAATCAGGATGTGAGGTGTCGAGTTATAAATCCGAATAGAGCTGTATGGTATTCCACTGTGGATATATACGATAATATTTATTTTTAAATATTAAATTTAATTATATTTAAATATATTTATATATTTAAAAGGGTTTATTTAGGGCTTTAAAAATAGCCAGTTTTGCAAACGACCTCGGAATTCGAAGAAACTAATTTTGTTGGATCCGCAATGTCAAATAGTTGTTAGATTTCCAGTTTCGTGATTTTTAGTGTCACTGTGTGGTCGGACGGATTTTTAGAGTGAGAAACAGTCAGTATTTCGACGGTTAAAAATACGCTGTGTGAGCATACGAAGTCGGAATTCGACGAAACCAGTTTCGTTGGGACCGTAATGTCGAACTATAGCTAAATGTCCAGTTTCGTGATTTTTAGGTATCGTATGTGATCACAGGAATTTTAGAAGATGAATTAACAATGTAGAATATACCGGGAATATTCCATTCCACAAAATATCTAGATATTTATATCCTCTATAAATACCTATTCACTTTCTAACCTAAATCCTCATTCAACAGAAAACCAAAAATCATGCCGCCAACATTGTTTCTCCATCCAGTAAAAAGTTCATCCTCATATAAATCCAAAAGAAATGAAAACAAATTCTATAAATCTTGAACTATAAATATGAGTTTGTTTCGATTTCAGCTTCATTGTGATACCCATTTTGTAGGGTTCGACACCCCTGAAATCACGGCAGAAATGAACAGTGAGGCTAGGGTTGGGTTTTTTGTGGAAATTAAACATGGATTTGGGAATTCAAGTGTTGATGTGAGTTCGGTGTTGGAATTGGCTTCGGTTGTGGTTTCTTTGTGGGATTCGGTGATGGTTTGTTTCGATGGTTTACTGGGTGTCGAGGTTCAGGACTGGCGACGGAAAATACAGGGGGAGCTCGAGTTTTATACAAGGGAGATGAGGAGGTAGAGTTGAAAACGAGGAGGAGAACGGTGTAATCCATTTGCAAAAAATCATGAAGTACAGTTGTTTTGATTTGGAGTGGATAGAATTCGGTGGTATTGTTTTACTGGAGACCGAATTGTGTGTTTGGGGAAGAAAGGTAAAGGGAGTGGCTTGGGCTTTGTGATGGTAGTTGGGCCAAGGGAATTACAAAGGGGCGAGGCCCAAAGTTAAATAGATTAAGTTATTTTTAATTTAAATAGTTTAACAACTTGAAAATTTTATATCTTCCACATATATTATCAGAAATTCGAACGGTTGAATCCGTTAGGATCATATGGACGGACACCACCCAATGAGACTGACTGGAAGTGGATTGGGGCTCGTATGAATTTAAGACGAAATAAATTGTTTGACTCAAATCAAATAACAGTTTATCGTTCTTTAACGATGAACTGCCAAAGTGAGTAAAACTCACCAACTCTGTACAGTTATATTTATATAATGTATTTTTAGAACTGTTAATCATCTGTTGATTGCTGTGTGTTGGTTGATTGATTGAACTGCTAGTCAGTCAGTTGAATTTTCTATATTGATTCTGTTTAACATAATATATCTTATGGAACTGAAAGTGATGTTATCTATATTGTTTAACATTTGTGATGCAGGGAAACAGGTTGAAGGAATCCAACAGGATTCCTCAACATTTATTTTACTGTTTTTCATATATTGTGATATATGATGTGATATATAATCTGTTGTCGATTATATGTGTTTTGACGATACTGATCATCGTGATTTGATACGTTGAATACCATAACATACCAAAATGTTGATAAGGGAATATTTTCAAAGTGATATTTGAAAATAAAATATTTATAAATGGAATATTTATAAATAAGAAATATTTATAAATTGGAATATTTATAAACAGGAGATATTTAGAAAATGAATAAACGTTATAAAATGGAAACTGTTATAAGAAGGAAATCATTTGTAAAGTGAAGAACCGTTACTAAAAGTAAATCTTTATAAATGAATAGTTTAATCGAGTTAAAAAGGAGTTAATCGATGTTAGTTTAATCGAGTTAAAAGGAGTTAATCGATGTTAGTTTAATCGAGTTAAAAGGAGTTAATCGATGTTAGTTTAATCGAGTTAAAAGGAGTTAATCGATGTTAGTTTAATCGAAAGGACTCAATCGATGTTAGTTTAATCAATTAGAGTTAAAGCAAATGAGTTAATCGAATATAGTTTATTCGAATAAAAAGTAAAAGGATTTAATCGAATTTAGTTATTCGAATAGAGTTAAATCGATTATGGTATTCGAAAGGAATTAAATCGAATATGGTATTCGAAAGATTAGTAAATCGAATATAGTTTATTCGAATAGAATCAATTGAGTTAATCGAATATTAGTAATTCGAATAAAGTAAAAGGAGTTATCGAATATTAGTTATTCGAATAGAGTTAAATGGAGTTAAAGGAATAAATCGAATATAGTTTATTCGAATGGAATTAGAGGAGTTAATCAAATATAGTTTATTCGAATGGAATTAGAGGACTTAATCGAATATAGTTTATTCGAATAGAGTTAGAGGAGTTATCGAATATAGTTTATTCGATAGGAGTTAAGTGAATAGAGTTAGAGTTAAATCAAAAGAGTTAAGTGAATAGAATAAATTGAATAGAGTTATCGAATATACCTTATCGAAGGAAAGAATTATCGAATAGAAAAGATTTGAAAGAGAGTTACGTAAGGAAGTTTGTTAAAGAATTAGAAGGGTGAACTTTGTCTATTTCAAGGTTAGAAATGTTATTCAGTTAAAGTCTGAGAGGTAGTATTACCCCAACTTGATTGACTTCATTTTTAACTATGGAATGGTTAAGGTTCGATAGTAAAGGATAGTTAAGTGAATTTAGTAATTAAAGGAAATGGTTTGAGTTGGCATCGCGATAGTTTGTTTAAACATCTGTCTAAGTCCAATGAAGAAGCTTTGGAAATGTTTTCCAAATAAGAAACCAGAAATGTTTTCTAATAAAGAAAACAAGAAATGGAAATGTTTTCCATTATTAATAACATATATTTTCCAAATTTAGAAAATAAGAAAGATTGAATATAGGGAAACAGGAGATAAGTAAATTAATAAAGAGATAAATGTTGAATGATGTTTGATCGATATAAATTTCCATTTGGAAATAATATTGTTGTTTGCACACCTGTTTTTCTTCGATAGTTAAATCACAGACTATCGAAGTTTTGACCATTTTAACGTTGTTAATATGGAGAGACCGGTTGGATTATTATCCAAAGAACCACTCTGTATTGGCATAAACGTTGCGAATCATATATGCCAAAGGAAATTGAAGACGGAGTTATGCAAGGGCTATGCTGTTTACAGAATAGTGCCTTCGGTTCATCCTGTTCCTGGATGACTTGAATGGACAGATGTTTGACAGAGTATTTCCAGATGATCACATATATTGATTTCTCCAACCGTACCAAGAGTGGAAGCGGAGAAGGAACCTTCTTTTAGCTAACACATAATGTATGGTTGAGGACGTCAATCGGTGATTTGATGGATTTGATGATGTGGCATTCAAAGTGAATCTGGTGTGATGATAAAGCGTAGCTTCTAGCCTCAACATCCGGTAAATGACAGAAATCAGGCAGGCAGCATGGCTAAGTCGGTCGCACCGAAGTAGGGTGTATAATCACCTGATCTAGAGTTTCATTTACTTCTAAAAATCTATTGTTGATGTTGTCCCATTCGGGAAACGGTTGCTGATCCCAACCGTTGGTGATATACATTCGATACACTCAAGCGAAATGAGTGGTCGGTCATGTGTGGCCGGGTTGCAAGATGTTCTTGTTGAATCCAGTGTATTCCTTTCTAGAGATACACTAGCGAAAGGGTGGTTCCATACCTTGTCATAGTTGGAAATCCATTACCCAATACGTGCTTGCGGTTTTGATTGTATACTATATATGTAGAACGTGAGATGAAAGCGTTTCTGCTAAATGATTATTATATTGCGGTTGATAGACATTATCATAATATCAAAGGTTTTTGATATAAAGATATTTTGGATTCTCATAAGGGAAAAATCAGTTTCGTTATACGGCGTGGTCTTATGAGATATCGTTTACTTGTTCAAACTGTTTAAACTGTTTTACTCATACCATTCCCATGACTGACCCGGAGTTTATTTTGTTTTGTTTTCCCTAAACTCTTGGGTGCCCAGTTTTGTACGGGCAGTCAAGTGTCGGGATTTACTGATACATTGAAGAGCTGGAGCAGGAGGCTTCAGAATTATATAGCTATTATCATTCCGCTGCGTTGTAAGTGTTGTACTTTGATAATGATGTGTATATTCAAGTACAGATGTATATTTCAAGTTATGTTGTATATATTATATGTTATTCGTTCCGCTGTGAGGTTCGTGATACTCTGATGTTGTGTTCTTCTTCTTCTTCTTCTATTCTAAGTTTCTATCTTATCTTTCCTCACCATCTATTTTCTTTCTATTAATTTCCTGATTTTCAGTTTAATTTGGGGTTGGACTTATGTTTTTAGTCAGCTCAAATTGGACCGGATTTTCGGGTCATTACAGTTGGTATCAGAGCGAGGTTATGTATTACTTTGGCTCTGTCGCGTGACTCGGTAGAGATAGGGTTAGTAACACCCTAGATTAAGTTGAGTGCATATATACAAGAGAGCGTATTTGTAGTTTGAAAAAAAATTGTTTTATATTGTGGAGATTTGTTAGTTGAGTCGTTTATGAGTTCTGGTCGATCAGTTTGATCCACTGTGTCGGTAGGAGTTTATAAACACTCGAATATGATGGGTCGACACGATTTGTTTTGAAAAGAGGGTAAATGAAAATCATTTTTCCTAAAGTATATTTTGATATTTAGTGGATATATTGGTTGTTATTATAATCAAGTTAGATTATAAATAAAATGGTTATGTAAATAACCAATCAGAATTCATATAAGTGAAATAAGTGAAATCAGATGAGTTAAATCTGAAATTTAAGCCAAAAATTGATTTAAAATTCTAGAAAATTGGATAAGTGTTTGTAAATGAATTTGGATTAAAAATAAGGAAAATTTAAGATCCTGGGAGATTTTAAATTGTTTTACAAGCAGTGTGAATTATATTTTGGAATGAATTTCAAAGTGGAAATGTTTAGAAATGGTTTTATAGTATTGAACTCACTTCGATCGCTGGAAAATAGATTCTGATGATGACAGTTGCGTCATCAGTATTCATTTTCGAGTTGTAGGTGACGAATTACTACTAGAGATACTGTTTTGATTTTGTTTTGGGAAAGACAAGTTGTGTTGAATTTCAAAATGGGATTTATAATATAGAATTTAAATAAGAGAATTCAAATGGGATTTGAATATAGAAATTCAAATGAGATTTGAATAAAGAAGATTTAAATAATGGAAAATTGAATATAGAATTCATATAGAGTAATAATGAAATTTGAATATAGAATTCAAATAGAGTGAAATGGAATTTGAATATAGGAATTCAAATGTAGAATTTGAATATAGAAAATATAAAGGAATTCAAATATAGGATTCGAATATCGAAAGTGAAATGGAATTTGAATATAGAAATTCAAATGGAATTTGAATATAGAATTCAAATGGAATTTAAACTATAGAATTTGATATATAGAATTGGAATAGTAATTTGATATATAGAATTTGAATAAAATTTGAATATATAGAAATTGAATAGAATTAACTAAGTCGAAGAGGAATTAGTTAATCGAGTTTTGAATTTGAAGTTGAACTTTGAAAGGTGAATTGGATTTGTAAATGGAAATTCGAAATCGAATATAGAACTTAAGTTTGAAATTTGGATTCAAATTAGTTAATAAGCAAGTTAAAATATATTTGAACATGTCATGTTCAAATATAAAAGTGAAATAGACTAAAGAGTTAATTAACAAATTAATTAACGAATTGAGTTAAAACGATCTGGTATAGTTAAAATATATTGGGCAGGTATAAATATACATGAGATAGGTATGGATAAGGTATGAAGGTATATAAATAGAATGCTCGAAAAGGTATGTATTTAATTCATATATGAGATTTTATGCGCCGTATCGGCTAGCCGCTTGGCTTTTTCTTTTCTTTTGGATTGGTGAGGGCCATGGGAGGCTATTGGAAATACCCCGATGCTCCTGGTACAAAGGAGGTTATGGAGAATTTTTCCGGGAATTTAAGGGGTTAGAATATTTTTAAGATAATTTGATAGTTAGAAATCAACGTATCGATATATATATAGAAGTCGATAAGGAAACGAACTTAGAAATAGAATAGTAAAATCAAAAAGGGGGACTAAGAATAAAATCTAGTAAGAATAAGAAAGAGGAAGCGTATACGTGTTTAAAAGTGAATAAGTAGTTGTATGGTATTGATTATTCGAGTAAGTAGTCATATCTGTTTTGACGTTATAAATGTTATTCAGTCAAGGTCTGAGAGGTAGTTATACCCCAACTTGATTGATTTCATTATTAACAAATAAATAGTAAGATTTCAGGCTCGAAGATCAATGTTGAATAAGAGTTAGTTGAATATAGTATTTGGGTCGTCGTAACGATGTTTTACACAACATCCGTTTTAACCCAAGTGTAAGCTTGGAAATATAATAAAGAATATTTCCTAAGTATAGGAATAAACGAGATCGGAAAAGAGATAAGTAATTGGAATATTTTCCAATTATAAATAGCATATATTTTCTAAAGTTAAGAAAATAAAGAAAGGTGATATTCGGAAATGTTTTCCAAATAACATAAAAGGCCAATATGGTTATTGAAAATATTTGGTTAACAAATATTGATAAAGAAATAGAGAAGTGATTTATCTAATGGAATGTTAATTAAGGGCTTAGTGACATGTTCAAAAGGAAAATTTGATTTTTGAAAAGAGTAAACTGTTTGAAAACTCCCAGGGCAAGACTGTTTGAATTAAAAACAAATTTAACAGAAATTTGTGAAAGCTAATTTGAATTAAAGTAAAGCCAGTAAAGTGGTAACTGAGATTGAATTAGAATGATATCTAGACAAATTGGATTATGAGATTCAAATTTGAAGTGTTATGTGATAATCAAGTTAAGAGTTGGGAATTGAGAAGAAACTCGAGTTGAAATGATATTTGGCTTGGTAAAAAGCGAATGGTTGTGTTGTGGATAAAAGCGGATTGGAATTTGATTGGGATAACATTGGTGTATGCTGAGTTGATAGCATATGGAAGTGATAGAGTTGATATGCGACAAAAGGTACAAGTTTATATTTCTACTGGATATAAGATTTATGAGCCGAATTGGCAAGTCGCTTGGCTGTTTGATTTTCTTTTGGGTTGGAGATGGCCCAGAGAGGCGAGTGGAAGTTTGAGTTATTGACCAGTACAAAGGAGGTGCTGGCGAAATTTTTCGAAAAGTTAAGGTGTTAGAAAATTTTCGTTGATAAGAATTAAATAAATTTTTAATTGAAATTAAATTGGCTTAGTTGAAACTGAAGTTAAGAAGTGAACAAATATGTTCTAACCAGTCGATAGGGTCGTCCTCTACCTTTTAGCAATTTCGAGGACGAAATTATTTTAAGTGGGAAAGATTGTAATGACCCGCATTGGCAGAGGTATTATAATTAATTTATTTTATTATAAAAATAGTGATATGGTGAATTAAATGGTCGTGAAATAAAATAATGATGAATATTTAATTAAAATAATAAACTAAATAATATATTTAATTCTGAAATAATCAGAATTGGCTGAAATGACGATATGGTGTGAACCAGATCATCTATGATATTTAATTCAGCTTGGAATTGAATTTGAATAATGAATATATTATATAAACGATAATTTGAACATAGAATTATAATATAATTAAAATCGAGCTTGAAATGGCGCTGTAGTTCGTAAATTGGCGATTTGAACTTCAACTGAATGTACAGGATTCGTTTTAAGCCGGATTTCTGTGAAACAAGAAACGTGTGGAGCTGGTGGAGTATATCTTTCTAGTGGAAGAGGAAAATTGGGATTTTGTCATGTAGATTTTGATGTACGTCCAAATCAAATTTTAGAAAAGTCGCTGTGGAATTCCTTTATAATTTATAAAGGGATTATTTATATGTTTACAAAGGAAATTCATTCTAAATCGAATATCGATTTAATCGGGATGTGAGGTGTCGAGTTATAAATCCCAATAGAGCTGTATGGTATTCCACTGTGGATATATACGATAATATTTATTTTTAAATATTAAATTTAATTATATTTAAATATATTTATATATTTAAAAGGGTTTATTTAGGGCTTTAAAAATAGCCAGTTTTGCAAACGACCTCGGAATTCGACGAAACTAATTTTGTTGGATCCGCAATGTCAAATAGTTGTTAGATTTCTAGTTTCATGATTTTAGTGTCACTGTGTGGTCGTACGGATTTTTAGAGTGAGAAACAGTCAGTATTTCGATGGTTAAAAATACGTTGTGTGAGCATACAAAGTCGGAATTCGACGAAACCAGTTTCGTTGGGACCGTAATGTCGAACTATAGCTACATGTCCAGTTTCGTGATTTTTAGGTATCGTATGTGATCACAGGAATTTTAGAAGACGAATTAACAATGGAGAATATACCGGGAATATTCCATTCCACAAAATATCTAGATATTTATATCCTCTATAAATACCTATTCACTTTCTAACCTAAATCCTCATTCAACAGAAAACCAAAAATCACACCGCCAACATTGTTTCTCCATCCAGTAAAAAGTTCATCCTTATATAAATCAAAAAGAAATGAAAACAAATTCTATAAATCTTGAACTATAAATATGAGTTTGTTTCGATCTCAGCTTCATTGTGATACCCATTTTGTAGGGTTCGATACCCCTGAAATCACGACAGAAATGAACAGTGAGGCTAGGGTTGGGTTTTTCGTGGACAATTAAACATGGATTTGGGAATTCAAGTGCTGATGTGAGTTCGGTGTTGGATTTGGCTTCGGTTGTGGTTTCTTTGTGGGATTCGGTGATGGTTTGTTTCGATGGTTTACTGGGTGTCAAGGTTCAGGACTGGCGACGGAAAATACAGGGGGAGCTCGAGTTTTATACAAGGGAGATGAGGAGGTAGAGTTGAAAACGAGGAGGAGAATGGTGTAATCCATTTGCAAAAAATCATGAAGTACAGTTGTTGTGATTTGGAGTGGATAGAATTCGGTGGTATTGTTTTACTGGAGACCAAATTGTGTGTTTGGGGAAGAAAGGTAAAGGGAGCGGCTTGGGCTTTGTGATGGTAGTTGGGCCAAGGAAATTACAAAGGGGTGAGGCCCAAAGTTAAATAGATTAAGTTGTTTTTAATTTAAATAGTTTAACAACTTGTAAAATTTATATCTTCCACATATATTATCAGAAATTCGAACGGTTGAATCCATTAGGATCGTATGGACGGACACCACCCAATGAGACTGACTGGAAGTGGATTGGGGCTCGTATGAATTTAAGGCGAAATAAATTGTTTGACTCAAATCAAATAACAGTTTATCATTCTTTAACGATGAACTGCCAAAGTGAGTAAAACTCACCAACTCTGTACAGTTATATTTTTATAATGTATTCTTAGAACTGTTAATCATCTGTTGATTGTTGTGTGTTGGTTGATTGATTGAACTGCTAGTCAGTTTGTTGAATTTTCTATATTGATTCTGTTTAACAGAATATATCACATGGAACTGAAAGTGATGTTATCTATATTGTTTAACATCTGTGATGCAGCGAAACAGGTTGGAGGAATCCAACAGGATTCCTCAACATTTATTTTACTGTTTTCCATATATTGTGAAATATGATGTGATATATAATCTGTTGTCGATTATATGTGTTTGGATGATACTGATCATTGTGATTTGATATGTTGAATACCATAACATACCGAAATGTTGATAAGGGAATATTTTCAAAGTGATATTTGAAAATAAAATATTTATAAATGGAATATTTATAAATAAGAAATATTTATAAATTGTAATATTTATAAATAGGAGATATTTAGAAAATGAATAAACGTTATAAAATGGAAACTGTTATAAGAAGGAAATCATTTGTAAAGTGAAGAACTGTTACTAAAAGTAAATCTTTATAAATGAATAGTTTAATCGAGTTAAAAAGGATTTAATCGATGTTAGTTTAATCGAGTTAAAAGGAGTTAATCGATGTTAGTTTAATCGAGTTAAAAGGAGTTAATCGATGTTAGTTTATTCGAAAGGAGTTAATCGATGTTAGTTTAATCGATTAGAGTTAAAGCAAATGAGTTAATCGAATATAGTTTATTCGAATAAAAAGTAAAAGGAGTTAATCGAATTTAGTTGTTCGAATAGAGTTAAATCGAATATGGTATTCGAAAGGAGTTAAATTGAATATGGTATTCGAAAGATTAGTAAATTGAATATAGTTTATTTGAATAGAATCAATTGAGTTAATCGAATATTAGTAATTCGAATAAAGTAAAAGGAGTTATTGAATATTAGTTATTCGAATAGAGTTAAATGGAGTTAAAGGAATAAATTGAATATAGTTTATTCGAATGGAATTAGAGGAGTTAATCGAATATAGTTTATTCGAATGGAATTAGAGGAGTTAATCGAATATAGTTTATTCGAATAGAGTTAGAGGAGTTATCGAATATAGTTTATTCGATAGGAGTTAAGTGAATAGAGTTAGAGTTAAATCAAAAGAGTTAAGTGAATAGAATAAATTGAATAGAGTTATCTAATGTACCTTATCGAAGGAAAGAATTATCGAATAAAAAAGATTTGAAAGAGAGTTACGTAAGGAAGTTTGTTAGAGAATTAGAAGGGTGAACTTTGTCTATTTCAAGGTTAGAAACGTTGTTCAGTTAAAGTATGAGAGGTAGTATTACCCCAACTTGATTGACTTCATTTTTGACTAAGGTATGGTTAAGGTTCGATAGTAAAGGATGGTTAAGTGAATTTAGTAATTAAAGGAAATGGTTTGAGTTGGCATCGCGATAGTTTGTTTAAACATCTGTCTAAGTCCAATGAAGAAGCTTTGGAAATGTTTTCCAAATAAGAAACCAGAAATGTTTTCTAATAAAGAAAACAAGAAATGGAAATGTTTTCCATTATTAATAACATATATTTTCCAAATTTAGAAAATAAGAAATATTGAATATAAGGAAACATGAGATAAGTAAATTAATAAAGAGATAAATGTTGAATGATGTTTGATCGATATAAATTTCCATTTGGAAATAATATCGTTGTTTGCACACCTGTTTTTCTTCGCTAGTTAAATCACAGACTATCGAAGTTTTGACCATTTTAACGTTGTTAATATGGAGAGACCGGTTGGATTATTATCCAAAGAACCACTCTGTATTGGCATAAGCGTTGCGAATCATATATGCCAAAGGAAATTGAAGACGGAGTTATGCAAGGGCTATCCTGTTTACAGAATAGTGCCTTCGGTTCATCCTGTTCCTGGATGACTTGAATGGACGGATGTCTGACAGAGTATTTCCAGACGATCACATATATTGATTTCTCCAATCGTACCAAGAGTGGAAGCGGAGAAGGAAACTTCTTTTAGCTAACACATAATGTATGGTTGAGGACGTCAATCGGTGATTTGATGGATTTGATGATGTGGCATTCAAAGTGAATCTGGTGTGATGATAAAGCGTAGCTTCTAGCCTCAACATCCGGTAAATGACAGAAATCGGGCAGGCAGCATGGCTAAATCGGTCGCACCAAAGTAGGGTGTATAATCACCTGATTTAGAGTTTCATTTACTTCTAAAAATCTATTGTTGATGTTGTCCCATTCGGGAAACGGTTGCTGATCCCAACCGTTGGTGATATACATTCGATACACTCAAGCGAAATGAGTGGTCGGTCATGTGTGGCCGGGTTGCAAGATGTTCTTGTTGAATCCAGTGTATTCCTTTCTAGAGATACACTAGCGAAAGGGTGGTTCCATACCTTGTCATAGTTGGAAATCCATTACCCAATACGTGCTTGCGGTTTTGATTGTATACTATATATGTAGAACGTGAGATGAAAGCGTTTCTGCTAAATGATTATTATATTGCGGTTGATAGACATTATCATAATATCAAAGGTTTTTGATATAAAGATATTTTGGATTCTCATAAGGGAAAAATCAGTTTCGTTATACGGCGTGGTCTTATGAGATATCGTTTACTTGTTCAAACTGTTTAAACTGTTTTACTCATACCAGTCCCATGACTGACCCGGAGTTTATTTTGTTTTGTTTTCCCTAAACTCTTGGGTGCCCAATTTTGTACGGGTAGTCAAGTAGTCGAGATTTACAGATACATTGAAGAGCTGGAGCAGGAGGCTTCAGAATTATATAGCTATTATTATTCCGCTATGTTGTAAGTGTTGTACTTTGATAATGATGTGTATATTCAAGTACAGATGTATATTTCAAGTTATGTTATATATATTATATGTTATTCGTTCCGCTGTGAGGTTCATGTTACTCTGATGTTGTGTTATTCATCTTCTTCTATTCTAAGTTTCTATCTTATCTTTCCTCACCCTCTGTTTTCTTTCTATTAATTTCCTGATTTTCAGTTTAATTTGGGGTTGGACTTGTGTTTTTAGTCAGCTCAAATTAGACCGGATTTTCGGGTCATTACAGCAGTGTTTTCCTCAAATAATTTTTTTTAGATTGCACATTCAAAACGAATCGATACAAGCTACCATGCTTCAATATGGTTTCTCAAACATCGACAGGAGAATCCTTTACCGTTGCACTTGCATTTCTTAGTCGAGAAACCACAGAATCATATATATGTGCTCTTCAGTGCTTAAGACAGTTTTATAGAGAAAAAGATATTCCAAGTGTTATTATCACGGATGCCGAAATCGCACTTATAAATGCAGTAGCTAATGTATTTCCAACAACTTGACATATCCTATGTGCATGTCATATTTCGAAGAACGTTCAAGCAAACTGTAAACCCAACTTTGTGAAAAAGAAGCGAGTAATGATTCAACAAAAAGAGGTCGTACTAGACGATGATGAAGGTAAAAAGGATTATGAACATTTTTGGGAAGTTTGGAGAAATATAATAAACTCACTTTCCGAAGAAGAGTAATGTCACAATCTTAACTCGTTTCGTGTTGAATGGGATGGGAAGCAAAAAAATCCGTCACATATGTGATTAAAAATTGGTTAAATAAATATAAAGAAATGTTTGTTTTGGCTTGGACCAACAAAATAAAACACTATGATAACGTGTCTACAAGCATTGCAGAAAGTGCACACACCCGTTTGAATTTGTACTTTGACATGGCTGTTGGAAGTTTTGTGCAATGTTGGAATAGTGCACATCTGTGTTCTGAAAATGAATTTGTCGGAATAGAAAATGCATTCAAAATAAGCACATCGAAGGCAATGCATCGATTTCGAAAAGAACCTATGTTGAAGGAGTTAATTGGGTTTGTGTCGCATAAAGCATTGGACTTGTTACTAGATGAACTACGAAGCATTTCAATTATTGGTTTGACTGCTAACAATTGCGGTTGTGTTATGTGGCAACTAAATGGTTTACCCTGTGGTTATATGCTCGCGGACTTTAGACACATGCACGATTCCGTACCTCTAACCGCTATGGATGCTTATTAGAAGCAATTATCCTGTACTCCCCCTGTGTTACATCGATCAATTCTAGATTTGTATGACTTTCCTGAAATAAGGCCTTGAAGAGAAGGTACGATGAGTCCCCTGATAACGTTGGAGTAGTTATGCAACAAGATTTGAAAAAGCAAGTGTTTCTGCATACAACCAATATTTTAGAACCTCGTGCAGCCACCATTCGAAAACATAGACCGTCTAAAAAAGATAAATCAACTAAGCGAGATGCTTCTTATTACGAACATGTTGATGCGCAACTGTCATGTGGCTCGAATTTGACTCCAGTTAGTTGGTATCTAAAAAAACTCAGTGTTTCTACTAAAAAGGGTTACGAGAACAAACCATTTGAGCACAAATATTTGTCGCAAATTCCAAAACATATGGAACCATATATACTTGATATACAGGACATGCCAAGTGACGGAAATTGTGGATATTGGGTTGTTGTTGAACATCTAAATCTACATAATCGAAGACCAGATAATCCGTGTAAGTTTGTCCGCGAGTCGATGCTTGACAACCTATCACAAAATTTGGAGATGTATAAAAGAATGTAGATGAATGTGGTTTCGACGAAATTAGAAATAGAATACAAGATACAAATTTTGTTGGGGTTGATAAGTGGATGCAAATGCCAGAGTCAGGATTTATAATAGCAGAAACATTTGGCACCATGGTAGTGCTCAAAAGTAAACAGATCTGCTATAACTTTGTTCCGACTATAGTTCGAGTAAACCTTATGAATGAAAATAAAATGGTTGTTATGGGCTACGTAGACGGTTCACATTTTGTTGGTCTAAAACTTACTTCAGCAAGTCCATTGCCTCCTCCACCGCAATTTCGATACTTTGAGCAATCTACAACATTAATGCACGAGATTGGGTCAGACGAATCAGTGACCGAATCAGCATGTACCGCGTGATTGCTAAAGACTTCGAAGATGAGGACAATAGTAAAACAGTAGATTTGTCTTCCTGCTAGTATCATATGGTAATTGACTATTTTGTAACTATTGCTGCTTGTAATTGATGACTATGGTATTTGTGATTACAGTAGCTTCTAATTGACTACGGTATTTTGTTACTATGGTATCTTCATGTTAATGGTATCTCAATGGTTAATGTTCATGGTTACTATGTTCATGGTTAATGTTAATGGTAAATGTTCAGGGTTATGTTAATTGTATCTTAATGGTTAATGTTAATGGTTAATCTTCATATATTATACGACAAAGGTAACAGTATACATTATATGACAGAAAAAAGTCATATAAGTAAAAAAAATAGTAAATTTTTTTTAATGAAAGTATACGACTTACACTTGTCGTATAGAAATATTTTATAACATTTATATATCGTATTATGTTATATGGATCTCTGTCACATTTCCTACAACTATACGACATAAACATTTCATATAAAATTTTTTTACACGACAGTTCTACGTCGTATTATTTTGTATAGATCTTTCTAACATTTCCTGCAACTGTACGACTTTCACATTTCGTATTAAAATAATTTATTCGACGATACCAAATCGCATTATGTTATATGGACACATTTCCTGCAACTATACGACTTCCACTTGTAATAACCCAGAAAATCTGAACCAATTTAAAAATTTTATTTAGGCAATTTTAATGAATTTTGAATATTAAAAATGAATTATTTTAAATAATAACGACGAAAAATTTATTTTGAATAGAATTAGAACGTATATATTTATTTGAATCGTCGTTAGAATATAAATAATTATTTATAATTATAAAAGGAATTGAAAATGGCGCGGTAGTTTGAAAATTTGATTTCAAATTTCAATTGAATGTACAGGATTCAAAATAAATTGGATTTTAGCGAAACCAAAAATATTAGAATCTATTAGAGAATATCTTTCCAACGAATCCAAAAAATCGAAATTTCATAGCGGGAATAAGAAGTTATGCCCAGTTGAAAATTCAGAATAGTCGCTATGGAATTTTGGCCCTTCAAAATGGAAATTTTGCAAACGACCTTCATTTTCAACGAAACCACTTTTGTTGGATCCAGGATCAAGTTATTGCTAGACTCCAAAATTCATAATTTTTTGAATCAATATGTGAACGTGGAAAAAGAAAACGTGTTTTGACAGTTTCAGTCAATTTGGATCGACCAGAAAATGGCCATTTTTCAAACGGTCTCAGAATTTGACAAAATTAGTTTTGTTAGGACTGTATCATCAATAACAAGCTAGAAATAATTTTTCGAGTCAGTATGTGGCCCCGGTAATTTGAAATGTACATTTAAATCAAATGTATAATGGTTTATAATATAATTTAAAGCAAAACTGATCGAAACAGTCGAACTGGCTTATGATACATACCCCCATTACGTTCGGAATGAGGGTAATTAGCTAGGGACGAAAGGCGGTGGGTCTCATTTTGAGGTCGAAATTTAAAGTTACTTTATGGAGGATAAATAAATAAATAAAATAAATAAAATAATATTATATATATATAAACCCTCCTTCCTATACCTAGCCCCCCCTAAATCAAATAAACCCTACCCACCTCGTTCAGAGCAAACCGCTCCTCCCACATCGCGATAGCCATCGCGCCCTGGCCCCATGGCGCCATTACCGTTCACCGCTCCCACCCCCTATTCTCCGATCCTTCTCCCTCTACTCCCCCCAATTCGATCAAAACCGCCTCCCCCGTCGCCACTTTCCTTCCATTGCTCCACCACCAGGCCGACGCCCTAGCCCTCCCACCACCATCACGACCTGCGCAAGCCCCCTCCCTCTTCCAGATCCGAAGTCAAACCACCTTCGCTGAAGAAATCAATTAGTTTTTTTAAGTGTAATTAATTAGTTAATTATTTTAGTTAGGTTAAGTAATTTAAAAATTGTTTTATTTATATAGAAACAATTCTAAATTTCAGTTTTTTTTATATATAAAAACATGGTTAATTTTCAGTTTTAAAAATACATAATAGCCCTTATAAAATCAGTTTTAAAAATAAAATGGCATTGTATAAAGGTAGGATTTTAGATTATAGAAAAATAAGATTTTTATGAATATAAAAAATCTGATTTTAGACATAGAAAGGTATGATTTTTATATTATAGAGATAATAAAAATACGATTTTTATATTATATAGATAATAATAATACGATTTTTATACTATATAGATGATAAAAATATGATTTTTATATATGTAGCGAAATAAAAATCTGATTTTTATTATATATATGTTGAAATAAGAATGTGATTTTTATAGCATCGAAATAAAAATTCGATCTTTATATAAGAAGAAGGAATATAAAAATATAATTTTTATATAGAAAGAAGCGCCGTAAAAATATATGAAGTAGGAATAAAAATGTGATTTTTATTTATTGGAATGAAGAAACAAAAATATAATTTTTATTATGAACAGCATGGTAAGGACTGCATTGGAATTTCAAATAAATCCAAACGGTTCAGAAGTTCAGAAGTAAAACTGGTGGAGTGGAACCCAAAGGTGAGAACTCCTCACTTTTAGTTTATTTTCTAGTTAAAATATATACTAGGATGCAAACGGTGCTTAGCAGCACCCGACACCCGTCGTCCACAAACCATGGACGACTTGTTTGTTTGGTTGATGGGATTATTTGGTATGATTGGGTTGTTTGGTTGAAATGGAATTGGTTAGATTGGTATGTGTATGAGGCAGGCCATTATTAGATCGGGGATAAGGCTAGGCCTTATCCCGTTTCTACTATTGTGCCGTTATGCCGTCGAAATTTTCTAAAAATATGTTAGAACAATAAAAAATATCATTTTTGTTGTGTAAATGAACCGAATAAATAGTTTACCGTTAAAAATATAATTTTTAACGTGTATGTGAATAAAATAAATATTCATTTACAAATCAAACGATTTGTTTATGTACACCCATTTGACTGATATGGATTGGGACGATATATTTTACACATCGCCCAAACTACACATATAAAATCTGTGTTTGTTGATTGAAACCCCACATGGGTGTTGGGATGATATTTGACGTACACTAGTCCCAATTGTTTAATGGTATGTCGATCGATTGTTTGACAGACTGTGCAAGCATTGGATATTTATATTAATGCTTATACTGTGTAGAATGCACTCTGGATGATGGATTGTTGTTATACACATTTGTTGTGTGAAATCCATATAATCAAATTATATGGTAATTGACTGTGTCTGATTCCAATTCAGAAAGAATGGATATTTTAAAATAACGAATATTTTAAAATAACGAATATTTTCAAATAATATTCAGTAAAAGAATCAAAATCTAATTTTGATGTCCGATTTGGGATGGACACGACTATATTTAAATATATAAAGCCGTGTCGATTAGATTGACGCCATTTTGACGTGAACGATATTTATATCGATTTTATTCATTTTTATAATGAATATCGAAAAGGAATTGATTTCAAATATAATGTTTTGAAAATATTATCATTTATATATCGATGATATGGAATATTCAATTTTGATTTGAAATTGAATATGAAGTTGAAATAGAATTGAAATTCGAATTAAATTTAAATAGAATTTAATTTTGAATTAAATTGAAATTGAATTTGAAATTCGAATTGAAATTGAAATTGAAATAGAGTTGAAATTCAAATTAAATTGAAATTGAAATAGAATTGAAATTCGAATAGAATTGAAATTTGAATAAAATTGAAATTGAATTTGAAATTCAAATTGAAATAGAATTGAAATTCGAATTAAATTTAAACTGAAATTGAATTTCGAATTGATATTCGAATTAAATTGAATTTGAAATTGAAATTCGAATTAAATTGAAACAGAATTGAAATCGTTTTTAATTGAATTTAAAACGGATTGAAATTGAATTGAAATGAATTTAAAATGAATTTATATTGGAAAATTCAATTTTGATTTGAATTTGAGATGGAAGTTGAAATCGTTTTGAAAATGAATTTAAAACGATTTATAAAATACATTTTAAATGGAAATCGACGAAATATATATTTTATATATTATATATATAATATAATGGCCTGAATAGAATGCGCCGCGCTGCGGTAGTTCACGAATTTCGACCATTGACTCCGAACGGACATTACGGGAGATCCGACCATCGGATTCTCCTAAAACCGGAACCGTTGGGTTCGTATCGAAAAGATCTTTCTGAAGAATGCAAGAAATTAGAAATCTAACGGTTGGATTTGGAATTATCTCCAAATCAAATTTGGAAAAGGTCGTTGTAAGTGCAGTTCGATGGCTGTTTATGGTAATCCACTGTACGGGCCTTTATAAAATTAGTAAAATAGCAATAATTTGTGTAAAATCATAAGAAATGATTTGGAAAGAATTGGGATAAAAAATTCCATATTTGAAAAGATGAAAATAGAATTTTATCAAAATGAACCAGTTTTGAACTAGAATTATAATCCATTTATTTTTGAAATAAATAAATTGGATTTAAAAGGGTTTTAAAAATAACCAGAATTTCCAATAGTTGAATTGGAAATGGATTTGAATCGAAATTGTCTTCGAAATATTTCGATGTTGGATTTCGGGATTATACAGATATTGTTATGGGAATTTGAAAGATATATTTATATCGTTATTTCCAATACGATAATTGTTGGTTTCAGAATTTGATATCGAATATAAGCCGATATATCTTCTATTCTGAGCCTTGTATTTGATATCAAATGGGATTTGGGTTTGCCGTGAATGGTGTCTTCATTAACACTGTTTTTAAACCCAATTGAGAAAATGATTAAATCTTTTTATTGAGATTTAATGAAGTATACCAATTAAATAATATTTAATTGGAATTGAATTGGAATTGATTTTTGGGTTTATCGTGAACGGTGTTTTAAATAACACTTGTTCTTTAATCCGATAGTTAATGAAATGTGAAATAGGTTTGTTGTGAACTGTGTTTTAACGACATTCGTTCTTTAACCCGATTTACAGTGAAATGTGATTTGCAATTTATAAATTTTTTGTTAAGATTTAAAGGAGATTTTCCAAAGTAAAGTTTTCCAATTTAATAAAATAAATTGGAATGGAATGGAATTCGATTTGGTAATAATCGAAGTGAATTTCTATGGAGGAAGACTGCTAATATATCTGGAATTTAAAAGGCTTTGTCGTTATTCCATTTATATTATTAGTCGGATATGGAAGTTCATATCGATTATATATATTGATCTGTTTTCCATGAAGATTCGGATATGGAAGTTCATATCGATTATATATATTGATCTGTTTTCCATGAAGATTCCATAATTAATGGAATGAGATTTTTGGTTTATCGTGAGTTGTGTTTTAGATGACATTAGTTCTTTAACCCAGTTAAAGACATGATTTATTCCCTGGATTTGAATAATCATTAAGTAATGATTTTTGGAAATTAAGACTGAATTAGAGTTTTAATGAATCTTTAAATAGATTGAAAGGGTGAATTTGATAATTAAAATGATCAAATTCAAGAAATGATCGAGGATGGAGTATCACCAGTTTTGCTCCAGGCGTTAGTTAAATCTTTAATTTGATTTGAACGTGAAATGGTAATTAATTTTACCGGTACCATCGTGGTGTTAGATATGGAGTATTACCAGTTTTGCTCCATGGGATGAATAGGTTGGGATTGGGAAATAAAAAAAAGGATTACTTCGGTAAGGGGCGCTAATCCCGATTAGTTTGGAAAACCTTAATATGGTTTGAAATGATATCCAAAGGAAGATTAAAGAATAAATTTTAAAGAATTTATCTTTGATAAAATTAAAGGGAACATTTCCCTAAGAATGTGAATATTTGAATAAAAGAATATTCTGAATTGGAATGAGGCGTATGTTGTGTTTGTGTAACACTTGTTTATTATATACGCGAGTTATTCGGAAAAAACGGGTTTATCCCATTCTGAATAACTGATACGACGATAAGTCGAAGATGAAGACGGTGGTTAAAGACCGGAGGTCTTCACATCATTTGGATGATTCCTGATGATTTTGATTGGGTCGTACACCCAAGAGGAGGGAATAAATTGGTGATCTTCCAGAGTACTTGGAGATCGATGGATATGCGAGGTACAAGGTGCCTCTGGTTTCGTTCAGACCCAGAACAGACTTGTAAATGGACTATGTGTCTGACATTGGATTTTGCCCTGTGTTGATTGATCTCTATTAAATATACATCTTCCTGGTGAAGGGGAATTTATTCCCTTACTTCACCCTTCTCTGAGACGTATGGGATCAGAGGTTGTATATCGATAGGCATCAGTCGCATGGAGTGAATTACCTGTATGGCATGCTAAGATGCAAATGATCAAGGCTTTTGTTGAAAAGCAGATCCTTGTGGTTGATGATCAAAGCATAGATTTAATATAGCATCGCTTTGAGTAGCGTTAATTCGCGAGCCTCACACCCTCGAGTGAATCAAATGGGAGAGGATGTCAGGGAGGGCATGCGTTTCCTTCTAGCTAGAAGTGACGTCAGTGGTTTTACACGCCCTAACGAGTTTGACTTGTGTGGTTGTTGGAATGCGAGGCGCCTCGGTTATATCGGGCGACCCGGGACCGATGGAGTCATTCGTTAGCTCATTTACGCCCCATAGGGCAGGGAAACGCATGTTCAGGGTTTAAGTTTAATCCACTCCGTGTGGACTGGCCCTGAGGATCCAAGGTGCAGTTGCGGCTGTTCCTGAGGGGCGGGCTAGAGCGTCTCGAAACGGTAAGGACGATCCCTTTCCTTGGTTCATAGATGGAAATCCGACTTCCAATACGTGACATTTGTGGTTTTGATTGTAGGGCCTAGTATTGGCGACATGATATATGGTACCCATGCAGTCTAGGATTGATACATTTATTTTTGAAGTTGTTTTATACACTATGCACTTATAATAGTATCAAATGATTTGTTTTAAACGTACCAAGCATGTTTGGCTATTATAAGGTAAAACACTATCCCTCGGCTTGCGTTGCATTGTGTGATAGGACCTGGGTCTTATAGTAGCTTCATTTTTCCAAAAAGCATTGCGTTGGTTTGTTATATGCACCGGTATTCTTGGGAGGAAATTTGTTCTGTGTTATACGGCATGGTCCCTTGATATATCTGATTTTGAAGTAAAGTTTTAAATAACTGTTTTAGTTCTCAAACCAGTCCCATGACTGACCTGGAGTTTATTGTTTTAACCTAAACTCTGGGTGCCCCTATTTACCATGGGCAGCTAGTAGTTTTGGTTTTGCAGATTTATATTCACAGGATCCTAGTTTACAGCTGGAACGATATCCGGAAAGCTCTGTATCCGTATATCTCTTTCAATTGTGTTTTGTATTATTTTTCGCTGCTACATTGTAATTTAAATCTCTGATATTTTATGATGTGTAATATTTATTCATACTCTGTATATTCTTGTAATCTGATGAAATTATTGTAATATACAATGAAATGTTCTTCTGTTTGTGTTCTGATTCGTCTTGTCCTCAACTCAATCAGGGCTTTCCTTCACGGGGAAGTTCAGGTCGTTTCATTTTGGTATCAGAGCTTTGGTTTACAAAGCTCGAGAACAAGACATATTAGAACCAAACGAAAGAATTCATCAGAGATTGGATTAGTAATATCCAATGAGAATGACTCGTTAGAGATGGGATCAGTAGTATCCTAGAACGGGTGTGAAGAGTATTATTTTTAAAATAAAATTGAAAACAAATTTTGTTTTTTGAAAATTTAAACCTTATTCAACGTATTTGAATACTTATTTGTATGGGATTTGGACAATCCGGTATATAGCGATTTTCATATATGTCTGATCCACGTGTATTTGAAGTTCTAATATACTGGATAGATATAGAATTACACTCTAGTCGCCCGGAGATGATTCTGTTGATGACTACGTAGCATCAGCAGTTTGTGTTCGAGTTTCGAAGGTGTGATATTTATATATTTCCAATTGACTGGTGTGAGAACCAAAGCTAGATAGGGTCTATTGTTGTGACTAGGCATCAAAAACATGATTTTTGGACTATGTATAAAAGTTATGAATTTGAAACGTTAATTCACAAATTGATTGATGATTGTGTTGTATGATTATTCCGTTAAACCATTATGTGAAAGGAAGGTGAGTTAAACCAAAATGATCAAATTCTGAATGAACTTGAAAATTGTTTGAATTTGCATGCATGTACATATATGTGTGTTAACAGGTCATTGCAAGGAGGCTAGAGAAGAGGAATAAAATTGTTTGCCCGACAAATTGGTACTTGTTTATTGTATTTCTTGGGTTTTTTTTTGATGATTTTATGAGCCGATTGTCTAGCCGCTTGGCTGTTTCTTTTTCTTTTTGGATTGTAGAGGCCTGTATGGCAATTTCAGGATTTTCCCGGTGCTCCTGTGCAAGGGAGGTTATGGCGAAATTTTTCGAAAATTTAGGGTATTAGCCAAATTTTTGAAGAATTTGAAAAGTTCTTAGAAACTTAAAAGTTGAAGAACTTAAGCCATGATGAAACAATGAAAGTTGAGTTGGTTAGTAACAACTTTCAGCTTCGTTCCTTTTCGGGAACGAAAAGTTTTAAGTGGGGGAGATTGTAATAACCCGGAAAATATGAACCAATTTAAATTTTTTATTTAGGCAATTTTAATGAATTTTGAATATTTAAAATGAATTATTTTAAATAATAACGACAAGAAATTTGTTTTGAATAGAATTAGAACATACATATTTATTTGAATCGTCGTTAGAATATAAATAATTATTTATAATTATAAAAGGAATTGAAAATGGCGCGGTAGTTTGAAAATTCGATTTCAAATTTCAAATGAATGTACAGGATTCAAAATAAACTAGATTTTAACGAAACCAAAAATATTAGAATCTATTAGAGAATATCTTTCCAACAAATCCGAAAAATTGAAATTTCATAGCGGGAATAAGAAGTTATGCCCAGTTGAAAATTCAGAATAATCGCTATGGAATTTTGGCCCTTAAAAATGAAAATTTTGCAAACGACCTTCGTTTTCGACGAAACCACTTTTGTTGGATTCGGGATGTCAAGTTATTGCTAGATTCCAAAATTCATAATTTTCTGAATCAATATGTGAGCGTGGCAAAAGAAAACGTGTTTTGATAGTTTCAGTCAATTTGGATTGACTAGAAAATGGCCATTTTTCAAACGGTCTCAGAATTTGACGAAATTAGTTTTGTTAGGACCGTATCGTCAATACGAAGCTAGAAATAATTTTTTTTAGAATTTTTCGAGTCAGTATGTGGCCCCGGTAATTTAAAATGTACGTTTTAATTAAATGTATAATGGTTTATAATTTAATTTAAAGAAAAACTGATCGAAACAGTCGAACTGGCTTATGATACATATCCTATTGTGTTTGGAATGGGGGTAATTAGCTAGGGACGACAGGCGGTGGGTCTCGTTTTAAGGTCGAAATTTAAAGTTACTTTTTGGAGGATAAATAAATAAATAAAATAATATTATATATATAAACCCTCCTTCCTATACCTAGCCCCCCAAATCAAATAAACCCAACCAACCTCGTTCAGAGCAAACCGATCCTCCCACATCGCGATAGCCACCGCACCCTGGCCTCATGGCGCCGCCGCCATTCACCGCTCCCACCCCCCTATTCTCTGATCCTCCTCCTTCTACTCCCCCAGTTCGATCCAAACCGCCTCCCCCGTCACCACTTTCCTTCCATCGCTCCACCACCAGACCGACACCCTAGCCCTCCCACCACCGTCGTGACCTGCACGAGCCCTCTCCCTCTTCCAGATCCGACGTCGAACCCCCTTCGTTGAAGAAAACAGTAAGTTTTTTTAAGTGTAATTAATTAGTTAATTAGTTTATTAGGTTAAGTAATTTAAATTTTGGTTTTTTTATATAGAAACATTTCTAAATTTTAGTTTTTCTATATATAAAAACATGGTTAATTTTCAGTTTTAAAAATATATAATAGCCCTTATAAAATCAGTTTTAAAAATAAAATGGCATTGTATAAAGATAGGATTTTAGATTATAGAAAAATAAGATTTTTATGAATATAAAAATCAGATTTTTAGACATAGAAAGGTATGATTTTTATATTATAGAGATAATAAAAATATGATTTTTATATTATATAGATAATAAAAATATGATTTTTATATATGTAGCGAAATAAAAATCTGATTTTTATTATATATATATGTTGAAATAAGAATGTGATTTTTATAGCATCGAAATAAAAATTCGATCTTTATATAAGAAGTAGAAATATAAAAATATAATTTTTATACAGAAAGAAGCGTCGTACAAATACATGAAGTAGGAATAAAAATGTGATTTTTATTTATTGGAATGAAGAAATAAAAATATAATTTTTATTATGAACAGCGTGGTAAGGACTGCATTGGAATTTCAAACAAATCCAAACGGTTCAGAAGTTTAGAAGTAAAACTGGCGGAGTGGAACCCAAAGGTGAGAACTCCTCACTTTTAATTTATTTTCTAGTTAAAATATATACTAGGATGCAGACGGTGCTTAGCAGCACCCAACACCCATCGTCCACAAACCATGGACGACTTGTTCGTTTGGTTGATGGGATTATTTGGTTTGATTGGGTTGTTTGGTTGAAATGGAATTGGTTAGACTGGTATGTGTCTGGCGCAGGCCATTATTAGATTGGGGATAAGGTTAGGCCTTATCCTGTTTCTAGTATCACGCCATTATGCCGCCGAAATTTTCTAAAATATGTTAGGACAATACAAATATCATTTTTATTGTGTAAATGAACCGAATAAATAGTTTACCGTTAAAAATATAATTTTTAATGGGTATGTGAATAAAATAAATATTCATTTACAAATCAAACGATTTGTTTATGTACACCCATTTGACTGATATGGATTGGGACGATATATTTTACACATCGCCCAAATTGCACAAATAAAATCTGTGTTTGTTGATTGAAACCCCACACGGGTGTTGGGATGATATTTGACATACACTAGTCCAAATTGTTTAATGGTATGTCAATCGATTGATTGACAGACTGTGTAAGCGTTGGATATTTATATTTAATGCTTATACAGTGTAGAATGCACTCTGGATGATGGGTTGTTGTTTTCATTGTTGTTATACACATTTGTTGTGTGAAATCCATATAATCAAATTATATGGTAACTGACTGTGTCTGAATCCAATTCAAAAAGAGTGGATATTTGAAAATAACGATTATTTTAAATTAACGAATATTTTCAAATAATATTCAGTAAAAGAATCAAAATCTAATTTTGATGTCTGATTTGGGATGGACACGATTATATTTAAATATATAAAGCCGTGTCAATTAGATTGACGTCATTTTGACGTGAACGATATATATATCGATTTTATTCATTTTTATAATGAATATCGAAAAGGAATTGATTTCAAAGTATAATGTTTTGAAAATATTATCATTTATATATCGATGATATGGAATATTCAATTTTGATTTGAAATTGAATATGAAGTTGAAATAGAATTGAAATTCGAATTAAATTGATAGAATTTAATTTCGAATTAAATTGAATTTGAATTTGAAATTCGAATTGAAATTGAAATAGAGTTGAAATTCGAATAGAATTGAAATTCGAATTAAATTGAGATTCGAATTAAATTGAAATTGAATTTGAATTTGAATAGAAATTGAAATAGAATTGAAATTCGAATAGAATTAAAATTCGAATTAAATTGAAATTGAATTTGAAATTCAAATTGAAATCAAAATAGAATTGAAATTCGAATTAAATTGAAATTGAATTTGAAATTCGAATAGAATTGAAATTCGAATTAAATTGAATTTGAATTTGAAATTCGAATTAAATTGAAATAGAATTGAAATCGTTTTGAATTGAATTTAAAACGGATTGAAATTGAATTGAAATCGATTTGAAATGAATATAAAACGAATTTATATTGGAAAATTCAATTTTGATTTGAATTTGAGATGGAAGTTGAAATCGTTTTGAAAATAAATTTAAAACGATTTATAAAATACGTTTTAAATGGAAATCGACGAAATATATATTATATATATTCTATATACATAATAAAATAGCCTAAATAAAATGCGCCGCGCTGCGGCAGTTCGCGAATTTCGACCATTGACTTCGAACGAACATTACGGGAGATCCGACCGTCGGATTCTCCTAAATCCATGACCGTTGGGTTCGTATCGAAAAGAGATTTCTAACGAATGCAAGAAATTAGAAATATAATGGTTGGATTTGGAATTATTTCCAAATAAAATTTGAAAAAGGTCGTTGTAAGTGCAATTCGATGGCCGTTTATGGAAATCAAAAGTACAGGCCTTGATAAAATTATTAAAAATAGCAATAGTTTGTGTAAAATCATAAGAAATGATTTGGAAAGAATTAGTATGAAAAATTCCATATTTGAAAAGATAAAAATAGATTTTTATCAAAATGAACTAGTTTTGAACTAGAATTATAATCCATTTATTTTTGAAATAAATAAATTGGATTTAAAAGGATTTTAAAAATAACCAGAATTTCCAATAGTTGAATTGGAAATGGATTTGAATCGAAATTGTCTTCAGAATATTTCGATATTGGATTTCGGGATTATACAGATATTGTTATGAGAATTTGAAAGATATTTATATCGTTATTTGTAATACGATATTTGTTGGTTTCAGAATTTGATATTGAATATAAGCCGATATATCTTCTATTCAGAGCCTTGTATTTGATATCAAATGGGATTTGGGTTTGCCGTGAATGGTGTCTTCATTAACACTGTTCTCAAACCCAGTTGAGAAAAAGATTAAATCTTTTTATTGAGATTTAATGGAATATACCAATTAAATAATATTTAATTGGAATTGAATTGGAATTGATTTTTGGGTTTATCGTGAACGGTGTTTTAAATAACACTTGTTCTTTAATCCGATAGTTAATGAAATGTGAAATGGGTTTGTTGTGAACTGTATTTTAACGACATTCGTTCTTTAACCCGATTTACAGTGAAATGTGATTTGGAATTTATAAATCTTTTGTTAAGATTTGAAGGAGATTTTCCAAAGTAAAGTTTTCCAATTTAATAAAATAAGTTGGAATGGAATGAAATTCGATTTCGTAATAATCAAAGTGAATTTCTGTGGAGGAAGACTGCTAATATATCTGGAATTTAAAAGGCTTTGTCGTTATTCCATTTATATTATTAGTCGGATATGGAAGTTCATATCGATTATATATATTGATCTGTTTTCCATGAAGATTCCATAATTAATGGAATGTGATTTTTGGTTTATCGTGAGCTGTGTTTTAGATGACATTAGTTCATTAACCCCGTTAAAGACAGGATTTATCTCCTAGATTTGAATAATCATTAAGTAATGATTTTTGGAAATTAAAACTGAATTAGAATTTTAATGAATCTTTAAATAGATTGAAAGGGCGAATTTGATAACTAAAATTGTCAAATTCTAGAAATGATCGAGGATGGAGTATCACCAGTTTTGCTCCAGGCGATAGTTAAATCTTTAATTAGATTTGAACGTGAAATGGTAATTAATTTTATCGGTAACACCGTGGTGTTAGATATGGAGTATTACCAATTTTGCTCCATTGGATGAATAGGTTGGGATTGGGAAATAAGACAAAGGATTACTTCGGTAAGGTGCGCTAATCCCGATTAGTTTGGAAAACCTTAATATGGTTTGAAATGATATCCAAAGGAAGATTAAAGAATTTTTTTTAAAGAATTTATCTTTGATAAAATTAATGGTAACCTTTCCCTAAGAATGTGAATATTTGAATAAAAGAATATTCTGAATTGGAATGAGGCGTATGTTGTGTTTGTGTAACACTTGTTTATTATATACGCGAGTTAATCGGAAAAACCGGGTTTATCCCATTCTTAATAACTGATACGACGATAAGTCGAAGATGAAGACGGTGGTTGAAGACCGAAGGTCTTCACATCGTTTGGATGATTCCCGATGATCTTGATTGGGCCGTACAACCAAGAGGAGGTAATAAGTTGGTGATCGTCCAGACGTACTTGGAGATCGATGGATATGCGAGGTACAAGATGCCTCCGGTTTTGTTCAGACCCAGAACGAACTTGTAAATGGACTGTGTGTCTGACATTGGATTTTGCCCTGTGTTGATTGATCTCTATTAAATATACATCTGCCTGGTAAAGGGGAATTTATTCCCTTACTTCACCCTTCTCTGAGACGTATGGGATTAGAGGTTGTATATCGATAGGCATCAGTCGCATGGAGTGAATTGCCTGTGTGGCATGCTGAGATGCAAATGATCAAGGCTTTTGTTGAAAAGCAGAGCCTTGTGGTTGATGATCAAAGCATAGATTTAATATAGCGTCGCTTTGTGTAGAGTTAATTTGCGAGCCTCACACCCCGGAGTGAACCAAAAATGGGAGAGGACGTCAAGGAGGGCATGCGTTTCCTTCTAGCTAGAAGTGGCGTCAGTGGTTTTACACCCCTTGACGAGTTTGACTTATGTGATTGTTGGAATGTGAGGCGCCTCGGTTATATCGGTCGATCCGGGACCGATGGAGTCATTCGTTGGCTCATTTATGCCCCATAGGGCGGGGAAACGCATGTTTAGGGTTTAAATTTAATCCACTCCGTATGGACTGGCCTTGAGGATCCAAGATGCAGTTGCAGTTATTCCTGAGGGGTGGGCTAGAGCGTCTCGAAACGGTAAGGACGATCCCTTGCCTTGGTTCACAGATGGAAATCCGACTTCCAATACATGACATTTGCAGTTTTGATTGTAGAGCCTAGTATTAGCGACATGATATATGGTACCCATGCCGTCTAGGATAGATACATTTATTTTTGAAGTTGTTTTATACACTATGCACTTATAATAGTATCAAATGATTTGTTTTAAACGTACCAAGCATGTTTGGCTATTATAAGGGAAAACCCTATCCCCCGATTTTCGTTGCATTGTGTGATAGGACCTGGGTCTTATAATAGCTTCATTTTTCCAAAAAGCATTGCGCTGTTTTGTTATATGCACTAATATTCTTGGGAGGAAACCCGTTCCGTGTTATACGGCGTGGTCCCTTGATATATCTGATTTTGAAGTAAAGTTTTAAATAATTGTTTTAGTTCTCACACCAGTCCCATGACTGACTTTGAGTTTATTGTTTTAACCTAAACTCTGGGTGCCCCTATTTTCCATGGGCAGCTAGTAGTTTTGGTTTTGCAAATTTATATTCACAGGATCCTTGTTTACAGCTGGAATGATATCCGAAAAGCTCTGTATCCGTATTTCTCTTTCAGTTGTGTTTTGTATTATTTTCTGCTGCTATGTAATGTAATTTAAATCTCTAATATTTTATGATGTGTAATATTTATTCATACTCTGTATATTCTTGTAATCTGATGAAATTGTTGTAATATACAATGAAATGTTTTTCTGTGTTTGTTCTGATTCGTCTTGTCCTCAACTCAATCCGGGCTTTCCTTCACGGGGAAGTTCGGGTCATTTCACCGCTATTCGTATAAAAAAAATTATATACCACAGGAATATGTCGTATTATGTTATATGGGTTTCTGTCACATTTCGTGCAACTATACGACATACTGCTGTCATATAAAAAAATTGTATCCGATAGGAATAGTTCGTGTTATGTTATATGGGATTACTGTCATTTTTTCCTGCAACTATACAACAGGAACATGTCATATAAAAAAAATTTATACGCCATTTACTCTTCGTATTATGTTATATGCCATTCCTGTCATATTTCCTACAACTATACGACATACATGTTTCATATAAAATATATTAATACGGGCTAAGCCTTTCGTTTTGGCCTATACGACATGCATTTGTCGTATAAAATTTGTCAACAAGAAGAGTCTCAAATTCAGACCATCCACAAAATCAGACTATTTTCAGGTTCATAAATTCACGCTATTCTCAAATCCACACCATTTTCATACCATCCACAAATTCAGATTCACAAATGATTACCATTCACACCATTTTCGAACAATTCACAAATGATTACCATTCACAGATTCATACCATTCACAAATTCATACAATTCACAAATTTTCAGAAGTCATAAAATTCATACCATTGACCAAAAATAACCAGTCATAACAAGTCACAAAGTCTTAACTGTCATACCGTACAATGAATTAGTTTCGTACCAAAACACAATAAGTTAACCCACCACAAAACGCCGTCACCTTGGACAAGTACATATTAACAAGTACACAGAATAGTAATGCAATTACTTCCTCTTCTTCACTGCTTTCTTTTTGGTAGCCACCTTCTTCTTCCCACGTCTGGTACTCCCCGATGCTTGATCTGCTTTCCTCTGAAGCGCCTTGCTAACACTTTGTTCCCCAACTGCAATATCCTCTCCGTATAATTCCATTGGCTATAGCCCCTCCTTCTGTGCAATCTTCTCTAGTGTTTGCTTCTTCATTGTTTCATCAGGAGCAGAAGTGCTTATGAACTCGGTAATGTGTCGCAACCTCTTTTGCTGCATGACGACATATGAAAATGATTAACATCAAATTGGAAATTACGTAATCAAAAATGAAAAAAAATAATGCTTACAATACAACGAAGCAGTTCAGCTGCGTCACGTTCATTCCTTTGTTCAGTTAATCTGTTTTTAGGATTAGCCACGAGAGGATGGGAAGCAGAGCTATACCATTCCATGTAAGTGTCGACACAATCCCAAGGACGTACAACTTTTTTAGACAGTAATCTCTCGTTCAACAAATGATTCGACCATTCTTCCCAACTACAATCTTGGATATTAGAGTATGTTGCTTTAAAAAATGTAGTAGACAGCTTGAATTTCTTACTATTGACAAAGAAAGTACGAAGGGATGGGTTGAAAGTAACTAAATTGGCGATGTGCCCTTTGCGGAAGATATAGCTTAACGGTTTCAAAGAAAACAATTGGACCATTGTACAAAGAACATCGTTCTAATTTGTAGAGGCCACGCTTGCCTTGGTAACAGTCCCACACAACATCACACTGTGTTAAATCATCAATCTTCTCTCTCAAATTAATTAAGTCGGACGCCAGTTTTTGAGCTTGATCAATTACAAAGTAGAATGATGCTCTCACATCTCCCTCAACTGCCCCAACACATCTATTATGTCGCCTTAAAATAGGAACGTGCTCATAAATCCATACCTATAACATGTCATCAGTATGCATTAGTAATTGCACGTAAAGGATAAACAAGAGGAATTATGAACACATACCTACAACAATGTTATACAACCACATAATTGCTGCACATCTTTTCTGCTACATTGACCTAAATTGTAGAACAACCAGCTCAAGCAAGCTGTGGCCCAAGAATACGTATGCACCGAAGTCAAATCATCAAGACACTGTAAATACTGAATGGATACTTTGTTGCCCGACTTATCACCACACACTAACAAACCAATGGTATACAAGAGATATGCAGTTGCACATTGTTTTTTTCAATCATCAGAGTCGTCCTCTTTCAAACCTGCAAACGTCTTTCTCAACCATTCCAATCGTATCTTTTTCCCCCTCCCATTATAATAATAGCCTCTGGCCTATCTATCCCTGGATATTTTTCCAAGAGACCATAAACATTATCAAAACTTATAGTCCTAGAACCACCAAGAGATCCTAAAACAACTCGTCCTTCTACTGGCAAACCGGTAATGTGAACAACTTCGTCGATAGTTATCATCATTTCACCAAATGGAAGATGAAATGTATTTGTTTCTAGATAAAATCTTTCCACAAAAGCATTGATAACCACTCTGTCGGGTTTATTGGGAGAATGTAAAATTAGCTTATATAAACCTGACCCAATTACGACATCCCGCACAAACTTACATTCATCGTCCAACACCCATTGTCGATGTGATCCCACGTGATTGTGAATTCGTACAATTCTAGCTTCCCCTTTCGACGCCTTGCATAAGAATAAGTAAACTAATCAAGATATGAAAGTTATTTGTATCGTTTTACTAAATATCCTTCGAAAGCAATATGTCCGTTATTTGTAATCAAGATAATCAAGATATGAAATGATAATCAAGATATGAAATGATAATCAAGATATGAAATGTATTTGTAATCAACATAATCAAGATATGCAATATGTCGGTTATTTGTAATCAAGATAAGCAATATGTCCGTTATTTGTAATCAAGATAATCATGCTACTAATCAAGATAATCAAGATATGCAAGTTATTTGTAGAGTTACCGTGGAATTCCATATTTTATGAGCAATATGTCCCTCGAAAGCAAAAAGGAAGGACGGTTGAATGTCTATTCCTTTGTGTTGAGTGGATGATTGTTTACTCTTTCTCTTCGTAATTTTTGAACTGCTTTCCTCTTGTTCGTTATCGTGGGATTCTTGTTCCTTTCTACTCTCTTTTTTTTCATCATCGCTAGTTTCGTTTTCTACCTCATTGCTTTTTTCTTCTAAATCACCATTACTTTCTTCGTCACCGCTACCCTCATCATCATTACTTTCTTCGTCACCTCTAGCCTCATCATCGTTACCCTCCTCATCATTTCCCTCCTCAGTACCCTCCTCATCATTACCCTCCTCATCATTATTACTTTCTTGATCATCGCTACCCTCCTCATCATCGGACTTAGTAAGTTCTTCTTCCATCACAATTTTTTTCCTTTTTGATTGTTCTTCTTTTCGTCGTTCGGTTTGAAGCCGTTTCCGGTTCGAAGCCATCATCGGCTTATGAGATGATGTTCCTGTCCCTTATTTCCTGCACAAACAAAAATATGAACCAAAAACCACATTGAGTTAACCTCTTTTGCAGAAACATCAACTATTTGTACAACACAGAGTAACTGTATGGTCTAAAACGACAATAAAGAATCTTATAAAAAATATTTGTACGACAACACAACATCGTATATAATTGGTGAAAAATAGGAATAGTACAAAATTCTATACGACAAAGAGCCATCGTATAAATTCATACGGCAGGTAAATATCGCATAAAACATACACCTAAGACAGTTGTACGTCAAATGAACTAATTGTGCAAATATAAAAGTTTTTGACAAATGTGGACATATTGATGTCTCATTACGTACACTAAAACAACATAAATAAGTCGTATAACTCCATACGATGGCTAATTGCCGACCGACAATGTCAAACTACACATACGGTACACCTACGTACCACCGCCCTCAGCTCTCACCAAATGCCCAACATTCCACTTTACACTTGCCGTGAAAATCAAATTGGACACCACGCAGAGATTAGAACAAAAGTTTTCTTACCTCTCCAGGTTCTTCTGCATCGGATTAGGATCAACAATGTCCTTCTTCGCCGTTCTCTTAGATTGTAGCATTGCTTGCGATTTTCAATTTGGGGTTTACGTTGGGGTTTTGAACTTTGAAATTTGGGACGAGATATTAGGATTTATGGTAGGGGTTTTGAACTTTGGAATGGTAGCGTGAGTTACGTACGAGAGATGGGGTAGGGTTTAGCAGTATTGACTTAAGGGTAGTTTGGGAATGAGATAAACAAACGTTAAAACACTCTGACCCCTCCTTAACCATTTACTTAATGTTGGTGTGCCCTTAAAATTTGAAACCCCCCCCCCCCCCCCCCACATGGTGTGTCATTAACAATTCCTCTTCCTTTCTACTCCCACTTAAACTCGTGTCTGGCTTTAAATTAGGGGCTTCTGAGGTGGACAAACATTATAATTCCAATTGGAAATTTATATTACAACCTGTGATTTATGCTGCTACAGCTGAATTTTATACTGATCTGTTAATTCTTGAAGGAAGTTACACTCCATATTTGCTTACATTCTTCCATTTCATTTTTTTCTCAAATTAATCAATCATCCTGTTTTTTGCTATGATAATGTTTATTGCATCATTGTTGTGAATATAAGCTCTATTAGGAATATAGGCTTTGTTAATATGTTCACTACATCATTCTGTCATTTTAGACACTGACAAACAGTGAATATAGTTGCTGACTTTGTCTTCTCGACTTAGCCATTGTAGTGTACCCATAGTCCTAGCAATTTTATGATACGGACTTCATTCCAACAAATTGTGCTCTTAATTTGATGTACCCACAACTATGAATTAGCGTTAATTCTACTATTGTACAAATGGAGGGGAAAAAATAAATCTGTTGTATGCATTCAATTTCCGATTATACCATTATCGTCGTCTACAAAGGCATTTGAGAATTAGTACTTGCTGATGATATGCATGTTATGTGTATTTTGTCTCTCAAACTTTTGCTAATATGAGCTTTCTTCGTACATATTTGTATTCTAATTCGTTCCCCACTTTCGTTTACAGCTGCTGCCATGCCTGGCATTGATGGTTTGCGCTGTACGTGGCTCCACAACACAATCACCTTCTACCTTTCTGGCCAGTCCATTGACGAGTACTCTACCTTCTGATCGTCTCAATAGTTGCTTGCAAGGTGTCATGTTAAGTTTGTCGTTAGAGGTACCAGTTCTTCCCCAACACTTTGTAATTCACAATTTTTCTATGTGCTTATTTCCAGCTGAGACCTGCAAAACAAAATTTACGCTTCTGTCCTCAATGAATGACATTAGTATGTTACTTACCGTCTTACATTACTTCAACAATTTAGGTTACAAATTTCATAAGAGCGTATAACTCATGTCTTCCACCATTTACACCTTGATTTCCCTCTCAAATCTCAAATTCCATTAAGTTCTAGTTATAGGTTAATATCATATATTGGTTGTATAACTAAAATGAACTATTTATATATATGTCTGCGTGTGTGTCTCTGTGTGTGTTCGCTTCTTCCGTTCATGGTGAAGATGAAATTAAACCAACATTGTTTTAACACCGTTACGGATTCACGCTAGATTTGAATTACTAAACTGACCACATAAATTGAGATTAGACATATATTGGCAATTTCAACTGTTTAGCAGACAAATTTTTTTTCCTTATGCAGCGTAACACTAAAAATTCATAGGGAATTTACCACTACGTTACCTGTTTCATACTAGGTTTTCTGAAAATGCTAAACGTACTCAATCGGAACTTAGCGATGCATTGAGTTTATATGACCCCGTGCGTTTATTTATTGATATTCATATATGTAACATGATTGAATTTGGCAAAGAAGTTGATTAATTGCCTTTTAGACGTCTTACGAATATTGCTCTCTGTTAAGAAAAATGTGTCTTCATTGTAATCTGGATAAGATAATGTTTACTATTTTTGAGTTTTTCTTTACACTCTCTCTTGATGTTTATTTTCCCACGGAATAAGAGATTATTATGAGACATATTGATGAGATTGGATTATGTTGTTGGTGGTAATCCACAAATTAGTTCGGTGTTTATTTGACATGGACGTTCTTGCTTTTATATACTATTATAGTCGAAGTGGATATTTTTAACATAAATAAAGTGAAAATTACAAATTTACCTACAATCTATGTAAGTAATCATCTATCTTTAGTTATTTTATATCAGACTTTTTTTATGTTTGGGATACTTACTTTCTTATATTAACTTAGCAAATGATAATTAGTTTTTTTTTTTCCTTTTTTTATGTTGATAACTTATGTAATATCATGCTTTGGGCAAAGAATCCTATGAATAGTTTGAGCAAAAAACCAGACATGGATGCTCATATGATCAAGGCTTTGTCGTTTATTCTACATGAGTAAATAAAAATTGCTATACATAATGTTCTTTCCTTTTAAATTGTAAGCTAATGAAAAATTCCAACTCTGTCTACTTGATTTGTTCGACGTATGTAATCTACTCAGTTTTCGATATAAGCATAAAAATTTCTAAGTTTATACAATTGCAGATGGTAACTAAATTTGCAAGACTTTTTCATTTTGGAGAAATCCATTTCAACTTTCCATTAACGTTCCCTGATTTTTGCATGCATGTATTAGAGTTATTTGTTTTGTTCACCATTTTTATTGCGTTTCCAATTTAAAATCTGGCTAATTGTACTAGCTTTCTTCATACATTTAGATAATCCTTCATGCAATTTAGTAGAACATTGTTTTATTCAATTGTTGGTTTTCCAAAAATATGTGAGAAAAATATCCATTTTTTCAACGCAATATTTTATTCTACTGATGTATTACCACTTTCTTCCTAAATAAGACTGTAACTCTTTTTAATCACACAAGTAATTCAACCTTTTACTACTCCGAAATTAGGCGTGTACAACACATGGTTCCTTTGTACGCATTATCGAGTTTTTAGCTATACAGGACACAACAATTTAAACTAACTGCATTTTTAATTTGATTTCGACATAGACTTTTAGACACTCCCTAAATTCTCCCTATTTGGAATTCTCAAAATTTGAGCATCCCCTTATGTTTTCTGCTTTTTCCATGGATTTGTAAAACTATGCTAAACTTTATTGGTATAGTTAACTATATGAAATAGGTTCCATAAAATTTTTGTTTTTCTTATTTCACCCACTTTTTACTTATAATTTTGGAAAATATACATTCGTTTTACCAAAAACTAGCAACAACATGCAGTTTTCCATATATAATAGGTCTTCATACATTTGGTTATATTTTTACCGTTTTAAAAAAGTTTTTTTAAGTATAGCACGGTATGGAAAAAAAATACTTTTAGTTTTTGCCTAATTGTTTTCATACAAATTTAGCTGCAGGAGGAGATTTGGTTGCAGGGGAAGATTTGATCATTTATCACGTTAATTATAGGCGAAATGCTTGTTGGCCCGGATTTGCGTTGGTCACTTTACGCGGAAGGAATGCTTGCAGTTGGATTTTCCACCCTTTCTGAATTTATGCCCAGCTGTATTGCATGATAACCGTTCAAAACCTGATCCGCAATTTTTGACTAAAAAACTTTCGGGCCTTATAGCAAGTTCCTAGTTATAGTTAGAAAACATGCATGCTAATGTTGACTATAACAATATTTTCCTTTGACCAAGCACCTGTTTCCCAATAAGATTGCACGCAACACCTTTTTCCGAATAAAAAATCCTGCTAGTAATGCTGTTAAAAAATGTGTATTTCGTATAAGCCCTCTTCCGCTCCATTCTGTTTTTTATTATCTAATTTATGTGAAGTTAGGTTTGCTCAAATCTTGTTTGCAACTTATATGCTGCTTTAATATCATCAACATTTTTCCTATTGTATTTCAGTAAAGATTTCTACTGTTACACAAAGTATCAGTGTTTAGTGCACATAATCTAACAACTGGATATAGTTGTATATTTTCTCTACTTAATTTTGTACATTTCTTCACTTGATTTTCCAAGTAACTCTTAGATACTATCGTTTGCATATGGCCTTACCATATAGGTTTAATAACTATATGTTCCTACACGTTGAAAATGTATAGGCATATATTTTTAATTTGTATAATTGGATTGTTTGGTCTAGTTTTTGATTTTTTTACTTTTCACAATCCACACAGACTTAGTTTTTTTTTTTGCTTGTAAAAAAGATAAGTTATCGAGAATTGAAGTGCTTGCATATTATTATTTAGGGAATAAGCTCATGTATGAAAACTTTTCATGTCAAATAAGCACATGATTTAATGTACAAGCACGGTTCCCACTTCATTTAATTATAATGTTTAAGATATCCGAACTAAAGGCCATGTCGAAGTTGTCGTATTGGCAAAAATTGATAGATGAAATTGTGCTTAGCCGTTTTTCAAATGGTTGTTCGCTTTGTTTACACTATATAGGTATGCATTGCTCCACAATAGGATTGTACTCCACCTGCAGTATCGAAGTTGCACCCATAACGTTTTCAGTTATTAAAACAAACCAAGGTTGAACAAATACTGTTTTTGCGCCTATCGTTCTATGTTATAACATCCCCCCTCCTCAAACAACTTTTCCCTCTTCTTTTGAGTCGATGACCTCTTTAGGTCTAATCCCCCCCCCCCCCCCCCCCCACCCCAAATTTCTGTACACTGCAGCCCTCAAGCTAAGTTTAGAAACCATTCAGTTATTTGCATATACAATTCTAAATGGGAAACCATGTATTTCTATTATTGAAAATTGTATTATTATATTGAATACGTAGATGTACACAATTTTTTACTTCTAAACGTATTAGTAATATGCAAAATATTATTATTACTGTATATTTTTTACTTCTAAACCATGACTGGACAATTGTTCACCCGGTTATCGTAAAGACGAAGTCTGATTACTAGTAGTATAGTATTTTTTTAACCTTTAATTCTATACGCAATATTATGCAAAATATTGTTCAATTGTACAATAATAACTGAAAAATATACGTAGATTTATTTGAAAATTGATTTTGTTTTATAACTTTGAAAATTGCACATACAGTATATTTTACCCTATTTATTTAGACAGTACCATGTATTGCTGAAGTTATTTCAATTTATTGCACATACAATATATATTCACAACTAAATTACAACCACTAATTATCTTCACATTTATTATTAGTGTAGAATATTAAAGTAATAATACAATATCTCTAAAATTATAATAATACCAAAATTATAATATTGTGTATAAAGTAAAAGTCGTATTTGATTATATAATATTGTGCATATTTCAATTTTTATTATAGCATACTACACATTTACGTTTTGTTTTGTATATTCAATTAGTGAATTCTTAATACAATGCAGCTGTAGTCATGTCATGTTTTGCATGTTTTTCTGCCATTTTTACTTCCGTGTACGTCTCTACTCTAAATTCAACTTTTTACCTTTTTGTACTACGGTTGCACACATTCTATTCTTTCAAGTTGCTACTGTGTTTATGATTAATTGATAGTGCCGAGATTTATGCACCCAGATTTAGCAAAATATTGAAATAACTTCAGCAATATTTGATTTGTCTTTCAGCCTAAAATGGTATCATTTTCATTTTTTGGTTTCGTTGTACATTCTAGACATATTTTACTTTCAACCTTACTAGATAACTAGCAATTTCAAAAGCTCAAAAGAATTTGAACAAACTTAAATCATTTCAAGGCTTAAACAAGAAATGCTAAAAAGCAAACAATTAAGTAAATCTATTTTTTTAACAACATCCAAGGCATTTAAAATTGCAATGTACAAATATTTTAATTATTTTACAAACATCTGAAAAATTAGATAAATATAATAAGCATGAAAGTTTCCTCCTTATCAACGTGTTTACGCTTTATAAAAACACATATTCTTATGGTTGGCTGTCATGATTTTCATAATTTATACCCTTCATCCAGTCAAATAAATATTAAGATAAACATTTTAGTTTTTTTATAAACTAAAGTCTTACAAAATTTTGTTTTCAAGTACTTCCTTTTATTGGAATGCATTAGGGATGTAGATTTCCTTATAGAATTGCTCCCTTTGTTAGGTCCCACGAGAAGAGGGAAGACTATGCTTTTCTTGAGAAAATGTGATGCATTATCCATTAAGACTTTGCTTATTGGTAAGAAAATTAATTATCAGATTAGATCATGCTATCATTTTGATGGTAACTTTTATTACATGTTTGTGCAAGTAGAAAAACAGTAGCAGTACAAATAACTTCTCATGTCCTTCGAAAATATTCATACTCTTAATTACCAAAATCATAAGCAATTTTGTATATGCATTCATCTATAAAATGAGCATGAAAGCATGCATGAGTGACCAAATGTAGTAGCTAAAAAATTGTTGTCTAAGGTCTCCTATAAGGAAATGATACACTCAAAACCAAGGTTCGAGATTCCGCTTTTTGATTCCGTTCCGGTCACTTGAAATTTTTTATATTTCGGTTCCGTTCCGAAAATTCCGGTTTTTCTGCTTTTATTCCGGTTCCGAATTTGGGCATCTTTCAAAATATTTTTTGTATATAAATAGATTAAAAATAGTACAAATTCTATTTAAATGAAAAGGCAATTCAATTCTTCATAACATTTAAACTTCTGGCTTCAAACAAATAAAGCCCGGATCCTATTTTAATAAACAAACTCAGTTTGATGCTACTTTTACAAACTAAATACCAAGCCCAATCACTTTCCAAACTCATGGTAGCTTTTTTTCTAAACCTAGCAGCCACTCTTCTTCCAACCTTTCTTCTCCAACGAATCAAAGATGCCCCCCACTCTTCTTTCAACCTGAAATCATCGTTTTCAATTCGTTTCTCACATGCTCCTGCCAAAACGCATCCATCTCCTCAAAATCGTTGTTTGTTGCATGCTCTGCCTCATATTGATTTTGTTTTCTACATTTAAATCCGGATCCGGATTTTAGGTTGAATTCCGATTCGGTCATTGCCGGAACCGGGCCGAGATGGACGGAATTTCGGCATACCGGCCGGAACTTCAAACCTTGCTCAAAACACATGTTTGTCCATTTTGTTGCCTTTTTAAAATACTTGCAACTTTTCATGTTGATTGTAAAAAATTATGGTAACCTCTTTTTATATCATCTTCACTAAAAAGTTATCAACCAATTATATGCACTCTAAGTCTCTAACAATGTATTAATGCTGTAATAATAAAGTTAGGAATCAATGATTGGTGAGCAAGATAATAACTATATCAACATTATTTATAATTATAGGGGTTGTCTAACCAAGGAAAATAACTTAACAAGTGCCTGCTCATTTAGTAAAATGGAAAAACAGCCAAGCAAAGAGAGGATAAATGATATCCTCAAAGAGTCAATATATAAGATGTCATGTATTTTTTTGAAACAGGTAAAAAAAAAGTGTTAAAGCCCGAAGGTCCAAAAGCCCACCGAGGTGGTATAAAACATTACAGACCCACAACATAACTCACACAAACTCAAACCCCAGCCGACAGACACAGCTTAGGGTTTACAACTTCAATCCTTAATGTTTCAAATCATCGAAACTTTAACACTCCATGTCGCTCCATCATCAAGCTTCAAATATACCGATCTGAAGCAATAAATCGAAGTAAATCTCTATGGTGGTTTCCAGTTGTTTAGTTTACTCCTTTTCGCATCATTAGTTCCATCGATCTGAGAAAATGATTTTAGATCTGCTTCCTTCTTCGGATCCCTGTTGTCTTTGCTCTGACAGCTGCTTTCTCCTTTGCACCAACATGATAAATGATAAGCTTTGTTGTTGATTTTACTTATGTAATTATTAACTCCCATACGCTGAATATCCAGGTCTTTAAAGCTTTGGTCTTTACTCTTATTAGCAGATCCACCTTCGGGAAGACTCTTGGAGATCTCTTCCTTGTTGTTGTACAGATCAAGTAAGCTTGATTCAGATCTCATAATCCCTAAATCATTACAGTTATTAAGATTAGTATGTAACTTTCTTCCCTTTATGTTATTCTCTTGCAGATTGAAAGCAGGATATCCAATCAGGGAGCCAGTTGATTGTAAGTTAGCAGCAGCCATCCAGTTTCTTCTGAGATTGGCGAGGCTGTTATCCTTCTCGTTGGATCTGTCAACAGGAACACTGTTGGGTATCCTATCTTCAGATTTGTATACCACAGGTAAGCTTGAACAAATGAATATGTTCTGAGAATAATAATTATTAGTAACATAAGTAAAATTGTCCTCTCTTCCCTGTATAGGATGATTGTTGATATTAGTGACCATGTCAGGATCTTCAAGCAGGGAGCCCGATGGTGTATTGGAAGAAGCATCATTCCAGTGTTTATCAGAGTAGCTTTGGTAAACAAAATTTATTTTCCCTTGTGATATATCAATAGGGAATTTACCCCCTTGTAAGTATGCCTCAACTCTGTTTTCATAATTATCTATCTCACAAGTACTCTGATGATTAATATGATTTCTGAAATGGTTGTTAGCCTTTAGGAGAATAATATTGCAATCAATTTCAATCTGTCTCCATAATTGAACCCAGTCCATCTCTTTGTTGTTGTTAAGTCTGCTATTTCTTTCCTTCCATACAGAATAAATGATAGTGGTTAATACAACACAGGCTTTGTTGAATGCCACTTTGTTACCCTTGAGGTACTGCATTAGATAATCAGTACTTTCTCTAATGCTCTGAAGAGGAACTTGATGATCAATCCTAAGCTTATTTTTAGCTATAAACCAAATTTTAAGAGTATATGAACAATTGAAAAATAAACGATTTATGCTTTCCTCCTCTTCTTTACAAAGTAAGCATTTCATGATTTCCCTATTGCTCCATTTTGAACATCTATCACTAGTTGGCAGCTTGTTTAACAAAGCAAAGTATGAGCAAAAAGACAGTTTTGGACAGTTTGAACTATTCCAAATTACTTTATGCCAATTAGCCTCACTCTCATCCACTTTAATATAAATCCAAGCATTTTTAAAAGAGAATTTGCCTTTTATAGAAAGATTCCAAATCCAGCAATCTTAGTCAATATTATTATTTAAATCAAGACAACTAATTGCAGCCTTGTAAATATGAGTAGCTTCACGATATTTAGGTTTCCAAGCATTATTCTCTATAATTGAAGAAACTTTTTTATCAGCACCACCAAATATGCATAAATTATCCCAACCCATAAGGTTCACAAGTGATTTATGATTCAACCAAGGATCAAACCATAGGCGGGTATTATTACCATCTTCGAACTTTCTTGTAATCAACTTTTTACCCAATTCTCTGCTCTTTAAAATGCTTCTCCAAGTATGAGAGTGATGGTTTTCTAATGGCATAATCCAAAAATTCTTATTTTTAACATATTTAGCATTCATCCATTTGGCCCAAAAGGATTTGCCCTCTATAAATTTCCAGAAAAGTTTTAAATTGCAAGCTTCATTAATGTCTCTGACATTTCTGAGCCCCAAACCACCATATTCTTTTGGTTTAGTGATAACATTCCAAGCAATCTTATGATAATTACCATTCCATATAAAATTAGCACAGATCCTCTCTATTTTCTCAATGGTTTTGATAGGAATATCATGAGACTACATCCAATACATAATGATAGCAATAATAACAGTGTGGGTTAATTCAATTTTCCCTGCTATAGATAGAAATTTGCTAGACCAGGTATCAATTTTACTTTGAATGATCTCTTGAAGCTTTGTGCAATCTTTATCTTTTATCTGATTAGTACTCAGAGGAAGACTAAGGTATTTGACAGGAAGATTACCCTCTTTAAAATTGAGAAATTTTAAAATAATATCCTTCTCTTTGCAGAATTTACTGAAATAAATTTTTCTCTTGCTCTCATTTATCTGTAAACATGCGTACAACTTTGTGTTATTAAAAATATTTTTAATGACTTTAGCATTCTTCATATCAGCATTAAGAAAAATAAGCAAATCATCTGCATATAGCAAATGGGAAATACAAGGGAGGATTCTATTAAAAGGCTTTAAATTATTAGAAATGATCTCTAAATTTATTTGATAAGATAAGTACTCCATTGCAAGAGTAAATAAATATGGGGATAAGGGGTCCCCTTGCCTTATGCCTCTATTACTCTTAATAAAACCACTAGGGGAACCATTAATGAGAATAGAAAAAGTAACATTAGAGATACATTCTTCAACCAAAGCACAAAACTTTAAATCAAAACCAAATTGTTTCATAACATGAATAATAAAATTCTTGTTAATCTTATCAAAAGCTTTATGAAGATCAATCTTAATACACATCTTGTTTCTAGAACCATTGTAACGACCCGGATTTTTTAGCCGTTGAGTTCTGTATATTTAAATTTGTTTTAAATATTTTATTTGAATTTTATATAAGAATTTATAAGGAATTTATTAATAAAACGATATTTAAATGTATAATTTATAATATAATTCAAAAGGAGCTCGAAATAGTCGCGGTAGTTCGTAATTTACGATTTAAACTTCAACTGAATATACAAAATCCAAAATAAGTCGGATTTCTTTGAAACAAGAAACGTTCGGATCTATTTGATTATATTTATCTAATGGAAGAAAAAAATCGAGTTTTCATATTGTAGATTTTGTTTTATACCCAAATCAAATATTTAAATAGTCGCCGTAGAATCGTTTATGGACCATAACAGTTTAATTAATATAACTAGCGATTGGTTACGAATTTGGACAAGATTCTTTTGAGGTGTAGTTAAAATTTAATTTTTAGAATTTTACTGTAATTTTTAATTAATTAAATACACAACTTTTTATTTAGAGTATTTTGCACCCTATATCAATATTTTGGGGTTTCATAATATAAATTAAACTACCGATATTATTATATTTTTGAGATCGTGGTACCTCGCTGGATACGACCGTACTCTTATTTCTGTCCGTAGCAGTTCATACATGAACAAAATTTTATGCAATGGAGTATGAAGTTTTTTTCGGATTAACACTATGAATCTTAATACAGAAAGGGTGCCATTTATTTCTATAGAAAAATTCTACCAAAATATCATATTTTATATTAATGTTAATGGCAGAATCTGAAGGTGAAAAGAATGGAAGTTGCTTATTTGTACATAACTTGTACAGAAGCTTTATACATGAAAATCTAGAACCCTATAGAATACTCAATATTGGCTTTGTAAAGTACTAGAAAGACTTTGCATGGATGCTCCAGATGTTTTGCTGATAGCTCGATATCACGGACTCGGTCTTGACGTATATCATGCATACTTCAAAGTTTAGGTTTTAGCGGTGCTTAATTCCCCTCTTTGCAACTTCACCATCTAACACTCAAGTCCAGAGTTCACCCTTTGCCTTACTGCAAGCATGTGTTCCACTAACATATTTTGCATGATTAAAATAAAATAAGGGTAAGGATGGCTTTCGATAAAACAAGAGTAGAGAATTCTTCCTAGTAGGCCACGGCTAACTGAAAATATATATATATATATATATATATATATATATATATATATATATATAAAGAGAACCGTGAAAGCCAAGCCAGTGAAACCGTATTCTCCAAGGCTTACGCTTCACGTGAATGCCAAGTAAACTGATACCATGGTGTCCAAACCACCTTGCGTTTAAATACTGTTCATTTACTCCTCAATTCTTATTCTCGGACCCAAAACAATACCAAGACACGAAAAAAAACCAATTTAAGATGGAAACGCTCCATCTTAGTTTCTTTTAGATCGTCATAGGAAGAGATTCGCGACGATACCAATTTTGTTCAGCTCGATGATGATTTTCTGGAGTGTGAAATCATTTAACACGGTTAAGGGAGGATCGTCAAACAATTCGGTGATGAGGGTACTGGCCTTGGAGGTCACGGCTTTAGAAAACTCCAGGAGTGGGTTCGATTTGTTTTAACAGGAGGGAAGTGGAATCAAACTAAGGAGGAAATGATGAGAAACCTGGGTTAGTGATTTACGGCTTTGCTATGGGAGAGGAAGGTTGATCGATGTGGGTACTTCACTGTATGGGGCGGGATCTATTTGTTGGGGGAGAAAGGTTTAGCTGCGGCTAAACATAATTAAGTAAGTTGTTAAGGTCAATTAAATACTTATTTAAGTATTAACGGATGCGGTGGCTTCATTTGTTCATGGAAAAGGAAGTGACATAAAGGAGACGGGGAGTATTCAATGGGGAAAGAAAGGAACGCACCATTCTGGAAAGAATGGGTGGTTGGGTTGATATTGCTTGTAAATGTTAACTGTTAATTATGAGGTTAGTGGTTTGGGTAGGCACGAATGGTTTTGACGATGTAGTTGGATCTCGAAAAATTATATGGGGAAGGCTGGTTCTGGTGATCTCGAACAGGGGTTTCGCGGTAAAGAGGAACTGGAGTTTGTGAAGAGTTCGGTCATGAAATGTACGGAAGTCAAGATGTATAACGGGAAGAAGAAGGTGGCTAATGTGGCTAAATATGTAGGTGATGGAGGATTTATCGATCATTAAGGGGACTGGTGGTTTCGAACTGTAACTAGGTTGTTTACGCGAGAAGAAGGACTAATTGGTTTAAACCGAGATTAAGGTAAGTAGATGGCTATTTTCAAGAATAGTGGAATTTAGGTGAAGAGAAAATGGGCACGTTTATTTTCAATACGAAAATGAAGTTAGTCAATGCCTAAAATAGAAGAAAGCCGAGTACTTTAAAAAAGTGGATGAACTAACGATGGTCAATCGGTGATTCGTCGAGTAACAATTGCAACAAATGACGAATCGGACGAAAACTAGTCACGGTGAAATCGTAGCAACGAGATGTACGTTATGGAACTAATGCGGTAGAGAGCAAAGCTATTGGAATTTCATGATAAAATCAAACGCTATTTGATTTTAACAAAAATAAAAGAAGAATTATCAAATGCAAAACAAGGTGAGTAAACTCACTAACTCTAACTCGTTTTTATTTTTAAATTTATGGTGTAGGTGGTTGTTTGGATGAATGGTTGATAAAATTGGATGAATAGTTGATATAGTTATACCATTGATCAATTATTAGCGCCATTTACTTTGATTAACGTTGACTGACATCTGTGGATGCAGGGGAAACAGGTTGGAGGGATCCAACTGGATTCCTCAACATTTATATTACTGTTTATTCTTTATCGTGATATATGTTGTGATATATATATATATATATATACATTGTGATTGATTTTGTTGTGATGAATTACAATGGCACTATAATTTTGGTGTTTAATATAATGAAGTATTTTCAAATGTAGGAAAGAAATTTAAAAACAAAATTTATTTTCGAAATTAGAAATAGAATTTCAAATAGATTTGAAGGTATAGAAAACTTGTTTAATAGATAAGACGAATAGTTAAAGTTATAAACGATATTTATGGAAGAAGGGAAAATATTTATTATTGGATAATTAGTATTTGACATGAAATAGGTATTTTATTATTGAATGTAAAATCGCTATAAGGTTTTAAAGAGAGATGTTAAATAGAAATTTGTTTTTACCAAATAAACTGAGAGGATTAAATTATGATTCAACGTTTTAAAATTTAATGAAGTATTTATATTGTGATAAATTGAAAAGTGGTAAAGGTTTTGAAACCGTTACTTGTAAATTAGTTTTAATCTTTGCAGCTATAAAAGAAATTATGAATGATATTTAGGAATTAAAAATGAGATTTTCTATGGAAAACTTTTAAATAGAAGTTATAGATGAAATTGGCCTTGAATGATAAAATCAAATGGATTTGATATATTCCCGGTTAAAAGTGAATAATGGTTTAAAGCATATATCTGCAAATGAAATATCTCTAAAGGAAATTTAGTTTTAAAATATGAATACAAATTTGAAATTGAGTGAAAAGGGAAATGGGTAATCGTTTTAAAAGAAAACGATGGTTATAATGGAATTTGGTAAGAGTTAGGAAAAGATAAATTCAAAAGTGAAATTGGAAATTTGAATTGACCTGAAACACTAGGTAAATTCTGAAGTTCAGAATATAATCGAATATAGATCATTTGGGAGAGAGTTAGTTATTGGAATTCGATTATATCAAATTTTAGGGAAGTAGTTATTTGTACTTTCCGTTTTGAATCAAATCTATTTATTTATTGAATTAATAAGTACAAGTTATATCTTTATATACAAATTATTTGAGAACAATGATTATACGCTAGCGTTATAAATCTAAACAGCGATTATAATGTTACTATTATCATAAATGTTTTATAAATCTAAACATCGATTTTAGCGTTGTTGTTATAGTAAATGTTTTGTAAATCTTTACAGCGATTTTAACTCTGTCGTTATAATGTCTTATATGCCAAATATTTGAGAACAACGATTGTAAGGCTACTACTATAATCAATATTTTTTTCATAAAAGAAATGAATCCTTAGATTGAATTGAGAGTCGCATAAGCGACGTTTTGATTGAAGACTTGAAGTTGTGAGCTTTGACTATTTCAAAATTGAGAATGTCGTTCAATTAAGGTCTGAGAGGTAATTATACCCCAACTTGATTGACTTCATGATTGATGGAGAATGGTTAAGGTTCGATAGTGAAAAGTGATTAGCAATATGGTTAGTTAATAAATGATTAATGGTTTGAGTATAATGACGATGTTTTATAACATCGCATTAATTCTAAAGGACTTTTGAAATGTTTTTCCACAAATAAAAATGAGATGTTTTCTACGCATAGAAAAATGGATTGAATTGTTGAATAAAGAATTATGAAATATGGAAATGTTTCCGATTTTGATGAAGTATATTTTCAGAATATAGAAAATAAGGATTCACGAATATTTAGAAATGTTTTATAACTGAAATAAGAGATATTTTCTCGAATAAAGGAAGTACGATATCGGAAATGCTTTCCAATAATCGAGAAAGACAATTGAATTTTGAAAGAATCTGGAAAAGGGAAATGGAAAATTAGAATCGATAATATAATAAGGAAACAATATAAAGGGGCCAGTGTTGTTGATGGTTGATCGGTAGAATTTCCAATTGGAAATAGGACCGTTGATTGTATGGATGTTACTTTGATAGTTAAATCATCGACTATCAAAGTTTTGATTTATTTTATACCTCCGTTGTCAATGTGGAGAGACCGGGATCAGATTTAACATCTGAAAGCCACTCCGTATTGGCATAAGCGTTACAAATCAACTTATGCTGAAGATCATTGAAGATGGAGTAAAATGCAAGGCCTGTTCTGTTAATCCTAGGTAGAAATTGCCCAAGATGGATTAATAGAACGGTGCCTTCGGTTTGTCCAGACCCAGGACAACTTGTAGGGACGAGTGTCTGACAGAGTATTTCCAAAGGAATTGCGTACGTTGATTCCTTCAAAAGTACGAAGTTGGTGGCAAAGAAGGGAAACATCTTTAGCCTAACAATCTGAGTATTTTTGTGGGAATAAATTAGTGATTTTCGATGGATATGACGATGTGGCATTGAAAATGAATGATGGCCAGATGTTCTGGAAGATAATTCAAACCTCAAGCCCCACAACCGGGAATTGACAAAAATCGGGCATGCAGCATGGCTATGTGGGTCGCTCCCATTAGGATATATAATCACCTATCTAGAGAAATTCAATTTGCTTCTTTAATCTATCTATGCTGCCCCTTTCGGGAAACGGTTGCTAATCCCAACCGTTGGTGATATACATTCTATACACTCAAGCAAAATGAGTGGTCGGTTATGTGTGGGCCGGGTTGCAAGAAGTTCTTATTGAACCCGGTGTATTCGCCTCTAGAGATACACTATCGGAAGGTGGTTCCATACCCTGCCATGTTGGAAATCCAATCTCCAATAAGCGCCCTGCAGTTTTTGATTTTATATTATATATGGAGCGTGAGATGCAAGCGTTCCACTGGATTTTATTTACTTGTGATTAGACACTATTATAATATCAGAAAAGTATCGATTTTAAAAATATTTTGGGTTATCGTAAGGTAAAAACCATCTGTGTTTATGTGTGGATCGGTCTTACGATTATCATTTCTTTCGAAAGGATTTTTGAAAGTTAAACAAATGGTTGGAGTTTACTCACACCAGTCCCATGACTGACCCAGAGTTTATTTTGTTTTGTTTTCCCTAAACTCTTGGGTGCCCAAATCTGTACGGGTAGTCAAGTAGTCGGGATTTTTTTTTAGATTCACTTGGAGGAGCTCGAAGCAGGAGGCTTCATTAGTTAGCTAAATACTATCACAGTTTCCGCTGTGTATTGTGTTGTATCTAGAAACAGGTGTTTATAACTGTTCCAGAGATGACTGTTGTGCTCTGGTGATGGTATGTATATAAAGTTACTGATTTGTATTCCAAAGTTTATGTTATCTAATATATTTTATTCGTTCTGCTATGATTTTGTGATCTTCGTTTTCTTTTATTCTAATATTTCTTTCTTTATATTTCTCATCCTCTAACTTCTTTCTAATAATGATTCGTATTTCTGTGCAGTTTCGGTTGGACGTGTGGTGTGATTAGTCGACTCAAAGGGTATGGAAATTCGGGCCATTACAGTTGGTATCAGAGTTGAAGGTTAAGTAGTTACCTTGGATCTGTGGCGTAACTCAATAGAGATGGGTTTAGTAATATCCTAGATTGAGTTTGAGTGTATATATATGAGCGTGTATTCGTAGATTTGATATGAAACTATTTTATATTGTGTTGACTGGTTTGTTGAGTGGTTTATGAATTCTGGTCGATACATGATGTACAACTTTATCGAGTGGTGTTTCTAAACTCTCGAACAAAGCAATTTGATACAGTATTGTTTTAAAATGGGTAAATGAAATAATTTTTCCCAAAATTTATTTGATATAAAAGGAATTATTTCTTAATTATTATATATTAATGTGTTGATTATTATTACAATCAAATGGAATTATAAAATATTGAAACGGTTATATATAACCAAATATAATTTGCATATGGATAATGTATCCCAATAAAATGAACTGGAATCAAATTCAAACCAGAATTGGAATTTAAACTCCGGGTGTTTAGAAAATATTTTCTTGAAGTATTTCAAAGGTAATATAGCATTGTTTTGAAGAATTTTCGAATAAGAATGGTTTTAAATCGATTTTGAAAGTGATTAAGCATTGAAATCACTTCAGTGGCGAGAAAATAATTTTGATAATGGGTCGCGACATTATCGGTATTCATTTTCAAGTTTCTGAGTGATAGATTGCGACCACAGTAATTTGGGAATGAAATTTTTTTTTGAAAAGGACAAGTTGTTTTGGAAATTCAAATGTTTTGAATTGAGTTAATTACAAATGTATATGATTTCAACTAATTTGAAATAAAAACCAGGAATTTGAATTCTGAAATTAAAATTTAACTTGTATAAGTTGAATAGATTGAAATGGTAAAAATGTATCAAATGATTTGAAATTTAACTTAAGTTAAATAAAATTGGATTGGGTTAGAAATAATTCCGAATGAAATAAAATTAAGAAAAATGCTGAGATTCGAATTATTAATATGAATTCGACTTATGAATGGGCAAGTTGAATGTATATTGGATTGTGATAAATTGGATTCAAGTATAATAAGTGGATTAACATAAATAGAAATCAGATTTGAATTGATAGAATGGAAGTGACTAATCAGGAGCTGATTAGAGAGTAAAAAAATGGAAGTTGGATTGGTTTGAAACCAACTGGAAATGGATATATGTATGCTGAGCAAATATCGAATGGAAGTGAATACAAGAGATAGAAATATTCCCGACAAAAAGGTACATGTTTACAATATTACTTGGGTTTGATGGTTTTATGAGCCTATGGGGCAAGCCGCTTGGCTTTTTGATTTTCTTTTGGATTGAAGAAGGCCTAGAGAGGCGAGTTGTGGTTGTACCGATTGAGCCGTGCAAAGGAGATGTTGGTGAAATTTTTCAAAAATTTAAAGAGTTAGAAAATTTTCAAGAATTTTTTGACAATTTAAAATCGAGTTGTTAATTACAATTGAAATAAGAAAAACCAGAATTGGTTAATATAATTTCAAGTAGAAAATTGAAAATTGATAAGTGGATTTAAAACCAATTGGAATGGGTGTGGATATGCAGAAAAACATATGGATCGAAGACGGAGAGTGAGGATGGATTGTCCAAAAATTATGGACAGATCAATTGGAAAGAATTATGAATGGTCGGGTAAGAACTGGGTTATGAAGATATGGAATATAAGATTTCAGATAAGTAGGATATGAAGAGTTAGAGTTATAGCATTGTACTACTTAGCAATTTCGAGGATGAAATTATTTTAAGGGGAAAGGAATGTAACAACCTGGATTTTTCAGTCGTTGAATTCTGAATATTTAAATTTGTTTTACATGATTTATTTGAATTTTATATAAGAATTTATAAGGAATTTATTTAATAAAACGATATTTAAACGTATAACTTATAATATAATTTAAAACGAGCTCGAAATAGTCGCGGTAGTTCGTAATTTACGATTTAAACTTCAACTGAATATACAGAATCCAAAATAAGTCGCATTTCTTTGAAATAAGAAACGTTCGGATCTATTTTATTATATTTATCTAATGGAAGAGAAAAATTGAGTTTTCATATTGTAGATTTTGTTTTATACCCAAATCAAATATTTAAATAGTCGCTGTTCGTTTAAGGACCATAACGGTTTAGTTAATATAACTAGCGATTGGTTACGAATTTGGACAAGATTCTTTTGAGGCGTAGTTATAATTTAACTTTTAGAATTTTACTATAATTTTTAATTAATTAAATACGCAAATTTTTGTTTGGAGTATTTTGCACCCTATATCAATATTTTGGGGTTTCATAATATAAATTAAACTACCGATATTATTATATTTTTGAGATCGTGGTACCTCGCTGGATACGACCGTACTCTTATTTCTGTCCGTAGCAATTCATACATGAACAAAATTTTACGCAATGGAGTATGTAATTTTTTTTCGGATTAACGCTGTGAATTTTAATACGGAAAGAGTGCCATTTATTTCTATAGAAAAATTCTACCAAAATACCATATTTCATACTAATGTTAATGGCAGAATTTGAAGGTGAAAAGAATGGCAGTTGCTTATTTGTTCATAACTTGTACATAAGCTTTATACATGAAAATCTAGAATCCTATAGAATAATCAATATTGTCTTTGTAAAGTACTAGAAAGACTTTGCATGGATGCTCCAGATGTTTTGCTGATAGCTCGATATCACGGACTCGGTCTTGACGTATATCATGCATACTTCAAAGTTCAGATTTTAGCGGTGCTTAATTCCCCTCTTTGCAACTTCACCATCTAATACTCAAGTCCAGAGTTCACCCTTTGCCTTACTGCAAGCATGTGTTCTACCAACATATTTTGCATGATTAAAATAAAATAAGGGTAAGGATGGCTTTCGATAAAACAAGAGTAGAGAATTCTTCCTAGTAGGCCACCGCTAACTGAATAAATATATATATATATATATATATAAAAGAGAACCATTAAAGCCAAGCCAGTGAAACCATGTTCTCCAAGGCTTACGCTTCACGTGAGTGCCAAGTAAACTGATACCATGGTGTCCAAACCACCTTGCGTTTAAACACTGTTCATTTACTCCTCAATTCTTATTCTCAGACCCAAAACAAAACCAAGACACAAAAAAACCAATTTAAGATGGAAATGCTCCATCTTAGTTTCGTTTAGATCATCGTAGGAAGAGATTCGCGACGATACCAATTTTGTTCAGCTCGATGATGATTTTCTGGAGTGTGAAATCGTTTAGCGGGGTTAAGGGAGGATCGTTGAACAATTCAGTGATGGTGGTACTGTCCTTGGAGGTCACGGCGGTCACGGCTTTAGGAAACTCCAGGAGTAGGTTCGATTTGTTTTAACAGGAGGGAAGTGGAATCAAACGGAGGAGGAAATGATGAGAAACCTGGGTTAGTGATTTACATCTTTGTTATGGGAGAGGAAGGCTGATCGATGTGGGTTCTTCACTGTATGGGGTGGGATCTATTTGTTGGGGGAGAAAGGTTTAGCTGCGGCTAAACATAATTAAGCAAGTTGTTAAGGTCAATTAAATACTTATTTAAGTATTAATGGATGCGGTGGTTTCATTTGTTCATGGAAAGGGAAGTGACATAAAGGAGACGGGGAGTATTCAATGGGGAAAGAAAGGAACACACCATTCTGGAAAGAATGGGTGGTTAGGTTGATATTGATTGTAAATGTTAACTGTTAATTATGAGGTTAGTGGTTTGGGTAGGCACGAATGGTTTTGACGATGTAGTTGGATCTGTTACTTGCACCATTCGAAAAATTATATGGGGAAGGCTGGTTCTGGTGATCTAGAACAGGGGTTTCGCGGTAAAGAGTAATTGGAGTCTGTGAAGAGTTCGGTCATGAAATGTACAGGAGTCGAGATGTATAACGGGAAGAAAAAGGTGGCTAATGTGGCTAAATACGTAGGTGATGGAGTATTTATCGATCATTAAGGGGACTGGTGGTTTCGAACTGTAACCAGGTTGTTTACGCGAGAAGAAGGGCCAATTGGTTTAAATCGGGATTAAGGCAAGTAGTTGGTTATTTTCAAGAATAGTGGAATTTAGGTGAGGAGAAAATGGGCACGTTTATTTTCAATACGAAAATGAAGTTAGTCAATGCCTAGAATAGAAGAAAGCCGAGTATTTTAAAAAAGTGGATGAACTAACGATGGTCAATCGGTGATTCGGCGAGTAACAATTGCAACAAACGACGAATCGGACGAAAACTAGTCACGGTGAAATCGTAGCAACGAGATGTATGTTATGGAACTGATGCGGTTGAGAGCAAAGCTATTGGAATTTCATGATAAAATCAAACGCTGTTTGATTTTAACAAAAATGAAAGCATAATCATCAACTGCAAAACAAGGTGAGTAAACTCACTAACTCTAACTCATTTTTATTTTTAAATTTATGGTGTGTGGTGGTTGTTTGGATGAATGGTTGATAAAATTGGTTGAATAGTAGATACCGTTATTGATCAATTATTAGCGCCATTTACTTTGATTAACGTTGACTGACATCTGTGGATGCAGGGGAAACAGGTTGGAGTGATCCAACTGGATTCCTCAACATTTATATTACTGTTTATTCTTTATCGTTATATATGTTATGACATATATATATATATACTGTGATTTATTTTGTTGTGATGAATTACAATGGCTCTATAATTTTGGTGTTTAATATCATGAAGTATTTTCAAATGTAGGAAAGAAATTTAAAAATAAAATTTATTTTCGAAATTAG